>OZ030028.1:11440000-12037500 GCA_964023405.1 Apodemus agrarius
TTTCACTGGCATGTCTGGATGCACAGTGTGCAGACGCAATGCCACAGGAGGCCAGGAAAGGGGGGGCCTTGTATCCCCTGGACCCCAAGTTACAGGCATGCTGGCTGGCAGTCGTGGTCCTCTGGAGGAGCAGCCAATGTTCTCAAGTGCCAAGCCATCTCTCCAGACGCCATACCTGGACTGCAAACCTGGTCAAAAGGCCACGGTTAGCAGGACTAGGATAATACATCCCAATCCATGGACATTGTGTCAGAGATGCAGGGCACATTCTGCGCCTCAGGGTTCAGCCACAAGCACGCAATCAAGGAACTCTTGTGCAACAGCTGTCCCGCGCTCTCCCAATGCTCGGGTGGCAGGAGCTGGAGGTATGGGTGGTGCCACGCACCAGCACAGGAAAGAAGGTACCTAAGGTGCCATGTGGAACCCGCTTCCGTGCGCCAAGATCAAGAGCGGAGGCTCTGTGAATGGAGACGATCACGGCTTTCTTCGGAGCCTAGAAACCTGTCAGGACTCAGACACCCGCAGGGCCCGCCCGGGAAGACTCTAATTTCGGCATCTTCCTCTTCGCGTTGCCATCTCCTCCCATGGGTACAGGGATCTGGCAAGCGCTCTGGGGTTCCACAAGCTGGCGTGGTGTCTAAGAATACCTGAGGCTGCTTCCCAGGCTTCCGGGAGGTCGGTTGTCTTGGCCAGCTTATTTTATTGTATTTAGATGCTGTCTTTGGGATCTCTGCCCTCTAAGCCTGGATACCTGGTGAGCCACTGTCACCAAGCAGGCTTCGGACCCGAGGGCCAACGAGATGGCTCCAAAGCTACAGGAGCTTGTCACCAAGCCTGATGAACTGAGTCTGACTCCCCAACACGCACGTGGCAGGAGAAGATTGAGTCCCACAAACTGTCCTCTGACACATGCGCACTCCCTGCCCCCACACACATTCACACAATCGAATAAATGTAAAACGCAAGACACCGCTCAGAGTTTGAGCAGAGACAGGTTTTGATTCCCAGAACTACACGGTGGCCCTCAAGCGCCTGTAACTCCAGCTCCAAGGGGTCCGACGCCCTCCACAGGTACCGCAGCCATGTGGCAGACATAAATGAAATTTTTAAAATAATTTTTATTTTGTTCTTCATGACAGGATTTCTCCATCTAGCCCCTGGCTATCCTAGAACTAGCTCTGTAGACCAGGCTGGCTTCAAACTCACAGAGATCTCCCTGCCTCTGCCTCCTGAATGTTGGGATTAAAGGTGTGAGCCACCACCACCTGGGATAAATTTTAAAAAATAAAATAGGCTAGGCACTGTGGCACCCAGGAGGCAGAGACAGGCAGAGCTGGAGACCAGCCTGGTCTACATAGTGAGCGCCTGTCTCAAAACATTAATTCATTTTGACTGTGTGAAATACGAACTCAGACCCCCACTTCCAGACGAACTGGCACAGGCTTGGCCTTGATGTTCAGGAACATTTACCTCCACAGGCAACGTACAGGAGGACGGGTGGGTGTCCTGGCAGCTTCAAGAAGCCGCACACTTAGGGCGCTGGCTCCATGGTAGTTGCTTGTGCCACCTGTCCAAGGCCCCGGGCTCCACCCTCGGAGCTACGAAAGGAAGTTCTGAGCCAGGTGTGGTTATTACATTCCCGGTAATGGTAATCCCACCATTTGGGGAATGGAGGCAGAAGGGTCAGGAGTTTAAAGTCACCCTCGGGTTATTGAGTGAGTTTGAGGCCAGCCTAGGTTATATAAGAACCTGGTCCCAAAGTTAGGGAGAAAAAAGAAAAAGAAAAAAGAGGGAGGGAGGGACGGAGGGATGGAGGGAGGGAGACCAGGCAGATCTGATCAGGAAGGACAGAAGAGGACCCTGAGACCGCACTGGCCACAGTCTGGAAGAGCGGCCATTCTTTAGCTGGGCGGTTCCAGTGGGCTCCCCCAGACCATCATTCCCTGCCTGGCTCTGCTCTGGGAAGCTGAGACTTGTGGGTCACAGGACAAGGTGGCCCTTGCAGATCCCTCTGAGCCCGGTGCCTGTACCTCTGCCTCTTGGTCCTCTAGACTTGGCAGTGGGTTAGGACAACACGGCTAGAGCTGGAAAGGGAGGAATGAACCGCCAGGTGCTCCTTCCTCTTCCAAACCCAAAGTCTCATCTGAGGGCGTCTTCCCTGGCCCAGGGACTTCCCACGTCAACCAGGTGACAGAATCTATATTCACATCTTCAGAGCTGCACTGTGCCCCTCAAAGGCAAGAACCACTAACCTGTCTCGGGACTGAATCTTTGCTAAGTAGAAGAGGATTTGAACCCCAAACAAATTATTTCCAGTATAATTGTCCTAATTTCAGTATAAAGCTGTTCCTGCTATTGTGGTGGCAGACATCTTTAATCCCAGCACTGGGGAGGCAGAGGCAGGCAGATTTCTGAGTTCCAGGCCAGCCTGGTCTTCAGGGTGAGTTCCAGGACAGCAAGGGCCACATTCTGAGATTGTTTGAAAGCAAACAGACTTTCTTGTCCCTGAACTGTAAACAGGCATTGAACTATATATAGGGTTACTTCCTTGTAACTTTTCTTTTTTTAAGAATTATTTATTTTATATATTTGAGTACACTGTAGCTGTCTTCAGACACAGTGAAGAAGAGGGCATCAGATGCCATTACAGATGGTTGTGAGCCACCATGTGGTTGCTGGGAATTGAACTCAGGACCTCTGGAAGAGCAGTCAATGCTCTAACCGCTGAGCCATCTCTCCACCCCACCCCCCTTGTAACTTTCAATTTACTTTGTTTTTTAGAGTCTGAGGATGACCTTGAACCCCCATCCTGCTGCCACCTCCCAGGATTACAAGCTTGTGCCACCACCCTCAGTTTGCTTGTTAGATTTAAAAGACATGACATCGTTTCACATATTCCTAGGGTTAGAGTGACATTTCAGTCGGGTACACACTGTGGTCAGACTGAGATAAGCGGTGTAGCCGTCCTAGGAAACATTATCATTTCTTCACACCAGGGAGCACTCAAATCCTTGCAATTAGCTCTTCTGAAATTCACAATTAATTGCTGTCAGCCATGACCATCCTCCTGTGCTACAGAACATTAGGTTCTACTGCTCCCATCAAACTGCACCCCCGAGCTCATTCATCATCTTCTCCCCAGCATGCATCCTTCCGATCAGAATGGGATTCGGGATCTGAAGTAGCTGGGCCTCCCGGGACATGAAAACAAAAGTTTTGGTAACTGTGATTTGACAAACCTGGGAGGGGGGACCTCAACTGAGGAATTGCCTACCGTCATACTGGACTGTGGGAAGACTGGACTATGGGAGGGCCCAGTCCACTGTGGGTGGTACTATCCCTGGGCTAGGGATGCCAAAAAAGGGGGGGGGAGCAAGACAGAGAGCAAGGCGGGAGTTCCTACAGTGTCTATTTCAAGCTCCTGGAATTCTATCCAGCCTCGGTTTCCCTTGATGAGAGACTGTCTGCCAAATAAACCCTTTCCTTTTTCCACGCCGTCTTTAGTCAAGGTGTGTATCGCAGCAGCGGAAAAGCAAACTGGAGCAAGCGTGACCTCTGTGGACTCCTAGCTCGTTGTTGCGCGAATGCACTCTCTGCAATCTGAACCAGGCAGGGGAGGGGCATCTGCGGTGACCGCTCCAGGACCCAGGACCCCAGGTGGACGTGAGATGGGGCCACACAGCAGGAACTTGGGCCAGGAGCTTCTCTGTGGAACGGCAACCCGATCCAACAGCCGTGGACTCCCTGCTGCAGAGTTTGGCCCTTCGAGCAGAACAGCCACCGTCTTCATCCAACCAGCCTGCTTACGAGTCCCTCACTTGTGGATTCCGCGTGGACTGTTGTCCCATCCTCGCAGGCAAGGCGTGGCCTCCCTAGCCTTCCACGGGCAGCTCCTAACTTGAGATGGCCTCAGGGTATCAGCAGCTGCAAGGGTCCAAAGGTTGGGGGAGCTAACTGATTGGGGCTCCAGCTGTGCAGCCATGGGGAGCCACCATCCACGCTGGGTGTGGACTTTAGGAGCGCCCACACTGCCAGTCGCCCCTTGCCCACACTCTAAGGTGCCCAGTACATTCACTGGCCGCCCAGAGTGACCTCTGATGAACTTGTGCTCTGGTTTGCTGTTGGGACTGAATGAGACAGGGGGATGTCCCCACTGGGAAAGAATTGCTCTCACCTGCCCATCTGGGAAGGGCTCTTCCACAGCGACTCTATAAGGGTGTCACCACTGCCCACCATGTACAGCCCAGGATCTCAGGAGAACTAAGGCAAAGGGGCCAGTAGTCCCCTGCACTGAGGTCCCTCGGCTCCTCTTCCTCACCCCATTACAGGCCGGCCCTGCCAGGCACCTTCTGACCTCTGACCTGTGGCCCGGGGGAGCGGGGATGCTTCTCCTGGCTAACAGGCACCATGTCAGGGGTTTTGGTTATTGCTCACTCCTGTCTGGCACAGTTCAGAGCCTTGCATTTAAAAGGCCATATGTGTTTTCTGGAAAGCCAAAGAACTGGGTAGATCACACCATATTCATGATATGGCTGGACTAGACCGTAAGGCCCACAGCACTGTACAGTGTAAGTACCCCAGTGTCTTCCCTTCCCAACAGAGAATGAACAGGTACATACTTGAGTGTTCAGGAAATGACCTCTTTCTGTCCAGTGCATGCTGTGGTCAGAGGAAGGCGGCCTAGAGCTGGAGGCCGTGGCTCGGCAGTGACAAGTCTATCTGGAAGACTGGGGTGGGCTCGGTGAGAAAGACGGAACCCTTGCTTGAACATGGCTTGTCCCAGGAGCACCAAGGTCACCAAGTGCAGCGCTGTCCCTCGGCATGCACACCTAAACGCCACTCAGCCAACCCTGTGTCCTGGTCATTCCCGGAGTGACCAGTTTGGGTCTTTATCCCCTTCCGAGTCCTTGCTGCCAGAGCTCCTGCCTGTCCTTGGGAGCTGCTGGCTACAGGGCTGCGGCTCCCGAGCAGAGCCCGGGGCACTCCCGGGACGCCAGGTCAACCGAGCCTCCCACACTTCTTCCCACCACTCCTCCCCAGACATGACCACAGCGCAAATGACAAAGACTGCAATACAAGAAAATGGGTTTATTCTAATTTTTAGTTCCAGACAGCTCACAAATCCATGGCCTCTGACGATACCCGGAGCATATGCAGATACACTCACGGCGCAGCTGGGAGGCAACAACTTGATTCTCTACACAAACTATTCTGTTAATATCGCTTAAAGATCCACAGACTACACGATATGCGTGGGCAGAAAGCCAGCTGAGTGCGTCTCCTGACACCAAAGTGTAATAAACAGCAAACAGCCAACACTTACATGATTCACACCAAAATGATGACACCCAAAAACACGTTCCTTTTAAAGGACAGATTTATCAGTAAAATACTATATTTCTTTAATACTCTGCCTGATGCTTCATATGCTGTGGGAAAGTCAAACGTGAGTCTGGCCATCAGCTTCTTGGATGGCCTTTCCCACGAGCTTTTATTAATAAGAGTCACAATTAGGTCATAAATAAACAGGCCTATTATTAACCCCGTGGCTGACCTTAGGAGGAGGAGTTGTGAAGACCACTTTGATGCACAGCCAGGTTCCACAGCACCAGCAGGAACTGCTCTCTGCTTCACCTGTGTCCCCAACACCAGCAAGGACAGTGGCTGCTAGTGACGGGAGACACAGTGAGCTAGTCTACTCGGGGGTCTCCTTCCAAGAGGGGAAAGGACTCAACAAAGCAGTGGGCTAGCACAGACCTGAGACAGGCATCTGAACCCAGGACGATGTAAATGACCGACAGTCTACAGCAGCAGAGCCCACACTTCTGCCTGTGTATCCCTCCGAGCGCACCTGCCTCGGTCCTGTCGGAGGAACACGCCTTATGTTCCTGAACTCCCAGCAAAGCCCTAGAAACAATGCTGAGCACCTCCGAGCTGCTGGTGGCACCATTTCCTAACCCAGTTTTCCATTAGAAAGGCACCAACTGCGACGGCAGAGGCGACCTGGGGCATCAGGAAGGCTGCACAGCCATGTGACAAGCACTACGACTCGCATGTACAGCTTTCTAGAAACCAATGCCATGTGCCAGACAATGTCCCACCCCACCCTCCCAAAACAGGAAATCCTATGCTTCTAATGGAAAGGCTCAGCAGGGAAGGGAGCATGTGTGTCACATGCAGCCTGTTCAGTGCTGGCCCTGTGCCTCTGATCTGCTCCTCATCCACCTGTGCACCTCTCATTCCCACTGTCTCAAATCTACACCTCCAATACCTCATCTTGCCAGACACCGCACCGCACCGCACCGCACCGCACCACACACAGAGCCCTCTCCTGAGACCCTGCACCTACCTTCCACAACACTGACCTAGGGACTTCTGTTTCCCTACTGGAATGACAGCTGGCTGGCTTCTGGGGGGGAATCCGAAGGGAAACACTGAACTGAACAGGGGCCGAGGGCAGGCCTCTCTGCTCCAGGATCTCAAGCTGCAGGCTGATGTCAGCTCAGTAGATCAGCCGGTCAGCTAACCTCTGTGTGCTGGTGAGACACCTTGCCCTCTAAGTCCAGAGTCCAGACAGTACCACCAACCCAACACAGTTCACTGTGACAATGTGCTAGAGAGTAGGATCTGGGATCCTGGCTGTGAACGCTGAACTCATCTCATTCCAAGCTCGCCGAGGAAGCAGCAGTCTCCACATTCCCGCCAGGCCACGCTGTGCTCTGAAGCAACCGAGTTCAGTGGAGAAGGAGCAAGGATCAATGCACATGCTCTAAGAAAATGGAGGCCCTTGTGCTCCCCAACTACCTCAGGCTGCCGGGAGGCAGGGGGCTCAGACGGGCAGCTGCCGGGGGACCGGAGGCCCAGACGGGCAGCTGCAGGGCAGGTGCAGTCTTTCCTTTCAGGAACTGAAGCAAGAAGAATCAAGTGGAGACTGTGCCACTGCTCGCCCACGAGCACCGCATCTGGAAGCTCTCGCTGGAACATGCTCTCAAGGATCAACACTGGGCAGAGGGACGTCTCTGGAGAAGGCACTTACGGCAGAACATTAGCAAATCCTGCTGTTTGGTTAGGGCAGAAGCGGCTGACTGAAACTGACAGGAGGCCTGGCCAGGACTGGCGCTCTTCACTCAGCCAAGGCCCAGGAAGTATCACCTCCCCACCTGCGGTGCCTCAGGAATGCGCTCCCATGTGCCTACCAACCCTCCCACACAGGTCTGCAGGTGCATGCTGCAGCACAAGTGCGGTGTGGAGCCAGACAAATGGACTCAGAAGCTTCTAGGCGGCCTGCTGTACATCTCTCACCTGACAGTTTACACCGGCTACTATAAGCAGCCTGGGCTCTTGCTAACTACAACGGCTTACTTCTATGCCACAGGCTGGGGCTGTCTGACAGACTGGTGGGCCCAGAGCATGGGACCTCCACTTGACACCTGGGGCTAAGCCTGATTCTCTCAAGGCAGCCACAGAAGAAGTTGTGGTCACTCCAGGCCTGGCCTCTTCTGCCTTTTCACCTTGGGGGACACGTAAGGGCCCAGCCACCCTGCCGGTAAGGCTACACAGACACCCAGGAGAAGACACCAGGAAAACACACTGAAACAGAAGCCCAGCATCCTGACCATGATGCCGACTTCTCAAGTGACCCCCACAGACAGTACCTGCTGGACTGAAGAATGGGGGTGGGGTGGTCAGGACCAAGTGAGGAGCCACTCACCCAGGGATCTTACTAATACTCCAGAACAAAGAAAACATGGTCTCTTCCCAGAATACCCGAAGCCAAGGAGTCATCTTCAGAAGAAAGACTTTTTACATGCCAATTCCCAGGGCTTTTAGCCATGACTTTCTACCCCGTGACCCTCTCTTACAATGGCTGAATGATCGTTTCACTGAAGAAGCCACCAAAAGTGACGCCCTTGACTGGGTCAGTCTTTTGAAAGTGCCCCAACATGCATCTGCAAGGAGCACAAAGAATCCCCGATGTCACGGTGCTGACGGGCAAGGTGCTAAGGGACAGCTGGGTCTTGAGGGTGCGGTGGACTCATGCCATA
Source organism: Apodemus agrarius (assembly GCA_964023405.1). Lineage (NCBI taxonomy): Eukaryota > Metazoa > Chordata > Mammalia > Rodentia > Muridae > Apodemus > Apodemus agrarius. The sequence continues at coordinate 11,448,046 of OZ030028.1, forward strand.
AAAGTGAGCCCCAGCTTGGTGCTCTCCCGCCCAGGGTGGCACAGCCGGAGGCCCTCACTAGGTGCACCCCTACAGCCTGGCCTCCTGGTCCCTGGAACTAGACAGTGAGTCTCTGTGATGATCCGTGACTTTAAGCAGCCACCAGCCAGGGCACTGGGAGCCTATGCAGGGCAGCAAGATGGACAGTGGTTTATAGACTGCTGGCTTTTGGGGGAGGCTGTGCCTGAATTTCCCTAAATCCTTTCTTCTTACAAGGGGCCCATGATTCCCCAAAGAGAAAGAAAGAAAAAAAATCAGTCTGATAAAGTCATAAAAAGAAACAAACAAAATCCTGCCCATAACTAGAATTTGAGTCCCATAATGTAGAAAATACAGAGCACAATTTAGCTGCTTCCACAATTCAAAACCAATTCTATGAAAATAGCATTGTCGAGAACGCAGAGCGGTTTCTCCTTAGCTGAGGAAAGGAGGCGCCAATTAGGCATGTGCTGTTCAAATGGTTCCAAACTTCGCTTCTCAAAAGGCGGTCAGTCAGCCCCGGCGAGCTTCTGAACACATGGGTCCTGGAAACTTTCGTCTATTCTTGACATTTTAGGGAAGGGGTGAAAGTTCGCATCTGAGAAAGAAATAAGTCACCACTTTTAGGGAGCACATATCTAAAAGCATGGGAAGCTTTACGTCTTCTCTGGGGTGGGCATTGGGCATTGAGACTGGCATGTCTCTCTCACACACACACACACACACACACACACACACACACACACGCTGAATAAATGCTTTCTGGTGAGCTACATCGTCACTGACAGAAATTTCAACCTGTGATACCACACGTGTTTCTAACTTACCACAAAGCCAGGGACCTCACAGAAAATGACTCAATCGGGACTCAGGGGAGCCTGGGACCCCACACCCTCAGAGGCATCCCTGCCCATGTCCCAACTCAAGTCCACAGCATCCCTGTGAACTGCTGGGCCAGCCCCAGCCCCATGCCCATGCAGTTAACCGATCTGACTTCATGCTCAATGAAGCGTATACCAAATCCAGGCTGGAGAGGGGCGGGGCACAGAAAGAGCCTGGTCTGCACGCTCAGTCACAGCACACCTGCTTTGGCGTGCACAAATCAGCTGTCTGTCTACACTGCTGTGAACCAGCCCCAGAGAGAGCGGTGCCATTCCAATACCTGTGTGCTGCCACCCACGGGGCTCATCTGAAACTCCTCTGCTGCTGCATGAGGCCCACATTCTCATAGACTCGAGCACTGTCCTCCCTCATTCTGCAAAGAAGGAAGACACTTAGCTGAACTGCCGTGTCCAGCTACGCTAGGCCCGACCCCTTCTCCCTCAGGAGCTGACTCTCGAAATGGACATCAGACAAACAGCATTATGAAGCGGCGGAAAGCAGCGGGGACCTCGAGTCCTAAGTCTTCTGGAGTGAGTGGAAGGAAGGCAACTTTGAGGCAGTGGAGGAGTTGGGTCATGTGCACAGACAGAAACAGTGGCCATTTCCACAGAGGCTCACAGTCAGCGAGGGCTCCAGGCATCCTTAGAGCCTGGGATGAAGAGCTAAAGCATCCGAGGGCCTAGTCCCCCTCTGTAAAGAACTGTATCAGCGGGCTGTGCAGGAGAACACGAGGGGTGTGGCAGGGCGGCCTGTCAGTCACGGTGAGCTGCGCAGGAAGGATGCTGGCTCCCCAGCAAGCTACTGCAGCTAGCGATGTAAGACACCAGCGCCTCCAGTCGCCATGCTGGGGCAGAGGACAACAGGAGGCGGAAGGTGACTCAGAAGAGAGCACCCCTGCCACATGATTTCATTTCTGTGTTTAACAGAAAGAGAATGTAAACACAGGCCTCTATCTGCGCTCAGAGCTGTGTAGTAGAGCCAATATTAAAGTCAGCGGGGTTTTAAAAGCCCACAGCAGAGGCAAACAAGTGGGACTCCAGGGGAAAGGCAAGGTAAATGTTATGGCGGAGAGCAACCTGGGGCTACAGACAGCACAGCTGCCAGCCCCGTGACTGTGTGTTTTACTTTAAAGCAGGAGCTGGCAAAGCCCTTCTGGAAAGAACCAATGTGCGATGACTCTACTGGCCGATGGTCCTTGTGTGCTACGCCTTGGGGTTGTCCTTTCCCAGGTGCATGAGGGGTAGCGGGGCTATGGTGTGAGACATGTAAGTCTGGGCCCTTGTGGACATCAAGCATTGGGGTGACAGGAGGAGCAGAGTGAGGGAAAGAGGTCACAGCAGGCTTCAATCCTAACCTGGCTAAACAGCCCTGGAAACTGTCACGTAAGTTGCAGGGACCTGGGTCTCCTGGAATGTGTCTGTGGTTTCCACTGGAGTCCTGTGTCTCCAGGAATCTTCAGTGCAGGCTACAGAGCGCTAACTCAGAGGACTGGGATGCTTTACCCCAGAATGGCCTAAAGACACCTCGGCTTGCTGAGTCGTTAGCAGAACGTCTCCCAGACGTAGAGGATGATGTGTAGACAGGAGCAGCGCTCTGCTGGCTACATGCTCTCCCACCTGAGTCCCCCCTCCAGCTGCTGCACAAGAGACCCCTCCCTCCCAGGGTTGCCATCAGTGAGGACAGTGAACACGAGGGACTACTTTCCTCCTTTTGTCCTAAGTTCAGTCCTACCTGGAGTCTGACTAACAGGGTTTGGGCCCTGTGAGTCTCTAGTTCAACTCATGTGCTGGAAATGTCAGTTTCCCATCACAGATGTACAAACCGTTAAGTCGGCATCATGCTGAATGCCTCTAGAACAAGGTCTTCCCTGAGATCTGAGCGCTTCTGTAAGAGGCATTCTCTAGTTCCAAGGTCACAAGTTAGTGTGCTCTTAAGGCCCTGGCTGCACTTCGGGGCCAGCTGTCCTGTGCGGCTGACCAGTGTGCTTGGACCACCACTATGAGACACAAGTTCCTTCAAACTGTCCTCACCCCACTGCACTCCCCTTCTAGTACTGATGGTGTGGGGAAGGGACTTTTGGGCATTCCCTTTGTGTTTGCTGGCCACCAAGGAGAGTGACTGTCTCCTGCGTGTCCCTAGCCATCGGCAGCTTCTTCTAAAGCACGCCCATTCGTAGCTGCCCACCATCTCCTATTGGGATAGCTGCCCCTGTGCAACTGTTGGCTTGTTGGGTTTTGGGGCGGAGGGGGGTTGGGTTGGGTTTGTTTTAAATAAGAACTCCTTTAAAAAATCAAATCTAGGCCTGTGGGCTCTGACCTTCTGACCCTTGGTTTGAAAACCCCTACTGGCAGTAAGATCTGCAGATCATAGTGACACCCACACATGAATAGAGAATGTACTTATCCTTAAGAGTCTCAGCGTACTGTAAGGGACAGTGCTTCCCACTGAAATAATGATCCCTGCAAAAGGAAAATTGAATTTTCCCCAGAGAACCCTACCTAACATGCTCAGGGCCCCACAGGATCCTGGAGAGCCCAGCACGTACCTCCTGGTTAGGGCCTTGCAACCACAGCCATCGTACACAGTCCCTGAGAGCCTCTGCGTCCCAGCCGCCCCATGCACGATCAGTGGGCGGCAAGCAAGCCGGAGAGAGTGCAAGCAGCTGCAGTCAGGCTCTGCCAGAGCCGCGCTGCCGCGTCACTACTTACTCCGCACAGGGTGGCGTTGGGGTGCAAGGTGGCAGGGGACTCTGGTCACCACTTGTCTGGTCCACCAGGGAATACTTAATATTGGTATATTCATGTCCTTTCCTTTTGCTTTTCTGAAAGTTAGGGGAAAAAATATAAGTAAGGCAGACTATAGATTTGATTTTTAGAATACAGAAACAAAAAGCTATTTTATCAAAGGAAAAAAGAGACAGATGAACAGGCCAAACTCTTTTCTTTTAATAAGATTTATATATATATAAGTACACTGAAGCTGACTTCAGACACTCCAGAAGAGGGCATCGGATCCCATTACAGGCGGTTGTGAGTTACCATGTGGTTTCTGGGATTTGAACTCGGGACCTCTGGAGGAGCAGTGAGTGCTCTTAACCACTGAGCTGTCTCTCCAGCCCACAGGCCAGACTCTACCATGTTGACCAAGCTGTCAGGAGCTCACAGCCCAGCTCCTGCAGGAGGAGTGTGCCGCAACCACACCCCTCAGAGCCCCCGGAGCTGTCGGGATGCAGGAAGTGCCAACTGATGCAGGCTAGAGGCCCTACTGCTTCTGCACAGAGCTCTAATCACTGTGTGCAGGGACGGAAGGCAACAACAGTGCACTTGATTTATCTAGTAGTATTAGCGATGGCACCCAGTCCTTGCACAAGGTTGGGCATGTGCTCAGCCACTGAGACACTCCCCCAGCCCTACAACCTACCTCATATATATACATCAGAAAAGACCACAGTACCCTGAAATGAAATGATGGGGCAAGAAAACTAACAGAGCAAACCGACAGGAATGTAATCTGGTCTCACCATGTGTTTGCATGTGTGAGGGGTATCTAAAGGCTCACACATGCTACATACAGGTAGAGAGCAGAAGATAGACCTGTAGAGTTGGCTCTCCCTTGTTATGAATATTAATAACAATGCATTTGTACTGAGCATGCGCAGGCTTTCCCTATGTTCAAGGCCTTCCTGGGCTACATGAAGACCACAGGAGGGGTGAGTAGGTTCTCTACAAAGCCAAGCCCTTTATACAGGGACATGAGAATCTACAGGCTTCATGTCTAAGACTAAGTACCCTCAGATGCTTAGGGATGGGACTACGTAAGGAGCCAATGACCACCGAACACCAACCATGGATGTGCTCCCAGAGCACAGGCGACAAAGCCAATCAAGGCGTGGCTTCCAGTGCCCCTCTCTTCACTCTGAACACCTTCCACTCTGGGAGACGGAGCAGCAAGAAGAGGGAGCTGTGCACACCATGGACACAGCACCTGGGGGGAGGGGTCAGGAGGAACAGGAATCTAACCTCGTCCCTGAGCTAGAGAGAAAACAGCAGTCAAGAGCCCGTGTTGCTCTTGCAGAGGACAGAAGTTCAAGTCCCAGCACCACATAGGACAGGTGGCACTGCATAAGTCCAGTTAGAGGACAGGTGGCACTGCAGGAGGACAGGTGGCACTGCATGACTCCAGTTAGAGGAGGTCTGTCGCCTCTGACCTTCGCAGGCACCTGCATTTCTAGGCACATACCCACACATATACACAAATAAAACAAATATTTTAAAAGAAAGAGATCTTGTCCTGGAACTCTCACTCTGTAGACCAGGCTGGCCTAGAACTCAGAAATCCGCCTGCCTCTGCCTCCCAAGTGCTGGGATTAAAGGCGTGCGCCACCACTGCCTGGCTTCAAGAGGCAGTCTTAACAATAAGTCACTCAGGACTGTCCCTTCACTGCTCTGTCCCATCCTCCGCTCACCCCTCTGTGTATCTTTTTTTTTTTTTTTTTTTTTGGTTTTTTGGATTTGGTTTTTTTCGAGACAGGGTTTCTCTGTGTAGCCCTGGCTGTCCTAGAACTCACTCTGTAGACCAGGCTGGCCTTGAACTCAGAAATCCACCTGCCTCTGCCTCCCAGAGTGCTGGGATTACAGGCGTGTGCCACCACCGCCCGGCTCTGTATCTTTCTTGCTGGCAAGTGTGTGTGTTTCGTCTCTTTGTCGCTCTGTTTCTTTTCCCCCTCCTTTCCCACGGTTCTCCACCCAACTGCCCCTTTCTTGTTTTCATTTAACCTTCTTTAGTAAATTCTTTTACTCCCAAAGGGCTTACTTAGCTCATCCCAAGTTGGAAGATTACTACATTTTGAAATAATTCCTTATCCTAAGTGAGTTTTGTCCTGTTGCTTAATTCAAGAGTCCGCTGGGCTTGGCTGGAGCCACAGTGCAGTGGTCACGGGAGCAGAGTGTCTCTGCAGTGAAAACTCAGTTCCCATCAGCAGCCCTGCACAGCAAGCATCCCAGCCCAAGGGATCTAACCCCTCCCCCTTCACACACGGGCACAGGCCCATACACATTTAAAACCAAATTTAAAAGCAGGGAGGGGGAGTTGATTGCTCTGGGTGCAGTTGACTGTTTTGTGTGCAGTGGCAGTTTTCTTCACTAACCTGGAACTCAATACACAGCCAAAGATAACCTTGACTTTCTGGGGGAGTGGGGGTGGGACGGGGCATCTGCTTGACCTCTCAAGTGCTGAGACTCCAGGCACACGCCACCACCTCAGGTTTACATGGAGCCACCACAGCTCTGTGTGCGCCAGGCAAGTTCTGTATCAACTGAGCCACACCCCAGCCCAAACCATATACACACAAAAATGATTGTTTATTTTTGAAACAAGGCCTCACTATGTAGCTCTCTGGCTGTCCTAGAGCACACTATGTAAACAAGGCTGACCGAGAACTCACAGAGATTAGTCTTATCTCTGGGTGCTGGGCTAACACATACCAGTTATCAAAAATGGATTAGCTGAATAAATGACTGTCTGAATGAATGATCAATTGAATGAGTGAGTGAGTGAATGTAAGCCTGCGCTCTTCAGATGGGATCTGCAGGCTCCCTCACTTGCTAACATGTAAGTAATGAAACACAGGCTTTGTGTCCCATCAGTAAACACTCCTTCCCCCCATCAACCAAGTACTAAATAACATCTTTTTCCCCCAAAATTATTTCCTAAATCCAAGTTACAGCCTGAGTCTTAGTAGTCTTGGTGCCAGGAAGACTGCACAGCAACATGAAGGCACCAAATACCGGATGTGGGACGAGTTAAAGGTCCTTCAGTTCCACCTCAGATACAAACCCGAGTGAAACAGAGGACTTCTCCTGGCAAGACAGGATCTCCTGAATCGTTCCTGAACAGGCTTGCAACCATGGTGCTGCCTCTAAATTTAGTCTCTGAGCATCTCTTTTTAAACTATGAATGGCTGGGCGGTGGTAGCACACGCCTGTAATCCCAGCACTCTGGGAGGCAGAGGCAGGCGAATTTCTGAGTTTGAGGCCAGCCTGGTCTACAGAGTGAGTTCCAGGACAGCCAGGGCTACACAGAGAAACCCTGTCTCGAAAAAAACCAAATCCAAAAACAAAACCAAAAAAAAAAAAACAAAACAAAACAAAAAAATAAATAAAACAAAAAAAAAAAAGAAAATAAATAAAGTATGAATGGTCCCAATTACGTGTAAACTGGAAGACATATATAAAAGAACTTCAGAGTAGCCATGCACATTTAGAGGTGTGGAGGTGCAGGTCAGTGGTGCAGTGCTAAATTAGTGTGCGTGAGGCTCTGGGGTACAGCTCAGTGGCTGGGTACTGCTGTGGTGTGCATGAGGCTCTGGGGTAATATAGCTCAGTGGCTGGATGCTGGTGTGTTATGCATGACGCTTTGGGGTACAGCTCAGTGGCTGGGTGCTTGTCTAGTGTGCGTGAGGCTCTGGGGTACAGCTCAGTGGCAGAGTTCTGATCTAGCATGCATGAGTCCCTGGGTTTATTCTTTACCACCACAAAAAAATTGCTTAGTTGAATTCATATTTAAAAAGCTAAAGTTGGGGATGGGTGGCTGGTTGGTCAATCCTGTGACCTCGAACCTCTGGGCACTCTCAGTTTGTCAGCATGCTCTTGCCACCCGACACAGTGTCTGAGTACGTGCCTAAACTCAGAAGGCCCTTGCCTCTGGCTCTCAAGGAGGATGGTGTGGCCTTCTTCCAGGCCAGTATGGTGGTGCACACCTTTGATCACAACGTTTGGGAGGCAGAGCAAGTGCATCTGTGAGTTCAAGGCCAGCCTGATCTACAAATGGAGTTTTCAGGATGACCAGAGCTACACAGGGAGACAATCACATTTTTTTTAAAGCTACTCATTAAGGGCCAGCCAGTCACACTGTGACACGCACCAAGTCCCCTTCCCTGGGCTTTTTGCAAAGCAATAGCAATAAAAAGGACAACTGTGGTTGGTGTTTAGACACCACCCATCTGCTGCAGCACAACAGGGTTTGGGAGGGGAGTAAGAGAAGCTCCCCAAAATAATGGCTCTCCCTGTCTCCCTCAGCTCAGTGTGTCCTAATGAGCTCAGCTTCGTCTGCCAGAACAGTCTCACATGGAAAGGCTCCAACTGCACCCTCCAATATGCATAGCTTATTAAGACTGAAATTCACTGTTTCAATGCAGCCAAATTAGTGGCTCAAACTGCCACGCTCTATTAAAAATAAGGCATTCATTTTATAAGACTGAATCAGGGTAGATCAGCCCCGAGCAAAGCTGCAACAGCTGGAAACTGCAGGTCCTGAGCTCTGAGCCTAGCATGCCTTCCTCTGTGTGGCAGAGCCTTGACTGCCAGCCCATGATGATGGCACCACACTTCTTCCCTCAACTGTGGCAGAGGATGGGGACCACAGCTCCCAGGGAGGCCAACTGCTAACATTTCCCAGGTGAAGAGAGCCTGTGCTCTGGTGCAAGAGAGCAAGGCCAGGAAGCCTGGACAGGAGCTGAGCCGCGTGTCAGACCCTCGTTCCATACCTGCTCCTCCTCGATCCTGCGCTGCAGCGTCTCGATGTAATGCTGGACGGCCATGTAGATGAACCGGTACTGTGCTTCTGTCTGGACCATCCCTGACCTCTGGGACCGCACCATCTGAATGGTTTTAGGAACGTCGATGTCACAGTCCACACCTGCAAAGCACAGACCCTAAAGCTGCAGGAGCACACAGGGCTGGGGTGAGCTGCTGGACACTGCCTTCCATTCCAGGAAAGGACAGAGCTAGTCCCTCCCGTCCTACTAGCCATGCGGGCTGCAGGGAAGGACTCCTGAGCCAGTGCTCACAACAATGCCAGGAAATGCAAGGACAAAGTGCTGGGGTCAGAAGCCCTCACTCCCCAAGAATGCCACCCCACACCAAGGCAGAGGATGAGTGGTAGGAGGGGCATGTGATACGGGTGACAGAAGAGATGGTGATAGGACCAGAGCCCTAGGACTGTTTTACAGTAAAACTCACTGAGAGTGAGCCTTCAGCGGATTTCTGTAACTGCTTTCTCCTGTAAATGCTCACCCCCAAGCTTCTTCTCCTGGCACTCTCCTGTCACACCCTGAACAGGAATTGCGGCTTCTCAGCCTCCAGATGACCTACCTTTCTCTCGAATGATGTCAATAAGGATATCAATCACAATGAACGTTCCTGTCCGGCCAATGCCAGCACTGTAGGTAGAAGAGTCAAGAGCAGGACGCTGAGGTGATGGAGTTTCACTCAGAACCAAGTCATCACTGCCGACTGGCTCTCGGCTGTGTGTCTGCAAGATGTGTCTAGAAGCTGCATATCAGGTCCCCCGGCCCGTCTAGGGGGTCAATCCCGGGTATCCTTGTTTCCCCGTCTGTGGGGTTGGGGATGGTGACAATACCCCTGGGGGCGTGCCATGAGGTTCACGGTGCTGAGGAGCCGGAGGCCCTGAACAACACATGGCATCTCCTCTACTCCCAAGTTTCATGCAACTTTTACTTGACAACAGTTGGACAAATTATAGCTCTTCTGGGCATAGAAACTGGCCCAGACTCACGGCTTCCTGTCAGAAAGGCTACAGCAGATATTCAGAGAAAGAAATGTGTCTTCATTTCTATCCTAAATAGTCGAAACGTAGCTGCAAAACCTACATTTATGGTGGTTTAAAAACAAAAACAACAACTGAACAGCGCAGCCATGGTGGTACAGGCCTCTTACCACAACATACTGGAGGCAGAGGTAGTGGCCACCCTGGACTACACAGTGGAAATCCTAGCTCAAAACAACAACAACAACAACAAGAAGTTGTTGACGGGTGAGGAAGGTGCCTCTCGTTTCTGGACGGGCTCAGCATAGGATGAGACTGTAAGAAACTGGTGCGCCCCTCGTCTGAACTACCACACGCTCGCGGTGGTGACCCTGCGGTGGCCTCCACAAAGGCCGCTATGGGAAGGACTGGCCTCAGAGTGCTGGGAACAGTGTGTCACATCTCTACAGAGCCCCGATCCCCTAGGTAGAAGAATCTATTAGAGGCAAGCGGGCTGGCGTCACCTGCAGTGAACCACGACAGGGCCTGCATCCGTGATGCTCTCCTGCTTGTGGTGGACCTCCTCCAGGAAGTCCAGCACACCTCCAGGGTCACTGGGCACGCCATGGTCTGGCCAGGTCCGAAAGTGGTACTGCCAGACGGTTCTCTCTGTGTTTCCCTGGAGTAGAGCCAAGAAAAGCCAGAACAGTTAAATAAACCAAGGGCTGCGGCACCGTGGCCACCGGGCTTTCCTCGCACTTCCTAGATGGAAAGCCGTTCTCTGGGTCCCAGGAGTGCTTCTCTGAGAATCAACCCAGAGTCATCAGAGCAGGCCACAGGCCCTGACTTCCTCAGTCAGGCAGCACTCAAGCTCAGAGGCGCTGAGGCCCCTGAGGGCTACAGCCTGTCTTCCCAATAGCAGCTTGGCAAACTCCGGCTCCTCAAGCATCTGCTCCTCTGCCGTCTGCGGCCTTGTCCTTGCAGCCTCGTGCTGGCACCCAGTACAGTGCCCATCACAGCACTGTCACAGCCAGCCGATGGGCTCTGTGAATCGGACAGTGAGACTTGGGCTCAATCCCAGGCAGCTGCTTAACATAGAGTCACCGCTGCATAGCTCAAGCCCCAAATGCATTTGCAAAGAACCCCCTCTCACGGAGGGTTAAAGGAGCTGAACAGACGGCCTCCCAGCTAACGGAAGTCATGGTGGAGACCGAGAATATCCTGGCTGTTCTTAGTGACAACAACCAGGGATCAACAGAGGCACCAGGACCACTTCGACCACAGACGCTCAAAGCTGGCCCGGAGGAAAGGAAAGGAAGAAGAGAGGGAGGGGAGGACAGAAGCTCAAAGCTGGCCCGGAGGAAAGGAAAGGAAGAAGAGAGGGAGGGGAGGACAGAAGCTCAAAGCTGGCCCGGAGGAAAGGAAAGGAAGAAGAGAGGGAGGAGAGGACAGAAGCTCAAAGCTGGCCTGGAGCAGCCACCAGTGCTTTCCCCATGGAGACACGCCAAGAGACACTACGGGAAGGGAGAGGGGAGGGGGCGAGGGGAGGGGGCGGGGGTGCCAGAGAGAGGACAGGAAGGAGGGCTGGAAGGGCAGAAGGTATGCAGGGGAGAGGAGGGAAAGGCAGGTCAGAGGGAGGGAGGGAGGCTTCAACATCGACCAATGCTGGTGAACTTCCTTACAGCCAAGGACTCCTGCTGTGATTAAAAAATCCCCCGTGTGCTACATGCATTTAATTTGCTGATGTCATGGAACACTAACCTTGTCGTTACTTAAGTGACTGAAACCCAGGCAGCTCCGTGGGTCACAGGCCGAGAGAAATGGAGCATGCACCGCCGCACTGCATACAGCACCCCTTCTCAACCAGGGCCTCTCTCCAGCAGTGCTGTCACAGCAAGGAGGGAGCGAGGGACATCCATGCTGCCTCTACGCCAGGGTAAGAGCGCAAGTGTGCCACCATCTCCCACACCTCCCTCTCAAAATCTCCTGGTAAACAAGATGGAGCAAGACCTGTACCATTCTCTATCAACAAGCCATACAACACCTGCTCCTTTCAAAGGGGGGGGGGGTGCACTCACCAAGATGAATAGCTTCCTGTTAGCACCAAAAGAAAGAAACTGCCTGCCTGCTACTCAGAGAAACACTGACAAGCCTGACAGTCCATCATGAGATGTCACAAGAAGGCCGGCAAGGCAGCTCATCGGGTAAAGACACCTGCCACCAAACCTGACAAGCCCAGTTCCATCCTCAGAAACCTCATAGTAGAAGAGAACCAACTCCTCGAAGCTGTTCTCTGACCACCAAGAGGAACACACCTCCTGTGGCTTATAGTCTACACACCACCGAGAGAGCCCACGAAACAACCCTTTCTGCTCACCATCAGCCCTCGGCTCTGTTCCTCCTGCTCTCCCATCACTACAGGGGAAAGCTGTAACCAAACTACCCACAAGACCCTGGGTCACAGCCCTCTGCCCAGCCTCCTTCGCGCCCCTTCTGTAGCCTACTCTGCAAGTGTGGAGGCCACAGGATCATCCTGTGCTCACCCGCCCCACCCCTTCCACTACACGGATGCCAAGCCAGCCTCTGCTACCCGGCTCTCCTGCACTCCCCCACCAATTCCCACCACCTCGCCTCCTACTGCTCCTAAGCTCTCCCTGCACCAGCCTCACCCCTCCAGTTCTGTGGTCAGAGGCTGAGTACTCAGCCCCTGCTGTGGCTGCCTAGGGTGTCAGCTTCCTTCCCCAGCCCATCTCTCGGCACACTACACCCTTTGACCTGGCCCTAACTGAAGTCTATGGTGACATATTAGGATATGTGATTCAATGTAACCTGGACATTGGAGTGTAACCCGAAAGAGCGAGACAATGCCTGTGTTGACTGTCCCCAGCAAGCAGCACAGTGCTAGAAACATATGTGCACTCATAACTCTCCTGACACCTGATGGAGATGCCTGCTCAACAGCTCGGCTCAATGTATCCACATAGCAGCTCTGCTTCTGGCTTCTCACACTGGCCACAACAATGCTGTCCACTCAGACTCAAAGCTCTCAGACACCTTTGGTCTCTCTTTTCCCTCCAATAGCCAAACTGTCCCGACCCCCTGCAAATGCCTTTTCTGGGGCCTGACACTCACTGCTTCCATTCCATTCCATTCCCAACCAAAGGAATAATACATACAGCAGGAAAGACCCCTGCTGGAGACATGGAGAGCAGGCCAAAGGCCCGGACCAAGACAGAGACTTCCCAAAACACAGCTTTATACATGCTCACCAGGCACAAGAATTGAGACGAGGGGCTGGAGAGATGGTTCAGCGGTTAAAAACTCTGACTGCTCTTCTAGAGGTCCTGAGTTCAATTCCCAGCAACCACATGGTGGCTCACAAACATCTGTAATGGGGTCTGATGCCTCTTTCTGGTGTGTCTAAAGACAGCAACAGTGTAGTCATATAAATAACACATAAATAAAACTTTTTTAAAAAAAAGATTGATTTTTAAAAAAAAGAAAGAATTGAAACAAGGTCAAAATGGTGGATAAAGCTCAAAGCTCTTAACACAACATCCTTAAACCACATGGCAGAGAGAGAGAACCAATTCCTACAAATTATCCTCTAGCCTTTGCATACATATAGGCATGTACACAGACACACACACAGACACACAGACAGACACACACACACACAGACAGACAGACAGACACACACACACACACACACACACACACACAAAATGTAAAAATGAATAAGTAAACTTTATACCCAGGAGCCAGGCATTGGGACACGCCTTTAATTCCAGCACACTGGAGACAGAGGCAGGTGAATCTCTGAGTTTGAGGCTAGCCTGGTCTATATTGCAAGTTCCAGGCTAGCCAGATAATCAAAATAAAATAAAAATACTCGGACAGTCACTATGGCACACACCTTTAATCCCAGCACTAGGGAGGCAGAGGCAGGAGCGTATCTATGAATTTGAGCCCAGCCTGTCTCTGTAGCCAGTTCCAGGCCAGTCAGGAATACATAGCGAAATCCTGTCTCAAAATAGTAGTGGTGGTGGTGGTGGTGGTGGTGGTGGTGGTGGTGGTGGTGGTGGTAGTGGTAGTGGTAGTAGTAATCTTATTTATAATACTAGTAAATATTACAACTAATAATTAATTAACTTCTAAGGCTATTTCCAACAAGACCTAACCCAAGAGTGTCTCTGCAACACCCTCCCGAACCTCTCCTGACCAATCTCCATTTCCCTGCAGTCAGGGTATCAGCCTGTGACTCAAACCACGCCTGTGCCCAGAAGGCTCATGCAAAGGCCCAATTCACTCCAGCCGAAGAAGCCACACCCAGGGGACCTCAGCCTGAAGCACAGCTATCTAAATGCAGGGCTTCTCGGCATACCTGGCCTTAAGACACAAGGACAAAAAAGGTTTTCTTCATCTAGGAAGCCCCAAAGAAATCAAATGAGGCCCTTGTAAACACACACCAAAATGACTCCAAACAGAACCCTGGTTTGTCTTAGAGCCAGCCCCTGCAGGACTAATCCTGAGCCAGAGCCATGGAAAAGAGCTACAGCACTAGCCTTGATCACTGACAGACCTGGACAATCGCTGCTCCCCCTACTTGGAGCCTGCTCTTCTGCCTGCATGCATGGCCCCTTGGTTGGCCACTCAGGAAGTGTCACCTCTCAGAGGCCCTAACTCCTGTCTACCTACGCTGTCTCATGTCCCAGTCACTCTTGAACATGTCACAAGAGCTGAAGGCCAGAAGCTGTAGTCACCCTTCCCCAATCTCTCCAGGCTCTGTGAGGAGGACTCGTGCCTGCCTTGCTCACAGGGCAGGATGTGCCACCTGGGCCCAGCATCTATGAGGCACCCAATGTGGCACTCAGTCAGTGAGTGGCAGGACACAGGGCAAAGGCTGAATGCGAGCAGAGCACCACAACGACTGCGAACCATGGACAGTTACGGTGTCTAGAATACGACAATATACTTACTTGTCCGACCTTAGAGAGTTTGAGCTCTCGTAAGGTGTAGTCATGAGCGGCACTTTCTTTGACGTTCCTAACACGCATGACCCCGTATTCTTTGAGCGCATACTCATCAGGCCAGTACTTGACACATTTGCTCTGGAAGGAACCAGAAGGAGCCTGTTAATGTCCAAACCCTAGTGAAAGTCCAAACCCGCACTGAGCAATCGTCCCAGGCCTTCTGGTGACAGCAGCAGGGACAGGAGCCTGCCACCATCCTCTAGAAAGCCAACGAGAGAACAATGCAAATGAGTAAGGCAGGCCGGGGGGGGGGTAGGAGGAGTCGCAGGCTGGCCTGATGCCCACCCCACCTCACCCCACCCTACCCACTAGCTGCCAGAGCAGAGGCTCTGAGGATGAAACAGGCAGAATGGGAGGGACCAGCCCATAGAGAACTGTGCCCAGGCAAGCAGAACTTGCAATCCCAGCAGTCTGCCAGTCGTTCTGAGGGGCTGGGCAGATGACTGACATTGTCTTATCATGTGTGCCATGACTTCTCTGACCCACATGTGAACAGCTCACTCAGAGTGGCAGCCAGGGCTGTAAGCCAGCTGCTTTCTCTATATCCAGACTCATCTGGTACCAGCCACACACCAGCTTCCCAAAGCTGAGGACACAGTCTACAACGGCTGCTGGCTTCAATGAGGAGGAGGGACGCACGCACCATTACTAGTGTCAGGCACTTGGGAGGCAGAGGCAGGCAGGTCTCTGTGAGCTCAGGGCCAACCTGGTCTACATAGCAAGATCAGGCCAGCTAGAGCTGCATAGGGGGACCCTGAACAGATGGACTAAAAGCTGAGCGTGCACACTAGTCCCTGAAGGCAGAAGCAGGAGAATCACTTCGAGTGTAAGTGTGGACTGCTCTACATAGTGAATAGCAGGCCAGTCAGAACTATAGCAAGACCCTGTCTCAAAACAAACAACAGGGCAGGCAGCTGAGAAAGACAGTAACGACGACATGAAGGGAAGAGGTCTTGTCCAGCTGAGGAATGAGTCTGTGTCATCTCCAAGAGGAAAGGTTCCATCACCTACCAGTGATGAGTCCAAGGCAGAGCATGCCCTGTCTCTGTCTTTCTGGAAGCAGTCACCCCAGACACTCACCTTCTAAAACCACTATGTGAACATCAGCAAGGAAGGTTTACATCAAGGGTTAGAAACGCAGAGTAGCTTACAGCTGGTGAGAAACAAGAAGACAGTGGCTACAGAGCAATTAACCCAGAGAGGATGCCTAAGGCAGGAGCAGCAGCTGATGGAATGGTATGCTCTCTTACTCTAAATTCAGCCCGCCTCTGTGCTTGACAATCTGGTAGGATTTCTATCATTGCCAATATAATGGTATTGTTTTCAGCCAATCAATTCAGAACACAAAACCATGCCTTGAAAAGGGATATTTTGGCTGACTCATAGCACCTGCAACCCAATTTTTTGCATGTTTCAGGGCTGCTACGTAAGAAAGCTGCCACAATCTGGTTTTCCTTCTGTGCAGTGAGGGACACAGGCTGTAAACAAAGGCTGTCAAGAGACTTCAAGACTACTGTGCACACTCCCGGGGTGACATAAAAGACGGGGTCAAGGAGGTGAGGACTGCAGCCGAGCACAGGCCCCAGGTACCATCCTGCCCAGGCTCTTTGCCCCGGGGTTTCCAACTGCACTTCCAAAGGTGGCTAACCCGATTCCTTTGCTACAAGCCCATATCCTCTGTGCCAGACGAACTCTGACATCTCCATCAAGCAGGAACTGGGAAGAGCTGTAACTGGGAAGAGCCCAGGAACTCAGGACACCTGACATCACTGCTAAAGGCATGCAGAACTACACCAACAAAACCCTGCACCGTCACTTCCCCTCAGCTTCCAGGCTCAACTAACCACGAGCCCCATCTGTCCCAGCTTAGCTTCTATATGTGACCGTAAAATTGCACTCAGTTTTATATAATCCAATAGAGGATATCTAAACAAAAACTTACCAGAACACAATTAAAATCCAACTATCAAAAACCTATAAACTGATTTCACTTTGGAATGATACAAAGATAGCACGGTCTTTCAAGGAGATGTCTGCTTTCCTGGAGGTGAGACACACTGAGTTCTAGGAACTGACAGCATCCTACAGAATAGGGAGCTCAGCTCGAGGCTAGGGTGTGGGGTGAAAGACAAAGGATGGCTAGTATGCTGATACAGAGTAACACACACACACACACACACACACTGGCCAACAATCCTTGACATCCAATCTAAACAAGCATAGGCCACAGCCTGTGACGAATTAAAGGCAAGAACAAGACTCTTCAGCTGAGCAAACCACAGCACAGAACACAGGCTACAGGCCAATGTATATGCTTTTTCCCAGGGAGTGGCACTATTAGGCGGTGTGGCCTTGTTGGAGTAGGTGTGTCACTGTGGGTATGGGCTAAAGACCTTCACCCTAGTTGCCTGGAAGTCAGTCTTCTACTAGCAGCCTTCAGATGACGATGTAGAACTCTCAGCTCCTCCTGTACCATGCCTGCCTGGATGCTGCCATGTTTCTGCCTTAATGACAATGGACTGAACCTCTGAGCCTGTAAGCCAACCCCAATTAAATGTTGTCTTTTATAAAACTTGCATTGGTCATGGTGTCTGTTCACAGCAGTAAAACCCTAACTAAGACATGTACTAACAGTGGGGGAAGACACTACCTATCTAATCAAGCACCACCAAGAGGCAGAGTGGAGCTCCTGTGGGAATGCATAGCTGGGGGCGGGCCCAGTGCAGAAGAATTCACATCAGACAGCACAGTCTCTATGCTAGAGAGTGGATGGGTGGGACAAAGGCAGCTGCAACCGTCACTGTAACGTCTCAACAGCCCCAGAGTGCAGTCTGGACAATGCACATGTCACCCAAGGAGCTCGCTGTGGCTTCAGTGTGCTCTGCTCCCATAGGCCCCTCCTCCTCCCTTCTGCTTCTGGACCCAGCAGGGTACACACCTTACCTGGCAAACATCGTATGAGACAAACAACAGAATTAGCACATGTGGACGTTAAAACAGTGACTGTAAACACAGTCCCTGTGATAAAAACAGAAATATCATATCAAAAGGAGACAGAAAATAGGAAAACACCCAAGCAACATGTCTGGAACAAAACCACAGAGGTTGCCGTGAACATGTACCAGCCAGGCCTGGGAACAGAGCATACTCCACAAAAAACACAGCTGAGCAAAAGCACATGTCCCGGCTCAGACAGGGGAGAGGGACCCGAGATGACACCACCATGTAGACAGGGGCTGAGGGAGTGGCACTGAGCAGCCTTCTATATGGGTCCCCTCAGGACGGGCTGAGTAGAATGGGGATGTATTTTTTAAAAGTCAAAATTGAACAGTAACTAAAATAATCCACAATTCCACAGTGCTCCACGAACTCCAATCAGAAAGTACCAAAAAGCATGCTGGACCCATGGGTACTCACCTGCATAACAGCACCTAAAAAGGCAGGACCGTTCAGGGGTTCCTTTAATCGCCACCCTTTTCTACATAGAGCTCAAGGCTAGGCTGAACTATAAAACTCTGTATCTTTGAAAAGAAAAAGTCAGAAAAGAGGAGGAGGAGGAAGAGCAGGAAGAAGAGGAAGAGGAGGAAAATACACACAGACACTGAGACACAGCCAATCAAGCCTTGTTTTCCAGAGGGTCAGCCAGACCCACCTGACACATGCAATATTTTGTTTGCTTTCTGAGACAGGGTTTCTCTGTATAGCCCTGGCTATCTTGGAACTGCTCTGTAGACGGCTGGCCTCGAATTCAGAGATCTGCCTGCCTCTCTGTCCCGAGTGCTGGGATTAAAGCCATACACCACCACCATCCAGAAACACATCCAATAGTTTAAGAACACCGCTGAGCACACTGAGCCCAGAGCTGCGCATGGGGGAGGGGTGGTCAGAAAAGATAACAGTGTGTACCTTCCCTCTCTCCACTTCCTTTGTGGTCATGACAATGACTCGAGAGTTCTCCTGGAACACCATCCGCCAGAAGTCATTCACCGTGTTCTGCAGGCAGCCTTGAGTGGCAATGTAACTCTTTTTGGGTTTTGAATTGTTGCACTTGGTTTCAAACTCAGGCTAGAAATTAGGAAGAAAAGCCTTCAAGCATTTGAAAGATGGTGCCATGGCTATAAAGAGGCTACCAACACAGGGGCAGAGAAACTCACCATGATGATGTTGGCATTGATGTAATCAGAAACAGGCTCGTTGGGGTCCCCATCGTGCAGGACAACCCTGGTGTGATCAACTGAGGAGAAAGAGATGACAGCTGTCAGTCCTCAGAGCTCCAGCAGAAGCCGGCTGGGCTCAGGCCAGGCCAGTCTAACAGACTTCCACAAGATCAAACCTCCAGTCAGCACATGTGTAAGCCACCAGGACAGGCACGCCACCGCGCTTTCCAGCAATCCCTGTCTCGGTGACATTGTGGGGTACAGCGAGGCAGGCACTGGGTGTGAGACCCATCCATGCTATCTTTGTAACATCTTACAGATACAAAACTATTTCAACCCAAAAGGTTTGGGCTCCTGTTTTTCTTCCTATCTGGGTTTTGGTGACAAAGGCAGGGATTGGACCCAGAGCCTTGCACATGCCAGGCAAACAGCGTGCCACTGAACTATATCCCCAGCTGGTTTCTGATTTTAAAAAGATTAAATTATCAACAGTGATGTCTAAGATTTTCAAAATCATCTAGGGAAAGAGAAGTGGGCCAGAGTACAGACAAAACAAGACTGCACACGGGCCGGCTAGTCCAGAAGCTGGGCAACAATTCATCAGCTTTTGGGTGTTAACATATTCCAAATTTTCTATAACAAAGGGTTTCTTAAGGAAGCAGAGTAAAATACAGTATCTGTAAGACAAGAGTCATAAAGTATGAGTTGTCTTAATTCTGTACAAAAAGACATTATCGGTATAAAATTCTGAGTGCTCTATCAAAACCAACATATTTGAGCTGGAGAGATGGCTCAGCGGTTAAGAGCACTGACTGCTCTTCCAAAGGTCCTGAGTTCAAATCCCAGCAACCACA
This sequence comes from Apodemus agrarius, assembly GCA_964023405.1. NCBI lineage: Eukaryota > Metazoa > Chordata > Mammalia > Rodentia > Muridae > Apodemus > Apodemus agrarius. The sequence continues at coordinate 11,467,534 of OZ030028.1, forward strand.
TGATGGCTCACAACCATCTATACAGCTACAGTGTACTCATAGACATAAAATAAATAAACAAATAAATCTTTTTCCCCTCCCCCCCTTTTTTCCAAATAAATCTTTTAAAAAAAAACCCAACATATTTTACAATGGGAATAGGCAGCAAGGCTGGATATGTTTCATGGATAGAATTTTGATCTTCTGCCTCGTCTCATCCACCATCTCTAAAGAAATAAGATGTGCACCTCATAGGATGGTACAGGCCTAGAATCGCTCTGAGGGGGAAAATTTAGAAATAAAAAAATGAGGTCCTCCAAGCCCCAGGACCCTTCTTCAGTTCCACATGATTCTCTGCAAACTCTGCGTTGATTCTCTCACGAAAGCAATGCCTCCTCACCCTCCCCCCTCACCTACACAAGTTAGATAGCCATGTGCAAAGAACACACACACACACACACACACACACACACACACATCAAACAAAAAAAAGGCCAGGATTTCTGACCTGAGGGAGGGAGGGAGGGAGGGAGGGCTGGGGATGCAGACCAGAGGCAGAAAGCTCACCTCCCGGGAGACCTGCCGGGCCATTTCCCAGCACTTGCATCTACACAGTTCTGGATTAGATCACATCATAAGGTGCAGAGTGAGCTGCAACCTGTGTGGTGATGGGGGTCCTCACTGAAGGCCCCTGCTCCCTGCCACCATGGATGTATTACAGGGGCTCAGTTTGGGGTGTTCACAAGGTCCCTTCCTTGTCGCAGGAGCTGAGCCAGCGGGAGGTGATGAGCCCAGTAGGTTCTCCTTTCCACAAATGGGAAGCAAAGGCCCAGAGGAGAGGCTACCTCTAACTCAGACTTAAGAGGAGGAAGACACAACTCAGACTCTGAGGCACAACAAGCTTCAAGGCTGTGACGTAGGTAACCAGAAAGCATGACCAGGATCACCACAGAGAGCGTCTGCTGCAGCTTTCCTGGCATCGGGAGGGCACCAGTCCCTTTCCAGCTGGCTACATTAGCCAGCACGTGGCCCCAGCACACACTGACTGCCACTGAGGCAGGGGACTGATACTCACAGGGCAGGATGTTTTTGTATCTGTTTTTGTTTTTATTTTCTTGTCTCTGTCCTTCTTTTCGGCTGTAGAGAAGTTTGCATTCCTGTTGCTGTAGCGTCTAGGAACAGAGAAAAGTCCATTTTATCCTGTATCAGAGGGCCCAAGAGGGAAGGGACTACACAGAGAAACCCTGTCTCGAAAAAACCATAAATAAATAAATAAATAAATAAATAAATAAGTAAATAAGTAAATAAGTAAATAAGTAAATAAATAAATAAAATGGAAGGAAGGAAGGAAGGAAGGAAGGAAGGAAGGAAGGAAGGACAAATGAACTCTGTCTCTGCCACTCTATAGCATCTGTCCAGAGACTATTTAACACCTGGAAAGATGGTCACAGTTAAGTCACTCCCAGAACTGGGCTGTGAGTCGCACACTTATATCGACCAGGGCACCCGCCAACCACAGCAGCACACGCACCAGGGAGCAAACGTGGACGTGAGGCTCAGTAACCCTTGTCTTCTCTTTTTGTTTCAGTGACTTGGCCTGTTTACTTTAGCTGCTTTGCCCCTAAACTTGCCTTTTAGACACGAGGTCAGCGCTAGTGAGAGCCAGAAAGAATATGCAGGCAGCACATGGCCGTGGGCTTCTGCCCTAGAATATGGACACTGGGAGAGGCAGAAGCAGCTTGGCGTCACCAAATGACAGGACACCCAGCTTTGGGGTCCTCTTCTGTCATGCCCAAGTCAGCACCTCAGTGACAGCTGTGTCAGAGCTGCTGCCCTACACCTCCCCCAGGAAACCGGGATAAAATGCAAGGCGCTGACCCAGAAGGAAAGAGCAAGGAGTGAGATGAACTCCAGAAGAAAGCCCCAGACAGCTCTAAGGGGCAAAGAACTGGGGGCACCATCACGGAGAGAGATAAAGCAGGCAGCCAAACGGAGACTGGCCCAGTCGGGAAAAGCCAGGCTGAGGTAGTCAGGGAGGGAGTTTCCAAAATGGCAAAAAAGTGTCTCTTTAGCTCTCAGTAAGCCGAGCTTGTGGGCCCTGTAGTGCTGAAGACATAGCCTGGGGTCTCTGATGTATGCTGGGCAGTGATCTGCCACAGAGCCCTTAAGCTGTTTTTGATAGAAAACCACAAACAGACAAATGAAGAGGGTAAGAGGCAGTTAAAATGAAAAAGGGTTCCTCTATGATGTGCCACGCGGCGGCCTGGGAAGCTCTCTGCGAGGAGAGGCAGACCTATCCAGCACAACCCAGCCCGCACCACTTCACTTCACCCAGCTGAGATTTCAAAGATGGAGAGAAATGCTGGGGATTTAAAATGAGTTTTTGACTCTCAGTCTCAACATACAAAGTTCAGCCTTTGCATGTGGCTCATATGCAAGTGTTTAGCTGGTGGGGACCTGAGCAGAAAGAAAATAAGATCTGTAGAACCTGGACAACAAAATGCTTATATAAGGTTTTAAATGAGTTCAGATCAAATAATCAAAGTCATTTGCCTTCTGGGAGCTGCCTTTCCCTGACCTTGAGCTGGCCACAAAGGCAATGAGGTGGACAGGTCACAGGGACGATATTCAAAAATAAGTGCATGCGTGGAGGGGATCCGACCCTTCAGAAGCAGCCAGCGTGGGGGCGGGGGTTGTCCTGGCAATGGTGACAGAGGTACAGGGCCTGCAGCTTTACTAAACCTGGCAGTAACTTGCAACCATCACCCATGATCTAAAATTCATATGACATTTATTCATAAGGACATGTTGCAGCTCCTCTCTGTAAAAGGCAGGGCCCTGCGCCTGCCTGGTTTATCTTAGCTCCTGCAATGGGGGTGCTACCAAGAATGACCTTGTCAAAGAAAACCCAAGAGTGCCACATCAGGGCACCTTCATCAACACAAGCCATCAGGAGCTCTGTGCAGCATTCCCAACATCCTCTCGTACACGCTGTGGAGATCATGTCAGGCTGTGAGCCCTGAAGGTCCCAGGGGCCAAGCCCAGGCCCTCCTAGCCAATAACAACTCAGGAATTAGGAATGTCTACCCTCTGTCTCCAGAAGCACTCCAGCTATAGCTGAGATTAGCAGCTAGCCTCTGCCAAAACCACTTCCTTCTGGGCCCCAGGCTAAAGGGGACAGGAGTCTGACTGTATCCAGTAGCCCTGCCCTACTCCAAGGTTTGTGTTCTGCAGTGTCCCGTCACCAGCAGTCCTGTGGACCTGAGCATCACTCAGCAACGGCACTGAAAACAGCGCAAAGCCGGGCAGCAAAATAAAAAACTTGGACAGACTGACAACACTATTCCCCGGGAACTACAAGCAAACCATGAGCTCTCAGAAGAGCAGAAGTCCAAGCAGAGCCAAAGGTGGAGAGACACCATCCCATTATGCAACCTCAGAGAACATTATGAGGAGCTGGAGAGATGTCACAGCAGTGAAATGCTCTGCTGTTCCTCCAGAGGACCGGGGTTTGGTTCCCAGCACCCACCCAGCAGCTCACAATGTTCTGTGACTCTAATTAAAAGGAATTAAATCTAATATTCCAAGAATATCCTCTCCACTGGCAGTGTATGCACCTGGAACACAGGCATTTATGCAAGAAAAACACCCATACACTCGAACAGCTTTGTGAAAGACAAAGCACTTATCTGTGCAGGCTCTGGGACAGCTCTTCTGCAGAAGTCACAGGACCATAGAGAAAGAAATGAAGAGAGCACTGGATAGTCCAACGCCAAGACGGGCAGGGTGAGACTGGGCAGCACATGAGGAAGCGGAAGGCTGAGGAGAAATGGCACTCAGGAAAATGGCAGAGGACCGAGGGGGCAAGGCAGGGCAATCTCAGGCCAATGGAAGAAAACACACATGGCCAACTTGGAACGGAACATGAAACAGAAGTCCCCAAGCTGAAACCATCTGTCATCCGCCACCCATGAGGACATCTGACTTTTCTTGAGAGTCAGATTCTTGGTTCTTCAAAATGAAAATGCCATACTTCCAAAAGGAAAAAGGAGTCACTGAAGGTTCCTGAATAGAAAGGCGTGTGAGAAATGCTGAGATTTGCATAAAGGATGCTACAGTGTCTGAGGCAGGGAATGTGGTGGAGACTTCTCAAGCAGGAGACTTGAACATCAGGCTGAAATCCTATCTCCGTGCCCTGCCCACCTGAGCCATCCTGCACAGGCACCACATCTCTTCATGCATCTGGAGATAGACTTAGGCGCCCGCCTAGCTCAATGCTCAGAGAGGCCCAGTGCTCAGCAGAACGCAGACAAGGGAAATGCCTTCCTTTCCAAAAAAGGCAGATATAGGAGGGAACAACAGGACTTCCGACTCTAGCCATGGGAGAGAGAGAAGGAAAACACATCAAGGGCACCAATGACCCAGCCTTCGGCCCCAGAGCAACGCGGAGCCTCCAAAGGCGGGAAGGAAAGGAGCGCTCAGTCCCCAGAGGACGGCGGCCTGCTTGGAAGGCGTGAGTCTGAAAAGCAGACAGTAGGCAGCAGAGTGGAGAACCTCCCAGACCATGAAGTCAGAGCACTAAAGCCCCGCAAGCTGGTGGGTGCTGGGTCAGCCAGGAGAAGGACGCAGGGACAGCAGGACAGTCAGCAGGACATAAGGACAGCAGGAAAGGAAGGGAACAAAGCAGGGCTGCGATCGTGCTGAAGATCGGGGAAATGCTAGAAAAGGAGGAAATGGGGAGCTGACCAGGGAAGGGAAACAGGAAGAGAGGGAGAGAACCGGGAGCGAGAGAACCGGGAGGGAGAGAAGCGGGAGCGAGAGAGAACCGACCTCAGAAGAAAAAGCAAAGCGCGGTGGGGGGTGCCTGGGAATCCCTCCTCAGCAAACAGTCAGTGCAGGCTTGCCCCAAATCCTGAAAGGGGGTGCTGAGGGCACAGCTCAGTTGGCAGTGTTTGCACAGCACACGCAAGGCCCTTGATCCAATCCCCAGCACTGCAGAACTGGCTACTTAGATGGTAGAGGCGAGGAGTTCGTGGTCTCTCGGCCTCACAGTGAGCTTGTGACTAGCCAACTGAGCTAGCTATATGTGACCTTGCCTCAAATAACAAAAACCTCCATGGCATCTTTCCAGTGTGTTATCTCAGTCCACAGGGAGATGCCACACTAAAGACAGCTCAAGGCTCAAGAAGTAAGGAGCGGAAAAGAGACAGAAGCTGCAGAAGGGCCACTCGCAGCCTAAGAAGCAGCAGGAACTCCTCCACAGCAAAGGGTAGCAGAAGGAAAGAGCCTAGGGCAGATGTGATTCCAGAGCCAAGGCCAACAAAGCCCTAAGGAGAAAGCACAAGGGACAGCTGTGCTGTCAGAAACAGACAGAGCTCAGACCAAGCAGGGAACTGCGGCCCGCTCTGCCCAGGGGGCTGCTTAGTCCCCAGGGGACTATGTCCACTAGAGATCACCAGCAAGAATTATGACTCTAGACAGCCCTCGGGTGCAGCTAAAGACTTGATGCCGTAAAGCATAACTGCCTCTGAGGAGAGCCACAGTGCTACCAGCAGGACAGAGTCCCTGTGGAGAAATCAGGGGGCAGCAGCTGAAGGCCCTAGGGCTCTCTCAGCCACAGGCCAGCAGACTATCCGGCAGGATATCACAGGCATCCTCTAAAGGAAAGAGTGCACTCCAGAAAACTGAAATTACTAAGGAAAAGGAGTTAAAACACTGGGGAAGTAACCCCAGTAAACCAAATGTTCTATGATTCTGTCTGTTTGGGATTTGGGGGTTTTGTCTGTTGGATTTTTCCCCTTTGTCATGTGTTGAGATTTAATCAGAAACACTGAGTTCAGAAACTAAAGTCTTTCTGAAATCCAGCCCTGTGAGCCTGAATCAGAATGCCTGAGGCATGTGTGCTCAGGGATTTCAAAGCCTCAGCTGCACATACCCCAGGGTTCCATCAGGGACTCAATGAAAACAAGCTGTTCACCAGTGAAGCAAAGCCCAGCGCACTGGCCCACGCCACCAAAGCATCAAGGCAGCCCCTCCATTGAGTTTGGAGCAGGCATCTTAGACCAATGCAGCTTTCGGAAGGAGCTCAGGTTCAACGATCCACAAAACTTTATTTGAAGCCTACTTGGGAGTCAGGGGCTCCGGGGCTGTCTGCTGGAGTGTGAGGCTCTAAGGAACCAAGTGGAATGTCCTGGGACCCTCGATGCACTGGTCATTTTCCTATGTCTTACACCCTCTTGTTCCCTCGGCAGTACATCTGGGCAAAGCATGCCCTCCTCCCACAGTCTCGCAGAGGTTACTGACTTCTCTGGGTGTAGTACCTTAAACCAATAGCCAAACAGACCATTCACAGAGCCCTGTGCACACATACAACAGGAAGGAGGTGTCCAGCTCGCAGTGGGGCTGGGAAACGGGAAGGCTCCCCTGAGCAAACTCCCAGAGGGAGAAGCTGAAGACTGAAGAGGTATCCAAAGCAAACAAACAAACAAACAAACAAACAAACAAAACCACAAAACTCTTAACGTGTCCCAAGTAAAAGCTGATGGGTTCACAACCTGCTCCCTGCAGCCTCCTCCTAGTACAGCACCCTGCAGCAACTCAAGTTGTAGAACTGAGGCTCCTCGGAAAGCCCATCAGAGTGCACTGAGAAAGGTGAGATCCAGTCCAACCCCAATCAGAGCACACTGTGAGACACAGGATGCCACCTTGATCGTCCTCCAGGAAGCAGTTCTGATGTGCTCAGAACAGTGTCCTGTGGATGAGAGTCAAACTTTAGCTTCAGGGATTGAAACTGTAATGGGAGTGAACAGTGGCCTTTCTGTCCTTGGCCTCATGGCCCCAACTGCAGCCTCAACAGGCAGTCTCTTAAGGCTGACGGGCCTGGCGAGGCGGAGACAAGCTGAGGTCTCATCTGCAGGACCCGCAATGCTCTGACTTACTGTACAACGCCAACAATACAGATGGGCCCTGCCTGGTTCCACTGCACATAAAGCCACTCACTTTTTCCGATCATATTGTTATTGGTGTGTAAAGTCGGGCTGACCTCGATGTGTCGTGAAGGGACGCCATCTACAATTTGTTCTCCACGGTCACTGAGCAAAGGGTGAGCCAGAGAGAAGGGACATACTGGAATCCCCGCAGCTGGGAGGTGGAGATGGGGGACTAGCAGCTAGACAGGCCCTGGACAGGGAGGCAGATGGGGAAAGAGGTGCGGCCAGGCATGGAGGACAGCCAGCCCCCGCGCCTTCCTCACCTGACAGTAAGGCCCGGTGGGCTTTGGTTACCCACAGCAGAGCCAGCTTCTGGCTGAAATGGTACAGACTATGTGCAAGGCAAACCTGAACACATCTACCTGAAGCTGTGGCCTGTCATCTATCTCCTCTGTGTATAAGGCGGCCCTGCGCTCCACTTAGAGACTCGGAGCTGTGGGCTGCAGGGACGACTCGGCATCTCCCCAGCTCCTCTTTCTCTCTAAGCCCTCCTGTTGAAGACTGTGTTAAAATATCCTTTATTGGCCAGGTGATGGTGGTGCACGCCTTTAATCCCAGCACTTGGGAGGCAGAGGCAGGCGGATTTCTGAGTTCGAGGCCAGCCTGGTCTACAGAGTGAGTTCCAGGACAGCCAGGGCTACACAGAGAAACCCTGTCTCGGAAAAAAAAAAAAGAGAGAGAGAGAGAAAGAAAATCTGGAGTGTTGCTAAGTGGGACAGCCCAGGCTCTGCCTGCACACAGTTCTGCATTTGAGCCACAGGACCAATAACTACATAAAAAATTTAAAGATGGCCTCATGGTTCATTCTGCTCTCATCAGACCTTTATCCCTCCCTCTCTCAACAAGAAACTTCAGAATGGTGTTCAAAGGTTCCACCACAATGGCTTGTATGAGACCAGACCCAAGTTCCAGTCCCTATGCATCACTGTAGAGCAAGCACCAAGAATGTTCTAGAGTGGACCCATCTCCAGGGCTGAAATGATCAACATCTATGGATGGACAATCCATAGATTGGATGGGGTGAACAATCTACTTGACCTCTCTGACCTCACACTCCTCTGTGGAATGGAACTAGCTCCTCTCTCCGAAGGTTGTCTGGCACATGGTGGCACAAATAGCTGTAGAATCCCCAAGTCCTACACAGCTTGGACTAACCAGTCCTGTGAAACAGAAAGGGGAGTAGGATGGAGGGTGGGTGTCTGCTGCATTCCAAACTATCAAAGAATAAATTAAAAATATTCTCTAAAGTGGCCATGGGAAGGCAGACGCAGGCAGATCTCTGAGTTGGAGGCTGGCCTGATCTACTGAGCAAGTTCCAGGCTAGCCAGGGCTAACAGAGAAGTCCCGTCTGGAAAAACCAAAACAAAATATAAACGTAGACAGTGCGCAGACGTTTGCAGTTTGTGTCATGTGCAGGAATGAGGGACTTAAGGTGCATGACCGTGGAGGGAAAGAGGCTCAGAGATCTGTCTGTAAAGCTCTGGTCAAAGGAGAGACAGACAGACAAACCAGAGGACACACGGGTCAGCAGCAGACGAGCACAAAGGGCCACAGACAGGCTCACAGAGCAGGGCTCAGGACAGAAGTCAGCCCTTAACGCCACAGCCAGGGCCTTCTCCCGGCCTCACTCACGGCACTGAGGCTGCGGCTCGTCTGAAACCCTCAGACGCCAGAGGGATTCCACCCTTCGCTTTCCCCGGGGTCCTGCCGATGGTCTGAACCATTGTAAATGGAGCTGCAGGCACATCTGTCTGAGACAAGCTGCCAGCCCTTCCCAGGAACACAATGCCCCTCTGCTTCAAAAAGTCCCCTCAGCCACCTGCCACACACACAGCAAAGGACGCCAGGCCCAGCATGGGGCCTCCCCTCTCACCTGTTCAAACATCATCTAACAGCACACGCAAAAACAAGTTGTCAGTGACTTACCTCAAATTCTTCCCAAAAGCCTTGCTTGACTTTATCTGTGGTCTCAGCCAGCTTGCTTAACTCTCGAACCCGGCTTTCGATTTCAGCAGCATTAATACGAGTTGTGTTGAGGGGCTGTTGTTTTCAGCCGTGGTGGAAAAGGAAGAAAACATGTTTTAAACAGTATTCGTGCAGAAAGCAAAAGACTTCACAAAAGCAGGAGGTATACCATCCCAAATGTGTGCATGTGTATGCGCTTTTGTGTGTGTGTGTGTGTGTGTGTGTGTGTGTGCGCGCGCGCGCGCGTGCACTTGTGCATGAGCACACGATTGTGCCTGTGTGTGTAAGGTGGTGGTGGTGGTGACTGAAGCAGATCAGGGCCCCTGTCTGTTTCTCAGCCACATGGAAGCCCAGACTCCGAGTATGCTCCTACCATGGTAAATGTGCCACCACAAGCCCAAAGCAACAGAGCCACGTGCTGTGGAAGGACTCTTGAACCCTTGAGCCCTTTCCCCTATTAGCCAGTCCTCATCTATCCGGTCACGAGGACAGCAAGTTGACAGGAACACGTGTGAGGGAGACTCTCTCAATCCGGAGGAGAAGCAGCTCCAGTTTCCTAACCTGCTTGAGCTGCAGGACTGTGCCCAGCGTCTCCACCATGGGGTTCTTCTTGTAATGCTCCACCAGGTCTGTCAAAGAGTCAAAACGCTCTCCTCCACCAACATCATATTTCAGCTCCTTTCAAGACCAAACAGAAGGCACCCATTACCGCGTGCTAGGTTACTGTCTTCCCACCCTCCTGCAGCCACTGTGTTCTTAGTGACACGAATCTGTATACAGAAGCAAGCCACGTGTCTATCTAGAGAACATGACGAGAACAAGACACACATGTATGTTAACATGCATCGTGGACACGTCATCACAGTGGAGCCACACTTGGCCCTGACAAGAGAACCCTGTCATCGGAGGCAGGAGAGTCTCCCGGTAAATCAGATAAGCCAAGTGCGAGAGGAACATACGGTGTCCCCTCATTCATATGTAGCATCCAAGAAAAAAAGGCGAAGACATAGTACAAGAGGTCAAGTGGTGACTATGAAGGACTTAGGGGCAGGGGAAGGTTCTGGTGACACACAGTCCCACAGATGCTCTGTATGGTGGACAGGCTCAGGAGCCCCAGTCAGCAGATGACAACAGTGCTCCACACGCTGGTGGGCGGGAGGGAAGCAGTGTGCAGCAAAGGGTGCAGTGACTCGGCCGCTGCAGAATCCTAAACGGCGTTTAACTAAGACCTAGAGACTGACCCCAGAAAGAGCCCCCCACCACCGCACTCTGAAGGCCAGGAAGCAGCGGCGCTGAGGAGGCTGAGGCAGGGGAGGTGGGGGAGGCAGGGGCTACAGCACAGTGGTGGAACAGGTGCGAGGTTCCATCCCAGCACCAAGGACAACAAATGACATAAAACGTAATTAAATCAAATCAAATCAAATGTAAACTCTATCATGATGCAACACACTCCCCATCACCTCAGACCCCTCGCCATGCCTCCGCCCAGCATCATGTGATGCCATGTATGCAGCTGTGATGCTGTACTCTAGGGAATGCGACAAGAAAGAAGTCCACATGTGTTTAGATAGACACAGATGCTTTTCTGAGTCTGTTGACCCCAGGGGAACACCCACAGACATGGGAGGGCAGTGCAGTGTCGCCAGCCAGGGGACTTCAGGACCGCCCTGGGTACAAACAGCCTCGCTCAGAAAAACAGAAACAGAACAGCCAACAGAAAAACGCAGCAACAACAAACAGAAAGGAGAGAACCAACAGCAGTGCTTCAAAATGATGAGTCGCCCTCAGGGTGTAGCCGCACACGGGGTGTAGACCAGCGTGTGCTGCTGCCTAGTCCTCTCAGAGAAGCCCTGTGCAGCTGCAGCAGCCCATGCCCGTGGCGCTCTACCTGGCAGCGGATCATGACGTGGGTCACTTTGGACTTGCCGTCGTTGCTCTCCCCTTTGTCATCACCAGTGCGCACAGAGAGCACGAAGTCTCCGGGGTGGCTCTGGCTCTCCCGGACAAGGAAGCTGCCGTGCTTCCCTTTCTCCGTCAGCAGCTTCTCGGCTTCTTTTCCAGACAAGTGACCGTGGAACCACCTGTGTCCGTGTTTGAAAGGGAACAAGCTGAGCTCGGTGTGGTGTGTGACGTGGTCTCACGGACCACACTCCACACAGACTCCTGACACAGCTTCCTGGGGAGGGGGGGGGCAGTGTCTGACCAACAGACTCTACATCTCAGACGGGAAAATTGACAAAGATGTTAACAATGACAGCTGAAGTTCGTTTTCCCACTGTTGGACCCAGGCTGGCCTCGAGCTGTAGATCATCCTCAAGCACTGCCACCACACCTAGCCTCTACTAGATCTTTTAAAGGAGCCCAGAATCTTGGAAAACAATGTCCAGAAGACAATGATGGAGCACACCTTTAATGTAAACACTGGGGAGGCAGAGTCAGGTGGATCTGAGTTCTAGACCAGCCTGGTCTATGGAGTGGATTCTAGGACAGCCAGGGCTACACAAAGAAACCCTGTCTCAAAACCAAACCAAACCAAAAACCCTAAATCCTCAATGCTTCCTATTTCCTTTTAAATCTCCCATATTTTTTTAAAGATTTATTTATTATATGCAAGTACACTGTAGCTGTCTTCAGACACCCCAGAAGAGGGCATCAGATCTCATTACAGGTGGTTGTGGGCCACCATGTGGTTGCTGGGAATTGAACTCAGGACCTTCGGAAGAGCAGTCAGTGCTCTTAACCTGCTGAGCCATCTCTCCAGCCCCGGAAATCTCCCGTCTTTTAAAAACACAATTTGACTTTTTTTGTGCCTAATCTAACAGAGCCAATTGTTGCATTACAGCCATTTAGTAAAGAGATAAGAAAGTCACAACCTGGTTGTGGTGGTACATGCTTATAATTCATGTGCACTAGCTAGTTTTATGTCATCTTCATAGAAGCTACTGTCATTTGGGAAGAGACAGCCACAACTGAGAAAATGTCCCTACCAGACTGGTCTGAGGGCTAACCTACTGCACATGCCCATCACTGTTGGAAATGCTCCCCCTTGGCTAGTGGTCCTCGTACTGTGAGAAAGCAGGCTGAGCAAGCAAACCAAGAGGGCGGGGCAGTAAACAGCATCTCTCCATGGCCTCTGCATCCGCTCCTGTGTCCAGGGCCCTGCCTTGAGTCCCGCCTGACTTCCTGAACAATGGACTGTAAGCTTTAAAGTGGAGTACCCTTTCCTCCCCAAGTCGCTTTTGGCATTTTATCTCAGCAACAGAAACCCTGACTGAGACTCCATCCACTGAGGATTGGAGGCAAACGATGAAGGTCCGAGGCCATCTTCAGCTACACGGCCCTCTGGAGCCAGCCTGGCCTCCATGAGACCTGGACTCAAACAACAAACAAACAAATGATCAGAGAGACGGGATCACATGAACCTGGCCCCGTTGTGCCACTACATACAAAGGGATCTTTGTTGTGAGTTAACTCAAAGCATTTCAGATTTCTCCGTATCTCCAACCTAACCATGCACGTCTCTGAATCTGCTGCCCAGGTCTTCAGACTCCACTGGGCTACCCTATCAAGCTCTAATGGTGCTCCATCCTGGAGCAGGGACGGGGCAGCCTTAACAGTGTGAGTTCCCACAGGCAGAGAGGACAATGTCTACATGGGACCCAGACATCTGTACTTTAACTAGTGTGCCACAGAAACGTCCTGACAGCCACTTGAATGCCACGGCTTTAGGTATGGAAGAAGCTCACACTAGAAGCTAACACTCATCACCACAGACCTGGCAGCACTCTTCCATCCGCACGCCCCCGGAAAGGCACGTGCAGATCTAGAGCAGGCGGAGACAGCTCAGGGCTACAGGAGTAGCCAGAGAAACAAATTACTAGCAGGTAGGACAGAAAGCTGCGAGAGGCAAGGCCCGGGGTCTACAGTGAGAGAGGAGAATGCGGAAGCCAGTAAGTACCAGGGCAAGCAAAGCAAGGTCCAGCACCCAACTCCCCGCCCCACACGGGAAGAGCTCCACGACATGGCAGCTCTCTACAGACCAGGGCACGCTACACATCTGGGAGACAGCACTAAATGCCGAGGGCTCTGCTTTCCCACGTCTGGGCTTGGCCTGACCTCTGCTGGTACTGCTGCTAAATAACTAGTCAGAGCCACCTGTGGCACCGCTGCTGTTTCAGCATCTCAAGCTCCATGTTCTCTGCTCCCACTCCCAAAGCTCATCAACTATTGATAAAAGTTGCAATTAGGCTGGGCAGTAGTGGCACACACCTGTAATTCCAGCACTTGGGAGGCAGAGGCAGGCGGATCTCTGAGTTCAAGGCCAGCCTGGTCTACAGAGTGAGTTCCAGGACAGCCAGAGCTACATAGAGAAACCCTGTCTCAAAAAAACCACACACACACACACACACACACACACACACAAAAAAAAAAAAAAAAAAAAAAAAGCTGCAATTAAAGCACATACTGAATCTAGCGGAGAAAATGTAGGAGCCCTGTAGAATCTGTGTGAGGGACACCGCAGCTGCTGCAGTGAGGGTGCTCTGCCAATATGCTGACCTAGCTTTCTTATTTTAACAACACCGAGAGGCGGGGGATGTAGTTCAGTGTGTAGAGTGCTTTGCTAGCATGCACCATGCCTGTGTCCAATCTCTGGACCATGTCAGCCAGGTGAGGGGAGGCATGTCTGTAACCCGAGCACTCATGGGGTAAAGGTGGGCTCAGAATTCAGTCATTCAACTACACACGCTATACAACGAGTGCCAGGCCACCCTGGGCTACAGTAGACCCTGTCACAAACAAACAAAACCTCACTTTGGGGGGGCTAGAGAAATGGCTCAGCAGGTAAGAGCATGACAGCATGGGGGACAGACACCAGCCTTTGGAATCACACAGAGTAGCTTATAATACAGCATCCTGGAGTGCAGATCTGTGCCACTCGGATGTCGCTGACCTTTCCGAGGTAGGGTCTGCACAGTTCAGAGGGTACTTGAGCTCGATAACATCCCCATTCTTCTCCTTCAGCTGCCCGTGGTGTTCCATGTAATACTGGACCAGCTCAGCCAAGGTGGCAAACTTCTCCCCGCCGTAGAGGTCATAGTAGTCCCCAGTGTTCTGAATTTTGATGTGGGTGACGGCTCCATTTCTTCTAAAATAGTCCATTGAGAAAAGGCGTATCAGACAGTTGGAAAAAGAGACCTCACACTCAGTAGAAGATTTCACCCAAACACCAAAGGAAAGATTTTACCCATCCCATCCCCGAACCTGGAGGTAAATAACCCCATCAACTATGGCAGCCCACAGCACTGTCCACACCTGGGCCCTGTGGAGCTTCTACTGTGAATGGCTGGCCTATTTTAAGATCTAGGATAAGTGACAACAATTGCTATCCTTAACAATCAAGGACACAAAATTAAAGTGAAACACCCACTCACCTTGACATGCAGCAAATACGCTCATAATCATTTTGTTCAAAGGCAATAAAGTTGCATAAATACCACAAGATTTTTAAAATAGACAAATAAAAGATGGAAACTCAAAATATTTACCATAAAACTCAGGACCTGAGTTGGGCTAGAGAAATGGCTCAGCAGGTAAGAGCACTGATGGGAGGCCGAAGCAGGAAGGCCCTGGGCTACAGAGCAAGGCCATGTGGAAACTACATTGTGATAGCTTGCTCTTAAATGTGTAAATATTGCCTAAGGGCATACTGATGCACACCTCTTATCCCAGCACTTGTAGGCTAAAGCAGGAGGGTCAGAAGTTTATCTTCAGCCTTCTCTACAGAAGAGCATGTCTCATGCCGGGCGGTGGTAGCACATGCCTGTAATCCCAGCACTTGGGAGGCAAAGGCAGGTGGAGTTCTGAGTTCAAGGCCATCCTGGTCTACAGAGTGAGTTCCAGGACAGCCAGGGCTACACAGAGAAACCCTGGGGAGGTGGGGGGAATCATGTCTCAAAAACACAAAACAAAACAGGGCCCAGTGAGATGGCTTAGTGGGTAAAGGGGCTGACCAGCAAACTTGACCTGACAACCTGAGTTCTACCCCAGTCATGCATAGAAGAACCAACTCCCAAAGCTGTCTTCTATGACCTATCCATTCATGCCATTACACACACACACACACACACAAATAATACATATTTTTAAAAAAACAACAACTATTTTTAATTAGC
Organism: Apodemus agrarius; assembly: GCA_964023405.1. Classification (NCBI taxonomy): domain Eukaryota; kingdom Metazoa; phylum Chordata; class Mammalia; order Rodentia; family Muridae; genus Apodemus; species Apodemus agrarius. The sequence continues at coordinate 11,482,640 of OZ030028.1, forward strand.
ACATTAAAAAAATTTAATGTTTAAAAAAACCAAAAGCAGGAGGTGGTGAGCTGGCTCAGCAGGAAGGACTGACAACCGGAGCCAGGCCCCTGGCGGCCACGGAGACTGCCATAGGAGGGAACTGACAAGCACACACAACAACGGACAAGTATTCTCACGACCTGATGACGAACAGAAGTCTCATGTGCACTCCCTGGTGGGTAATACTGTCCAGTCAGTGCTGACATCTCCTCTACCAAGGTCAGAATGTGTTCCTATAGTCACCCTGATTCTCAGAGACAAATGTCACAGCCCTGCAACTTTCTTTCAAAGGACTCAGGAGTCCATGTGCTAGCATGTGCTTTTAATCTCCAAACAGAGGCAAGTAGATCTCTGTGAATTCAAGGCCAGCCTGATCTATACATCAAGTTCCAGGCCAGGCAGTCTCATCTAGTGAGGCCCTGCGTCATGAATGGATGGATGGATGGATGGATGGATGGATGGATGGATGGACGGACGGATGGACATGGACGGACGGATGGACAGAATCTCAGCGAGATTCAAGGACATGATTTACTCATCTGTTAATGTGAAAAGGTCTATAAAAATCAAATCCATTTACTACAGTCTGAACAGCTACAATGGGCATACAGAAAACATCTGGAAAACTCTCCCACATCTGCTCACAGTGATGGTGAGAATGCACCACACTGTCCACTGGGATGTAAACCAACCAAAGCTGCCCAACGTGCCCCCGGAAGGGTGGAGAAGCGAGCGTGGTGGCACCATTTGACCACCAAGGAGCCATTACAATAAACAACTAAATGCCCCAGCATGCGACTCAAACTGCTCTTCAGTGGACACATGAATTACAGAGCTATTAATGCACCAGGGACACAAGAGCTCACGAGAGTGCAGCATACATCGTCAGGATGCATGCCAACCTCTGCACGGTGGAGGAGGGGACTAGGCAGCGACTCAAGGGGACCACATCTACCTCACAGAGGTTTCCTTCTGGACAAATGAAAGTGATGTGGAGAACCTCTTCCCTGAGACAAAATCCAAACCAAGAAAGAAAACACGGAAAGCAGGTAAGGCTGTGGCTCTGGGAGACCACAAACAAACAGGAGAATGGAGGCTGGAGAGAGGGCTCATTAGTTAGGAGCACAGACTGCTCCTCCTCAGGGACCAACACACACATCATGGTGGCTCACAACCACCTGTGGCTCCACCTCCAGGAGATATGCTACCCTCTTCTAGCCTCCAAACACACACAGGGCACACATACATACACACACGCAAGCAGAATATTCATACACATAAAATCTTTAAAAACTAAAATAAATACTGGGTGGTGGTGGTGGTGCACAACTGTAATCCCAGCACTCAGGAAGCAGAAGCAGGTGGGTCTCTCTGAGTTTGAGGCCAGCCTGATCTACAGAGTGAGTTCCAGGACAGCCAGGGCTACACAGAGAAACCCTGTCTTGAAAAACAAAAACAAAAACAAAACAAAATAAAAGCCTAGGAACAGGTCAGTGCCCTGACTGGCTCCACAGTGCTGCAGACAGACCAGGCCCCAAACTCTGGGGGAAGGAGGAGGCAGCCGAATGTGGTCTCACCCGTCCTCTGGAAATAAACCCCTAAGTGTCTCTCTTTACCTTCCAACTTACCTCACAGACAGAGTGAAGTCTCCGGGGTTACTCTTACTGGGCCTCGCTAAAAAGCTGCCATCGACGCCTCTGGTCAGCAGGAGATTCTCTGCCTCCACACCAGTGATGTTGGGGTGAAACCATCTTGAGGGAGAAGAACAGGGCAGTGAGAAGCAGAGCACGGCCGAGCACCCTCCGCAGCCCCGTGGCGGAGGCTGTGAGCCGCAGCACCGCCGTGTGGGGCTCAGCCTTGCCCATTCCTCCTTACCCCCTTCCTGGCTGGGATCCTGCACCCTGAGGCTCAGGAGGGGCATGGCCAGTGGGGCTGGACTGATGACACCGTGCACTGCTGGGCTTGCTCCCCAAAAGATCACCCGCATGGTCAGGAAATTGTACGCAAAGAAACCAGTCACGCACAATCTACTTCATGACTAAGGACAGGTCCCGAGGCTCACAGAGCTGGGCTCTCACTGTGGGGAGGGAGAGGAAAGAACCAGGACACTTGCAGGGTACCAGACCTCAAAGGGAGACTCAACTTTCTAATATATATATTAGAATATATATATTAGATCTGTGTGTGTGTGTGTGTGTGTGTGTGTGTGTGTGTGTATATATATACACACACACACACACACAGATCTACAAACTGAACAAGGCAATTTCCAGAAATAAATGTAAGCTGCGTCCCCACAAAACACTTGTTCCAAAAATAAAACAAACAAAACACCTGATAAACATCATAGTAGAAAATTTTAGCAGGATTTTTTTGAAACAGGTGTCACTATTACTCAGGCTAGCCTAGACCTTGGGACTCCTCCCACTTGAGCCTCTAGCACAGGATCACAGGTGCACACTATGCCCACAGGAACAATCTTAGTCAACTGGCAGCGCCGCCTGTTACAGGTAGCAAACTGCATGCCTCCAGATCCCACACTGGGAACTTCAAATGCAATGTCCTTTAGAAGACAAAAGTGACCACTGTGGATGGCATTTACTTCAAAGGATTCCCCAGTTTCCAGCAAGTTCTCCTTCATGTTGCTAGAGAGATGGCTCAGTGGTTAAGAGTGCTTATTGTTCTTGCAAAAAACCTGAGTTTAGCTTTCCCTAACACCTACTTGAGAGCTAACATTCTGTTAACTTCAGCTCCAGGGGAACTGATGCCCTCTTCTGGCCTCAAATAGACAAATAAATAAAATATCTAAAATCTCCTTCATGAACTTCAAATCGCCAAGACTCAGGTGAGTCAATGCCAGGGCAGACCCTGCGTCCTTGGAGGCTAACTGACAAGTCTAAATACTCCCAGGGAGTAAGGGTCAACGCTAAGGCTGGGAGCCAGAGGCTGGGCTGGGCCGCAGCAGCAGAGTGTCTGCCCAGCAGGCTCGGAGCCTGGGTTCCACCTCAGTGCTGCACAAGGCACGCCACACAAACCAGAGGGTCCGATACACGCTAAGATCCCATCCTCACCCACACCGGAAGGAGGAGGACAGCCTAGGCTACATGAGGCCCTGTCTTTAAAAAAAACAACCAAGGTTTTTTGTGTGTTACTGGGAACGGGACTGAGGGCCCTACGCACACTAATCCAATCCCTAAGGTGACGAGTGACTGAGGCAAAGACCTGAGCTGCCTGATAGTCACTGAGTGCCTGGTTCTCAGTAAGCAGCAACACTGGGAGCTAGTCTTTAAAATAATAAGCACAAGCCGGGCGTGGTGGCGCACACCTGCAATCCCAGCACTTGGGAGGCAGAGGCAGGGGGATTTCTGAGTTCGAGGCCAGCCTGGTCTACAGAGTGAGTTCCAGGACAGTCAGGACTACACAGAGAAACCCTGTCTCGAAAAAAAAAACCAAAAAATAAGATAAAATAATAAGCACAGTTGGGCAGTGGTGGTGCACGCCTGCAATCCCAGCACTCTGGGAGGCAGAGACAGGAGGATTTCTGAGTTCGAGGCCAGCCTGGTCTACAGAGTGAGTTCCAGGACAGCCAGGGCTATACAGAGAAACCCTGTCTCAAAAAAAAAAAAAAAAAAAAAAAAACCCTCAGGATAATAAGCACACTCTGTCCCAACAACATGCAAGTTGAGAAGGAAAAGCCCCCAGCAGTCCAACACAGCCACGGCTGCAGCTCGAACCACTGTTCCCACTGACCTCACGTCTGAGCGAGAGCATCAAGACTCAAGTCGAAGAAGAAAATAGGAGTTGACTTTTCACTCCTCCAAGAGCTGGTCAAACCTCAGCACCCAGGAGGCAGAGGCAGGTGGATCTGAGTTCAAGGCCAGCCTGGTCTACATAGTGAGTACCAGAACAGCCAGGGCTATACAGAGACCCTGTCTTGAAAACCAAGCAAACAAACAAAGAAAAGTTTTGGCTGTGGCTTCTCTGCTCTGTGGTTCCCTTCTTGATGCTCAGAGCCCCAAGGGAGTCAAAAAGTAGGTAAGAGGAGGCTTCCAGCTATTCAGTTTTCAGAAAGTGTAATAGTATTCTTGCCTTACCCACACCTGCTAACCAACACATCAAGTAAGTCTCCTCTAGTCTTGTCTACCACATCACTATGTTCACTTGGCATGGTAGCCTAAAGTTGACAAGTATGAATACCTTCTATCTAAAAAAGGCTGCCCCCGGGGGTTGGAGAGATGGCTCAGCGGGTTAGGAGCACTGACTGCTCTTCCAGAGGTCCTGAGTTCAATTCCCAGCAACCACATGGTGGCTCACAACCTTATGTAATGAGATCGATGCCCTCTTCCGGTGTGTCTGAAGACAGCTACAGTATACTCACATACATAAAATAAATAAATCTTAAAAACCAGAAATGTCACTTTAAAAAAAAAAAAAAAAAAAGGCTGCCCCCACCAGTGGTGGTGCACACCTTTAATCCCAGCACTTGGGAGGCAGAGACAGGAGGATTTCTGAGTTCGAGGCCAGTCTGGTCTACAGAGTGAGTTCCAGGACAGCCAGGGCTATACAGAGAAACCCTATCTGGGGGGGGGGGAGGGGGAAAGGGCTGCCCCACCTGCCCACCTGTCACTCCAGAGGACCAGAGCTCAATTCTCAAAAGAGAACATTCTTTTGGGCTGGGCAGTGGTGGCACATGCCTTTAATCCCATCACTGGGGAGGCAGAGGCAAGCAGGTCTCTTGAGTTTGGGGCCTAGCCTGGTCTACAAAGTGAAGTTCCAGAATAGCCAGGGCCACACAGAGAAACCCTATCTCAAAAATAAATGGAGGGAGGGAGAAAGAGAGGGAGAGAGGAAGGGAGAGAAGGAGGGAGGGAGAGAGGGGGAGGGAGGGAGGGAAAGGAAAAAAAGATGGGAGGGAGGGAGGGAGGGAGGGGCAGAGGCAGGCGGGCAAGCAGGCATCCTCCACTGGATAAAAACCACCCTCCAGCAAAGTTTCAAAGGTAGAAACCCAGAACCTGGTGCCACTAACTATCATGGTTCAAATCCAGCTAAGTGACTGACCCCTTCTAAGCCAACCACGGCTTAAAGGAGAGTAACTGCCCTCTATTGCACAGAGGGTTGAGAGGGTGAGTTCATGTCGTTCCCAAAGCACACAAGTCTAGAACAGCGCCAGAGTGTCCCTGGGGCAGACAGCAGTGCCTTCCTCGATCCTCAGGAGGTGGAGGCAGGAGAATCAGAATTTCAAGGTCAGCCTGGGCAAGCTCCTGAGTCCCTGTGCCTCTGTTCCATCATCTGTATGTGGGTGACAGAGTGCCTGCCTCTCCCAGGCGAGAGGACAGGTACATCAAGGCGCCAACCGGAGTCTCACACGTACCCCAGCCTCTCTGCCTGCAGGTTACCAGATGTTCTCGGTTCAGCACCCTTCCTCCATAGCCTGTCCTGTCCTCAGAAACTGACTGGACCAAACCGAGCCTGTGTTTGTGCGACTTAGCTGTCTTCTCTATGCAGGGGCTTGGACTGTCAAGCTCTGTCCAAGTCAGCAGGATGGGGCACAGCTTTTGCTTTCACTTTGGAGGCATGGTTTCATTTTGTAGCTCAGGCTAGCCTCACACTCTGATCTTCTTGTTTCAGCCTGGTGCTGGGGTTCCTGGTGTGGCACTAAGCCTGGCTCTGGCCATCATTTTCAACTTTCACTTTAGCTCTTAGGTGATCTGCAGAATTTTCCTATTTATAGCAAGATTCAAATTTCTTTTAAATTATTTGGTGCGTCTGTGATCAAGCCATGGCACTCATATGCAGATTCCAGGACAAGCTGGGAGCCGGGAGGTGTTCTCTCTTCTACCAGGTGTTCCACCACGTGCGGCCCCTAAGGGTGGAACTCAGGTCGTCAGGTCACCAGCGAGTGTCTTTACCCACTGAGCCATCTCACCAGCCCTTGGTTATCTTTAAACTATGATGATGGATATCTAGCAGTGTTTAAAAAGTTACCTATAAGCCCACGCCACAATCACCAGTGTTTTTAGATTTAATTTTATATGTTATTTACTTATTGTATTTATTTTTTTAAAGATTTATTGTTATATGTAACAATACAAGTACACTGTAGCTGTCTTCAGACACCAGAAGAGGGCATTAGATTTCATTACAGATGGTTATGAACCACTAGGTTGGCTAGGAATTGAACTCAAGACCTTTGGAAGAGCAGTCAGTGCTCTTAACCACTGAGCCACCTCACCAGCCCCAGAAGATTTATTTTTTATGTGTGTTTTGCTGGTGCATCAGATGTGTGCAATGCACTCAGAGGCCAAAAAGGACATCAGATCCTCTGAGGTCAGTTGTGAGCTGCCACATGGTGCTGGGAACCAAACACAGGCCCTCTGGAAGAACAAGTGCTCTTAACCACTAGGCTATCTCTCTAGCCCCCAATTACTAAAGGGGAAACGGTGCCTCATCTCTACGAGCAGTGACACAATCCCAGCCTTGCCCTCAGGAGTCAGGGCCCTTATCAGTCCTCCTGAGATGAAGATGGTGGGCTCTGCGGTTGCTTCACTGTGCAGTTAGTTATCCAGCCTGGCCCTGTGACCTACCTGATGGCCTCTACTGTCCCACTGTCTTCTTGTCCTATTTTAAAACCAAAACTCTTGTAGTGTTTGAAAAATTACCCTTATATCTACAATCATCAGGGATTTTTTGGTTCTTTTTTTTTTTTTTTTTGTCTCCTTAAGACTTATTTGTATTTTGATGTGTGTGGGTTTTTGCTAGTCCACCAGGGCTAAGGTGGCTTATTTTTAGTGCCTTCCATGCAACCATGGAGCTCTGAGATTGGATCCCCAGTACCGTGTAGGAGTGTGTGTCTGTAACCCTCATGCTGGAGAGGTGAGGACAGAGGACTCCAGAGCTTGCTGGCCAGACACTCTGACCAAAACCTTGTGAAGATGGTTCTTCCAGTTTTTTGGTTTGGTTTGGTTTTGGTTTTTTCGAGACAGGGTTTCTCTGTGTAGCCGTGGCTGTAGACCAGGCTGGCCTCGAACTCAGAAATCCACCTGCCTCTGCCTCCCAAGTGCTGGGATTAAAGGCGTGCGCCACCACGCCCAGCAGGTTCTTCCAGTTTTTGGGTGGGCTGTGGATTCACTGAGAAAACAGCTCTCAAAAATAAAGAGAGCCAGGCACACACCTTTAATCCCAGCACCTGGAGGCAGAGGCAGGCAGATCTGAGTTCCAGGACGGCCTGGTCTACAGAGAAAGTTCCAGGTCAGCCAGGGCTACAGAAAAACCCTGGAAAAAACAAAAAACAAAACATAGCCGGGTGGTGGTGGTGGCGGTGGCGCACGCCTTTAATCCCAGCAGTTGGGAGGCAGAGGCAGGTGGATTTCTGAGTTCCAGGCCAGCCTGGTCTACAGAGTGAGTTCCAGGACAGCCAGGACTACACAGAGAAACCCTGTCTCAAAAAACAAAACAAAAACAAAAAACAAAAACAAAACATAAAAATGATATGGCGAGGGCTGGTGAGATGGCTCAGTGGTTAAGAGCACTGACTGCTCTTCCGAAGGTCCTGAGTTCAAATCCCAGCAACCACATGGTGGCTCACAACCATCCGTAATGAGACCTGATACCTTCTTCTGGTGTGTCCAAAGACAGCTACAGTGTACTTTCATATAAAATAATAAATAAATTTAAAAAAAAAAAAAAAAAAAAAAAAATGATATGGCGAGCAATGGCGGGACCGCCTGGCATCAGCCTCTGATCTCCATGTGTACCTACACACACACACACACACACACACAAACTGCACACAGAAAGAAGAAAATTCTCAAGATTAAAAAGAAACAAGTTCTCAAATCTGTCACTGACCAGGCAGATCTCTGAAAGTTGAAGGTCAGGCCATCCCCAGCCAGTGATACAGCTGAGACTTTAGTCCTCACCCTCAGGGCGGTGTCCTCAAGTGCACTGTTAACTGCTGTTGGCGAACTCCACTGTGCTCTCACCCTACCAGTCCTAGCTCCCTATCCCACCTGGCTATAGCCGATGGCTCAAGGGTGGGTGGGCGTGTGCACGTGCGCCTGTGTACACACGTGCAGGCACACGAGTGTGCCTTTGTACACATAAAGGCTGCTCCACGAACACTCTGCACCTGCCCAGGCTACACCAGAGAGGGTAGCAACTGCCCTGCCCTCAAGCTCCAAGGCTCCACACACTCCACCGCTTCCAGCTTTTATTACTGAAGATGTATTTATTTTTACTTTGAGTTTTTCGATTGCTTGCATGCATGTATGTGTACTGTGTCTGTTCCAGTGATGGTCAGAAGAGGGGGTTCGATCTCCTGGAACTGAAGTTGTGGGCAGCTGTGAGCTGCCGTATGAGTTCCCACGTTCCAATGGGAAGCGACTCAGCCATCTGCAAGAGCAGCCAGAAGTCTGATCCCAGAACCCTATGTGAAGGTGGAAGAGAGCCGGCTCTGTAAAGCGACTCTGACCTCCATGTGCGCCATGGCAAGCATGCTCCTCTCCATAATAATCATTTGTCAGTGAGGCCAAGCTACATAAGCAATTTCTCAGTTGTTTTGTCTTGAGGCAGGGCTACTCTATTGCCAGGTAACAGTGAGCTCAAAAGATCCCTGACTCCATCTGCCAAGCACGTGCCACTAGGTCCCACCTTAAAGCATTCTTTTGTGTGTAGACAAGTGTGCTACCGGCTGAACCAACCTGGCACACGCTGCACTCGGAGCTGCATCCCCAGCCCCTGGCTTCTATGCCTTAGGAAGGCACGCTTCTGCGAGACTCGCTTTTAGCAACACTGAATAAATTACCAAGCTTGCTCTGTCTGTGCCTCTGACCAGTGGAAAGTGGTTCCATCTCAATTTGCATCTTTGACACCTTTTCTTGTTTCCAGTCTGCTGATTTCCTTTCTGAGCTGTCAGCTTCTCATCCAACTCTGTTTGTCTTTTGGTGTTCTAAGGGAGGCCTTCGTGAGTTCCGGACAACTCTGAGCTCTCTATAGCTGAGGATGCCCTGGAATCTTGGCCCTCCTGCTTCCTCCCAGTACTGGGCCTTTCCCCTTCTGAAGCCTTTCTTAGTAATGTGCAGAGCTCACGGCGTAAGCAGAACACAGCCCTTTGCTACAAGTGTGGCAGCTACCTCAGGCTTTGCCCCCTCTTCCTCAGATGTTTTTTTCCTACAGAAGTTCCTCTTGATGGAGTTAAATTCGCCAGATTTTTCCACTGTGGGTCCTAAGTTCCTGCCATGCTTAGAGATGAGCCTGAGTGAGCAGCGTCATGCGGTGAGGGGAGCTAATGTAAGGCCAGTGCCTCGCACAGGAGACCAGACACTGCGCTGGAAGCAGGCATGGCGCTGACTTTAGAGAAGAAAACTCTCTCGCAGGCCAGCAAGATGGCTCAATGCATAAAAGCATTTGCCATCACAGCTAGCCATCAGAGTTTGGTCCACAGAACCTACATGGTAAAAGGAGTCAAGTTGTCCTCTGACTTCCATATGTGTCATGGCAACGATGTGCCCTCCCCCAAAACATGTACACACATACACACACACACACACACACACACACACACACACAGGCCAAGTAAGTAAATCATAAGGCAGCTCAGGGGTAAAAGCACTTACTGTCCATCCTGGCAACCAGCATGGTAAAGGAGAGAAGCATCTCTTTTTTTGTTGTTGTTGTTGTTTGTTTTTTGTTTTTTTGTTTTTCGAGACAGGGTTTCTCTGTATAGCCCTGGCTGTCCTGGAACTCACTCTGTAGACCAGGCTGGCCTCGAACTCAGAAATCCACCTGCCTCTGCCTCCCAAGTGCTGGGATTAAAGGCGTGTGCCACCATCGCCCAGAGAGAAGCATCTCATGAACACTGTCCTCCAACCACACCCAGGGACAGACACAAACAGCCACACTCACTTTCTCTCATCCATAAAATAAGAAAGCAAGGGCTGGAGAGATGGCTCAGCTGTTAAAGGCTAGGCTCACAACCATAAAATAAGAAAGCAAAATTTAAAACAAAATAAAAATTTTTAATACAAATTAAAAAAAAACCACAGTAAAATCTCATATTTATTAGGGCTCTTCCCCTGGGTAATGCACAGTTCAGTGCCTGATCCAGATCTCAAGGCTAGACCAGCAATTCCATGGGGGCAGAGGAAGATGTGTCTATTTCTTTCTCAGTGGAGCCCAAACTCCTTAAAAGGACTAACACACAGCAAGATTTCCTTGGCTAAGGACTAGCACGCGGCAAGGTATTCTCAAGTCAGAAGGACCTCACTCTGCAGCCAGGAGGCTCTAGAGCCTCAGTCTTCCTGCCTCAGCCTCCCCAGTAGTGGGCCACAGAAGTGGGCTACTCAGTAGAGCCAGCGGTCCCAGACTGTAAAGAATGGATATCGATTCTAGTACCTCCCTTATCCTGGACACATGCAGCTGATGAAACAAGCTCCCATCTACAGGACACTGCAGGATGTTAAGAATCTGGATGGTCAGCCGGGCGTGGTGGCACACGCCTATAATCCCAGCACTTGGGAGGCAGAGGCAGGCGGATTTCTGAGTTCGAGGCCAGCCTGGTCTACAGAGTGAGTTCTAGGACAGCCAGGACTACAAAGAGAAACCCTGTCTCAGAAAAAAAAAAAAAAAAAAAAGAATTTGGATGGTCAGCCAGAGATGTGAAGGAAGAAAGATCAGGAATTCAAGGGCAACCTCAGCTACATAAAAAGTATAAGGCTAGCCTGAGCTACATGAGATCCTTTCTCAAAAAGCACAAATTTAGACAGTGGCTATCTAAGGACTTGGTATATGCTACAAGCTTATTCCAAAGCCTCTCCCATGAGGACTATCGAGTCCCCTATCCTTGCTAACACGGATAGGGGGAACTCTCGGCCATCTCTCTCTGCACTGCTGCACTGCATCCCAACAGCACTTTTCCCAGTCCTACCCCAAGCCCAGCCTTACAGCAGTACATATCCATAGCCAATACAATAGGGGCCAAGGCCCTTTCCACACCACCAGCAGCTCAAGTGGTCCACGTGGTGAAGGGCACCAAACTGACCCCAGGCAGAGGCCTGAAGCTCCCCCGACACAACTGAGAAGGTCCGCTGTGCTCAACGGAGCCGGAAGAGACCCAGCCATAACAGCTCTCCAGGTCAGGACAGACACAGGAGATAAACTTCACCTTTGACCTTGAACTACTAAAAGAAAGCCATTATTTCTATTAGTGCATTTAACAGTTAAAAAAACAAACAAACAAAAACTCCACATTTTGGAATTCCCTTCCATAAAGCCAACAAGGACATGTATTTTAATATATACATTATAATATATGTCAGCCGGGCGGTGGTGGCGCACGCCTGTAATCCCAGCACTTGGGAGGCAGAGGCAGGTGGATTTCTGAGTTCGAGGCCAACCTGGTCTACAGAGTGAGTTCCAGGTCAGCCAGGACTACACTGAGAAACCCTGTCTCGAAAAACCAAAAATAATAATAATAATAATAATAAGAAGAAGAAGAAGAAGAAGAAGAAGAAGAAGTCCATTTTCATTTATTAATATGAGTTGTATTTTTATAAAAGTAAACATGCAGAATAAGGCTGAAATGCTAGATTATCCATCCTCTGGGCCTAAACACTCAGGCAAGAAAGGAGAAGAAAGAATGCAGGTCTGCAGTTTGAGATGGTTTTGTTTGGGGGATTTGCCTGTTTGTCTTTTGCGATTTTATTTTTATTTATGCATAGGATGTTTTCCTGAAGTGCCTGGGGACTCCGGAGAGGGAGACTCAGGAAGAGGATGTTGACTGCCTAGCTGGAGTCTGCTGTGGAGTTAGCCACAGTGTGCGTGCAGGCCTCTGCAGGGCTACCAAGGGCTCTCCCCACTAAGCTGGCTCTCCAGCCCCAAGTTTTCTCAAGGTGCAATTTAACTGTGAAAGAGATTTTTTTTTTTTTTAACAGAGCTGAGGACCGAACCCAGGGCCTTGCGCTTGCTAGGCAAGCGCTCTACCACTGAGCTAAATCCCCAACCCTGTGAAAGAGATATTTTAATGTGTATAAAATGGATACTAACACCATGGGTTGTTTATCCCCAGACAGCTAGGGCTACACAAAGAGTCGCCAGCAGGAGCAGGAGAAAAAGGAAATGTACAGCTGAAGGGAGCATGTGACACGTTCCTGTAGTCCCAGCTATTAGGTTGAGGCAAGAGGACTGTGAGTTCAAGGCCAGCCTGGGCTAAAGTTAAAGGTCACCCTGGGCCACATAAACTGTTCCAGGCCAGCCTGAAAAACCTGGTGAGATCCTGTCCCTGTTAAAATTAGTGCAAATATATAACCATCTGTAAGGCCAGTCCCAGGAGACCCAACGCCCTGTTCTGGCTTCCTCAGAGGTGCACAGTACATAGACACACATACAAACAGAACGCCATACACATACAAACCAATACCATTCCGTCAACCCTACGAAACTCTGGAGCCACACGTGGTGGGAGCTCCTGGAACCCCAGCTCTCAGGAGGGGGAGGGGAATGCCACAGCTTGTCAGGGGAGCTACCCAGCAGGTCCATCCAGGACCACAGATACATAAAGGTGAGTGACAACTGTTTTCACAAGGATTGGCGGAGGGCCTGGGGAGGTGGCTCCATGGTTAGAGCGCTTGCTACCGTTGCACCTGTGCCCACGTTCGCACACCCCACATTAAACACACACACACACACACACACACACACACACACACAATTTTAAAAAGTAAAAATCTTTAAGTTCAAATTTAAATTTCAAAGAAAAAGTACATTTTAAAAACTTCTAGCAGGGTGGTGGTGGCGGCGCACGCCTGTAATCCCAGCACTCTGGGAGGCAGAGACAGGCGGATTTCTGAGTTTGAGGCCAGCCTGGTCTACAGAGTGAGTTCCAGGACAGCCAGGGCTACACAGAGAAACCCTGTCTCGAAAAAACAAAAAAACAAACAAAAAAACAAACAAACAAACAAAAAAACTTCTAAATTATATTATAAATTTTAAAAGGTTTGTATATTTTTAAAACACTATAAAGATAACTTTTTTGGAGGCCAGCCTAGTCTCCAGAGTAAGTTCCAGGACAGCCAGGGCTACACAGTACAATCCTGTCTTAAAGAAAGAACGAACGAAAGGAGGGAGGGAGGGAGGGAGGGAGGGAGGGAAGGAGGGAGAGAGAGAAAGAAAGAAAGAAAGAGAGAGAGAGAGAGAGAGAGAGAGAGAAAGAAAGAAAGAAAGAAAGAAAGAAAGAAAGAAAGAAAGAGAAAAGGAAAAGAGAAAACAAAATAACTTTTTGTTTGAAACACAGTTTCACTGTGTAACCTGGGGTGGCCTCCAACTTGTAAGTAATCCTCCTGCCTCAGCCTCCAAACTGCTAGTGTTAAAGTAAGGAACCACATGCAGTCTGAAAGCAAGTTTAACCATTAGTCTGCTACTTATTTCTAACTCAGGGCTGGCTGGGTCCTCACCCTGGCTATCTCTGTCTCCTCTCTCCCCTGTTGCATCCACTATGGACACAGACATAGGTGTGGAAGGTACTGTGAGAGCCACCTCCGTGCCTCAGGTAAGGTCCAGAAAACATCTCTTTACCCCTAAGCGGTATCAGAAGCAGGCGACAGGGCAGGTGGCCCCTTGCTTACCCTTCTATTAAATAAACTGCAGTATTTCATTTACAACTTATAATTATGCCCATCCTGTTATTGAGAGCTAGAGGAGAATGATGTCTGGGAGAACCATAGGAACCAGTGTTTAGTGCAGAGGCCCAACACGGGCACAGTTTAATAAGCATTAGTTTCCCACCCGCTGTGGATGTCCGGAGGGACAGAGCTCTCATGCGTAATTACGATCATTTCCACAAGCGGTTCAGTGTGTCATTACAGTCCACTGTCTTTCCAGACACTCTGCTTCTCTGTGTGGCTCCGGGACTGTCCCTATGGTATCTCAAAGAGGTCTTTACTAATCGAAGTTTCCACGCTATATGCCACCCCCTTGAGCCTGAATCTACATTCAGCTCTGCTCGCAGCTAATGTTTTAAATTGCATTTCTGATGAGCACAGCCTTTCCCCCAACTCTGTGGATAACAGCTGGCTCTGCCCGGCAGGGAGCATGCTCACTAGGAGGAGCTGGAGACCCAGCCGAGGAGGGCATTTGTGGGCTAACCTGGAGGGCTCGGCACCTACGGAGCTTGTGTTTGTATGAGTATCTGACTTATTGTTATGTACATGAAGTGTGTGTATGAGTGTAGCTGCAAGACACAGTATGCTACAGAGGTCAGGGGGAAACTGTGGGAGTCAGGACTGAATACGGTTGGTTAGGCATGTGCAGCCCAAGCTGTGTCTTCCTCAAGGCCCTGCACTTGTTTTTTGTTCTAGGGGATTGTTTCTGGGTTTGTTGTTATTGTTTTGTTTTGAAGAAAGGCTTCATGTAGCCCAAGCTAGCCAGTGTCAAACTCCTGATCCTCTCGCCTCCACCGTCCAAGTGTTGTGACTCTAAACATGGACTGGCAGAGTCTCTGGCTCAAGCACTCAGTACATTAGGTACTGCGACAGACACACACCTGGTACCGAGCAGAGTTCACCACAGCAGGGACTATCCCACATAGCACGGCCATGAGCAGTGTCTGCGCACCGAGGAAGAAAGGCACACACAACTCCATTTGAGTTTATCAATGAAGTGGCTGCCACTTACTGACTGACAAGACTCTGGAGGACGGCTGGGGAGCGGTGCGCATGCATCCGCACAGCCCAGCAGAAGTGCTTATGAAAGAGCCTCAAGGCAGCTTCTGAAACAGGCTTTAAAGCCTATTACCCAGAAGCCCTCTGCTGGGAGGACTTGAAGAAACAAAAGGCATACAATAAAGTTACACTCCAGTCAGGCAGAAGCCCAACAGCTAGGATCATAAGTTCAAGGCCAGTTCTGCTACACAGCAAGTCTTGGAGGCCAGCCTGGGTAGAGGAAACCCTGTCTCAAAACAGCAAACAAACAAAATCTGACCTGCGAGCCCGAGTCTATCATCCCAATCATCCCAGCACGCAGAGGGAGGCAGATGGACTGAGAAGTTCAAGGTCATCCTGGGTTCCAGCGCAGCTGGGACAGCTAGGCATAGGGATTTAACCACTGGAAGGGTATTCAGGGAGAATCCAACTCCTGGAGAGGAGACCAGGCACACAGCTCCGAGGTAGGGCGCAAGCCCAGCATGCAGGAGAGCCTAGGTTCAATCCTCAGCATTGCATTAAGTAATTAAGTAATTAATTAATTAATTAATCCAAGCTCTGGGATCAAAGCTGTGTGCCACCACACAGTAATAGATAGAATTCAGTAAAACAAATGCTGACGTAACAACAGGCGACATGACAGTGCTGCCGTCTGTGCTGAGGGCCACCCGCCCCAGGACACAGGAAGGGCAGCTGCAGCGAGGAGGGTTAGAGCTGGAGGTCCAGTCTCCTTCCAGCTCCTTGCCAGCAAATAAGTGACCCTAGTCTACCCTTCTCACCTCTAGCCCCAGACTAATCACGTGTCTTGCAGCAGGAACACCACAGCTTAGTACTCAGAGCAGGTGACAACAGTTCCCTCCCCTAGTTACATGTGAGTATAAAGAGGGCTAAGTCAGGAAGAAAAGCAGTCATTAGGAACGAGCAATCGAAGCTACAAAAAATGGTGAGAGCAGCTCTTCTCTGGTAGCAGACGCTCTGTTCAGATAAGTCACTGTTTTCTGGCGTCTCACTGGTCAGCAGGTCAGCATCTCCTCTCTGATGACAGGGCAATAAAGGAACCGGCCTCCAGAAGCCAGTTTCCACAGAGTGCTTCTCCCCCACTTCAAAGCCTCGGCTCTGTCTGATCTCGCTGAACCCCCTCCTGTGCTCCTGCCTTCCCAGGAGCCAGAAGGATATTTTTAAACAGATCAGCTCACTCCCCATCATCTCCTTCTACGGCTTTTCACTGCCCTGGGGTGCACATGACACTGAAGACCTTAGGAGCGCCCACAGGGCTGGGCGTGTAGCTAAGTGGCAGAGCACAGGCTGGGCTGCAAGAGACCCTAGGTTCCATGCCTAGCACAAGAAAGGAAAAAATTAAAAAAGGAAGGAAGGAAGGAAGGAAGTAAGGAAGGAAGGAAGGAAGGAAGGACGGAAGGAAGGAAGGAAGGAAGGAAGGAAGGAAGGAAGGAAGGAAGGAAGGAAGAATTCTGTATGGTTTAATCCCCACCACATATGCACCCCTAGTCCCACAGGTCCTGCACCCTCCTGCTCACAAACACACCTGAGAGCTCAGCTCTTTTATACACAGATTCCTCAGCCCTGGAACACTCAGTGCCTAGCCCAGGAGCTGGTACACAGTAGCCCCGCCCTGAGCTCAGTGAACAAGAGGTAGGGCATACCCTAGTCACAACACTCAGGAGGCTGAAGCGGGAAGATCCTGATCCTAATAAGCATGGGTTAGGTGAGCCCCTGTCTGTAAATAAATAAATGAGCCAGGCGTGGTGGCACACACCTATAACCCCAGCACTATGGGGCAGCAGGGGGATCACGGGTTTGAAAACATCCTCAGCTAACTGTAAGTTTTAGACCAGACAAGCTACATGAGACCTGTCACAATGACCAAAATAAACTCACCAGTGAATGGACAGACGTTTCATTACTGTGGACTGATACAGTAAGAAGGACTTGCTTTTGTTTCTGGTTTTGTTTTTAAGTTCATGTCTTCCAACACCCAGGCAGGCCTCAAATTCACAGCTATTCTCTTGCCTTGGGCTCCTGAGTGCTGGGATTACAGGTGTGCACCACCAGACCTAGAATTATCTTTAACACAGACATGTAGACTACATCCTCTGCAGACTTGAAGATGTAGATTGGTAATAGTGTTTGCCTAATGTGCTAAGGCTCTGGGTACAAGCCCAGCATTACAAACACTGAAGTATAGTGTGGTAGCACGTGCCTGTAATGCCAGCACTCAGGAGACACTGAAGCAGGAGGGTCCTGAGTTTGAGAACAGTCTGAGCTATACAGAGACACCCTGTCTCTAATTAAAACAGACTGCGTGCAGACAGTGAGGGGACTCCAGCCAGCTCCGACAGGCCTGCCTCTGGCAGGTCTTGCCCTTATCCCCATACCCTCTGACTTGCTAAGTAACTGTTAGATGACACTCCTAAGACCACACCAAGGTCTATGCCCTTATTTGGCCACTTCCTCCTCCCGAGGCTGACCACCAAGGTCCAGCTATCAAAGTATTGAGGTCCAGCAATCAAAAGCCCCCTTTGTCTCACCTAATTAACATGCCTAATTAAAATGAAACACCTCATCCTATTACACGGTTTCCCTTTTTACCTTTATAAACCCCCATCTTCCTATGGGCCACAGCTGTCTCCCCTTGGCACTCCCCTGTCCCCTCTGTCTTCTCCTTCATTCTCTGTCTCCTGTCTTTGTCTCTTATTTCTTGCCCTCTGTCTCTGGGGCAAAGAAATCTCCTTGTGCTGAGAATTTGGTCTCAGAGGTCCTGAGCCACACATTACCTAAGTACTTATAAGCACACATGACTGCACTTAACTGTACATTACAGTGTATGCAAACAAATGCTTCTACATGGCATCATCATACACCAATCAACTGCAGATCTCAGCTTGGTATTCGTTTTATCCAACTCTCTTGGTGTTGGTAAAAAAGTCAGACTCCTTCATAAACTCAATGTTCCTTGCGAAGATGCACAATCCACAGCCCAGTTCCCATGACAGTGCTGCCAAGAACCACAGCAACTTTGCTAAACCCACACCATACTCTTGAAGTCATGATAATGAACTGGGCTGCACTTTAGAACATCTGAACCCACTGGAGGGGTCTTAAGCCCTGGTATGGGTGAAAACTCCCCTAGTAGCTGCCCACCAACAGTGTCATGTTCGGATGGCAAGTGCTGCCTGTGTTTCCTAAGCAAAGAGCACGCAGCTCAGTGTCCCTATTGTTCTGTGGCCGCCTATGTCCACCAGGGCCTCCTAGTGACAATTACAAACAAGAGTTGGCTCTGCCTTTCCAAGATCATGTGCATCTCCTAACAGTGCACACATTGAGCATGAGCAAGAATGGAAAGCAATCAGTACAGCCTGTGCCCTTGGGCAAGGCCAGCCCAAACCCCGGCTCTTTATAGGGCCACACCATGAATAAAGACATCGAGGTGCACTGGAGAGGCCCAAGCGCCGCCGGTTCACCCCAGGGGAAAAAACCAATGTGGCTGCCAGGGAGCACCTGGGACAAAATGTACTTGCCCTGCAATGACAAACCAGAACCCTCCAGTCTGAGGACAGCTCAGCACTCCACCCTCAGCGCCAGTTAGCCCTTGTATCTTAGAGGAACAGAAAGCAACTGAAGAGAGAAGAGTGGAGAGGGCAGGCAGTGGTGTCGTCAACTAGGAGACAGCAAGGTAGGGCACAGGCCAGCTTTAACATTTAAGTTCATTACCCTCTCAGCTGGATGGCCTGGGGCCAGCCATTCAATTATTCCATGCTTTAGTTTCCCTACCTTCAAGGTTGAGAAGCCAACACGCTGAATGTACCTCCGTTGGTTACAGAATGCTCATGAAAACGTAGTCTGCATTACTAATCAAAATGAACTGTTTTAGGACTAGAGTTGGTAGAGCAGGAGGCTCTCTGTGCACTCAAGGTCAGCCTGCTCTGCATAGCAAGTTCTAGGCCAACCAGAATGACATGGTGAGGCCCTGTCTAGCTTACTGTGATAATTAAGTAAAATGAGCATCGATATGGTGTCTGCCATCCAAGTGTCAGTTCCTATGATCACTTCCTCAAAAAGACCTTCCCTGAATTGAATCCCCATCTGAACTCAGAGTGCTCTCAGATCCTCAGGCCAGCACTATGGCTCCGTGTGGAATTGTACTTGCCTAACAACCTGAGTTCCATCCCTAGAATGCAACTGTTTTCTGACTTACACACACACACACACACCACACACACACACCACTGAGAGGAGATCATGGAGAAAAACAAAAAACAAAACGTGTACCCAGGCCGGGCAGTGGGGGCACACGCCTGTAATCCCAGCACTTGGGAGGCAGAGGCAGGCGGATTTCTGAGTTCAAGGACAGCCTGGTCTACAGAGTGAGTTCCAGGACAGCCAGGGCTATACAGAGAAGCCCTGTCTTGAAAAAACAAACAAACAAACAAAACGTGTACCCAGTATAAACAGTTGCTGCTCTTGCAGAGGACCCAAGTTTCATTCCCAGCACTCATGGGAGGCAGCTTAAAACTGCCCTTAACTACAAGTGCAAGGGATGACACACTCCTCTGACCTCTGCAAACACACACACACACACACACACACAAAAATTTTCTTTAAAAAAAAAAAAAAAAGAACCAAGCCCATTCGGAACTGCCAAAGATACTGAAACATCCATGGAAGAGAACCGAGTCAAGAAGCAAACTCCCATGAGGACAAGTATTCTCCAGCCATGGAGCAGACGTGACCCGTGCAGAGGCACCCAGCAGCGTTGCTGGAACAACTGGACAAGCCACACAGAATAGAAAGCAGGTATCCACACTTCACACAATAGCCAATTAGTGGCCCCGGGTGGGAATGAGGCACGCGCATGCTGCCCACGCTTGCAAGACGCCCATACACGCAAAATCAGAATCAATCTTTATGAAACAAGCAGAACTCAAAGATACAGACAAGCCATATGCAGCTCCCACAGGGTAAGACTGGAAAGGAAACAGTGACAGCCCTTTCGCAAACAGGCTGCAAGGGTCTGCACCTCGTACACCCAACCATCCAACTTGTAGGTGGCTGCTGAAGGCAGGTGAAACCATGCCGACGCCGCTGCAGGAGCAGTGACAGAATCACATGTTAGTGACAAATTCTAAAGACAGCCAAAGGTTCTCTGAAAGGATAAGTAAGCAAGCAGCCCTACAGTGGAATGCTGTACAAACAGCAGCAGCAAGTGATGAACTCTCAGACAATACTCAGAACGGGTACACTATGCCGGGGTGTGGCAGCACGGGTTACCAAGCCTGACAGCCTGAGTTCAATCCCTGGAGCCTGTGTGGTAGAGAGATAGCCAATTTCTACATGTTGTCTTCCAACTACAAATGCATACCATGACATGGGCCCACACACAATGAATAAATACATGTTTAAAAAAAAAAACTCAAAAAAAAAAAAAAATGCCAGGCGGTGGTGGCGCACACCCGTAATCCCAGCACTTGGGAGGCAGAGTCAGGTGGATTTCTGAGTTCGAGGCCAGCCTGGTCTACAAAATGAGTTCCAGGACAGCTGAGGATACACAGAGAAATCCTGTCTCGAAAAACCAAAAACCAAAAACCAAAAAAAAAAAAAAAAAAAAAACCCAACTCTCGAATAATAAAAATCAGGACATCCCCCCCCCCAAAAGTCCATATTTTTGTAATGCCATTAATATAAAATTCTAAGAAATGTAACAACAGAACAGAACAGTGGCCTGAGGGAAAGCAGAGAGCAGGTAAGAGCAAGCTGAGGAAACCCCACCAGGAGTGGTGGTCATGTTCATTAACTTGACTGCTGTAATGGTCTCAAGTATACACAGAAATCAAGGTTTATCAAACTGTCCACTGAATCAGGTGGCACTTATCTCAATAAAGCTGATTTTTAAAACTAAAAGAAAACAAACTCTCATAGTAATCCAGCCTGTAACCCCACCAGTTAGGAGGTTGAAATAAAGGGACGGTAACTTGGAGGCTAACCTGGGCAACACAGTGAGAGATTACCACCTCTTACCAGGGTAACATGCCACAATATACTTAATTCTGAAAACTCAGTTTGGTCATATTTAGGAAAGAAGACGACCACCCACACCGTACCACTGCGGTACGGGTTAAGCGGGCTTCTAGTAAGAGCAAAGTCAATGTCAGTAATTGAGTCTCTGAAGTTGAAACTCAGTAATCCTCCTGATCTCTGCTTCAAATCCTGTTCTGTGACGAGCACGTTATTTCCGAGCCTCAGTTTCCACAATCGTCAAACGGGAATGTACTCGTTACCAGAGGGAACAATCCCACGGCCAGATACAGTTCCCTTCCCTCCCACCTTTCAAGCAAAGATCACAGTGGGGAGGGAACACTCCCGGGGGCTGCAGACAGCTTCAGTTTGCCCACTTCTGGCACTTGGGGGCGAGGACGCGAAAGGGGGGCACCTGAAAGGGGTCCCGTGCGAAGGCCCCGCGGTAGCCCGGGCGCCTCCCCGAGCGCGCGGGGTTATTTCGGAATCCCCAGGAGGCGACGCTCATGAGGCAATGGGTCAGGAATGCGGCGGCCGGCCGGGCCGCGGGTGTCCCCACGGGCATCCCGGGCCGCGGGAGCAGGAACTCGGGGCGGCAGGAAATGAATGGGGACCCGCGGGCGGGGCGGTGGGGCGGCGGGGAAGCCAGGCCGACGGGGAGTCCGGGTGTAACCCCCGGCGGTCGCGCAGCACAGAGGCATCGGGGACCCAGGCCGCGGCCCGGCCCCTGCGGGCGGCTCACCTCCGCGATGTCATGTTCCTCCCGCCTCCGGCTCCGCACGGACCCGCTGCTCGCTCAGGCTCCGCGGGGCACCGTCACATGGAGGGGCCCGAGCGAGGCCCCGCTTGGGAGCCGACACGGGTGCAGGCAGAGCCGGCCGGCCGTGCACACAACCCCCGCCAGGCCTGGATCCCGGACACTGCGCGGCCGCCCCGCCGCCCGGCTCGCCCCGCCCTCGCCCCGCCTCTTGCCGCCGGCGCCTGCGTGACGTCATCACGCGCTCGCCACAACCACTCTGCTTCCGGTTTTCGGGGTCCTGACCAGTGCTGGGGGTTGGGGTGGGCTTCCTCCTCTGAATCTGTGCGACTACATACATGAACGCTTGGGAGATTCTTCTAAACTGGGACGTCACACATCGGTGCGAGTACACGATACACATCCAGTGCGGGTGCACACGCGAAAAGAAACAACCAGGAAGGGGGAACCCAACGCCTGTATGGGGCAGCCCACAACCTCCTGTAACTTAAGTTCTACAGGACCCGCAGTCCTCTTGTGCCTCCGCGGGCACTCCACTCACGTGCACATACCCACACACATACACATAATGTTTTATGATTTATTTCTTTTGCTGGGCAAGGTGGCATACACCTTTAATCCCAGCACTAGGGAGGCAGAGGCGGGTGGATCCTGTGAGATCGAGACCTGCCTGGTCTGTATATTGAGTTCCAGGACATCTAAGTAGGGAGACCCTGTCAAAAAGAAATAATATATAGCCGGGCATGGTGGCGCACGCCTGTAATCCCAGCACTTGGGAGGCAGAGGCAGGCGGATTTCTGAGTTCGAGGCCAGCCTGGTCTACAGAGTGAATTCCAGGACAACCAGGACCACACAGAGAAACCCTGTCTCAAAAAACAAAAAAAAAAAAAAAAAGAAAAAGAAAAAGAAAAGAAAAAGAAAGAAAGAAATAATATATATTACGTTTTCTTGTTTTTTGTTTTTGTTTTGTTGTTGTTGTTTTTGTTTTTTTGTTTTTTCGAGACAGGCTTGCTCTGTGTAGCGCTGGCTGTCCTGGAACTCACTCTGTAGACCAGGCTGACCTCGAACTCAGAAATCCGCCTGCCTCTGCCTCCCAAGTGCTGGGATTAAAGGCATGCGCCACCACGCCCGGCTACGTTTTATTTATTTTTTTTTTTGATTTTTTTTTTTTCGAGACAGGGTTTCTCTGTGTAGTTCGGGCTGTCCTGGAACTCACTTTGTAGACCAGGCTGGCCTCGAACTCAGAAATCCGCCTGCCTCTGCCTCCCAAGTGCTGGGATTAAAGGCGTGCGCCACCACCGCCCGGCTACGTTTTATATTTTTAATGTTAGTGTATTAGTGTTTGCCTTGCATGTAAGTATGTGTGTAAGTACCTGGTGCCCAAAGTGCCCAAGTGCTGGGATTAAAGGCATGTGCCACCACCATCCGGCCCTGTTGAGGTATCTTGCTGCCCTTGTATGACCATTTTAAAAGGTAGTTAGTTAGCCGGGCGTGGTGGCGCACGCCTGTAATCCCAGCACTTGGGAGGCAGAGGCAGGCGGATTTCTGAGTTCGAGGCCAGCCTGGTCTACAGAGTGAGTTCCAGGACAGCCAAGAGTATATAGAGAAACCCTGTCTCGAAAAGCCAAAAAAAAAAAAAAAAAAAAAAAAAAAAAAAAAGGTAGTTAGCACCGGGCGTGGTGGGAGGCAGAGGCAAGCAGTGGGGGGGGGGGGGGGATCCCAAAAGCTGCTGCCTGGAAATGGGGTATGTTCTAGCTGGTGGCTGTCTTGTCTGGCCTCAATGGAACAGGAAGTGCCTAGTTAAACTCAAACTCAAAGAGACTTGAAGTGCCGGGGTTGGGGGATACTTACGGGGGTGGGGGGGTTGGAACCCACCTGCTCAGAGGAGAAGGGGAAGGGGCCCAGGAGGGGAGCAGCGAGCAGGATATAAAGTGAATAAGTAAAAATAAAATAAAATTAATATATATGGGGAAAAAATAAATACAGGCGAGGAGAGGGTAGTCATGGGCTTCACCCCTACGGGCCATCTGTAGCTTTGGCTTGTACTCAGGGAAATGGAGTTTCATGGTGGAAGGTGAGAGCTGACTTCTGAAAATTGTCCGTTTACTTCCACCTGAGTGCTGTTCAGTCTACACATCAGCACTCACATACGTATGTGATACACACACACATGCATCACACACTCACACACACACATATATACACAAGTACACACAAACCACACACATTACATATTCACACACGCACACATCACATACACTCACACAGACATCAAACAATCCTACATACACATTCACACACACACACACACACACACACACACACACACACATTTAAAGCCAGGCACAACAGTGCACATACCAGTAGTCAGAGCACTTGGAAGCTGGGAGCCAAAGGATCAGAAGTTCAGGGACATTCTCGGCTACATAATAGTTCAAGGCCAGCCTGGACTATATGCGAGCCTGAATGGAACAAAAAATAATTTACTAATTGGTTTTTATGCCAATTAATGTATATATCATAATCACGAGAACAATTCAAGCAGTTACTTATCCATCTAAGTCCAGGCCAGGGGTAACATTAATACCTTGACTCTTAGATTTACAGACACACCATTCCTAGTCCTTTATACAATAGCCAAATCCAGGTGGCTTCTTCTTCTTCTTTTTACTGCTTTTTCTTCGTCCTTTCTTTTTTTTTTTTTTTTTGGTTTTTTTCAAGACAGGGTTTCTCTGTGTAGTCCTGGCTGTCCTGGAACTTATTCTGTAGACCAGGCTGGCCTCGAACTCAGAAATCCGCCTGCCTCTGCCTCCCAAGTGCTGGGATTACAGGCGTGTGCTACCACGCCCGGTTTTTCTTCGCCCTTTCTTATCTTCTTGCCTGCTTGCTTCTGAAACAGGAATTCACATAGTTAGCCTCAAACTCAATATTTAGCCAAGGCTAGACTAGAACTCCTGATTCTCCTGTCTCTGCCTCCCAAGGAGCACTGAGATTATAGGCACACATTTCCCATGCTTAAATAAAGTCAACCCAGAGCCTCTCACATGCTAGGCAAGCACTCTAACACAGTTTCGTATTATACCTCCTAAACAGTACAGCCAGACAACTACATGCATTGAATCAGACGCTATATATACGTTGTCTTGAGAATCAAAGTATATGGGAGCCTCCATGTCTAGTTTTTTGTTTGTTTGTTTGTTTGTTTGTTTTTTGAGACAGGGTTTTTCTGTAGTCCTGACTGTACTGGAACTCACTCTATACACCAGGCTGGCCTCGAACTCGAAATCCGCCTGCCTCTGCCTCCCAAGTGCTAGGATTACAGGCATGTGCCACCACGCCCAGCTCCGTGTCTAGGTTTTGTCTGCCCATTTACATGCAGGCTATAAAACCCTTCATCCTCGCCAGGCAGTGGACCATGAGGATAGGGGAGGCTTTTTATCCCCAAAGGAAGTAGCCTCGAGTCTGGGGTTAGAGACAGAAACCTGGGTCCTCTTGGAAGGCAACCCTTCAGGGGGAGGAAGTGTATGGGGGTGGAGACTGAAGTCTCTCAGCATAGGAGGAATGTCACAGAGAGTAAGGTAAGTAGGAGGCAGATGAGGGACTGGACAGGTGGCCATGCTTTTGATCCAAATATTTGGACTGTACCCTTGAAGGGTATTGAAGGATTCAGTATAAACAGTACTGAGGCTGTGCTGTAGATCAGATCATGTACACCTTGGTGTCCATGAGGATGAAGGGTTTTTTTGCTTTTGTTTTTTTTGTTTGTTTGTTTGTTTTTTGGGTTCTTTTCGAGACAGGGTTTCTCTGCGTAGTTCAGGCTGTCCTGGAACTCACTTTGTAGACCAAGCTGGCCTCGAACTCGAAATCCGCCTGCCTGCCTCTGCCCTCCCTGAGAGTCAACACTCCACTGGAAATCTAGGAGGAAGGGTCACAGGACAATTGAGTCCTGCACTGGCTTACCTGGATGTCACAGGCAAGCCAAAGGCCTCCTCTACTTCACTTTCCCTCTTTGCAGAGTGTGTGAAGCATTGAGAACAGAGTGGCTGTTACCCTGGGTCCTCAGTTAAACTTTGTGTCTCCTAAGTTCCTTCCCAAGACATTGGGAGTGGTGGGAAACACTAGGCTGTATGGTAATGCTGTGTGCACTATCTAGAACTATCTAGACCTATCTAGAACCCAAATGGAATTATATCACTCTCTTTGTTCTTGGAAGGAGGCCCGAGGCCTTGAGGGTTAAACTACAGTCTTTCCATCTGCACCAGACCCTTTCACATGTGGTCAAGGCCAGTGCCATCACATAACCCTACGGCCGCCAAAGGCATCCGTCGTCTGTCTTCCTGCTTCTGGCATCATTCCTATTTAAAGGTTACTTCTTCGGGGCTGGAGGAATCGTTTCACTTTTTTCCCAACTTGTTTATTTTTAAAATGGCAAGGCATCTGTCTGTCAAGGACCACACTCTTACGAAGTAACCTGAACCCCCCCCCCCCAAGCTGGCCCTGGACACACAGGCACTGATCCTGCCTCAGCTTTCCAAGTTGCTAGGATTATAGGCATGCACCACCCAACTCAGTGGAATATTCTTTTAAAAGTATAGATCTACAACCATAGCCTGGCCGGGGGTGGGACAGCCCTTTAATTGCAGCTTCAGGAGGCAGAGACAGGTTCGAGGCCAGCCTGGTCAACAGTGTTCCAGGACATCCAGGGCTGCACAGAGAAACCCTGTCTCAAACTCCATCCCCCAAAAGATATACATATATACATATATATATAGATAGATAGAGAGAGAGAGAGAGAGAGAGAGAGAGAGAGAAATTTATTTTATGATAAATTATATGTATATACTGAGTACTGAGTATAAGTGCAGTGCCTTCAGAATTCAGAATTCATAATTCAGAAGGTGTATCAGATCCTCTGGGATTTGGAGTTACAGACATCTGTGAGCCATCCTGAGGATGCTGGAAAACAAACCCAGTTCATCTGTTAGGTCAGCAAGTGGGTTTAATTTGTGAGCCATCTTTCCAGCCAGCACACCCCCTTTTACTTGAACACCCTTTTATTTGAAACAGGGTCTCAGGTAGCCCAAGCTGTCTTTGAGGTCTCTCTTTCTCTGTGTAATTGAGTATGACCTTAAACTTCCAATTCTCCTGCCTCTACTTCTACGTTCTGGGATTACAGTCATGTACCACCACACAAGTCATGCAGTGCTGGGAATCAAACCAAGGGCTTTATGGAAAGTATTCTGCCATCTAGACTACATTGCCAGCCAAAGTTTGGAACAATCTGGTTTTGTTTGTTTGTTTGTTTGTTTGTTTGTTTGTTTTTCAAGACAGGATTTCTCATCATAGTCCTGGCAATCCTGGAACTCATTCTGTAGACAAGCTAGCCTTGAACTCAGAGATCCGCCTGCCTCTGCCTCCAGAGTGTTAGAATTAAAGGCATGCACCACTTCCAACTGGCTATGACATAGTCTTCAAAGCTTTGACCAGCTAGTAAACTAAAGGGAAGGCAGTTCCACTTAAGTAGGGCTGACTCTCTGGACACACCCCTTGACCACTTTCCGAAAATAAGTACGAGCCTCTTTCCTGTGGCCTCCCTCAACGATGCTTGCCCACCCTATCAGCCCCTAACACACTTCAGTGTTGCCAGGGCTGAACTTTCTGTGTCTTCCCTCAGACCGCAAGCTCCTTGAGTGACAAGGTCTCCCTCCCCAAAATGTGCCCACACAGGGAGTGGTTTCCAACAAGTTCAAATGTATTCATTTAAAGATACTTTATTGGGGGCCAGCAAGAAAGAACTGGGTCCTTGGGTGCTGCCTTTTGACCATCACATGTGCCCTGGCATGAGTGCCACAAGACAGACAGCTGCGCGCGCGCGCACACACACGCGCACACACACACACGAGACAGAGAGAAAGAGAGAGGGAGGGGAGGGAGAGGAGGAGAAAGAGAGAGGGAGAGGGAGGGGGAGGAGGAGGGAGAGGGAGAGAGAGCCACACATGGAACACATTCCTGAGTTTCCAACACTCAGGGGCTGAAGCAGAAAGATTGCTGAGTTTGAGGCCAGCCTGGGATGCTTAGCAAACATCAGTCTAGCTAAGGTTATAAAACAAGATGCTGTCTCAAAAAAAACAAAAAGCAGAGGGTGGAGAGATGGCTTGAGGTTAAACTCCTTACCACCTTTGATGGCTGCTCTTGCTTGTCAACTTGACTTCTTCTGGAATTAACTAAAACCCAAAGGTGACACACCTGTGAGGGACATATGCTTAGTTAGATCACTTAAAGATCTAACTAGCCAGGCACTTGGGAGGCAGAGGCAGGCAGATTTCTGAGTTCGAGGCCAGCCTGGTCTACAGAGTGAGTTCCAGGACAGCCAGGACTATACAGAGAAACCCTGTCTCAAAAAACCAAAAACCAAAAACCAAAAAAAAAAAAAAAAAAAAAAAATCTAAGTGGGAAGATCCATTTCTGATCCATATCTTTGAGGGGGGAAGACTCACCTCTAATCTGGGCCACACCTTCTGATGTCGGTTGATTTGGAGGGCGTGGAAGAAGGACTTTTTTTTTTTTTTTTTTTTTTTTTTTTTTTTGGTTTTTCGAGACAGGGTTTCTCTGTGTAGTTCCGGCTGTCCTGGAACTCACTCTGTAGACCAGGCTGGCCTCGAACTCAGAAATCCGCCTGCCTCTGCCTCCCAAGTGCTGGGATTAAAGGCGTGCGCCACCACCGCCCGGCAGAAGGACATTCTTGTTCGGCCTGCTTGCTTTGACTTCGTTGGCAAGTCCATTCCTTCGCTGGTATTCGAGCCTACTTCTTGAGGATTCTAGAATATACTGAAGACCAGCTGAGACATCCAGCTTCGTGGATGAAACAACTACTGTATTCTTTTTTTTTAAGTACTTTTAAAAATATTTATTTATTTATTTATTTATTTATTTATTTATTTATATGTAAGTACATTGTAGCTGTCTTCAGACACCCCAGAAATGGGCATCAGATTTCATTACAGATGGTTGTGAGCCACCATGTGGTGGCTGGGATTTGAACTCAGGACCTTTGGAAGAGCAGTCACTGCTCTTAACCGCTGAGCCATCTCTCCAGCCCCAGATTTATTTTTCTTTATGCATATGTGTGAGTGTATGCTGTCTGTGTGAGTGTATGCTGTGTGTAGAATGCTCTGTGTGTGAGTGTATATTTTTTGTGTGTGCCAGAGCATGTGTATATAGGGTCTGTGTGTGTGTGTGTGTGTGTGTGTGTGTGTGTGGTGTGTGTGGTGTGTGTGTGGTGTGTGTGTGTGCCGGTAGGCTGTGTGTGTGAATGGTGAATGTAGGCTATGGGTATGAATGTATGCGGTGTGTGTGTGTGTGTGTGAGTGTATGAGTGTGTATGTGAATGTATTCTGTGTGTGTGAGTGTACACTGTGTGTGTGCACAGGTGCATGTATGTATGCTGTGTGTGCATGCGTGTGAGTGTATACTGTGTGTGTGCATGTGTGTTCATGTATGTGTATGCTGTATGTGAGAGTGTGTGACAGTGTATGCTGTCTGTATGTGTGAGTGTGTGTGTGTGTGTGTGTATGCGTATATGTCTGTGTGTGTGTCTACCCTCAGAGGTCAAAGGAGGGTATCATATCCCCTGGGGCTAGGATTACAGGCAGTTGTTTGCGGCCTGATGTGGGTGCTGGGAGTCAATGTGGGCTCTCTAGAGAGCAGCAAGTGCTGGCTCACCTCTTCAGCATGTTCCTCTCACTTTCACCTTGTTTCTTGAGATAGATTCTCACTCTGTAAACCAGGCTGGCCTCAAACTCAGAGGTCTGCCTGCCCCCACCCCCCAGTGCCGCCACCACCACCGCGGCCACCGCCACCTGGCTTTACTTTTTGAGCCTTTGAGACTATGTCTGGCTGTGTTGCCCAGGTTGGCTTTGCAGCCAGCCGGACTGGTCTTAACCCCCGAGTCTCCTGCCTTAGCCTCCTAACGCCAGGCCCAGCCCCCCACTAGTGTTTCCTCTGTGGTTTAGTTCTGAGTTTTGCTTTTTGTTTTCAAAATAGGGTTTCTCTGTGTAGCCCTGGTTGTCTTGGAACTCGCTCTGTAGACCAGGCTGGCCTTGAACTCAGCGACACCATCGCTGGGCTTTCTCTACCAGAGTTAACGGCTTGTTGTGTTCTCTGCCACAGGTGTCTCTATAACCATAGAAGCACATTCCCCAACACACAAAATTGTAACATATAATAAACACAATTCCCTACTTACACCCCAAATGTATAGCATATTAGGATAACATATTAGGATATTTCTACTTTATTATTATTATCATTATCATTACTATTATTATTATTATTTATTATTATACAGTTACACAAATGATAAAATAGATAAATATTAAAAAAGAAAACTTAAAAACAGGTACTTACTGGGTGTGGTGGTTCACATAATTAATGCCAGCATTTGGGAGGCAGAGACAGGAGGATCTCTGGGAGTTTGGGGCCATCCTGGTCTATATAAAGACAGCCAGAGCTAAACAGTGAGACCCTGTTTCAAAAAATTGAGAAGCAGGAGTTTAATACTTTTTACCTTGTAATCATGAGTTCTGCAATACCACATCCAAACACAAGAGGGATCTCAGTTATGCGTTTACTTCAGTATCAGATCATAAGCCGACCAGCTGAAAGACTGACATATTCAAATAAACACACACATAAAATAAATGTAGTAAAAAAATAAGGAACTGTCTTTCAAAGAATAGTAGCTTATTTCACAATTTAATATGAACAAAACCTTTTATTTTAAATCTTTTTTTCTATTTTTTTGGGGGGGGCAGGGTTTGTTTGTGTAGTGTTGGCTATCCTACAACTAGCTCTGTTCTGTAGACCAGGCTGGCCTCGAACTCACAGAGATCAGCCCGCCTCTGCCTTCCTAGTGCTGGGATTAAAGGGGTGTGCCACCACTGTCAGACTTTTTGTTTGTTTGTTTGTTTGTTTTGTTTTTTCCAGACAGGGTTTCTCTATGTAGCCCTGGGGCAGTCCTGGAACTCACTCTGTAGACCAGGCCGGCCTC
This sequence comes from Apodemus agrarius, assembly GCA_964023405.1. Classification (NCBI taxonomy): domain Eukaryota; kingdom Metazoa; phylum Chordata; class Mammalia; order Rodentia; family Muridae; genus Apodemus; species Apodemus agrarius. The sequence continues at coordinate 11,513,190 of OZ030028.1, forward strand.
GAACTCAGAAATCCGCCTGCCTCTGCCTCCCAAGTGCTGGGATTACAGGCGTGTGCCACCACCGCCTGGCTTATTTTTTTTTTAAGACTTACTTATTTTATGTATATTACAACACTACACTGTTGCTGTCTTCAGACACAGCAGAAGAGGGCATTGGATCTCATTACAGATGTTTGTGAGCCACCATGTGGTTGCTGGGATTTGAACTCATGACCTCTGGAAGAGCAGTCAGTGCCCTTAACCGCTGAGCCATCTCTCCAGCCCCACTGTCAGACTTTTAACTTTCAGTTTTTATTATCATTTTGATTGTGTGCATCCACGGAGGTTAGTTAGAAGATGACTCTGTAAAGTCCTTTCTTCCACCACATGAGTCGTAAGACTCAAACTCTCTCTGTTCATCGTTTTAGGAGAAAGCGCTTTTACTTGCTAAGCCATCTCAGTCTCAGCTGTTCTTATCTATTAAGGAGAAAAAACAAACAACAACAACAGGAAGCAAGCAAGCAAACAAACAAACAAAAAAAGTTCTCTAGTCCGGACTAGTGACAGTGCAGTGTTAAAAAAACTACATTTCCGAGCCGGGCGTGGTGGCGCACGTCTTTAATCCCAGCACTTGGGAGGCGGAGGCAGGCGGATTTCTGAGTTCGAGGCCAGCCTGGTCTACAGAGTGAGTTCCAGGACAGCCAGGACCACACAGAGAAACCCTGTCTCGAAAAAAAAAAAAAAAAAAAAAAAAAAAAAAAACTACATTTCCCATGATGTCCCATACAGGAAGGAAGTAATCCCAGACACCTCCCGTCATTGCTTATAGACCGGAAGCCGCTGCCTTAGTTCTCTTTCCCGTCTTGCAAGGTAGGAATGGCGGGTTTCTGTGTGGCAGCTGTTTTCAGGACCCCAATCCTCGTCCATCCGAAGCTGGGGGTCGTCCGGGGTCCACTACCCAGGGCCGCCTGTGGTCGAGGTCACTCGCCAGGTCTCTCGGGAGCTTCATTTCTGTCGGCGTGGGTTGGCGGAGGGCGAAGAACTAGCGTAGCGTCCGAGACGGTCGCTGGGCCCTGCCGGCTGCCATAGCCTGGGGAGGGTTGGAGGGCCTGTGCGGCCGCCTGCGACCCTACAGTCGGGGTTCCAGAACTCTGCCGAGCACGCCTTGGCCACGTTGTGCTTTGCGACTGAAGGGAGGAACCGCGTTCCCGGAAGACGTCCGGAGAGCACTGCTGTTGGCTGCTTCGCCGAGCTGGGGACATAGTGGCTTCGGGATCTAGGGGGACCCCAGAGAGAGGTCTTAAAGGTTCCGTGCTGGTGCATGGGTTTGGATTTATGGCGGGCCCGTTCCCCTGGGCCTCTCATAGTGTCCCGTGCTAGAGCAACCCGTGGCCCCGAACCATTGCCCGGCCTCTGTCTGTAGGCTGCTGGCACTGAAGTGGGTCGCACAGTAAAAAGGGAAGAAAAAAAGAGTCTTAAAGCAGGAGCCTCGAGGTTCTGGGCTTCCTTGCTGTGTAGACGCTGCCAAAGAGATAGAGTTTTTAGCAAAAAGGAACTAATGATGTTAAATATTTACCCTGTGTCTGGAAGGAAAAGGAGCTGCAAGCAGCCGCGGATGGTTTTGATACTAGCTTGTTAGAGATGGTTGATCAAATGCCTTTATTTATTTTGACATCACTAGATGGCGGGTGAAAAGGCAGAGAAGCCTGATACGAAGGAGAAGAAACCTGTGGCCAAGAAGGCTGGTGGTAATGCGGCTGCCTCCCGCCCTCGGGCCGCTGGTGCAGCCAAGAAGCCACCAGCCAAGAAGCGTAGCACTAAGGCTAAAAAGCCCAAGAAGGCACAGCCCCATTGCAGTCGAAATCCTGTCCTGGTTAGAGGGATTGGCAGGTACTCTCGATCTGCCATGTATTCCAGAAAGGCCTTGTACAAGAGGAAATACTCAGCTGCCAAGACCAAGGTAGGAAAGAGGAATGTCCCATCCACCGCGAGGTCTTCTTCCTGAGGTTAAAAGGTGGTTCACCAGACTCATGGATTGATGGGTTTGTGTTTGTAGGTTGAAAAGAAGAAGAAAAAGGAGAAAGTCCTTGCTACTGTCACAAAAACAGTCGGTGGGGACAAGAACGGCGGCACCCGGGTGGTGAAGCTCCGAAAAATGGTGAGATCTGGGGGTCGTGGGAGTCGACCTTAAAGTTAAGTGTGAGTGGTGTGTGGGTCGTGGGTCTGTGCCAGGTTGCTGGGAGAGAAATTAAACTGGGCTTTTAAAATGTGTTAAGTATCCTCAATGATTGGTATTGCTTTCCTTGGGACTAGAGTTGGGCTTGTCAGCCGGGTCTAGTTGGGAATGAGTTCTCAGGCTGGGCTTGCAGCTTGGCGTGTGACTAGCACACTGAGGGCCTGGCTGTTCCGTTGCTGGTACTGCAAGAGGAAAGTGAGTGCTTAACAACTTCTGGTGTCTAGTTTGTGCCTGTATTCCTTCTTGAATATATGGGGGTGTGCTGCTGAGAGAAGAAACACCATGTCTATCCTGTTGTACCTTTGTCTCGGTAGCCTGGTCTGGTATGAAACTCACTTTTGCCCTACCTTCCCCATATTTGGCTATGACCTTACTCTGAAGAAGTTGTTAGAGTTCCAAACCCCAAGGAAAGCTTGGGGGTGGGTGGAGAGATGGCTCCAGGTGAGGAGACCATGCTGTCCCCAGCATCTACTACAGGCTGGGCTGTTCATAGACACCTGGAACTCCCAAGTGGCACCTACACTCAGAGGCATACATGGGGACACATACACACAGCGATCCTTTAATCCCAGGCAAAGGCAGGCTCATCTCACTATTCTAAGCTACCCAGGGTTACAGAGAAAGAAAAAGGTTAGGTTAGAGTGTCTGTCGAAGGTGTGTGAGAGGTTCCTTTCTGTGTTTCTGGGGCTTGACTTCTTTGGGGTTTTCAAGGCTGTGTCTCTGCAGCTCTGGTGGGCTGAGCAGACGGCTCAAGTGTGGCGCGCATGCTCTCTCCAGCCTAGGTATTACCCTACGGAAGATGTGCCCCGGAAGCTGCTGAGCCACGGCAAAAAGCCCTTCAGCCAGCACGTGAGGAGGCTGCGCTCCAGCATCACTCCCGGGACCGTCCTGATCATCCTCACTGGGCGCCACAGGGGCAAGGTGAGCCGTGTCCACGGGGGCTGGGGAGCAGATCGGGGTGGGCTTGCTTTCTGTGGGGGTGTGAGAGTGATGTGTGTCCTGCAGCGGCCCTGTCACTCAGCAGAGCCTGATCCTCCAATGCCCGGTGCATCCTGCCTTTCGAAGTACCATGAATATTTTCTTGTTTCCATAACCCCCGTAAGTGCTGTGCTTGGTGCTGTTGTGAGCGCCAGAGTCCATCTGCTTCTGCCCCGCCGGTGCTACGACTAAAGTCACCTCCCCTCACCTTTCTTTCTGACAAGGTCTCATGTGGCCCAGTCTGGACTTGAGCCCATAATTGTGCTGCTTCCTGAGTGTGTGCTGGGTGAGTTTGTGCTTGTACTTTGATTAAGTGTTGTTTTTCTGTTTGATTTCCAGAGAGTGGTTTTCCTGAAGCAGCTGGGCAGTGGCTTGCTACTTGTGACTGGTAAGAAAGAACATCGCTGGTCTGTTTTGTTTTGTTTTGTTTTGTTTTGTTTTGACAGGATGTCACTGCCCAGGATAGCCTTGAACTCTGCCTTCTCAGATACAAGTATTAATGCTACGTTGTAAATGGTAGTGTGTGGATATGTTCATCTTGAGTGGACTCGGGGCAGTTAGCAATGGCCATGGCAGGGTGCTTTATTTCAGTACTCCTGGTTTTATATAGGATGACCCCATTTCTACCCAGATTTCTGGTAAACCTGGGTATGGTAGGATTTCATGGGGACCCAGACATTTTAATAAGGACCAAAGTCACAGAGCACCACCCTTGAACTTTTAATCCTTCTGCCTTGGTGCTGGGCTTGCAGGTGCCTGTCACCTGCAGTGTGATATGACGGGTCTTACTGTATAGTACCGTCTGGCCTCACTCAGACCTGCAGCACTCCCTGAAAGTTCGACTCACCCCCCACCCCTGTTAAGGAGGTCAGAGGACAACTTGGGCCTTACTCTCTTGCTTTCTGACTAGCCCTATTTTATTTTTCTGTAGCAGTCAAGGGTTTAATTAGAGCAAGAATAGGTTTTTTTATACTGGCCTGATGTGCTTGAGAGCCTGAGTTTGATCCCTGAGACCTGTATGATAATAGGAGAAAGGGGAATGCTGAAATTATAGGCGTGTGCTACCATGCCCAGACCAGATCGTAAAACTGATGTTAATTCTTATTTGTCAAATTTGTATTTTTCCCGTAGGACCTCTTGCCATCAACAGAGTTCCTCTGCGCAGAACACACCAGAAGTTTGTCATCGCCACCTCTACAAAAGTTGATATCAGCGAGGTTAAAATCCCCAAACACCTGACTGATGCTTACTTCAAGAAGAAGCAGCTGCGCAAGCCCAGGCACCAGGAGGGAGAGATCTTCGACACAGAGAAGGAGGTGAGCTCTGATGTCAACTGTTGACCTGGCCTCCAGTTGGGAATGGGTCGAGCAGGCTATACAATGTTAAACAGTGAAGCGATTATATATAGTGAGACAGTCCAGTCCGAGTTGAAATGGTGTGACCAGACTTTTCTGTGGTTGATTTAGCAAGCTCTGAGGAAAGGTTGTGAGTGGGCAGGGATCATGGTTCTTAACGTTTTCTTTTCTCTGTTTAGAAATATGAGATTACAGAACAGCGAAAGGCTGATCAGAAAACTGTGGACTCGCAGATTTTGCCAAAGATTAAAGCTGTTCCTCAGCTCCAGGGCTACCTGCGATCTCAGTTCTGCCTGACAAATGGGATGTATCCTCACAAACTGGTGTTTTAAATTGCTTATAACCTAATTAAACAGCTTCCTATGGGTTTTTTTTTGCGTCCTTTTTATGTGTCATATGTGTGCATGTTGGGTGAGTGTTTTGCTGGTATTCCAGGGTCTTCCTCTGGCGCTTTCTGAAAAGCGGATCTCATGCTTGGCCTGAAGCTAGCGAGCTAGGATCCTGCCGTCTACCCTTCCCCAGCTGGGGCTGGATTACAGGCACACACACAGCCAGGACTGGCTCTTACTGTTTTACCTCTTGAGAGAGGGATTGGATTGCATGTGTGTGCTGTAAGCCTGTTCCCTCAGCTTTGGGCCAGCATTCTTGGCTTAGGAGGGCTTGTGAACAGATCAAAACTAAATTGTGTGAAAGATGACAAGGGGCAGCCTTTCCATTACAAACCATGTCTGCTGGGTCGGGTCAGCTGGTCATTGCAGTTGTGGATTTTGGGTCTTGGAGCACAGAATATATTCTTCCTCCTCAGCGCAGTTCTTAGCCCAACAACACTGTGTAAATGGTATTACATAGCGGGTACTGTGCTAGGCAGGATAAGTAACATTACATATGTGTCTGTGTGTGCCTTGTGTTCTTGGATGTCAAAAGACAGCCTTATCCTTTGGGGGTGACATTAAGGATACAGGATAGAGTAAGCCATCACGGTCAGTGCTGGAATTCTAACCACAGTCCACTACAAGACCCATCTTTCCAGCATCACTGTGCATGCATGTGTATCACGTGTGCTTGGTGTCCAGGGGTCAAGAGAGGGTGTTGAGCCCCACCCCAACTACGACCACAGTTAGGGGTAGCTGTGGACCAATATGGATGTTCTGTGTGACTAACAAGTGCCTCTCATGACAAACGTGTTGTGGATAGTGCTATGCTGTGGGGTCTGTCTGCTGGGTTGATGAGTTCTGACTAGTAGGGATTTCCTAGATTACAGGAGATGACATGCCTTCTTGGCAAGTACCAGAGTGCCCCATGTTGACATTCTCTAGTGCTGGTTGCCCTGGACTCTAGGCTGGCCTTGCCTCTGCCTTACTGAGTGCTAGGATTAAAGGTGTGTGCCATCACCTCCAGCTACAGAACTTAGGCCATGGACCACCCTAGTCAAGTATGGGGATCCATGGGATGAGGGTCCTCCAGATCTAGATGGGTAAGAATTCCCATGGCGGGGGGACATATGGTGAGGGGGGGAAAAGGGAAAGCGTTCGGGATGTAAACAAAGAATATAGAAAATAAAATTTAAAAAAATTCCCATGGTGACAAACAGGCAGTTTGAGTCAATGTATTTTGAGCTCTCACGCAGGGTTTTTTGTTTTTTTTGGGTTTTTTTTTTTTTTTGTTTGTTTGTTTGTTTGTTTTTCGAGACAGGGTTTCTCTGTGTAGTCCTGGCTGTCCTGGAACTCACTCTGTAGGCCAGACTGGCCTCGAACTCAGAAATCCGCCTGCCTCTGCCTCCCAAGTGCTAGGATTAAAGGCGTGCGCCACCACCGCCCGGCTTTTTTGGGTTTTTGAGACCGGGTTTCTCTATGTAGCCCTGGCTGTCCTGGAACTCACTCTGTAGACCAGGCTGGCCTCGAACTCAGAAATCCGCCTGCCTCTGCCTCCCAAGTGCTGGGATTACAGGCGTGCACCACCACCACCTGGCACGTAGGGAGTTTTATACATTAAAAAATTACAATTCAGCCGGGCGTTGGTGGCGCACGCCTGGTCTCGAAAAACCAAAAAAAAAATTATAATTCTTGGAAAATGTTCAGTAAAGCAATCACAAATACCATCATAAGCACAAAAAAGCAAGCATTATAACTCCGTATTCAGTGAATCACAAACAGGTAACATTAATAGAAATCAAGTTTGACAACTCTGAAGGGATATAATCAGTGGGGCAGTCATCCAAGGCTAGTGCCATATTTCCAAGAGCAGGTTAATCTTTATGGACAACTATTGTTTAACATCTAATGCCTAATACTTTTGTAAATCTTCAACGCATAAGTTTAAACTACTTTGCCGGGCGGTGGTGGCGCACGCCTTTAATCCCAGCACTTGGGAGGCAGAGGCAGGCGGATTTCTGAGTTCGAGGCCAGCCTGGTCTACAAAGTGAGTTCCAGGACAGCCCGAACTACACAGAGAAACCCTGTCTCAAAAAAAAAAAAAAAAACCAAAAAAAAAAAAAAAAAAAAGTTTAAACTACTTTAATTCTTTTTAAGGCTTTACCATATACTAAATCTCACCTCTGAGACACCTATAGCCACATGAAATTTTATTGTTGGGAAAGTTTTTATCTAACATAATGGTATTATATAATTTTGTAGATGATTTATAAAGTGTTGGTTTCCTCTGAGATAAGGTCATGGTAGTGACTCAATCTCAAGGGATGGTTTCTTACCCATTCTTCTCCCTTAAGATCTTGGCCTAGGGGGGGAAAAAAAGCCTGTCTCGAAAAAAACCAAAAAAAAAAAAAAGAGAGGGATAGCCCAGTGGTTAAGAGCATTGGCTACTTTTCCAGAGGTGCTGAGTTCAATTTCCAGCAACCATATGGTGGGTCATGACCATCTATGAAGGGATCTACACCTTAAAAAAAAAAAAAAGTACATAACTAAACTTTAAGAGGCAAAGGCACGCCGGGCGGTGGTGGCTCACGCCTTTAATCCCAGCACTTGGGAGGCAGAGGCAAGGGGATCTCTTGAGTTCGAGGCCAGCCTGGTCTACAGAGTGAGTTCCAGGACAGCCAGGGCTATACAGAGAAACCCTGTCCCCTTGTCTTCCAACAACACTGATAACAGTACACTTCTTAGATCAGTGGTTCCCAACCTGTGAGTCACTGCCTCTTTGGTGTCACATACCAGACATTGACATTGAGGCTCAACAGTAAGATTACAGTTCTATAAAGGAACAAGGGAATATTATGCTTGCAGGGTTTCCTCCATATGAGGAACTGTATTAAGGGGTCATAGCATTAGGAAGGACGAGAACCACCGTTTTAGAATTTCTAGAATGTCACAAGTCTTTCTAAACTGCCAGGGGAGTGGCAGCTTACTCCTGTTACATAGTATTCTTGGATTTGGTTTTTTCGAGACAGGGTTTCTCTGTGTAGCCCTGGCTGTCCTGGAACTATGTAGACCAGGCTGGCCTCGAACTCAGAAATCCGCCTGCCTCTGCCTCCCAGAGTGCTGGGATTACAGGTGTGCGTCACCACCGCCCAGCTGCACCTGACTAATGCATCTTTGAAGCAAGTCTTGGTTTGTAGTCCCTGGTCTTATAACCAGTGAGTGGTTCTTCATAACTCTGCTTCCATGGTCCCTTTGGCAGGCAGCAAGGCTGTCTGGTGGACCCACCTTCCCAGCTTACCATGTGGGTGCTAAGAACTGAACTTGGGACCTCTGGAAGAACAGTCAGTGCTCTTAACTACTGGGCCATCTCTCCAGCCCTAAACTCCAGCCCTCCCTCCCCCCCCACCCCCCGGAAAATAAAAGGTAATTATTAAATGCATGTAGCAAATGTGGACCAAAGTGTGCTTGAAGAGGTCAGAGGACAGCTAAACAGAAGTCAGCAAGTGAAGGGCTGGGAAGATGGCTAAGTAGTTAACAGCAGTGACTTCTTCTAAAGGACTCTGGTTCAATTCCCAGCACCCACATGGCACCTCACAGCTGTCTGTAACTCTTTTTTTTTTTTTTTTTTTTTTTTTTTGGTTTTTCGAGACAGGGTTTCTCTGTGTAGTACTGGCTGTCCTGGAACTCACTCTGTAGACCAGGCTGGCCTCAAACTCAGAAATCCACCTGCCTCTGCCTCCCAAGTGCAGGGATTACAGGCGTGCACCACCACACCCGGCTCATTCTTTTATTTAAAAAGATTTATTATTATTATATGTAAGTACACTGTAGCTGTTTTCAGACACCCCAGAAGAAGGCATCAGTTCTCATTATGGATGGTTGTGAGCTACCATGTGGTTGCTGAGAATTGAACTCAAGACCTTTGGTAGAGCAGTGCTCTTAACCACTGAGCCATCCTAGAATTCTGTAGACCAGGGTTACCATGAACTCAGTGATCCACCTGCCTCTGCTTCCCAAGTGCTGGGATTACAGGCATGCGCCACCATTGCCCTGTTTTTTTGTTTTTTCGAGACAGGGTTTCTCTGTATAGCTCTGGCTGTCCTGGAACTCACTCTGTAGACCAGGCTGGCCTCGAACTCAGAAATCCACCTGCCTCTGCCTCCCAAGTGCTGGGATTAAAGGCGTGCGCCACTACGCCCGGCTCCATTGCCCTGTTTTAAGTAAACTTTTTTTTTTTGTTTTGTTTTTTGTTTTTTGTTTTTTTTGAGACAGGGTTTCTCTGTGTAGTCCTGGCTGTCCTGGAACTCACTCTGTAGATCAGACTGGCCTCCAACTCAGAAATCCGCCTGCCTCTGCCTCCCAAGTGCTGGGATTACAGGCGTGTGCCACCACGCCCGGCTTAAGTAAACTCTTTAGTTGAACGTTTATGTCATTTGTTAACCTGTGGGATACGTCCTCTCCTTATTCCCAGTCCCAGGTACAATCGAATCGTGGTCCGGCTTTCAGTGAGAGGTTGGTTGGGGTAGGAGCAGGACCATAGACACTTCAGAACAGGGAGATGGGTCACTCAAGAGTGGTCAAACAGTCCAGGAATTTCTTGATGTCCTAGGAACAGGACCCCACCTGCAGGGGATGTGGGGCTGGACAGATGGGGGCCTGCTGGCCTGCAAGTCGGGAAGTCTGGAAGCTCTCCCGGTGAAGGTGCTGGTCAGAGCACTAAGTGCATGTCTCGCAGCTGAGCCCATGGCTATGCATGTGGCTGTGGATGCCATCTTAACCAGATGGCCCAGATGGCTCAAAGCAGCTGGATCTGGGGCTCACAGCGAGCATGGTCGGAGTGCAGGAGGCTGGACGGGGCAGCTGGTCGGTCGCCAGCTGCTCTTTAGCTCCTCCCCCGCCCCCCAGGCATGGCAGCCACAGTGGGACCTAGGGACAAGGTAAGAAGAGATGACAACCAGATGCCCCGAGACATGAGTAGTTTTATTTATTTATTTATTTTTATTTTTATTTTTTTTGGGGGGGGGTTTTCGAGACAGGGTTTCTCTGTGTAGCCCTGGCTGTCCTGGAACTCACTCTGTAGACCAGGCTGGCCTCGAACTCAGAAATCCGCCTGCCTCTGCCTCCCAAGTGCTGGGATTAAAGGCGTGCGCCACCAACGCCCGGCTTATGAGTAGTTTTAATAAACGGGGAGGTGGGGAATTGAGAATTGTCTTAGCTGCTTTTCTCATGCTGTGAAGGGACACCGGGACCAAAGCAACTTAGAGGAGAGTTCATCTCTCGGGGCTTCCTTTGTCACGGTGAGTCTGTGAATGTCATGGCAGGGAGCATAGCAACAAGCAGGCAAGCAGGCACACTTCTGATCTATAAGTACAAGGCAGAGAGGGAGGGGGAGGGGGAGGGAGAGGGGAAGAGGGGAAGGAGGATAGGGAAAGGGGAGAGAGGAAGGGGGAGAGGGAGAGAGGGAGAGAGAGAACTAAGTCTGGTGTGGGCTTTTGAAAACCTCAAAGCCAGCCCCCAGTGGCACACCTCCTCCAACAAGGCTGCACCTCAAATCCTTCCCAAGCAGTTCCACCAAGCAGGAACCAAGTATTCAAATACATGTGCTTGGGGGTGGGGGCATTCTCATTCAAATTACCTCAAGAATCACATTTCTTTTTTTTTTTTTTTAAAGATTCATTTATTATATGTGAGTACACTGTAGCTGTCTTCAGACACACCAGAAGAGGGCGTCAGATCTCATTACGGATGGTTGTGAGCCACCATGTGGGTGCTGGGATTTGAACTCAGGACCTTCGGAAGAACAGTCAGTGCTCTTAACTGCTGAGCCATCCCTCCAGCCCAAGAATCACATTTCTAATCTAGCAGAGATTCAGGCAGAAATCTGGGTGAGACACAGATGAAGTTAAAGAGCCTGGGAGCTACAGGGAATTGTGGGGAGTAGCACCCTAGCTGAGGGTGGGACATGACCCTGGGGATTTTGTGAGGGCCCCTAGGGAACCAGGCAGGTGCACTACAAATTTAAATGTAGGTTAACAATGCCATAATTTTTTTTTGGGGGGGGAGGGGATATCAGGTCAAGACAGGATTTCTCTGTGTAGCCCTGGCTGTCCTGGAACTCACTCTGTAGACCAGGCTGGCCTTGAATGCAGAAATCTGCCTGCCTCTGCCTTCTGAGTACTGGGATTAAAGGCATGCGCCACTACTGCCCAGCAATGCCATACTTTTGAATGATCACCGTGTCTGGAGTTAAGAGAGATAGTATAGTAGGGGACCAGTGTTGGTCCTGAGACCTATGACGTCATATAGGCGACACTAATGCGGCCCTGCAGGTTTATTCCTGTTACCAAGGCAATGGCCACCATGTACCCAGAATTCAATAGGCCCACCTAGCCTACCTGTAATTTGAATAATCATGCATATAAGAAGGAGTAGCGTGCCCCCTCTCTTTCTCTTTCTCTTCCTGCTCATCGCTCCCAGCCTTCCCCTTACCCCGTTCCCCTTGTACCCCCATCTTAAATAAACCACGTGGAGCTACTTGGTCTGGTCTAACTGTTTCAGCCCACACCTCCCGGCTCCACTGCGGGCGCTGCGGATCAAGCCTGCCGTCTGCTCCCGGCTTTCCGCAGCGGGCTGTTCGGGGCTGCCTGCGCGGGAAAAACCAACAACCAGGAAACTACTAAGGTAGATGATGTAGTCAATATGTGGACTGAGCATGTGTCTATTAGTGGATGAAGATGGTGTGGTAAATCTATACAATGGAGCACAGCACTAGCCTTGAAGGGGGAGTTGGGTCATCTTTGATACACAGTTGACTTGGGGGAATGTGACGTCAAGTGCAGTAATTAAGGCATAAGCAGAGGCTGGAGATATGATGGCTCAGTGGTTAAGAGCACTGGATGCTCTTCCAGAACCTTCCAATTCTGGATTGTAGTTCATTCCAGATAGAGTCAAGCTGACAACCAGGAATAGCCATTACACAGGCCAATGAAGTGTTCCCAGAACTCCAGCAGATGATCTCACAGCCAGTAGAAAGCCTCTGGAACCTTTGAACCAGTCTCAAAGATGAAAGGGCCCTCACAGATGTAACCAAGTTGCCTTGAAGTAGGTCCCTTGGGCTACCTCGTCCAAATGCTTTGGCTGTGTTGGATACATGGTCTGGTTGAATGGAGAATTGGCCTCCTGTTAGGTTGAGACTGTGTCAGAGCAAGACTGAAAAATGAAAGACGCCGGGCAGTAGTGGCGCACGCCTGTAATCCCAGCACTCTGGGAGGCAGAGGCAGGAGGATTTCTGAGTTCAAGGCCAGCCTGGTCTACAGAGTGAGTTTCAGGACAGCCAGGGCTACACAGAGAAACCCTGTCTCAAGAAAACCAAATCCATAAAACCAACAAAAAAAGAAAGAAAGAAAGAAAGAAAGAAAGAAAGAAAGAAAGAAAGGAAGAAAGAAAGGAAGAAAGAAAAATGAAAAACACCTCAGAGAGATAGTGTGCCGTGGGGCACAGGACCAGCAAGCAGAGGAGATCAAGGGAGGTTCCTGAGGGCTCAGGGTCCTTGCAGGCACTGCTGTTGGGGCTGTATTGGGCTGTACTTAAGAGCTCTGATCCCATGGCTACAGCTCTCACTGTTACCCTTTGCCAGCAGCTACAGGCTAACTGTATCTCACTGCGCCACATGTTAACCAGAGAGGTATGTTTGTGGAAGGGCTCAGGTCACTAAAGGATCCTGGATTCCGTTTCTGAGTTTCTGCACTGTAATGATTTCTAAGGCAGAGCTGGAGAGGTGGCTCAATGGTTAAGAGCACCATCTGTTCTTCCAGAGGTCCTGAGTTCAAATCCCAGCAACCAGGTGGTGGCTCACAACCATCTATATAGCTACGGTGTACTCATTTACATAAAATAAATAAATAAATCTTTTTTAAAAAGTAAAGATAGGGGGCTGGAGAGATGGCGCACACCTGTAATCCCAGTACTTGTGAGGCAGAGGCAGGCGGATTTCTGAGTTCAATTCCCAGCAACCACATGGTGGCTCACAGCCATCTGTAATGAGATCCAATGCATTCTTCTGGTGTGTCTGAAGACAGCTGCAATGTACTCATAGCCACTAAATAAATCTTTAAAAAAAAAAAGTAAAGATAGATTTATTATATGTATATGAGTAACACCAGAAGAGGGCATCGGATCCCCATTACAGATGGGTGTGAGCCACCATGTGGTTGCTGGGATTTGAACTCAGGACCTTCAGAAGAGCAGCCAGTGCTCTTAAACGCTGAGCGTATCTCCAATCCATGTGATAGATTCTCTGCTAATGACATGCATGGATTGGTCCACCTTACATGGCATAGCTGAACTGCATTTGTCGGGATTCCATAGAGGGAAACGCCCCCAAAACCATCTGGTCCTGTGCTGCAGTTCCTTGCTGCTTCCTCAGACTCAGGCTGGTTGGACGCACTGGTAAGACTGTGCTGAGGCAAGGCACGTGGACGACACGTGATGTTTGGCGAGAGTATGAAAAGGACTTGATGGCCAGTGATGGGAGCTGAGCTTGGCTTGCTATAGAGCTAGCTAGACAAAGTCTTTAGTCTCAAATCTTCTGATCGCTCCTCTGAGAGAAGCACAGCCGAAAATTCCTGGTCCCCACCCCCACCCCCACCCCCAACCCCCGGACTCAAGCCAAAGCCAGTTGTGTGTCTGTCTCTGCTAGGTCATGTCACCGCTGATGCTAACCTGACTCTACCTAACTGGCTTCTAGTGTATCCGTGAAGTGTCTGTGAGTGGATCGAGCTGCCGCTGCTGACCTGTGAACTGAACTACTGACAACACAGACAGGAGTTGCTCCCAAGAACCTTTCCAAACAGATCCACTTCCCCAGTACCCTTTCTTTCCCACTACCTCTGGTGGGTGATGGGCTGTGAGGGAAGTTAAATCGTTTAAGAACCATCATTAAAGCCGGGCAGTGGTGGTGCATGCCTTTAATCCCAGCACTTGGGAGGCAGAGGCAGGCGGATTTCTGAGTTCGAGGCCAGCCTGGTCTACAGAGTGAGTTCCAGGACAGTCAGGGCTATACAGAGAAACCCTGTCTCGAAAAACCAAAAAAAAAAAAAAAAAAAAAAGGTTTGGAAATGGTGGGGGATGATTGGGGAATGGGTGGGGGGAAGAGGACTTATGGGACATATGGTGAGGGGGGAACTGGGAAAGGGGAAAGCCTTTGGAATGTAAACAATAAGGTTTGGGGCTGGAGAGCTGACTCAGTGGTTAAGAGCACTGACTGCTCTTCTGAAGGTCCTGAGTTCAAATCCCAGCAACCACATGGTGGCTTATGACCATCTGTAACAAGATCTGATGCCCTCTTCTTGTGTCTGAAGACAGCTACAGTGTACTCACATATAATAAATGAATAAATCTTTTTTTAAAAAGGTTTGAAAGAATTATCGTTACACCAGGCTGGCTTTAGACTTACTATGTAATGTATCTGAGCTCTAGATATTCTTGCCTCTGACTCTTGAGTGACAGGGCTGCAGGCTGTGTACCACCACTCGTGGCTTATGTGTTGTGCTGGGAATTGAACCCAGGGCTTTGTGCTTGCTATACAAGCATTCGACCAATTGAGCTATACCCTCAGCCCTAGTTTTTTTTTTTTGTTGTTTGTTTGTTTTTGTTTTTGTTTTTCGAGACAGGGTTTCTCTGTATAGTCCTGGCTGTCCTGGAACTCACTCTGTAGACCAGGCTGGCCTCGAACTCAGAAATCCGCCTGCCTCTGCCTCCCAAGTGCTGGGATTACAGGCGTGTGCCACCACGCCCGGCTCCCTCAGCCCTAGTTTTAACTTACTATTGTTTTCTTGTGTTGGTGAGGGAATCTGGGGCTTGCATATGCTCAGAAGCTCTCTCAACCACAAAGTGAGAGCCTCGGTGCCTTATTGATATTTACTATTGATATTTACTAATTAGAGTCCCCGATGTGTTCACCACCACGTTCATCCTGTACAACCCTACAGATACCTGATGTAATTTTTTTTTGAGACAGGGTTTCTCTGTGTAGCCCCTGGCTGTCCTGGAACTTACTCTGTAGAGACCAGACTGGCCTCAAACTCAGAAATCTGCCTGCCTCTGCCTCCCATGTGCTGGGATTAAAGGCATGTGCCACCACTGCCTGGCCTGATGTGAACTTTTAACTTTTTTGTTTGTTTGTTTGTTTGTTTGTTTGTTTGTTTTTCGAGACAGGGTTTCTCTGTGTAGCCCTGGCTGTCCTGGAACTCACTCTGTAGACCAGGCTGGCCTCTGACTCCAAAATCTGCCTGCCTCTGCCTCCCAAGTGCTGGGATTCAAGGCGTGCACCACCACGCCCGGCTGTGAACTTTTAATAACTAAACAACCATCAGGGTCTGGAGAAATGGTTCAGCCGTTTAAAGAACTTGTTGCTCTTGCAGAGAACTCAGATTCAATTCCCAGCATCCACGTAGTGGCTCACCAGCATCTGTAACCCCAGCCTCAGAATATTCAACACCCTCTTCTGACCTCTGAAGGTACCAGGCACTCACGAGATGCACAAACATACATGCAAGCAAAACATGCACACACACACACAGAATAAAATAATTAAATGCGTTTAAAAATTAAAAAACAAAACAAACAGATGTGAAATTAAGTACGTTCCGGAAGCAGCGTGAAAATATCTGAAAGTCAGGAAGAGAAGGGAAGAAACCAAAAACATCACGTGATCTTTGAACCCTTTAAGATAAGAGTGTAAAAAAGCAGCTGAAGTTCCTGGAGAGGTGGCTCAGTGGTTAAGAGCACTGGCTGCTCTTGCAGAGCTCCCGGTTCGACTCTCAGAACCCACATAGCAGCTCTTAGCGCTAAGCATTTCATCTAGGCTCCGCCTCACAGTTACCTGGCAACAGCCAGGGATGCCTGACTCACTATAAAAGGGGCTGCTTATCCCCCCCTTTTGCTCTTCTCTTCTTCTCTTGCCCCCTTTACTCTCTTCCCCCTCTCTCCATGTGCTCATGGCCCGCCTCTACTCTTCTACACTCTCCCTCCCTCCCTTCCTCTCTCTCTCTCCCCCTCCCCCTCCCCCACCTCTCTCTGCCTTTCTCTGTCTCTATCCCTCAATTCCCCTCCCCATGCCCTGAATAAACTCTATTCTAGTATAGAATACAAGGTACCGCCTTGTGGCTGGTGCCTCAGGCGGACGGGACGCCTCCCATGAGCCGGCAGAGGCATCCCCTTCCCCCACACCATACCTCGCCCGATGTATCCCTGGCCTCTCTTTTTATAAAACACAACAATAGCTGTCTGTAATTCTAGTCCTAGGGGATCCGATACTCTCTTCTGGATTCCGGAGGCATTGCACGCACGGTGGTGCACAGACATACATGCAGGCCAAACACCCAAACATGTAAAATAAAAATAATGTAACAAGTAAAAAAGCAACAACCAAGCATGCTGTACACGTCACTGAGAAGGTCGAGGCAAGGAGAAGTTCAAGGCCAGCCTTTGCCTGTATCGTGAGTTAAGCTAATCTGAGAGCTTCAGGAGACCCAGTTTCCAAAAGCGTGAGCCACCCACCACTGGGCTTGTTTTTGCAGCAGGAATGAATCCCGATTTCCAACCTGGAATATGTAATTTAAGGCAACAATGCCGCAGCGGCCCACGAGAGGGCGCTGAGGACACACAGCAGCCTTCAGATGTCCAAGGAAGACAAGGAATTCAAAAGGGCTTCATCTTGGGGGTTTTCCTCAAAGCTGAGGCTGTCCCTTAGTTCTGCTAATCCAGCGGGGGCTCCAAGAAGATTTTCTAGAATTTCTTTCATTGGATTTCTTTGCTTTTCTGCTCGAACACCCGCCGAAGAGCAGAAAGTAAGGAGACCCAAAAATGAACCCGGCCTACTGGATCCCTTAGAAAGGAGATTGTTAACAGAGGCATGTGTGTTTCCTCTTTGAGCCTGCCATTAGTGGTGTGGAAATAATCCCCACCGCGTGTTCATGTGTGCTTGACAGATGTGTTTATATGCTTTTTCCTGTCTTCGTCAATTTCCTTATAGATTCGCCTGGCAGCTCCTTCTAGAACTATCTTTAAGCTGTACTCCGCTTCGCAGCGACTGCTTATCTCTGTGCCACACCTGCGTATTTGAGCACCCAATAAGGACTGCAGACTCAGTGCAGACAATCAGCTAGAGCAGAAATGCCAGCAGAAGGGCGAGACATCGCAAAATCCCCAGGGGCCCTAACTTGAATCGAGGCCAGCCGACATTGCATCAGCAGCTGGAGCGCTAGATGGACAGCGACAAGCTGTCTGTCTGTCTTGGGGAGTTACTGTTAGCATTCTGTCTAAGCTCCTCCCCACAGTTACCTGGCAACAGCCAGGTAGGTCTGGCCCACTATAAAAGGGGCTGCTTGCCCCTCCTCTCTCTTTCTCTCTTGCCGCTTAGTCTCTTAGCTTCTCTCTTGCCCTCTTGGGATCTCCTCTTTCCCTTTCCCGATTCCCTTCCCCCCCCTTCTCCAGGTCCTCATGGCCGGCCAATACTTCTCTACTCTCTCTCCCTCTCTCTGCCTTTCTCTGCCTCTACTACCCTCTTTACTCCCCTCCCCATACCCTAAATAAACTCTATTCTGTACTATACCGTCGTCTGTGTCTGGTCTCTCGGGGGAAGGGATGCCTCCGCATGGGCCCGCTGAGGCAGCCCCTTCCCCCACACCGCCCATAGAACATACACTTCAGCCTGTGTCTCTTTTTATGATCGCCACGGTTACCACTCCCACACGGGTGATGACTGACAGGTGTCTTCCTGCTGTACCATTTTTCTCTGAGCTCTTGACAAAACAAGGGGTTGCTGGGCCAGCACGGCCCCCTTTCCCCATCTTGATTCTTTGTTTAAAAAAAAAAAAAAAAAAGGTGCAGAGGACGATTCTAGCTGGATGTATCCACCTGTAATCCCAGGACTGGAGGAAGAAGTAGAAGGATCAAGAAGTTTAAAGTCGGGGCTGGAGAGTTGGCTCGCACTGTTCTTCCAAAGGTCCTGAGTTCAAACCCCAGCACCCACATGGTGGCTCACAACCATCCATACTGAGATATGATGCCCTCTTCTGGTATGTCTGTTGTTGTTTTGTTTTGTTTTGTTTTGTTTTGTTTTGTTTTTTCCGAGACAGGGTTTCTCTGTGTAGCCCTGGCTGTCCTGGAACTCACTCTGTAGACCAGGCTGGCCTCGAACTCAGAAAGCCGCCTGCCTCTGCCTCCCAAGTGCTGGGATTACAGGTGTGCGCCACCATGCCCGGTGTCTGGTATGTCTGAAGACAGCTACAGTGTACTTACATATAATAAATAAATATTTAAAAAAGAAGGAGAAGAGCCGGGCGTGGTGGCGCACACCTGTAATCCCAGCACTCGGGAGGCAGAGGCAGGTGGATTTCTGAGTTCGAAGCCAGCCTGGTCTACAGAGTGAGTTCCAGGACAGCCAGGACTACACAGAGAAACCCTGTCTCGAAAAACCAAAACCAAACCAAAACAAAACAAAACAAAGAAAAAACAACAACAACAACAACAACAAAACCAAAACAAAGAAAGAGAGATGGGGCCGGTTGTGGTGGCGCACGCCTGTAATCCCAGCACTTGGGAGGCAGAGCCAGGTAGATTTCTGAGTTCGAGACCAGTCTGCTCTACAGGGTAAGTTCCAGGACAGTTTGGACTACACAGAGAAACCCTCTTTCGAAAAACCAGGGGGGAGGGGGAGAGAAAGAGAGAGAAAGAGAGAGAGAGAGATGGCTGGAGAAACGGCTCAGCAGTTGAGAGCCCTTGTTCTCACAGAGGACTGACGTTCAGTCTTGGCACCTGTAACTTGAGTTCTAGGGAATCCAGTGACTTCTGAACTCTGAGGCCACCAGGCACACATGTGGTTCACACATTATAATAAAATGAATAAATTTAAAACATTAGAGAAGGAGGAAGGGCAATTTTTTGTTTTGTTTTGTTTTGTTTTTTGTTTTTCGAGACAGGGTTTCTCTGTGTAGTCCTGGCTGTCCTGGAACTCACTCTGTAGACCAGGCTGCCCTTGAACTCAGAAATCCGCCTGCCTCTGCCTCCCGAGTGCTGGGATTACAGGAGTGTGCCACCACCGCCCTCGATGTCAGGGTTTCTATTCCTGCACAAACATCATAACCAAGAAGCAAAGGAACCATCATAACCAAGAGGAAAGGGTTTATTTCGCTTATACTTCCACACTGCTATTCATCACCAAAGGAAGTCAAGACTGGAACTCAAGCAGGTCAGGAAGCAGGAGCTGATGCAGAGGCCATGGAGGGATGTTACTAACTGGTTTGCTTCCCCTGGCTTGCTCAGTCTGCTCTCTTCTAGAACCCAGGACTACCAGCCCAGGGATGGCCCCACCCACAAGGGGCCCCTTGATCACCAATTGAGAAAGTGCCCCACAGCTGGATCTCATGGAGGCTCTTCCCCAACTGAAGCTGCTTTCTCTATGACAACTCCAGCCTGTGTCAAGTTGACACACAAACCAGCCGGTACAGAGGAGTACACTCATTCATGTAAAATAAGATCAGTAAATATGCTTTGTTTTTTTCCAGACAGAGTTTCTGTGTAGCCATGACTGTCCTGGAACTTATTCTTTAGACCAGGCTGGCCAAGATTTCACATGACACCGTGGTCTCTGTGTAGCCCTGGTTGTTGGAACTCACTCTGTAGGCTCAGATCCACCTGCTTCTGTCTCCATGTTGGGACTAAAGGCATGCACTGTCACTGCCCCACTTAGATAAAAAAAAAATTTTTTTTTGAGACAGGGTTTCTCTGTGTAGTCTTGGCTGTCCTGGAACTCTGTAGACCAGGCTGGCCTCCAACTCAGAAATCTGCCTGCCTCTGCCTCCCGAGTGCTGAGATTACAGGAGTGTGCCACCACTGCCCGGCTGATAAATTTTTAATGTAAAAAAAAAAATCATACATCTTCCTTGTTTATAAGGGGACGTGTCCCCCCACCTCCCTACCCCATTGTCATGACTACATAAGATTTCTTTCCCTGTAGTCTGGAGCTTACCTTCCTTTGAGCAGAGATTTTTGTCTTGCTCCAAACTACAGGGAAAGAATCCATTCTAAAAATTCCCACCAAGTAGACTTCTTTCCAGAGGGGGCTCTATAAATATTAATTATTCAGCAGCCTCATCAAGGTATGTGGCTGACTAATTAATTACCATTGTTAAAATATTAAATAATCATTCATTATTCAGCCTAAAGACATTAAAGCCTGGGCATGGACCAGTTTTCACTGGTTAGGGAGGGGACAATAGTTTCTGGGCCTCTTGATTCCTGATCTTAAATTATAAACATGAAATCTCTGAATCACTTAAGCTGGGCACTGAGAGTTTAAAACCTTAAAAGTTTACCTGGTTAGAAGATGTGAGTAGAAATAATGAAGGGGTTCCTCAACAGCCCAAATAAGGAAGCTGGGAGTGTGGAGAGATCTGGGTTCAAATCCAAGCTTCGGTGTTGCCTGGCTTTGTGACATCGAGGAGATAATGAAACGTCCTTGCTTTGCCGGATGAAGGTGGGACTGTGTCTAAGCTGTGACGAAATGCCTGAGAAGGTGAGCTTAAAGATCAGAGCGGTTTCCGTCTGCTCAGAGGGCTCTACTGCTTTCAGCCCTCGGTTGGGGCAGGACTCCATGGTGATGGAAGTGTGAGGCAGAGGAAGCCACTCACCTTGTGCTGGCTAGCACAGAGGGGCAGTGGGAGAAAGGACCGGGGAGTGGATGGGGCCTTCCGCTGCCATATCTCCCACTAGGACCCAACCATTTCAGCCATTACTTCTTAATAGTCAATTAAGTTTGGAACGAATCAATCAGTTCGACTCTAGATGAGGTCAGAGCTCTGTTGACTCCAACATTTCCTCAAACTCCACCTCCAAACACAGCTGCATTAATCCCCCACCCCTCCCCAGGGCCTTCAGATCCATACCTGCTCTGGAGGTATGTGGGAGAGGGAGTGTGTGTATACAAGTGCAGGGTCCCACGCAGTTCCAGGCAGCTGTGAGCTGCCCAACATGGGTGCTGGGCACTGAATTCAGGTCCTCTGTAAGAGCAGGAAGAGTTCTTCAGCACTAGGCCCTTTTTGTTTTGTTTTGTTTTTGTTTTTTTGAGACAGGGTTTCTCTGTATAGCCCTGGCTGTCCTGGAACTCACTCTGTAGACCAGGCTGGCCTCGAACTCAGAAATCTGCCTGCCTCTGCCTCCCAAGTCCTGGGATTAAAGGTGTGTGCCACCACCACCCGACCACTGGGCCCTTTTTTCTAGCCCTATGCCTCATTGAAACATGGTCTCACAGTGAAACTGAAGCTCGTAAGTTCAGCTGGCCTGGATGGGCAGTAAGCCCCAGGAATGTTCCAGTTTCCACCTGGGGGACATGCTTGTGAGAGCTAGCTAGGGGACTGCACACAGCCATGACCAGCTTTTACATGAGTTGTGGGAATCCAAACCCCAGTAAACAAGTACTTTACCCACGAAGCCATCTCCTTGCTTTGTTTTGTTTTTGTTTTAAAGATTTATTTATTTATTTATTATTTTTGTTTTTGTTTTTGTTTTCTTTTTTTTGTGTTTTTTTTTTTTTTTGAGACAGGGTTTCTCTGTGTAGCCCTGGCTGTTCTGGAACTCACTCTGTAAACCAGGCTAGCCTCAAACACAGAAATCTGCCTGCGGCCAGGCGGTGGTGGCACACACCTGTAATCCCAGCACTCTGGGAGGCAGAGGCAAGTGGATTTCTGAGTTTGAGGCCAGCCTGGTCTACAGAGTGAGCTCCAGGACAGCCAGGGCTACACAGAGAAACCCTGTCTCGAAAAACCAAAAAAAAAAAAAAAAGAAATCTGCCTGCCTCTGCCTCCCAAGTGCAGGGATTAAAGGCGTGCGCCACCACCGCCCAGCTAAAGATTTATTTTTATATCTGTGAATACAATGTCACTGTCTTCAGACATGCAGAAGAAGGCATCAAATCCCCTTATAGATAATTGTGAGCCACCATGTGGTTGCTGGGAATTGAACTCTGGAAGAGCAGTCAGTGCTCCTAACTTCTGAGCCATCTCTCCAGTCCCCTTGCTTTGCTTTTTTGAGGCAAGGTCTCACTGTGTATCCCAGGCTAGCCTCAAACTCATGGCAATCCTCCTGTCTCAGCTTCTTCTTCTTCTTCTTCTTCTTCTCCTTCTCCTCCTCCTCCTTCTTCTTCTGGTTTCTCTGTGTCCTGGAACTCATTCTGTAGACCAGGCTGGCCTCGAACTCAGAAATCTGCCTGCTTCTGCCTCCCAAGTTCTGGGATTAAAGGTGTGCACTACCGGGGCTGGAGAGATGTCTCAGCGTGTAAGAGCACTGACTGCTCTTCCGAAGGTCCTGAGTTCAAATCCCAGCAACCACATGGTGGCTCACAACCGTCTGCAATGAGATCTGACGCCCTCTTCTGCAGTGTCTGAAGACAGCTACAGTGTACTTACATAATAAATAAACATCTTAAATAAAAAATAAAAGCTTCATTTTCTGAGCACTCTAGGAGGCAGCCAGTTAGGGTTCTGAGTTGTGTTCCCAAAGGGAGACTGTACAACATTTAAAAAAAAAAAAAAAAAAAAAAAAAGAGCCGGGCGTGGTGGCGCATGCCTGTAATCCCAGCACTTGGGAGGCAGAGGCAGGCGGATTTCTGAGTTCGAGGCCAGCCTGGTCTACAGAGTGAGTTCCAGGACAGCCAGGACTACACAGAGAAACCCTGTCTCAAAAAACCAAAAAAAAAAAAAAAAAAAAAAAAAAAGGTGCGCACTACCATCACCCTACTCTGTCTCGGCTTCTTGAGTTCTGGGATTACAGGTGTACTATACTTGGCTCCGTTTTTTTGTTGTTGTGCCTGATTTGAGACAGGGTCTCACATGGTCCAGGTTGACCTTGATCTTGCTATGTTGCCAAGGATGACCTGCAGCTCTAGATCCTGGTGTGCCTGAATTTTCAGAGTGCCAGGATTACCCCACACCAAGAACAGGGTTCAATAGAAGGGATCATGAAACACTTGTTGAGTGAATAAGAGGCGGATGGCCATATCCCTTTGGATGTTTGTTTTTAGACAAGGTCTCACTTATGGAGTCCGGGCTGTCCTGGAACTATATAGCTTCAGCGAGCCTTGCCCTCACAGAGGTCGCCTTGCTTCTGCCTCCTGAGCTCTGGTATTAAAGGCACGTACCAGCAAGCCTGGCGAGTCCTCATGTTTAGAAAGGTGCACGTCTGTGTTGAAGATGACGAAACTTGTAATTTTGACTAACGGAGCACTATTAAGAAGCCGGAAGCCAGAAGAAAGCATTGCTTTCTTTTCTTTTCTTTTTACTTTTTTTTATGTGTTTGACTGTTTGCCTGCATGTATGTCTGTGTACCACATCTGTGCAGTGATCCTGGAGACCTGAAGATGTGAGGTCCCTTGGGACTGAAGCTCAGATCGCTTGGGACTGAAGGTATAAAAGGTTGTGAGCTGCCCTCTGAGTGCTGGGGCTTGAACTCCAGTCCTCTGAAAGAGCTACCAGTGTCAGCCTGTCAATCATTTCTTCAGCCTAAGGGCAATTGTTGATAGATGCTTTGTTTTCATCAGATGTCAGCTGCTTCTTTGTACTTTTTAGTAAATACTAACCATCTGCTGTGAGTTTTACCAAGTTCTCATGACCAAGTGTATAATGCCTATTATATACCAGCCTTTAGTATTTTATATAATTTCCTAACTATTTTATGTAGTTTTTCAGATACAGAGACTACATAGGCCTGGCTGGCCTGGAACACCTTATTTAGCCTAGGTTGGCCTGAAACTTGATATGTAGACCAGGATAACCCTGCAACTTGCAATGGTCCTCCCACTTCTGTCTTCCAAGCACTGGGGCAACCAGCATCCACCACTAGGTCTGTTTTGTTTGTTTACTTATAGTGCTGTAAATGGAACACAGGACCTCAGGCATTCTAGGCTAACGCTCTAAGACTGAACTACCCAAGATCTTAGAAAAATCTCCTGAACCTATCTCAGTTAAAAGATAACAGCCTTGGCCCTCCATAATCCTTCCACAATGGGCTCTGGCCTGAGCAACCGGTGCACACCTGGGTAAGGAGGGAAGAGAACGAGGGTCATCTTCTCTTGGAGGAGCCTTAGACCGCTTCAGAGAGGTGGGGAAAAAGGGGCACCCAAAAGGCGGCGCCTCTGAGCGCCTGCAGCTGGGTTATAAAGCCCAGCCGGGATGTGGGCGGAGCCAGACGACAGGAGGGCGGAGCCTGTATTGTCCACCCCGCAGGGCATGTCGGGAACCCCGCCCCCAAGATGGCGTCTTACTGACAGTTGGCTGCGGAGCGGCAGAGGCGGATCCTGCTCGTCAGGGCGGCGGCGGCGGCGGCGGCAGCAGCGGGGCTGGGGTCTCCCGGGCCGGGGTTGGCGTGTAGAGGGGATGGCGGCGCGGAACGCCTAGGACGGAGCTGCGCGGGCGAGGCGGGCGCGGCGGTCGGCCATGGGTTGCTGAGGCAGCAGCGTCTCCGCAGCTCCTTCTCTTAGCCATGGGCTCATCGGCAGCCGCGGCGGCGGCGGCAGCGGCGGCGGCGGCGGACTCGGCGCAGTGGCTCTCGGTGAAGGAGGAGACCATCTTTCTGCACGATGGGCTTATCCGGGTCACCGACCTGGCCGAGCTGCCCAGCGAGATACTCGGCGCCCCCGAGGCCGCCGACACCGACCTGGAGGTGAGTGAGGTCCCCGCAGGCCGCCGCAGGTGTGTGTGACTTTGGAGAGCATCTTCGGGCTGCGGCCTGGAGCCCCGGCAGCCGCCGCCCGGCTGCTCCCCTCCCCCACGCAGCGGGCGCCTCTTGGCGGGCGCGCCCAGGTGCCTGTGCTCCGGAGACCTTTTGTATTTTGCACGGTTTGCACAGGCTCCGCTTCTTTACAGCCCCAGCCCTGTGTTGATTTTGTGTGCGTGCGTTTGCGCGTCTGTGTGTTGGGGAGACCGGAGTGACAGCTGCCTGGCTTCCACCACCATAAGCAATTCTGCAACCTGCCTGTGCAGTGCCTCGGATTGACACCCGGGCCTTTGTCAGGCAAGCCGGGGGTTTGGACAGCGAGAAAGGGATGCTACACCGCGGCCTGGGAAGGGTCAAGGGCGGGCGTGAGCGAGTATGAGTGTCTGTGTGTGTGTGTGTGTGTGTGTGTACACGCGCGCGCATGCGCGCGCCTCGAGGGTCTCCGAGAAGCCCAGTCTAGGAGCGGTGGCAGGTGCATTAGGCAGTCTCAGCAGTTGTGGCGTTCCCCCCACCCCCATCCACCCCAAGGAAACCAAATGTGCATATGGTGGATGGGAACTTTCCACCGACTGCGCTCGGTTATGCATTTGCCTAGAGGTGGGAATATTTGGCAGTCCTGTTTCCATCCAGGCCAGGTGGATGTTGACCCTGCTTCCCCGTGGAGTGTGGTGAAATTCGTATCGTCTCATGGAGGGGTCCCTGGAGTACACCGCAGACAGGAGGGCCTTCCCCACTGGGAATCTTTTGTTTTGCGGTTCTCCATATACTCTGGTATTCAGTACCACCGACATTTGTAGAAATGGGGCAAAATCCCATTACTCTGTGTTTCTGGAAACAGCGCAGATCTGATCGCCTTCAGCGAGATTTTGGGACGTGCTTGAGATGCGAATGCGGTCCTCAGTGTTTGTGTCTGGCTTTGAGGTTGCTTCAGAATTTCCAACTGTGAACTCTTAATTGGCATATTTTACAGTCTAGCCACGATAATATGGGAGTTGATAGAGAATCCCTAACGTGGAATTGTAATACAATTATGTTTTATTTGGGCCTATTCCATAAAAAGCAAGGTGTGTCTGAGTTAACCACCTGAGAACTGCAGGGCCCTGGTGGTATGCTGGTGGACTCTTTATTTACTGGGCGCTGCTGTGGAAAGGTGGAAAATGCATGGTGTGCTTTGTTCCTTAGAGACTAACCTAAATTTCTCGAACGCAGACTGTTTGATGTCTATACAATTGAGTTTTCAGATTAGAAGAGGTAGAATTATTTTTAAAAACTAAGTTATTCAGTTGACATTACTAAAATGTTTACTGTCTGTGTCCTGAGTGACCCATACAGCTAAGGACAGACTCTGGTGGAGTAGACTAATTCTTCTCCAAAAGGAACCTGTGTAAGTGATATACAGTGGGATTGGCAGTAATAGAGCTGTTTTGTTTTTTATCCCTTTTCAGTTACAGACTACAGTATCTAGAGAAGTAGTCTGCTAGTCACACACTTATCTATTTAAAAATAATTCTTAACTGTCATTGTGTCATTGTATCAGATGCTGTCTTGTTAAATACTCAAAGAACTCTAGAAGGTAAATCTTGTTACTTGTTGAAACAGTTGTATCCATTGTGCGGATGTAGCAAGAGCAGAGCAGAGCAGGGCAGAGAAAATGTGCAGGTTGCTCAAGATCTTTATTTTTATTTTTTAATTTTTTTGAGACAGGGTCTGACTGAATAACCCTGGCTGTCCTGGACCCTATGAAAACCAGGCTGGCCTGGAACTTAGAGATCTGCTTGTCTCTGTCTTCCAAGTGTTGGGATTAAAGGTGTGCATACCACACTCATCCTTAATAGTTTTTTTAATACTTAGAATTAATTTACAGGGATGCTGGAGATCTAAACTAGGCCTCCTTAGCCACCGTCTAGCTCTCTAGTCCCAAACTCAGGCCCTCATGTTGCATACATACAAGCTCCTCTTCCACAGAACCCTCGTGCTGCAGACATACAAGCTCCTCTTCCACAGAACCATTTTTCCTAACACCACTTTGGTTCCTCTGGCAACTGTTTCTTTTTCATATTTCAGGAAGATTAGAGATTTGTCAGTATTTTAAAAGGTATCTTTCGGGCACTTCTGTGAAGTACTGTCTCCCAGATCTCTCCAGTAGACTGCGAAGGAATAGCAGCTATTCTCATAGGTTCTATAATTATAGAATCCTTCCATTAATGATTTTAAATTATGAGGAATAAGACTGAAGCTCAGGTGAATAATTTATGAGGGACAACCACAGTGCATAAGATTGTGGATCACAGAGTTTGAAAGTGAAAGCACAGAAGGTACACCGGAGATGATGCACTTTTTTTTTTTGTTGTTTGTTTGTTTGTTTGTTTTTTGTTTTGTTTTTTGAGACAGGGTTTCTCTGTATACCCCGGCTATCCTGGAACTCACTCTGTAGACCAGGCTGGCCTCGAACTCAGAAATCCGCCTGCCTCTGCCTCCCAAGTGCTGGGATTAAAGGTGTGCGCCACCACCGCCCGGCCGAGATGATGCACCTTAAAGATGTGTTTTCCTTCTTTTAGAAAGGGGTCAGGAGAGGGCTGTACTGTGGTGGGTGTGCTGTGTCACTCGTGGCAAGTAAGCTGACTTGGGCCTTCTGCTTCTGGGATCCAGTATGCCTTTGACTTTTGGTTTTTTGGATTTTTTTTTTTTCTCTGTATAGCCCTGGCTGTCCTGGAACTCACTCTGTAGACCAGGCTGGCCTCGAACTCAGAAATCCACCTGCTTCTGCCTCCCAAAGTGCTGGAATTACAGGCATGTGCCACCACTGCCTTTGACTCTTAGTGCTCTGCAAGGTTATATGTCAGTTAGAAAAAAGAAGTCAAAGAGATAAAAATTAACCTGAGCAGACCATCTGGAGTAAAAAAATTTTTTCCAGTAAATTATAGTCAGGTTTTTAAAGAGAGAGAGAGAAAAAAAAACCCCACTCAATAAATAATAAATGGAAAAATTATTGGAAAGTAGTATCCTATGGAGTTTAGAAGGATGTGAAGTCTAGTGGTTTGGGTGCTGAGGGCGTGGTGGTGGAGAAAATGGAAGCTTTACTCTCTGAAAAGCTTGTATTTCAGCATGAAGATGTAGACTGTAGTAAGTAAGAGTATCTGTCCTACATACTCAGTCCCAAGGTGTCCTTGGACAGGATCCAGGACCTGTTGGCTTCCAACCCACAGATGCCGAAGCTGTTGTATAGTGTCAGCACAGAGACTCTGCACAGCTTCCTATACAAGTAATCCATTGCTATGTGACGTCAAGGTGGCAGGGCTGTATTGCTTAGGAAGTAATGATGTATGTTTGCACACAACCAGGCCAGGAAGACTGTCCACATAATGAACACTAGGGAGAGGAGCTCTGGAGTGCTGGGAGGCTATGAGGGCTGCTTACACATCACTTCATTGTGTGGGTTCAAGAGTGTGGTGCTTGCTACAAAGCAAATTTGAGTTTTGCTTTTGGAAATTCCTCCTCTTCTTTTTTTCAGACAAGGGCTCAGTTTGTAGACATAGTTGGTATTGAACTCACAAGAAATCCCCTGCCTCTTTCTGCCCAGGATAGGGTTAAAGGTGTGCACTACCAGCCCAACACTTTTTTGAATATTTTCAATGTAAAGATCTGGAGCCCACTGATGTGGAGGAACGAGTTGTGTGTGTGTGCACATCTCTCTCTCTCTCTCTCTCTCTCTCTCTCTCTGTGTGTGTGTGTGTGTGTGTGTGTGTGTGTGTATTTGCATGCTAGTACACATGTATGTGATGACAAGTGATAAAAAATTGTGGACAGAGAAGGTGAGGAGATGGGAGTCTGATTCATATCCAGGTCAGGCAGGCTTTTGAGCAGAGACTTGAAGGAAGTGAGAGTTCCTTATGGCTGTGGGGCAAAGGACATCAGGAACCAAGTGTCTGAGCAGGAACTATCCTATCCTTAGCTTGTGGGGAGCTCTGAGCCCTTATTCAGAAGGCAGATGGGGAGAGAGGAATGACGGGGAGTCAGGGGGATGCTGGTGAGGTGGAGCCTTGTACGTAAGTAAGGGCTTTGAGTCTCATGGTGAATTAGGAGTGCAGAGTGAAACGTGTTCTTATATTAATTTTTAAAATTAGTAAACATGATAATAGATGTCATTGTAATACCTTTTTTAGACCTCTGCAATTATTAGTTTATTAGTATCATCCAGGACTCATGTTCGGTATCCTCCTCAAATTACATTAACAAGCCCAAATGTAAAGAACCCGAGTCAGAATTATATAACAGCACTCCATCACAAAGGCGTGTAAAATTACAAACTTTAAGACACTGGCACTTTAAGAGACCAATAATCTCAAAAAAAACAAAACAAAAAAACAAACAAAAACCCGAGTCGGGCGTGGTGGCACACGCCTGTAATCTCAGCACTTGGGAGGCAGAGGCAGGCGGATTTCTGAGTTCGAGGCCAGCCTGGTCTACAGAGTGAGTTCCAGGACAGCCAGGACTACACAGAGAAACCCTGTCTCGGGAAAAAAAAAATACAAGTAAATTTTGTGACTGCCTCAAACTGGAAAGATTCCAAATGTCCAACAGGTGAATAAACAAACATGTGTGGAATATCCATAGGGTAGAATAAAAGCAATAAAGTCATGCTCTGTTGATAGTGCATGGGTAAGCCAGACAGTCATACATTGTAGGATTCCACTGATATGGAATTCTAGGAAATACAAGCGAGTCTGTGATAGGCGCTTAGAGAAAGTGTGCTGGGAGGCTGGGGGAGGGGGAGGTTGTAAAGGAGCGAGGGGCTCCGAGGTGATGGACATTTCGGTTGTTTGCTTGTGGTGTCATTTTATGTTCATATGTATACATGTCAAAACAACTCAGATCTTACGGCTTAAATATGTGCAGTTTATTGTATGCCAATTATATTTCAACAAGCAAACACAGTCTCCGCATGCTCAGAGTGTGTTCTGGGGACTGTTTAGGAAGTGGAAGGCAGAAAGGGTTTGCATGTTGTTTGTTTTGCTGTTTAAGAGAAGAACATTTGGGTTTGGAGCTGCTCGGCTGAAGCAGCCAAGGCTTTATGTGCTGTGACATGCACACAGAACCTTTGGGAGTGGTTCAGGCTTCATTTGGTCTGTTCTGGAATGCTATCGGTCCTTTGAAAAAGTTCAGAACTGAGCTTCTAGAATTCCAGATTCTAGAATGGAGAGTGATAATGAATGAATGAATAAACCGTCCCAGTTCACCAGTAGTTTCTTACTGGAACGCAGCCATCAAGTTGTGATGGAAGCCACTGTGTTCTGTGAGTCACTGCCATTGTCTTCAGACACACCAGAAGAGGGCATCAGATCCCATTACAGATGGTTGTGAGCCACCGTGTGGTTGCTGGGAATTGAACTTAGGACCTCTGGAAGAGCAGCCAGTGTTCTTAATCGCTGAGCCATCTCTCTGGCCCCCGCATTGTCAAAACTTTTACCACCACTAGAACAACAAGCACATTGTTCTTGACGCCAGGCTTTTGTGAACTGCTTCATGGCTGTTATCTGATTTAATCCCCGCAAAAGCCTTCTGAAGTTGGTTATTGTCATCTACCCCATCCCCAGGGCAGCTGTAGCATAGACAGAACTCAGTGACTTGAGAGAGAGCATGATGGCAGAGCTGAGGAGGCTGAAGTCTGTCTGGTTCCTGCCTAGGGTTCATGCTAACACATCAGCCATCATTTAGGGATGGCCAGGGATGCAGCTCAGGTGGTCGAGTGGTTGCTGCATGAGCGCCAAGCCCTGGGCTTGGAATAGAGCTTGGCTATACAGAGAAACCCTGTCTTGAAAAACCAAATTAAAAAAAAAAAAATCTGTAGATAAGATGTTTGATGTTCAGTGACCAACTGACTGATATGCAGAAAAGAACTTTCCAGAAACAGCAACATAGCACTTTACCAAAATATAATAATAATAATAATATACATTTTTGTTGAGGTGGCTCAGGGAGTGTTGAGAAAGGTCTGGGCTCAATAGTTAACTCATGGCAATCCTGCCTCAGTTGCCCAACTGCTGGGATTCTAAGGCATGTGCCACCTCTGCCCAGCTCCTCAGGGATTTTTAATCTGAATAGAGTTGAGGGATCTGTGAACTTTTTTTTTTCTCTTTTTCTTTTTTGTTTTTTGTTTGTTTGTTTGTTTGTTTTGTTTTGTTTTGTTTTGTTTTGTTTTGTTTTGTTTTCCGAGACAGGGTTTCTCTGTGTAGTCCTGGCTGTCCTGGAACTCACTCTGTAGACCAGACTGGCCTCGAACTCAGATATCCACCTACCTCTGCCTCCCAAGTGCTGGGATTACAGGCGTGTGCCACCACGCCTGGCTTATAATAGGCTTCTTATAAACCCATGCTTTATTTTGCCTTTTTTACTTTTCCCCATTGCTGAGGATAAACCCAGAGCATGAGCCCAGAGTAGCCAAGCTCTATCCCAAGTTGTACCCCTAGTCCTTAATCCTGGGAGTTAACGTTTGACTCATTCAAAACTGTTACCTGGGCAAGGCCCATAGACATCTCAGTTGGAAATGAGTAAGAACAGACTCCGTGAAGATCACGTGGTGTGCAGTTGTCTGATGTACAGATGACCACATATCTGGAAACTTCTGCATTGTTCCTGTGATAGGAAATGTCACTTTTCTGTAAACTTTCCACGACCTGTTGAGGTTGAGCAGGCCTGGGTTTCTTCTGTCTGACTTCCTCCCATTTGTAAAACATTGTGCCATTAGTAAGGAAGCTGGGTTTGTCTGTTTCTTTCGTCCCTCTGAGTTAGGCTATGCGATGTAGCTCAGATTGGTCTGGGATTTGCCATTCCTCCATCTCAGTTGTCAGGTATGTCTCACCCAACCCCTGGTAACAAGGATATTTTAAAGAAAGAATTATTTTTATTTTATGTTTAAGGTTGCTTTGCCTGCATGTATGTCTGTGCACCATGTCTGTGCACCATGTGTGTGCCTGGTGTTCTTTGAGGCCAGAAGAGGGTAGTAGATATCCTTTGGACCTGGAGACATGGTTGTGAGCAATCCTGCTGGTGCTGGGATTCAGACCCTGGGCCTCTGGAAGAACAGCAGTGCTCTTAACTGCGGAGGTAGCTGCCTGGCCCAGGAAGCAGTTTTTAAATAAAATAAACTATTAAGACAAACAACCCAACAGACATACAGTAGAGGACTGCCGGGTCTGTGTTCATTCAGAGATGCTGCACCTAACCCTCAAGAGACTGGAGGCCCCAGGGAAGGTTAGAGGTCAGGTGTGGCAGGGGTGGGGACATCTACATGGAGACAGGGGAGTGGGGAAGAGGTATGGGATGTGGAACATTCAGAGGGTGGAGGGGGGGGCAGGGGAGGAATAAAATATAGAGTGTAAACCCGTGCCCCGCCCCCCACTGCCCCTTTGGTGTCTGAGACAGGTCCAGGCTGGCCTCTGACTTACTAGGTAACAGGCTAAGTCTTGAGCTCTGGAGCTGCTTACTTCCACTTCCCAAGTGCCTGGCTACACAACAGAGCCACATGCCCTCTAAGGAGGGGCCTTCCCAGCAGTGCCCTACAGAGAAGCTGCCACAGAACTTTTAAGATGAGCTCACCCCACCTTTACCTCTGTAGAGTACAGTCATGCAGTTGTGTTTCTTCATTCTTCATAGTGGGCTTTTCGACTGCATGGTCAAGGTTCTTCCCTCAGACCCCTCAGGAGTTCTGTAGTCCTGTTGTCACTGCTGTCTGCTGTCGCACTAGAAATGTGTCCAGTTCTCTATCCTACCCCGCCCCCCAACTATGTTTTCTGTTGTGAACTAAAGTCCAACACAGACTATCACCTTAATGGCTGATATATAGTACAGTTAGTTTGTTGATACAAGGTGTCACTGTGTGGCCCTGGCCTTCCTGAAATTCCCTAAGTAGGTCAGGCTGGCCTTAAATTTGTAGTGATCCTTCTGCCTTGGCCTTTGTACTGGTTGGTATTTGGTGTCAACTTGACATAAGCTGGAGTTATCACAGGGAAAGGAGCTTCAGGTGAGGAAATGCCTCCATGAGATCCAGCTGTGGGGCATCAATTAGTGATCAAGAGGGAGGTCCCCTTGTGGGTGGTGCCATCTCTGGGCTGGTAGTCTTGGGTTCTATGAGAAAGCAAGCTGAGCAAGCCAGGGGAAGCAAGCCAGTAAGTAACATCCCTCTATGGCCTCTGCATCAGCTCCTGCTTCCTGACCTGCTTGAGTTCCAGTCCTGACTTCCTTTGGTGATGAACAGCAGTGTGGAAGTGTAAGCCCAATAAAGCCTTTCCTCCCCAGCTTGCTTCTTGGTCGTGATGTTTGTGCAGGAATAGAAACCCTGACTGAGACACCTCCCTACTGCTGGGACCAGCAGGTGTACACCACTATGCTGCTGCTGTTGATACGTAACTCTGAGTTATCTCTAAGTCCTTGTATTTGGTGCCCACACCTCCCCATTCTGCTTCTGGAGCTAAGTGATAAGTCCGTGCCTGGCCAGCACTGGCATCTTCACGTGCAGCCCAGCAAATGCTCTGCTGCATTAGACGCTTTGAGCATCATTTGGAGTAGGGGCGGTTCTTTACCCCTTGGTAGTTCTCAGGACTTTGCTCATTTCAGGTAGGTGTTGTACCACCGAGTTGCTCTCCTAGCCCTGCCTGCCTGTCATTTTTTTATTTTTTATTTTTTTGTACAGTAACATGGAGCCACACAGACTGTCATGTCTGGGCATTTAGAGGGGGATGCTATACCAAGTTAGTGGCGACCTGGAACTTGGGACTGAAGGAGTCTTCAGGGCTTATGTAGACCGAGGGAGTGAAGTGAGGACATTAAGTACACATCTAGATGACTTCCTCCTGAGCACTGCCACTGGTCAGAACTTGTACTCCTTGGGGCATGGAGCTCATTTGGTAGGATGCTTGCCTGCATGCTTGGCGTCCTGGGTTCCATCCCCGGCACTACAGACAACTGCATATATGGGGTATGGTTTACCTGTAATTTGAGTACTTGGGAGGTGGGAGCAGGGGGATAAGGCCTTCAGTGTCATCCCTGGATACAAAGTAATCTTGAGGCAGCCTGCCTGGTCAGGGACAAAACCTCAAAACTTCCACTTCTTGTTCATGAAATATTGTCCTATAAGGATAAATGATAAAGTTATAAATGAAATAAGTGAATGAAGTTAATGAGGCAACTCACCCAGAATAGCAACTAGCAAATGACATTTAATAATAACACCGTAAATGGGGGGCTGGTGAGATGGCTCAGCGGTTAAGAGCACTGACTACTCTTCCAAAGGTCCTGAGTTCAAATCCCAGCAACCACATGGTGGTTCACAACCATCTATGATGAGATTGGATGCTCTCTTCTGGCATGTATAAAGTTAGCTACAGCGTACTCATGTATAATAATAAATAAAAAAAAAACACTGTAAGTGTGGTGCAAGCTTTGATATTGAAACACCCATTATAATTCCAGAACTGGATCCTTCAAGGTTTTATTGGCATGGCACATTTTAAAATCATGCAATAGCATGGATGAGTATCTATTGATAGAGTTAAATAAGTATATACTGCTTTGGTTTTGTCTTCAATACAAATAATATTGTTTACTCTTTTTACTATAAACACATGAGGCAAAGAATAATTTATTCCTATAGGCTGAACTTCAGGAATTTTTACAAAGAGATCTCTTATATAGTCTAATATTTTATTAATTCTTATATTTTCTTATTAAGTCTTATTAATATTGTCTTATTTTTTTTCTGTGTTATATCAGGTCATGAAAGATATTTAATTACTGAGAATTGCTTCTCAGGGGAGCATCCACAAAATTCTTGGGATGATGCCTCAAACACAAAATTTTCAGTGTATTAATTCTTTGATGATAGAAAATGTCTAAATGATGATAGAAATGTTCTTCCATGTGTACACCCACTCACTGTGGGCTGTCCATAGATGTGGCAGGGGGTGCGAGGAGGGGGGGGAGGAAGGGAGGGGAGGGGAGTCCACTATAGCCTCTTGTCACGGTCATTGGTATCTAAAGTAGAAGCCATCCTTGAATTCCTGACCCTCCTGCAGCACCTTACTGAGCCACCATGACTAGTTTCCGTGGACCTGGGAATCAGCACCTAGGCTTCTGTGCTAGGCAAGCACTCTGCTGACTGAAGCGTCCCTTAGCCCAACTCTGCTAATGTTCAAACACAAATAACTTCTTAAATTTGATGCCCAGAGGGCTTAGTAAAGGTGCTTGTTATACAGGACTGAAGACATGAAAATAATCCCCAGAACCCATGTAAAGGTGGAAGGAGAGAACCAACTCCACAGGCATGTCTCCTTCTGACTATCACATGTGTTCAGTGGCACCCATGCACCCACACACAGATCAATACTAAATAATATACAAATTTACCTTAATGTAGAAGATACGTGTACACAATGGGCTAGAGAGATGACACAGTGATTAAGAACATGCACTGCTCTTACGGAGGGCTCAGCTTCTGTTAACAGTGCCTGTGTGGAGTAGCTAACATCCGCCTGTAACTTCAGCTCCAGAGAGTCATCTCTCCTCTGGTCTCTAGGTGTACCCTTAAACTTATGCACATACCCATACACTAACATTCACATATATACCTAATTAAAAATAAAATAAATTGTTCTGGCTTTTTCCCTCTTGATAAATGCTAGTGTCATCTGGGAAGAGGAATCTCAATTAAGAAAATACATTGTGCTGGGCGATGTTGGTGCACGCTTTTAATCCCAGTACTTGAGACGCAGAGGCAGGCGGATTTCTGAGTTCGAAGCCAGCCTGGTCTACAGAGTGAGTCCCAGGACAGCAAGGGCTACACAGAGAAACCCTGTCTCAAAAAACAAAACAGAGAGAGAGAGAGAGAGAGAGAGAGAATATACATTGCCTGTAGGCAAGTCTATAGGGCTTTAATGATTAATGTGGGAGGGCCTAGCTCGTTGTGTGAAATGCCACTTCTGGGGAGGTGATTCTGGGTTGTATAAGAAAGCAGCCTGGGGGGGGGCGTGGGCTGGTGAGATGGTTCAGTGGTTAAGAGCACTGACTGCACTTCTAGAGGTCCTGAGTTCAAATCACAGCAACCCCATGGTGACTCCAACTATCTGTAATGGAATTTGATGTGTCCAAGGCAACTGCAGTGTATGCAGTGTACTCATATACACAAAATAAATAAAACTTTACAAAAAAAAAAAAAGGCAAGCTGAGTAGTTGGAGGTTGGAGAGCACTGACTGCTCTTCCAGAGGACTGGGTTGGATCCCCAGCACCCACATAGCAGCTGCAACCATTTGTAACTTTTGTTCTAGGAAATTCAGCACTACCTTCTGACTTCCACAAACACCAGGCATTCATATGCATAGACATACATAAAGGCAAAACATTCATACCCATAGAAACAAGAAAAGGAAGGAAGGAAGGAGAGAGAGAGGGAATGCAGGGTGAGCAGGCTGAGCAAGTCACAAGGCGGAAGCAGCCTTCTTCATCTTCATGGTCTCCGCCTCAGTCCTGTCACCAACTTCCTGCCCTGCTTTAGTTCCTACTTTGGCTTCTAAGCTAAATAAGCACTATCCTCCTCAAGTTGCTTATGATCGTTGTGGTTTTTTGTTTGTTTGTTTGTTTGTTGGTTTTTCCGAGACAGGGTTTCTCTGTGTAGTCCTGGCTGTCGTGGAACTCACTCTGTAGACCAGGCTGGCCTCGAACTCAGAAATCCGCCTGCCTCTGCCTCCCAAGTGTTGAGATTAAAGGCATGGGCCACCACCGCCCGGCGATCATTGTGTTTTATCACAGCAATATAAAGCAACCAAATCTCTTTTTGATTCTTTTATATGTGTGGATGCTCAGCTTTCATGCATATCTGTGTGTCACATGCGTCACTGACACTGTGGCAGCCTGAAGAGAGCGTCAGATCCCCTGAGATGGAGTTACAGATGGCTGTGAGCCTCCATGTGTGTGCTAAGATCTGAATTCAGGTCCTTTGGAAGAGCAACCAGTGCTCTTAACCACTAAGCCATCTTTCCAGCCCCACTTTCCCCCCTTTTTGAGACAGAGCCTATGTAGCCCTGGCTGACCTGTAACTCATTTTGTAGACCAGGTTGGTCTTGAGTTCACAGAGATCTGCCTGCCTCTGCCACCCAAGTGCTGGGGTTAAAGGTGAGCACTACCATGGCTGGCATAATAACTCCTTAAAAAAAGGGAATATAATACATATATGGTTTGATTCTTATTAATAATTCATAGCATTTAGTATGCTTTTGAACCCTTGGCTTAGCAAGATTCACAGCTACTCACTTTATTCATAAATATTGTGCATATCATATGATGGGATACACACACACACACACACACACACACACACACTGTAAGTGTCTTCAGACACATCAGAGGAGGGCACCAAACCCCATTTCAGGTAGTTGTGAGCTACCATGTGGGTGCTGGGAATTAACTCAGGACCTCTGTAAGAACAGTCAATGCTCCTAACTGCTAAGCCATCTCTCCAGCTCATGACAGGACTTGCATGTTACTTTCTTGAGTAAGAGGGGGAAAGATTTAGTGAGATTCGGGGGGCGTTTGTCAGTTCCCAGTCAGTCAGTGTTTGGAAAGCCGACAGCTACAGCATGAGAGAGCTGTAGTGCAGCTGAGGCTTGTTTCTGTTTGGATGCAGTGTTCTGGCAGGTGTGACACCCCTTTTAGTTCTAGCAGCCCTTGGATATTCTTTGGGAGGGACTGAAGTGGTCCTGTCTTTGTACTTTAGTCAAATCAAATTATAGGTGAGTTTATCTCTGACAATAAATGTAAACTGTGGTGGCTGTTAACAGACAGTGGTGCTGGCCAGTCAGAGGGTCGCTTCATTCTTGTCAGGGTCACATAGGGTGGAGATATCAGTGATGGAGCCAGGTGGCCTTATAACCAGCTCCTCCAGACTTTCTGTTTATAATCCATGAGTTAGGGGTACAGTGCCTTTGGTTTGCTATGTTACATCTTGGTTAATTAAAACAACCAACCAAACAAACAAACATATTGATGGCAGGGATGTGTCTCGGTTAGTAGAATGCTTGCCTCGTGTGTGTGTGTGTGTGTGTGTGTGTGTGTGTGTGTCTCTCCCTGGGTTCAGTCACTAGCTCCACATAAACTGAGTGTGGTGGGCAGACCAGACCAGTAATCCCAGTACTTGGGAAGGTGATGACCAGGGGCTCAAGGTGACCCTTGACTATGTATAATATTGGAGGTCAGACTAAGCTACATATGATACTGTTTCAAAACAGCAGCAAAAATATCTGAGTGTTAAGAAGCCTGAAAGAATTACATTTCTAGTTGGCAATGCCAACACCCATGTCTATGTAGTAGCACTAGAATGTGCCCATATAAACCTGCGCATGGAGTAGAATGGAACAGCACATTTCTTTTTTTTTTTTTTTAATTTATTTATCATTATAATTAAGTACACTGTAGCTGTCTTCAGACACACCAGAAGAGGGCGTCAGATCTCATTACAGATGGTTGTGAGCCACCATGTGGTTGCTGGAATTTGAACTCAGGACCTTGGGAAGAGCAGTCAGTGCTCTTAACCTCTGAGCCATCTCTACAGCCCGGAATAGCACATTTCTTAAGAAGTTATTGGGGTCCGGGCCATGAGGGTGCACATCCTTAATCCCAGCACTCAGGAGGCAGAGGTAGGGGGATCTCTGTGAGTTCAAGGCCATCCTGGTCTATAGAGTGAGTTTCAGGACAGACAGGGATACAGAGAAACCCTGTATCTAAAAAACAAAACAAATAAAAAACAAAAACAAATAGGCTAACTTCTTTGTTTAGATACGGACAAACATTTGATCTCTGTGCCCACTATTCATCTTTTTATTTGAACAAAACTTAATTACACAGTGCCACCTTCTTTCCTTCCTTCCTTCCTTCCTTCCTTCCTTCCTTCCTTCCTTCCTTCCTTCCTTTTTCTCAGAGACAGAATTTCTTAGTGTAGCCTTGGCTGTTCTAGAGCTAGCACTGTAGACCAGGCTGGCCTGCCTCTGCCTTCCCAGTGCTGATTAAAGTTGAGTTCCACCACTGCCTGGCTTTCTTTCATTTTTGGTTTATTTTTATTTATGTGTATGTGTGTTTGTCGGTGTGTGAGTATATATGCATGTGAATGCTGATGCTCAAGAAGGCCAACACCTCCCCTGGAGCTTGAGATGGTTCTAAGTCAGCCACTGTGGTTGCAAAGACAGGCCCAGGTCCTCTGCAGGAGCAGTCAGTGCTCCGAACTGCTGAGCTTTCTTCAGTCCAGCTTCAGTTCGTTAGTTAGTTAGCTAGCTAGTTAGCTAGTTAGTTAGTTAGTTAGTTAGTTAGTTAGTTAGTTTCAAGATTTATTTAATGTATGTGAGTGCACTGTCACTGTCTTCAGACACACCAGAAGAGGGCATCAGATCCCATTACAGATGGTTGTGAGCCACCATGTGGGTGCTGGAAATTGAACTCAGGACCTCTGGAAGAACAGTCAGTGCTCTTAACCACTGAGACATCTCTCCAGACCTGCTTCAGTTTCTTAATGTACATGCTATTTGAATTTGAAACAACCAGCATAGATTATTGTTGAATATAATTTTGTAGTAGGACCCAGCATGCACTGAGATCTGGGGTGTGGCTCTCCCACTCCCAGGGGCTTTCTTTGGAGCATGCCTTGGTGTTTCCTCTTGTGATCTCTCTAGAAGCCCAGCATAAAAAAAAAAATCTGTTAA
Source organism: Apodemus agrarius (assembly GCA_964023405.1). Lineage (NCBI taxonomy): Eukaryota > Metazoa > Chordata > Mammalia > Rodentia > Muridae > Apodemus > Apodemus agrarius. Next base: position 11,552,618 of record OZ030028.1, read on the forward strand.
TATTGTTGAGCACATATTCTATTCTGTCAAAATGCTGGCCAGCATCAGGCACATTTTAGCCTGGTGATGGTGGCGCATGTCTTTAATCCCAGTGCTTGGGAGGCAGAGGCAGGCGGATTTCTGAGTTCGAGGCCAGCCTGGTCTACAGAGAGAGTTCCAGGACAGCCAGGACTACACAGAGAAACCCTGTCTTGAAAAACCAACCAACCAACTAACCAAACAACAACAACAAAAAAGGCACATTTTTGAAATATCATTAGCAAGTCTATAGAGCCCAGGAGGCTAGGAAATGAAGGCCCTTTTATTTTGTTGTTGTTGTTGTTGTTTTTGATTTTTTTTTTTTTTTTTTTTTTTTTTTTTTTTTTTTTGGTTTTTCCAAGACTGGGTTTCTCTGTGTAGTTCTGGCTGTCCTGGAACTCACTCTGTAGACCTGGCTGGCCTCAAACTCAGAAATAAATGCTGGGATTAAAGACATGAGCCACTGCCCGACATGAAGGCCCCTTTAACCTCACTTCTCAGTTTAGAAGTTACTTGAGTGTGTGCACATACATACATGCATTAAAAAGTTTTTAACTTTGTGTTTGTATGTATGCCTGTGCATATATGCACAAGCACATGCTTGGAGGTTAGTGGACCACCTATAAGAGTCTGTCTCTGATTCTGTGTGGGGTTCAGAAATGGAACCCAGCACTTTAGGCTTGGCTGGAACCCCCTCCCCCCAAACTCCATGCACACCAAACTGGTCCTATATTGGGTTTTGTTTTGGTATAGTTGTATTTTCTCTAAATAATCTAACAAGGAGGGAACATGTCATGAAAAACATATAGATAGATAGATAGATAGATAGACAGATAGATAGATAGATAGATAGACTGAAAGACATATTAACACCTGCTACTTCTTTTTTTCTTTTAAAGATTTATTTTTCTTTTTTGTGTATGAGTGTTTTGCCTGCATGTATATATGTGTATCAGGTGTGAGAGCCCTTGGAACTGGAGTTACGGATGCTTGTGAGCCTCTACACGGGTGCTGGGAATGAAGCCGGGGTCCTCTGGAAAGCAGCAGTGCTCTTAGACTATTTTTTCAGAACTGTCATAGGCTCTATAAGGAGATGATAAAAATGAAACCATCAGTAGTTGGGCTAATATCATATTGTACAACTTAGGGAAGGATGTAAATTTGTGGAAATATCCATTAGCTTAGAAAGCTACCTCAAAAGAGTCATCTGACTCTACTTGCTCCTGAGGGTAGAAAGCTGTATGGATATTCATGAACTTATTGAATTTCTCCTCCCAAGTGCACATAAACAGTGTTTACTCTTCTTGTTACTAAGTAGATGTACTGGCATCCTTAGCTTATGTCCATCAGCATAGTATACCAGGAACATTCATGCCTTGTTAAATGGTACAAACATAGTAACCCTTGCCCTTCCTACCAATCGGCTGATTGACTGAGACACAGGGTCTTATGTAGCCTAGGCTGGCCTCAACTTCACTATTTAGCTGAAGGTGACTTTGAACTTGTAATGCCTCTTTCTCTACCTCCCAAGTACTGGGAGTACCGGTGTGCACCACCATTGCCCCATTTTGTGTGGTGATGGGGATCTAACCCAGGACCCTGTGGATGCTAGGCAAGACCCTACCACCTGAGCCACTGACCTCAACACACCCTTTCCTGTTTATTAAAGCATGAAATCCTCTTGTATCTATCCAGACACCAGACACTAGCAGCAGTTAATAGATCTAGAGTTTTATGAAATGGTTTTTGGTGTATCTGTTTAAGTAGTCTTCTTTTCTGAGCCACTCATTTGGTTTTTCACTATTAAAGATTATTTAGCCGGGCGGTGGTGGTGCATGCCTGAATCCCAGCACTTGGGAGGCAGAGGCAGGCGGATTTCTGAGTTCGAGGCCAGCCTGGTCTACAGAGTGAGTTCCAGGACAGCCAGGGCTACATAGAGAAACCCTGTCTCAAAAATCCAAAAAAAAAAAAAAAAAGATTATTTAAATTGTTTAGCTAGAAAGCTCTCCATGCTGTGGTGAGTCATGTTATGGAGACAGCAGGAGGAAGCCATCTGTGCCCTTTTCCTTATCTGTGTCCCAGCAGGCAGCAGACACGAGCCTTACTACACCCTACATATTTGGAGCGTCTGATAGTGCCCAGCCACACTTCTGACCCGTTAACTAGCCCTGGAGCCCTCTCCCTTCCCGCATCAGGAGCTTCCCTCATGCAGTAAGCTCTAGTTACTTTAGAAAACAGGAGATTTGAATTCTCTCAGAAACTGATAAGGCAGGTTGGAAAAGGGCAGCAAGGACTGGCCATCTGGTGCTCCTACATAGACAGCTAGGTGCCTGTCTCAGATTTACTATCAGACTTATCCTTTAACTACAAGACTGATATTTTCCTTACTTTGGCTTGAGAGTTGCTTGCACAACTGAGGAGATGCTAGTGTCATCTCAGTGAAGTGGGCTTCACCCTTTGGTAGAACTCCTGTTTTAAAGTGAGGCACGCCTGCTCTCAAAAGATTCAGACTGGAGACCAGCCTGACCTATGTGAGTGAGACCTGTCTCAAACAAAAAATAAGCTCTTGTAGTTTACATATCTGTATTATAGAAAATAAGCCAAATGGATCAGTCTTTCTATAGACCAAGAAACAAGGTAGCCAGTGAACTGCACGACTACACATTTTGAAGGGAGGAGATGGATTCTTGCTGTTTCTACTCACCTGGATTTCTTTGTTTGTTTGTTTTTGAGACAGGGTTTCTCTGTGTAGCCCTGGCTGTCCTGGAACTCACTCTGTAGACCAGGCTGGCCTCAAACTCAGAAATCCGCCTGCCTCTCACCTGGATTTCTTTTGTTTGTTTGTTTGGTTGGTTTTTGGTTTTTGTTTTGTTTTGTTTTATTTTTTAGGTTTTTTGTTTGTTTTTTGTTTTTGTTTTTTTGAGACAAGGTTTCTCTGGTAGCTCTGGCTGTCCTGGAAGACAGACCAGGCCAGCCTTGAACTCAGAAATACACCTGCCTCTGCCTCCCAGAGTGTTGGGATTAAAGGCGTGCGCCACCACCTCCCGGCTCCTCACATGGATTTCTAACAGGAAATCTTCCATACTTACCAAACTAGTGATGTTAACCAGAACTGACCAGCCTCTTACAAAGAGACCTAATGATCTGGGGACAAAGGACATTCTGCCTCCTCGGGGATCAGTGTCAAGGCCAGAGAAGCTTAGGTGTGCACAGTGGGCATTGGGAGGGTGTCCTGATGGAGCCTTAGGCTTTTAATTTTTTTTTTCAGATTATTTTTTCTTGTGATGGAATAGTTTTACTCACTTAAGAACCCTGTTCAGGACTTAGATTGTTTGAGGACTTAAAGAAAGTATTAATCTAAGAACGCTAATGTGTAAAGCTTTTAAGGACATAATAGATTTCATGTAGTTCCTGTTTCACTACCTGGGCTCCTGGGTAGCATTAGCTCACTGAGAAAGAAAACCAAAATAGATGCCTAGAATTGGCAGAAGAAAATCCTGAGTCTGCATTAGACAGGTGTAGACGAGAGAGCGTGACAGCCATGCTGTAAAACTCAGCAAAGCCAAAGCTGGGGGAACTACATCAAGTATCATTTTCTCTAATTGTTTGTTTGTGTATTATTTATTGTGTGTGTGTGCACACATGCATGCCATGAGTATGGAGGTCAGAGGACATCTTTCATGGGTCAGTTTTCTTCTGCCATGTAAGTCCCGGGGTTAAGACTTAGATCATCATTCCTGGCACAGAGTGCCCTTACCTGCTGAGCCGTCTCATTGACCCTGCAGTAGTGTTCTTTTAGTAGTGAGTCTGCAGACATTCTTACTGGGTTCGTTGTCTGGGTATCCTATAAAGATAATCATGTTATTTTAGGCTCTTAAATTTTTTTTTTCTTGTTTTGTAACAAAGTCTCTGGGCCTAGCCTTGAACTCAGAGACCCGTTTCCCTCTGACTCCCAGTGCTGGGATTAAAGACATGCCCAACCACCGCCCGTCTACACGTTTTGAAATTTTTTTTTTCCCCGAGACAGGGTTTCTCTGTGTAGTTCCGGCTGTCCTGGAACTCACTCTGTAGACCAGGCTGGCCTCGAACTCAGAAATCCGCCTGCCTGTGCCTCCCAAGTGCTGGGATTAAAGGCGTGCGCCACCACGGCCCAGCCACTTTTGAATTGTAAGAAGACATTTTATACAGAAATAAAAAGTACTGTGGGCCGGCCGTGGTGGCGCACGCCTGTAATCCCAGCACTTGGGAGGCACAGGCAGGCGGATTTCTGAGTTCGAGGCCAGCCTGGTCTACAGAGTGAGTTCCAGGACAGCCAGGACTACACAGAGAAACCCTGTCTTGAAAACAACAACAACAACAACAACAACAAAAGTACTGTGACCGGGCAGTGGTGGCGCACGCCTGTAATCCCAGCACTTGGGAGGCAGAGGCAGGCAGATTTCTGAGTTCGAGGCCAGCCTGGTCTACAGAGTGAGTTCCAGGACAGCCAGGACTACACAGAGAAACCCTGTCTCAGAAAAAGAAAAAAAAGTACTGTGCTCTTACTACCAGTAACCTTTCCAAAAATATAGTAAGTTTTAGAAATATAAAACTGTTGAAGGTATTTCCAATCTTCCTTATTTCATTTCTGGAATTAAGCAGAAAGTAACACATTCGGTGTTCTCCTTACCATCAGCCCTTGCCAGAAATAAAGTCCTCCCACACCTGCTACCTGCTTTCACTCCACAGCATTCAGGTGTTATTTCTAGGAAAAGGTTGAAGTGAAGAACAATGCATTTCCTGCTGCCCGCCATAGTTGTACATCATAGTGACACTGGGGCCAATTTCTTTTGCCATTGTTCTCAGCATGGCTAGGTTGAGACTCATAAATCAACAAGCACAGCAAATCTGTGTGTTTTCCTCTGACTTTGTCTACAGCATGCCCTATTTGCCCAGAGTCATAGTCTAATGATTTTCCTATGATAATGTCCATTCCTACTAAAGGGAATTTGTGCTTATTGTCTGAATGAAAATGAGATTAAAAGTCAGCCATAATTTCTCCATTGCTAACTTTTATTTATTTATTTTGTTTTTTTGAGACAGGGTTTCTTTGTATAGTCCTGGCTAGCTCTGTAGACCAGGCTGGCCTTGAACTCACAGAAATCCACCTGTCTCTGTCTCCCAAGTGTTGGGATTAAAGGCGTGTGCCACATTATCAGGCTATTGTTGATATTTCTGGTGCTGCTACCTTTTTTCTCCTACACACACACTTTCTGTCTGTCTGTCTCTCTCTCTCACATAAATGCCCAATATATGTAAAATCTATGTGCACATTTTTAATAGAAACAGGATTTAGCCCTATATACTGTTGGGAGTCTAAGTCTTTCTTTTGGACACATCAGGTGTATCAGAGAGGCATATTAAAGTCTGCTTGGTGAGATGTGTTTCTCTCACCCACAAATTTGGTCAGTGCTTTATTGTGCCTTTACACTTACTTATCCAAATAGAGATGCTATCTATGGTCACCCCATGAAATGCAGGGCTACTTAATATGTGTTCCTTCATAGAATATCTCTTGAGTTAAACAATTTTTTTGTTCCAATCTTTTTTTCTTTTTCTTTTCTTTCTTTTTGTTTTTGTTTTTTGTTTTGTTTTGTTTTGTTTTTTCGAGACAGGGTTTCTCTGAGTAGCCCTGGCTGTCCTGGAACTCACTCTGTAGACCAGGCTGGCCTCGAACTCAGAAATCCACCTGCCTCTGCCTCCCAAGAGCTGGGATTAATCTTTTTTTCTGTGCTGTAGTGATCTGACTAAATACAAATTTTATTTTTTTATTTTTTTAAAGATTCACTTACTTTTATGTATCGTGCCTACATGCATGTCCGTGGAGGCTAGGAGAGAGTGTCGGATCCCCTGCAACAGGAGTTACCAACAATGGAGAGCTGCCCTGTGGCTTCTGGAAATTGAACCTAGGTCCTTTGAAAGAGCAGCGCAGGCTCTTACCCTCTGAGAAATTCATCACGTCTCAGTGTTTATTTCATGACCTATCATCTCTGTGGGTAGACTAAGAAGAGAGCTGTTTCTGTGGGTGGAGCTCAAACAGCGTTCTACGCATTGTGCTCTCACCCGTCACTCATAAATGGAAGTGTTTATAGGTTCATCTGGCAAGCCATTGGCACAAGAGCAAGCACAGCTTGGGCCAGCATACTGTCCTTATGTTGTAAGTCAGCAGCTCTCACCACCTGCTGTAGGCCCTGCTTTGAGCATCACTCTTTAGGGACTGGAGTGTGGCGTCTTTCTCCAGATCCACCGCAGTGTGAGGGAGCTTGTAAAGCCAAGGTCCGCACTAAGAGTCCAGCGTGTTCCCTGCGCCCTGATGGTCAGCAGGAGGGACCGGAGCGCAAGCTGCTTTTTGCAGTCTCCTCACCTTATCCCATTCCAGAGCACACTCTTGCTTTTCTTGTCTGTTTCTTTATTTATTTTTAATTTAATTAGGTTTGTTTGTTTGTTTTGAGACAGACTCTCTTTATATAGACTTGGTTATCCTAGATCCACTAGGTAGATCAGGCTGGTCTCAAACTCACAAAGATCCACCTGGCTCTCTGCCTCCTGAGTGCTGGGATTAAAGGTGTGTGCCACCATACCCAGCCTTCTTTATTTCCCCCTTTTGAGCCCCACAGGGTTTTGCTTTTTGCTATGTAGTCCAGGCTGGTCTGAATTTCTTGCTCCTCTCCTGCCTTAGCCTTCTAAGAGTTGGGATCATATGGCCAGCTCAGAAATGTATATCTTCTATAATAAACATATGTATTTGTGGTAAAAGAAAGTAAATATAAAATTACAATTCAATATTAGGACCCTTGTAATACATAAATGTATATTTTATATAGCAAGTACATGTGTATATGAGAAAACAAATCTAAGGTCTGAACAGTTGAGGCCCACCAAGACTGCAAGCTGTAGTCAGAATGCTAAAGTCGGCCCTCAGCAGTTTGGCATTATAGTGTTTTTTTCCTCCCCTCCTTTTTTTTTTATTTTTTTATATTTTATTTTTGGCTAAGACCAAGTGAAAAAAAAATCAGATTGGAGCTGCAGAAAGGGCACTGTGGGTCAAGTGGTTGTCATGCAAGTGTGAGGGCCTGAGTGTGGATCCCCAGGAGTAATGTTAAAAGAACAGGCTCAGTGGCATGTTTGCAGTCCCAGCATTGGGCAGGAGAGTCTCTGGAGCCCTGATCAGCCAGCCTCGCCAATTGGAGAGCTCCAGCACTGTGACACGTTTTACAAATGCAGGTCATTGGGCTGGAGAGATGGCTCAGGGGTGAAGAGCACTGACTGCTCTTTCGAAGATCCTGAGTTCAAATCCCAGCAATCACATGGTGGCTCACAACCATCCATAATGAGATCTGATGCCCTCTTCTGGAGTGCCTGAAGACAGCTACAGTGTACTTACATATATATAATAAATTAATAAATTTTTTTTAAAAATGCAGGTCATCAAAGATAAGGTAGGGAATGATTGAGGAAGTGGGCTTCTGACCATACACATGTGCAAACATACACAAACACATTGGTGCATCACACATAAACACATATATGTATATACAATGAGGACAGTGAGGTAGGGCAGCCACTCAACACACCGTGTATTCATTTCCCCACCTCTGTGTTCAGCTTGGGGAGGAGCAGCCCCAGAAGTGTGGGAGCCTCAGTCTTTGCTTCATGTATTGTTGCTGGTCTTCTTCTCTGTGTAGCCCTCACTGTCCTGGAACTAGCTCTCTAGACCAGATTGGCCTCAAACTCACAGAGATCCGCTAGCCTCTGTCTTGACCTTTGGAGTGCTGGGACTAAAAGTGTGTGCTGCCACCACTAGGATTTGCTTTCTGTTTTAGAGTGAGCCATTCTTTGTGGAAACCCAAATAGCTTCAACCCTTAGACTCTTATATTTGTCATTTCCCTGTTGAAGAATACCTGTCTTAGGCTTAAACAGCAACAATGGCCATTTTATTTGAGGTAATAGGTTTCATTCTAAATAAAGTTTGGGTGGCAGTAGAGGGTGGGGACGTGCCTCAAATTGTATCTGCTGAGACCTAGTATGCTGGAACAGACATCTGTCACAGAGCCTCTGGTGAAAGCCTAGGGGGTGTGGCCTTCAAGCTAGCTCCCTGGGTGCTGATTAGGAAGCTGGGTAGGAAGCGGCCCTGAGCCCAGAGAGCAGCCACAGGTGTGATCTACAGCAGCACTGTCCTCCTTCCCCACCTGACGTGTGGTTCTCAGGTGAAGGCCTGCAATGAGTGGAGCTGCTTAGTGCAGCTTTGGGTTCCAGTCAGTGTGAATACTGCTCTCCCGCCCCCAGTGCTAAGCTTGCTATGGACGTTCTCTTTTTAAAAAATACTTTGTGAGGCTGGAAAGATGGCCCACCAGTTAAGAGCACTAGCTGCTTTTCCAAAGGTCCTGGGTCCAATTTCCAGCACTCACATGGGACCTTAGAACTCCCGTATGGTGTCTGTAACTCCAGGCCTTCACACAAATGTAGGCAATGCACATACAATAAAAATAAATCATTAAAAAATCCTTGTGTGGCCAGGCGGTGGTGGCGCATGCCTGTAATCCCAGCACTTGGGAGGCAGAGGCAGGCAGATTTGAGTTCGAGGCCAGCCTGGTCTACAGAGTGAGTTCCAGGACAGCCATGGCTATACAGAGAAACCCTGTCTCGACAAAACCAAAAAATAAAAAATAAAAAAATCCTTATGTGTGTGTTTGTATACTTGTTCATGTGTGTGCCGTGCAGGGGTCAGAGGTCAGTCTCAGCTGTTGGTCCTCACCTTCCACCTTGTTTGAGACACATTTCCTGTGCCCAACAAGTCTGGCCCACAAGTCTGGGGATGCTCCTGTTTCCGCTTTCTGTCTCACTTTGGAGTGCTGAGTTTACAGGACTTCACACCCTCACCAGCATCACCTCCATTCTAGGGTCTGAACTAGCTCCCCATGCTCGATTCAAGCGCAGTACACACTGAGCCATCTCCCAACTTTCCTCCTCCTCCTCCTCCTCCTCCTCCTCCTCCTCCTCCTCCTCCTCTTCTTTCTCTTCCTCTTCCTCCTTCTCCTGCTCCTCCTCTTTTGAGACAGAGCCTTGTAATTCTGGCTATACTAATACCCTACATATGGTCCATGCTGACCTTGAACTTGTAGCAGTTCTCTGCTTCTGCCACCAGAGCGCTGGAATTACAAGTGTACCACCATGCCTAGTGGGACTCAATCCTGGGACTCTTGAGCCTTGCTCCCAAGACCAGGAAAGATTGCCGTTTGCGTTCTGATCTTTATAACATCATATTACAGTGTTGCATGGTGCAACAGGATGGTTCAGCAGGTGAAGGCATTTGCTTCAAGCCTGAGGAACTGAGTCCCATCCTTAGGACCTGCATAGTAGAGATAAAGAATCCATTCCTGCAAGTTGTCCTCTGACCGCATAAGCATCTCCACATGGACGTTCCCACATAAATACATAAACATAGTATGGTTTATTTTTATTAAAAAAAGTGTGAGTTTATTTATGTGTTTGAATTTTGTCTGCATGTATGTCTGTACATCACATGCATTCCTGATGTCCACACAGGTCAGAAGAGGGCACCAGATTCCTGAGCCACTGTGGGTGCTGGGGACAAACCTGGTCCTCTGCAGGGACAAGCGCGTCTCACTCTGAGCCAACTTGGCAGCTCTTCCTTATCTTATTATTTATTTATTTATTTATTTATTTATATTTTTAAAAAGATTTGTTGCAGGGGACCTGTATTTGGTTCCTAGCAGCCTCATGGCTTTCGATCTGCATAGCTTCAGTTCCAGGGAATCCAGTGCTCTTTCCTTGCTTTCGTAGGCACCGCACCCAGCTGGTGCACAGCATATAGGAGTCAGTAGTTAAGAGCACCTGCTGCTCTTGCAGAGGACTTGGATTTGATTCCTATCACCTACATGACAGCTAATAACTGGCTGTACCTCTAGTTTCATGGGGTCTGATGCTCTCTTCTTTCCTCCAGACTCACCAGGCATGCATACATACAGTCAAAACACCCAGACACATAAACAAATTGAAATATGTAAATCTTTGGGTCTGGAGAGGTGGCTCAGTGGTTAAGAGCACTTACTGCTCTTGCAGAGACAAGATTTGGTTCACAGCTATCTATAACTCCAGTTCCAGGGGGCCTGATAGTTTCTGGCCTGTGTGGGCACAGCATGTATGTGGTACACAGACAAATGTGCAAACAAACACACAAAATACAAAAAAAAAAAAATCCTTTTTAAAAAAGACACTCTTGTGTATTTTACTAACTTATGAAACTTGAAAAACTTAAATTATTTCATTGTTTTTATCAAAGATGTGCATGTCTACTTATGTGGAGGTTAAAGGGCAACTTTTGAGAGTCCTCTCCTTTCACATTGGGCTTTGGGGACAAACTCGGTTGTCAGCCTTGGTGGCAGGCGCTTTTACCTCCTGAGTCATGTTGCTGGCCTGTCACTGGCACAACTTTTAGAACTGTGAGATTATGCTTCCGTATAAGCCCGTATAAGTTGACTCTTTCTCTGATACGGAGAGGACAGGGCCTGTGGTTGAGCAGATACGGATGTGAAGCTATGGGTCGTGAGCCAGCATGCACTGCCCAGGGTTCCAAGGGGAATGTCTGCCCTTGGGCTGGCGGTGCTGGTATTTTGTGTAAGCAATGTTTGATGCCAATTTCACAGGAAGTTTTTTTTTTGTTGTTGTTGTTTTGTTTTGTTTTGTTTTGTTTTCTTTTCTTTTCCGAGACAGGGTTTCTCTGTGTAGTCCTGGCTGTCCTGGAACTCACTCTGTAGACCAGGCTGGCCTCGAACTCAGAAATCCACCTGCCTCTGCCTCCCAAGTGCTGGGATTACAGGCGTGCGCCACCACGCCCGGCTTCACGGGAAGTTTTTGGATTTTCCTAGTTTTGCAAAGAACGGGAATTGAAGAAGACCCAAGGAATATGAATTGTGTTCTCTGCTCATGCCCCCCTCCTCCTCCATCAGCACTAAGTCTCAGCTAGGGAAGGCACATTTAAATCTAGCTAGTCAGTGAGGTTTTCTGCACATTTGTTCTTTGCAGTCTGAAGTGACAGATGAATTTGAACTCTAAAGTGAAGTCTTTCAGTTGAGAAGAACCAGCCAGCGGATAGGATTCCAGGCAGTTTTCATCCGGCACAGCTGTGAGTAGACACGAGCCAGGCGCACACCACGGTGTGACGCCACAGGCAGTGCCTCTCCTGTTTCTTAGAGGTCCTTAGTCAGGTGCCAGGGTCATCAAGGATCTGGACTGAGTCATGCGCTTGCCTAGCACAGCCCAGCAGCCGGCACACATGGGTGTAGATGCACTCAGTGTCCTCTGACTTGGTACTCAGCTATGCATGGCACTCACTCTGAGACCCTTGTTCAAGTCAGAGCCTGACTGCAGACATGGGCGAGGGCTGCCTCTCAGAGGGAGTGCAGGGCTGGAGTGTGGTTGGAAGGGCATCTACTTGTGTCCCGTGTTCTTCTCTTGTTTTGCTCTGGTTGAGGGGAAAATGTCTCTGCTGCAGGGTAGCACTGTTAGTCCTCTGCTCATTCAGTATCTGTCAGAGATTGGCACCTAACAGTACCAGGTTCTTGGGTTCTTAGAGATGTATTAAGGTTCAAAGTGAACTAAATTATAAGATACATGACAGAATGTGAGATGATTGTGAGTGCTCTTTTGCAGTAATATCAGGTGCTGTTGAGTGAGTGCCTCCCTTGCACCAGGTGCTCTGCATTAGGATTTAGGAACATTCCCAGCAGCTCTTTTACTGCTAGGGGCACAAAGGTGAACAAATCTGGGACATCATCCTTGAGGACCTTATAATTGTCCAAGTCCTCCTGGTAGCTAACAGTTATCTCTGCATGCATGCTCAGCATGTGATTAGTACATCTCCTGTGTGAGAGTCTGAGGAGTGAAAAGTTTCACTGAGGTATTGTGCATCTTTTGTGAGGAAGCTGTCTCATCAAACTTCATGTGGGATGGCAGCAGCTGGCTCTTAAAGGCACTGTCTTGGGGTCACTACAGACCAGGGTTTTCAACCTCAACACTGTTGATGTTTGGGCCAGATAATTCTTGGTCGTAGGGCTGGCCTGTACATTATGAAGTTTACTAAGTTGATGGTCTCTGTTCCCTGCTGGTAGCACTTCTGTACTCCTGATAACCAGAAATGGCTTTTCTAGGCCTGGTCCGCAGTCTTCCTAGTGGTAGTCTCCTTACTCCTCCTTTCTTCTTTAGGCTCTGCTCTTCCTCAGACAGCAGGTGACCCCTTGGGATGTGTGTGTGTGTGTGTGGGGGGGGCGGGGCTCGATCACTACAGTGCCCTGGGCCTCGCTTCTGCATCAGCTCTTTATACCTTATGTTGGGCATATTCTCATTATATGGGGTAGAGCTATGTCTCCAGGGAAACCATTGAATTCTTCTCAGCAGTGACCACTGAGTGCAGAGTGAAACGGTGCAGCGTCTGAGAGGATGGTGTAGTGGGTCCTCCAGCGAGTGGCCTGGTTGGTCCTAGTCTTGGGTTATGACATGGTGAGTGGAAGCGTGCCTGCACCACCTGCACATGGATGTTCATGGCAACATCCTTCTTAGTGCTACCATGGCCGTCTACTGATGAGAGAAAGGGCAAACACTCGGTCTGTACAGGCCGAAGGAGTGAGAGCCGATGCATTGCAATAGCATGGACTCTGAAAACGTGCTGAGAGGCAGGCTGTGAAATGTCAGGAACAAACGACTCTATAGAGATTAAAACAGGCTTTTCCAGGGTTGGATCATTTGGAAAATGGGGCGTGACTATATTAGGTGCATGGTTTCTTGTGGGGAGACGTGATAACAGTGGTCTACAGTATGAATATACTAATTGTCTCTTGGGGAAAAAACAGTTAAAGTGGATGGGTTTTACCATATGCCAGCTGTATTACGGTACTTCTTTAATAAAGGTGTTACTAAAAAATTACCTAGAGAACCTTAAATAAAGATTTCAGGGTCCGTGGCTAGACCTTCCGACTGAGAAGCAGGTCTTTCTGTACCTGGGGCTTTTGTAAAGCAGGCCCACACAAGGACTCTGAGGCATACTGTGAATATTAGCCCCTTCCTAACTCTCTGTTCGTGATTCGGCAGCAGAGGCTCTGTCTTCCTCTTCCACTCCAGACAGCCTTTCCGAAGCAGGGAAGCGGCTCCCTTGTCTCACTTCTTTCGCAGCAGTGCACCCTCACTTCTCTAAACTCTTCTCCTGGGACATGTTTCCGTGTGAGTTGGGCCATCACCTTCCACATACTCTCCGTAGTTTCTGAAGAGCGTCTTAAAATACGGTGCTTGAAAGTAAACAAGAGGGGCTGGAGAGATGGCTCAGTGGTTAAGAGCCCTGGGCTCTTCCATAGGTCCTGAGTTCAATTCCCAGCACCCATGTGGAAGCTCACAACCATCTGTAATGGGATCCGATGCCCTTTTCTGGTGTGTCTGAAGACAGTGCTCTTAACAGCTGAACTATCTCTCCAGCCCATAGGTGGATTTAATATCACAGATAGCAGTTAGGTGAAGGTCCGTTTGGAAAATAGGAGTTGTTGAGAGTGAGTTTGAATGAGCATGTTTCCAAGTGGGTGTGGAGCCATGCAGCTTGAGGGTTGGGTTCAGTCGATTTAGTGATCCACCCTGAGTTTCAGCTTCCCCACTAGAGATGGGGTGCTACCCTTCCAATCGCTGTTCATTCATCTGGTTCTCGGGTCTTTTTTGGTCTTCTTTGAACTTCCAAACAACAGTCCCATTTGGCATGGTTATTATCTGCATAGCGTGAACAATGGTAGAAGAATCAGCAAAATGGATTAAGAAGTCAATTTGTGAAGGTTCAAAACCTAAAACTACTTAAAAACTCAGCAAGGCTGTAAGTTCACCTGTTGATCTTTGAACTCATGGACGGTCTACCTGATGAACTGACTTGGTTAATGTGGCACAGTGGGCCACACAGTGCGTAAAATAATGAGGCTTGTCCCTCTGGTTGTAACCATCATTTCTTTCCAGAGACTCAAGAACTGTGGTACTCGTTGACAGTTCACAGCACAGAGAATCTGTGGTGTGTTTTTCCATTTTACTTCCTACCCTTCATCCGAGCAGGAGCATAGTCAGTCGCCCATGCAGTGGGTGGGGGTAGGACAGTCCTCTGGTGCTGGAGATGACTCTGTCAGGTGTCTGCCAGGCTTGCAGTATGTCAATTTCTGTCATTGGGGTTTGACTATGAGACATTTAGAAGATTTTTTTTTTTTTTTGAGACAGGGTTTCTCTGTGTAGTCCTGGCTGTCCTGGAACTCACTCTGTAGACCAGGTTGGCCTCGAACTCAGAAATCCTCCTGCCTCTGCCTTCCAAGTGCTGAGATTATAGGCGTGCGCCACCACGCCCAGCTTTAGAAGATTTTTTTTATTAAAAAAAAATCAACTCTAATCATGACTTAAAAAAAAAAACCTATGTGTCTGTGACTCTGTGTGTGTGTGTGTGTATGTATGTATGTATTCTTGTGTGTGTGTCTGTGTGTATATGTGTCTGTGACTGTGTGCGTGCGTGCATGAGTGTGTGTGTGTGTGTGTGTGTGTGTGTGTGAATGAGTGGTGAGTGTACATGCATGCAGTTGCCCACATGTAGAGGCCAATGAGAGTTAGATTCCCTGGCACTGGAGTTTCAGGCAAGTGTGAGTTATCTGATACAAGTGTGAGTTATCTAATGCAAGTGTGAGTTATGTGATGCAAGTGTGAGTTATCTGGTGAGGATATTGGCTACCAAACCTGGTCTTCACCGAGAGCAGCAACCACTCTTTCCTGCTGAGCCACTTTCCAGCCCAGCTTGTTTATTGTTCTGAGAAAAAGTCTTATGTAAGTGAAGTTGGCCACAGCCTCACTGTGTAACCAAGGGTCCCCTTGTCTTCCTTCTGTACCCCAGTGCTGGGCTCACAGGTGTATATTACCACACCTGCACGTGTAAATATTCTGACTTTAATGATTGAATCTTGGTCAAATCAGATTTATCCCACAAAGAATATTTTCCTCCCTTATATTAGACCCTTCAGAATAACTGTTATCTAAGTTTTAGAATCCATACTCATAAAATAATAAAATTGCATTAAAGCTGAGAGCTACTTTGGAAGTCACTTCCTTACCTGGTGCAATTGTAGCATTTACCACCAAAGTCCTTAGTGACCATTGTGATTAAGGGTGGCAGGGAGCTTCTCTTTCCTTTAAATAGTTTTCCCTGTTTTAAAGACAAAAATAATTTTCTAAATAACATTTTGGTTAGGAGCAGTTACTGAGAGCAGTGGTTTTATATAAGGACCTGAGACAAGTCATTCAGTATTCATAAGTACAAGAATAGAGTGTCCCTGAAGCTGATTTACTAAGACCCAAAGGTTGAAAATCTGCAGGAAATGGCTTGGGGCCATGACCTTCAAACTGGCAGTGGCTGTGGTAGAGTGCCGAGTATGGCCATGGGCAGCTCTGGGTGCTGCCCAGTCTTGTAATATGCACAACTGCCACAAAGTGCATAGATGATGCAATACCAGATGAATTAGAACTTGGACTTTGTGATTTCTTGCACACTGTTTGACTCCTGGATGAACAATCCACATGTGTGCACTTTTACTTCTGTGCACTGTCATCTACTTAGGGGAGCAGAAGTCACTAGTAAAAGATTTAACACAGGCGTTTTCTGAACTCAGGAACAAAAAGTAATTGAGTACCATTAAATCCAGCAACTTATTCTTATTAGAAATCTACAGGCGCTGGAGAGATGGCTCAGCCATTAAGAGCACCGACTGCTCTTCCAGAGGTCCTAAGTTCAATTCCCAGCACCCACATGGTCGCTCACAACCATCTGTAATGAGATCTGACGCCCTCTTCTGGTGAGTCTGAAGACGGCTACATCTTATATTAAATTACTTATATTTACTTTACTTATATTAAATTTAAGTACTTATATTAAATTAAAAAAAAAGAAAGGAAAAAAGAAAAATCTACAACATTGTTTCTGAAATACATAGATAAGCATGAAAGAATCTATAGTTAACTCCGAACTATAAATAAATAATATATATGAGATTTGACATAAATAATGACATTTAATAATAATATAAACTCAAAATTTAGTATTTAGCCAGGCAGTGGTGGCACATGCCTTTTATCCCAGCACTTGGGAGGCAGAGGCAGGCGAATTTCTGAGTTTGAGGCCAGCCTGGTCTACAGAGTGAGTTCCAGGACAGTCAACTCTATACAGAAAAACTCTGTCTTGAAAAAAACCAAAAAAATTTAATATTTAATATAAATAATAAATATAATAAAACTATACAATATGTTGTGTATTTGTCTAAAAATTCCATGGGGCTGGAGAGATGGTTCAGTGGTTAAGAGCACTGACTGCTCTTCCAGAGGACCCAGGTTCAATTCCCAGCACCCACATGGTGGCTCACACTTGTCTGTCCCTGCAAATTTATAATAGTAAGCTAGAGCAGCTGAGCCAGCCCTGGGGAAAGTTGGGTGGCAGAGGCTTGGCGAAAAGCGAAGGAAGTTCTGCACCCTGGACTCTTGTACTATGTTCCCTCCTCCCTCTTTCCCTTCCCTTGGACTGGCCTTGGCCTCCCCATCCTGTTCAGTCACCTCTGGGTGCTGAGATTATTAACCTGTACTGCTGACTGTCTTGGGGGCCCTGTTAAATATAGTCTCTGTCATGCATGTATGCATGTGTACATGTGTGTGTATGTGTGCTGAGGATTGTACCAAAGCATGTTAAGCATGCACTCTACTAGTGAGCCATCGTTCTTGGTGCTGTACTCTGATTTTAAAAGGAGCAAACAGCTGGGCGTGGTGGCACACGCCTTTAATCCCAGCACTTGGGAGGCAGAGGCAGGTGGATTTCTGAGTTCAAGGCCAGCCTGGTCTACAGAGTGAGTTCCAGGACAGCCAGGACTACACAGAGAAACCCTGTCTCGAAAAACAAAAAACAAAAAACAAAAAACAAACAAACAAACAAGCAAAAAAAAAAAAAAAAAAAAGGAACAAACAGAAAAGCCTGGCATAGGAGGATCTCCATCAATGAATACCTAACTTTACAGTTCATGTTTTCTGTTTTGTTGGAATGGAAATACGTGTGTGTGTGTGTGTGTGTGTGTGTGTGTGTGTGTGTGTGTGTATGCACCCATATCTATTTGTCTATTTTTGAAACAGGGTTTCTCTATATAGCTCTGGCTGTCCTGGAGCTCACTCTGTAGACCAAGCTGGCCTCACTCAGATCTGTCTACCTCTGCCTCTCTCTGCCTTCTGAATGCTGGGATTAAAGGTGTGTGTTACTACCGCCTAGATGGAATGGAAATAATTTTGATGTGACTATTTTTACTTTTAGAATTATTTTGATTTGCTTTTCTTTATGTGTTGTTTATGGTGTGTGTGTTAGGGGCAGAGATTGACATCAATGTCTTCTTTGATTGTTTTCAGTTTTATACATTGGGATGGGGTCTCCTAGTTGAACCTATTTAGCTAGGGTAGCTTGCCAGCTTGCTCCAGGATTGCTCTGTATTTGCTTCCCAAGCACTGTACAAGTGCAGCTGGGCGGCCATGCCTTCCTAGTAGTTAAGAGGAAGGTGGAGACCCTGTCTCTGATTCTCACACAGATGTGGCAAGCACGTTATCCACTGAGCCGCTTCCTTAGCCCCTGTCTTGCTCAGACAGGGTTTCTCTGTGTGGTCCTGGCTGTCCTGGAACTCACTCTGTAGACCAGGCTGGCCTCGAATTCAGAAATGTGCCTGCCTCTGCCTCCCAAGTGCTGGGATTACAGGCGTGCGCCACCATGCCCGACCTGTCTTGCTCTTTTGAGAAGGATGTCATTCTATAGCTCAGACTGTGGATCTTGAGGGATTCCCGAGAGCTGGAATTAAAGGCGTGAGCCCCATGCCCAGCACTGTGGGTTCTGTGTAGAGTCCACTGAGCATATTTGCCTCCACAATGTCTCTGGGGAAGGCAGTACATAACCACTTCTCTATCATTTTTTCTTTAGATTTTAACATTTGAGACCAAGAACCCAACGGAATTAGCAGAACGTTTGCGCTCTGTTTGTGGGAACCAGAGCAATGCCTATGCCCGCCTGCTGGAATACCGCCTCAATGCGTTGCGTGGACTGTGGAATGCCCAGCGCCAGCTGGCCCTGGAGGAGCAGCATGAAAGGGAAGGCTCAGGTGATGAAGAGACCTTGGCCCTGCTCAAGCGCCAGGGCTTGTTGCAGCAGCCCGATCAAGCGCCCTTCACGTCCCGGGTGGGCCTCCTATTGGTCTTCCCCCTTATTCAGTCCCAGAGTAGAACAGACCCTTCCCTCTGTAACATAACTGCTGAGGTGCTATTAAACTGCCTGCGAGACTGTCAGCCTTTGAGCTTGACCAAGGAGCCTGCTGATTGTCTCAATGGGATAGAAACCTTGCTGTGCTCTTGGCTAGAGGAGACCTCGGACACAGGCCGACACATCCCACACAAGCAGAAGGAGAACGCTGCTGCTGCCCTGGTGGCTTTGGCATGTGCCAGGTAAGGAGGGTGACACAGTATGCTGCCTGGCGACCCTGTACTTCTGCACTTGCACCAGGTGTCCCTCAGCGTGCACTTCTGTCTCAGTGCTGAGTGTCACAGCTTCAGTCATCCATGTGACAGGCCCAGGTTGGGTGTGCTGCTCTGCTGTATGATAGCCTTGCCTGTAGCTGACAGCACTCAGCATCAGCAGAGGGTGCTATATCTGCATTTCCTCAAGGAGAGGCAAACTGTTGAGACGTTCATTTTGTTTCAATGTTTGTCAATAAAGGATATCAGCAAATTACAGGATTGAGTTCTCACCTGGTTACAAGACTAAGTGTATTTCTGGACTCCTGTTTTCTATATTTTTAGTATTTTATATTTATTTATTGTGTGTGTGGGGTGCATGCATATAACATAGTGTGAATTCAGAGGTCAGAGGTCAGAGGACATCTTTGAGGACGCAGTTCGAGTCTTCCACCGTGTAGGCTCTGGGCATGGAATGCGGGTCATCAGCATGGTGGGGAGCATCAGCCCCTGCCTGCCTGCTGAGCCATCTCAGCTGAGCCCTGCTTTAGCCAGAAGATGTCTCTGTGCTGTAAGGATGTGTAATATAGTAGCATGTTGTCCTCTGTGCTGGTGTGATGGCCCACTGTCACTAGGAAAGATGCTTGGAGCCGCTCCCTCCCACTGTGGGGATCTTACCCAGGTGCTAGGCTGGTGCAGCTAGCGGTTCTCGTGCAGTCGTCCAGCTCACCTGAGTGAGGGGGGAGCTCCCTGCCCTCGCCTCTTGCTGAGTGAATTTTCTAGGAACCAGTTACAGCCATGGCTGCCTATGCGTGTCACTCACGTGTCTCTCCTGCTCAGAACGGGGCGGGGTGCAGGGGGGAAGGGTAGGGGAAGGTCATCCTTTGTATAAATTCTTCTTGGAATAGTATTTCTCTTTCCGGCCTCAAAATTGACCTTTAGTTGACTGAATGTCTGTCTGTCTAAGTATTTAGTTATTATTTTGCTTTTTTAAGACAGGGTTTATCTGTGTATCCCTGGCTGCCCTGGAACTCTGTAGACAAGACTGGTCTTGAATTCAGAGATTCGCCTGCCTCTGCTTCCCAAGTGTTGGGATTAAAGGCGTGCACCATCACTGTCCAGGTTTCTATCTATCTGTCTGTCTGTCTGTTTCTCAATCTATCTATCTATCTATTTATTTATTATTTTTGTTTTGTTTTGTTTTTTTCAAGACAGGGTTTCTCTATGTAGCCCTGGCTGTCCTGGAACTCACTCTGTAGACCAGGCTGGCCTCGAACTCAGAAATCCGCCTGCCTCTGCCTCCCAAGTGCTGGGATTAAAGGCGTGCGCCACCACCGCCCAGCTCCCAGTTATTTTTTTAAGGGGAAGGGTAGCATCATCCTGCACGGTCAGCTTCTTTGCCTGGAGCAAACTGTTACAGGCTAGCTGTGGGTCCTGAAGACTATGTCGGCTTTGCAAACTCTGACATGAGCTTCAGTATAGAGGCAATGTCTGTAAGGCTTCAGAGTAGATTGATTGATTTTTTTCTGCATATGCAAAAAGCAATTTGTGCCTTGAATAGATTTATTATCACTGTAAAAGTTCCATTTTGAGAAAATTCCCACGTAGTACTATCTTTAGGCAGTATGTTAGGAATAATCAACCCTTTAGTTCTGAGCATTTCAACACTGGATGATTAAACTCACTTTTAAATTATGAATCAGAATTCATTCCAATCACAGATAGTTAATAAAATTGTGTGTGTTTGAGATTCCTAATTCTATTTGGCACCAATGTGAAATAATATTTCCCGTCTATCTCAGCCTTCTCCTCCTCCTTCCCCCATTTCTTCCTCCTCCCCCTCTTCTTCCTCTTCCTCTCCCTCCTCTTCTGTTAGGTTTGCTTACAGGAACATGGGTGAGGGGTTATTTATATATAGGATTTAGCCATCTTACCTACGGCTGAATCACTGAAGAAAATGTTTTTCTTTCCCACAACAACTCACACGGGCAGGCGGCAGCTGCTCTGACTTTATGACCGCATGCTCATGTCACCAGAAGACACTGTCCTCCACACACGCTCCCTCCATCCCCCCCCCCCCCAGCCTGTCTCTGTGCACCTTTACCAAGATGCTCCCTGAGGCTGGGAGGAATAGCATAGATGTCCACTTAGGGCTGAGCATCCAGCAGGCACCTTTTCTCAGTACTGTACCCAGTTATGTGTAAATGTTTAACCGACAGCCAACACAGAGGGAAGCTTTTCTGGCCAAAGCAATTTGGTGGGCACAACTTGTCCATAACAAAACAATCATAGCACCTTTCCCATGAGGACCTATCGTCTTCCCAGCCACAGGCTTTGGTCAGGTTTATGGCACCAAGTGCGACTCCTCTCTGTGGATCCCCTCCCCCCCCTCCAGCAGCTCTGCCATCATTGCACCCGTGAGGATCACCTTGCTTGACAGGTCAGTAGGGTCGTATTTAGTCTTCACAGCTGAATGAGACTGTAGATGGCTTTCCCCCAGTAGCCCTGGTACCTACCACCAACACCATGAACGCTAGCCAGCAGGGAGGAAGTTTCCAGTTTCTCCTGCATTTGGGGGAAGTGCGTGTGTGTGTGTGTGTGTGTGTGTGTGTGTGTGTGTATTATGACTATATCAATCTAACATTTTCCTTTTGTTTTTGAGATCTGGTCTCCCTATGTAAGCCAGGGCCGTCAGGGAGACCATGATCGTCCCACCTTAGCTATGCTCACAGCCTTAGCCTCCACGCCCAGCTTACAAGTGCTCCTTGTCTTCCATCTGTCTGGCATGTAGAGCCTTGCAAACTCTTAGGCTATGAAGATTCAGGTCTCTAATTTTACAGAGCCGGCAGTTGACTGGCCCAGGGATGATTCATTCTGCAAACCCCTCACGTTCACTGCCAGGCATTCTCTTCCGTGCTCAAGAACCTGGTGAGCAGGAGAGAGAGTTATATAAGAGTGAGTAGGGCAGCCTCACGCATGTATCAGAAAATTTCAGAGTGATAGCAGCAGGGGGAAAAGTGCAAGATGGGTGTTTTTAAAAAGTGCTTTTAGATTTATTTACATTATGTATATAGGTGTTTTGCCAGCATGTGTCTGTGTGCCACATGTGTGGTGCCTGCAGAGACCAGAAGGCAGCAATGGATTCCCTGGGACTGGAGTTACCAATGGTTGTAAGCCATCATGTGGATGCAGAACCCAGGCCCTCTGCAAGAGCAGGAAGTGCTCTTAACTCCGGAGCCTTCTATCCCAGGCCTGAGGCAAATGTTTTGGTAGACAGTGGCTAAGTGGAGGTGGGGCGGATTGATGGGATACCTAGCATTTAAACTGCAGACGGGATGATGAAAAAGCTCGCACAAGAGCCAGCAGCACAAAGCCCCACAGAAGAGCGGCAGTAAGCGCCAAGGAAGCCGGCCTCTGGACTGTAATGGAAGGCGGGGACACAGGGCGTGAAGTTGGTCTAGCCCAGGCCATATGTGGGTTGAGAACCATTGAAGGGTTTTACATATTCCTCTTAAAAATGTGACTAAGGCCAGCAGGCTGGAATGCAGCACGGGCAGTTAGTGGCTCTCCGCTCTCCAAATGTCACCTCGGTGCTGCTGCCCCTGTGTGTGGCTGCTCTCCCAGGGCACTGTGCCTGTTCAGCAGATGAAGGAAGAGAAGTTGACAGGACTTAGGTGACAGGGCGGTTGTGCAGTTGTGAGTGGCAGTGCCCTGCTTCTCTGTCAGCTGCCCCGACTGCAGGCTGTGCCTTTATCCTGGGCTGCCTCCCTGCCTCCTCCTGTTCTTTGAACTGAGGAGCAAATTAAAAAGAAGCCCCAGGCCTTCACAGTCTACTGTCGGGCACTCCGTTTCTGTTGAGGTTTAGGCACATGAGACCCTCCAATTAAGGTCTGGCTGAGGGAAGAAGGCAGCAAGCAGAATCAGCTCATCGGCTCCAGAAGGGCATTAGTCCGGGCGGGTGCTGTTGTACCTGGAGGGCCTCCAGGTAGGGCTTGGGCATCTTCCTTTCAATCCTACTTACCTCCCAGACTCCCCAGAGCCTCTAGCTTTGTGAACCATGAGGAGCTCAGTGCATAGTGAGTCCTGGAAGTGAGATGCCGTGGGAGGTGGATGAAGGTAACAGCGGCACTGATCAGTTTGGCACAGTGTTAGACGTGAGAGCCTCTTCTATGGGGATCGGGTGGTACTGGACAGACTGTCAGCACCTGACCCTCCCAGGTGCTTGGTGCTTGAGCCTCGTGCTTTTCATTTTGTGTCCGTGGAAATCTTTATCTCTGCAACTGCGAGGAGAGCACTTCCATAGTTGGGACAGTGTGGGCCTACTCACATTCTACCAGGGCCAGTGCTGTGGTGAGGGTGCTGAATTGTGCAGTGTCTGACCTAGAACAGCAGGCACACCTGTCTTGGAGCCTTGCCCCGTAGATAATAATGATAATATCAACACTGGCTGCCTCCTTACCTGGTCTTCAGTGTGGGTGGCTTTTCCATCCCTTCCCTTTCTCTCTAGGGGATCACTGAAGACCTTTGTCCACACAGTGCACCTGCTGCAGAGACAGACCGCGCTGGGCTCCCTGCCTGTCGCCGATGTTTTATATAGGTAAGTTGTCTCTTGCCTCTTAAGCAAGTTGTCTTGTTTTTCTAAACAAGAAGTGCATAGAGGTTTTTAAGGACAAACATTATTAAATCTGACTAATTAATAATTCATAGCATTGAATAGATATAGAATCATAGATAACTGCTGAAGGATGTGAAAGTGTTCCTAGAGTATATCTTTTCTTTTCTTTTTTTTGGGGGGGGGGCGGGGGGTTCGAGACAGGGTTTCTCTGTGTAGTCCTGGCTGTCCTGGAACTTACTCGGTAGACCAGGCTGGCCTCGAACTCAGAAATCCGCCTGCCTCTGCCTCCCAAGTGCTGGGATTAAAGATGTGCGCTACCACTGCCCGGCATCATTTTTTAATTTAAAAAGTCCTAGTCTAGTCTGTAATGAATTCTTACTGTAATATGAGATAACAGTGAGTTCAGATGTAAAGAAGAAATTGAAATCACTCATGATCTTACTATCCAGTAAGACCCACCTATGTATTTGCGTCTGTGTTCTTCCTAACACAGGGCCTTCCTTATCCCTCACACACATTTATCTATTTAATAAAGCACATATTTAGACTTGGGATGTAAAACTAGGTGTGGCGGTGCATGTTCATTCCACTCCTCGGGAGACAGGTCACAGAGTTTAAGGCTAGCCTGGGCTACATGAGGCAGTATTACTAAAATGTAAAACCAAACAATTAAATAAATAGAAATAGAATGAGTATATCTATACACAGATAAATTTAAATTTTTAAGCATGTTAAGGTTTTTAATTCGTTTGTTTGCCTGCCTGGGCATGGGCATACACACACATGGTGTGGAGTGCGTGTGCGTGTGCATGTGCGTGTGCGTGTGCGTGTGCGTGTGCGTGTGTGTGTGTGTGTGTGTGTGTGTTTGTGTAAGAGAGCCACATGCAGCGATCAGCTCTTTTCTTCTTACCATACGGAGTCAGAGTCCCCCTTGCCTCTGCACACGCACTCCAGGCTACCTGGCTTGTGACTTCTGGGCAACTGACTGCTCTGATCTCAGTGTGCAAGTGCTGGGTTAGAGGTGTGCACCACCACGTGGCATTTTACACAGGTGCCAGGGCTTGAGCTCTGGCCTCAGGTTTCCAGAGCTGGTGCTTTTGTCCACTGTGCCCTCTCCTGGGCCCAACACTGTAATTATTGCCTTGTAATTTTTCACTAACTACACATAAATATCACTCAGATGCATATTTCTTTACACTATATGTATTTGTTCTCTGAGCTAGTAAGTAGACTTTTAGTTCCTGGAATGGACAAGCTCAGGTCTTTGCAATTCATCCCTTCACAGGTTGCTGCTTTTGGAAGGGGGACCTGGATCCCCATCCTGTTTGCTTGGGGGCAAACACATAGTTTCTTGGGGATATGAAGACATGCTGCCAGCACCAGACAGCAACACTGGCTCCAGTTCCGAAAACAAAGGTAACACAGGGGCTTTGCCCTGGGATGACGCTGGGTGTGAGGAGAGTGGTCTCAGATCACTGTGGCAAGTGCTTTAGTGTGGCCCCTTGTTCCTCAGAACACAGTGTGCTCATTGTTGGCCTGCTCAGTGCAAATCGAAAGGCTGCCACTCAGGGAGGCGGGCCGATGGACAGGCTTGACCGTCCCAGGTCTCGGCCTTCGTGTGACCCTAGCAGGGTGGGATGGCTTACTTCACTTGGGTCCTGGGTGTTTGAGAGGTCCAGAAGCCACCCCCGAGGACAGTCGGAAGAGGGTCAGACATGCCCCATGATGCCATTTCTTGTATGCATTAACTGTGCTCCTGTCCTAAAATAGAAGAAGGCTCAAGGAAGCGTGAACTGTTGAGTCCCTACAGAATGCAGGCAGCATTGGGGCGTTCTTATACAGCTTTGTAGGATTGTGTGCCGCTTTTCACATGAACTCAGCAATAACGGCAGGCATGTTCTGACTGACTTGCCAGACTTTTCCGGGGACTTGGGCGCCAGGTTGGCATGGGAACTGTGTAGGTCAGCACCCGTGTTCATCAGTTCTGCTCAGCTGTGCACTGCCTCCCCTCTGGGCAGCACAGCTTTGCTTCCATGGGCCTGTCACTGGTAGCATAATGGCATTACTTACCATAACATTGTAGCACAGAATGTCATTCTCTGTTACATAACCGATGAAGTAGGAATAAAAAACATCCCCCAAAGATCAGAGCCTGTCCAGCACACCTCTTCATTCCCTGCCCTCTGAGGCTCCCTCCTGGTCAGCCCCAAGGCCCAGAGTGCGCGGAGCAGTGGCTGCTCAGCACCTGGCAGCCCGGAGCCATTCTCCTATGGCCCTTCTGGAGAGGGCTGGGAGGAGGAGCCTGGGGCTCTCCACAGGGGTGCCTTCCACCCAGGTAGTGCTCTAGCCTCTGCCTTACTCTAGTTCTCTCTCCCAGGGCTGGTTCCTGAGGGTGGCAGTGTCAGGCTGGTTTGTTTGCTTTTATGTTTAGGTGGGGGTGTGTTTCTTAGAATACTTGTAATTATTTTTTCTGCCCCTTGCCCCCTTCCTCCTTTTCCCTTCTACTCTTCTAATTTTCTTCCTTCCTCTTTTCCACTCCACCCTCTTCTTCCTTCCTTTTCCCTTTCTTTTGCGGACTGGCTCTTGTGTGCCCCAGGCTGTTTTTGATCTCCAGGATTCAAGAAGTCTTTTCTGTCTCAGCCTCTGTGGTTACAAGAGTTCTGTATAGCTTTTAATCCGGAAACATTCCACATTGGCAGGGTTCCTGAGGACATGATAACAAACCCTCTGGATTATCGACTCCTGGCCAGTTTTGTTTAGTTGGTCCCTTCACTCCTGTCTCTCGTCAGACTCACACACGAGAGGACGTGGACTGTGATCTGAAGATGGGCAAGTCAATGTAACTTTCTAGTTTGAAGTGAGGATGTTTAGGATGCCGTGGGGTGTGGTGGTGCACACCTTTAGTCACAGCTCTCCAGTGCAGAACTGGAGGACAGCCAGAGTCTCCTGTCCTTGTTGCTCCTCCAGAGGACCTGGTTTGATTCCCAGCACCAACATGATAGAGAATATCTGTCTGCTGGCCTCTGCAGGCAGTGCATGCCATGGTGAACATACATGCAAGCAAAATACCCATATGCATGAAGCAGCATAAATAAATCTCAGACACTCCAAGAAGTTAATCTAAAATGATCATCTACTTTCATCTCTCTTTTCTTTCTTTTTTTCTTTCTTTTTTCCTTCCTTCCTTCCTTCCTTCCTTCCTTCCCTCCCTCCCTCCCTCCTTCCTCTTTCTTTCTTTCTTTCTTTCTTTCTTTCTTTCTTTCACCCATTTTAGAATTAGTAGTTCCCTTTCTCTCAGATTAGACTGAAAATTTATGACAATGCCAGACTCAGTGTGGGTTTGAGTGATGGGATTTCCTCTAATGTGATATGCTTCAAGCACATAAACTCCCTTGAAATATAGTGAGGGTAAAATTATAAAAGTAAACACTAAAAGTTACCAACAGCCTCAATTTAAGGCTTCTTTTTTTTTTGGAGGGGGTGGGGGGGATAGGTTAATAAATCATTTACCACATAGAGAAACTGTTTTTTAGAATGGGGAATCTGGGGCTGGAGAGATGGCTCAGTGGTTAAGAGCACTGACTGCTCTTCCGAAGGTCCTGAGTTCAAATCCCAGGAACCACATGGTGGCTCACAACCATCCATAATGGGATCTGACACCCTCTTCTGGGGTGTCTGAAGACAGCGACAGTGTGCTTACATATAATAAATAAATCTTTAAAAAAAAAAAAAGAATGGGGAACCCATAGGCAGGTAGGAGATAGAATTGATGTTCTTAAAAGAAAGGAGGTGGGCTGGGGAGATGGCTCAGCAGGTACAAGTGTTTGCTGCCAAGTCTGACACTTAACATTGGTCCTCGGGTCCCATGGAAGGAGAGAACAGAGTCTGCAGGTTGTCCTCAGACTGACACAAACACACACACACACACACACACACACACACACACTAAATTAGTAAATGCAATAAGACTTTTAAAAAAAGATTTATTTATTTTATTATGTACACTGTTGCTCTCTTCTCACACCCCAGAAGAGGGCATCAGATCTTATTACCAATGGTCGTGAGCCACTATATGGTTGCTGGGATTTGAACTCAGGACCTTCGGAAGAGCAGTCAGTGCTCTTAACCGCTGGGCCATCTCTCCAGCCCCAATAAGACATTTTTAAAAAGGAGGTCATGCTTTCCTGCTATTCTTTCCAGATCAAAATGATGGGCCCAAAGAACATGACTTTATTTAGTTCCACATTTGTTGTTAGTATAACAGCGTAATTCCATTTCCATTAGGGAATGTTGGCTTGGCACCAGACAGCAGCTTAGGTGCATGGCTGTGTGACCTGAGCTGGCCGCAGCTTAGTCCTTGAGGTGCATGTCATTACCCTCATGTTAGAGATGAAGAGACTGTGGTTCAGAGAGGCCCCAGTCCCCAGGGACTGCCTGGCTCCCCAGAGCCCTTCTTACTAAGCGCTTGTTCTCAGTCATGTCAGGTCAATTAGGGTTGTGAACTTGACTCAGGCAAAAGAGAAGAAAAATCATTTGGCAGGTGGGCCAAGTGGCTTGCCAATAACCGTTTGTCCTTAGTCCTTGAAACCAGTCCTAATTGCTACATGCTTTTTCTGTTAGATTTTGGGGTTCAAGCCATCTACTGTGGATGTAACTTTGAAATTGTTTTTTTGAATTAGGAATTCATGTCAGTTAATTCCTTTTTTTTTTTTTTTTTTCCTTGAGACAGGGTTTCTCTGTGTAGCCTTGGCTGTCCTGGAACTCACTCTGTAGTCCAGGCTGGCCTCGAACTCAGAAATCCGCCTGCCTCTGCCTCCCAAGTGCTGGGATTAAAGGCGTGCGCCACCACCACCCTGCGTCAGTTAATTCCTAAGGCTTTTTTTTTTAATTTAAAAAAAAAACCATTTTTTTTTGTTTGTTTGTTTTTCAAGACAGGGTTTCTCTGTGTAGCCATGGCTGTCCTGGAACTCACTCTGTAGACCAGGTTGGCCTCGAACTCAGAAATCCACCTGCCTCTGCCTCCCAAGTGCTGGGATTACAGGCGTGCACCACTACCGCCCAGCCAAAAAAAATCATTTTTTATAGCCTCATTTATTCTGTGTGGGACTGATTTCAGATGCTGACTTGGGGCGCTGCCTCACCGCAGACGGGCGTTACCTGTACACTACCAACTCAGCCGGAAGAGGAGTGAGCAAGTTGGGCTCTGGACTGCACGGCACGCTCAGGTCGGTTGTGTGGCTTGCCCGGTGTCCTGGTCCCTTATGCTAGTGAGCGAGCAGCAAGTCTGAGCTCGCACACAGGCCCCTCGTCCCCACTCTGGAAGACCTCTCCAGCACTGGTCTGGCTGCGGCGCCTGCTCACCTGGCCAGAAATTCCTCTTAGGAAACCACTGTTTAAAAAGGGCTTTTACTTAATACAAGACTTATTTTATTTTATGTGCATGAATGCTTTACCTGCCTCTTAGTATGTACATGCACAGATGTGAGCCTAGTGCCCGTGGAGTCAGAAGATAATGTCAGATTCCCTGAAGCTGAGCTACAGATAGTTGTGAGCTGCCATGTGGGTGCTGGGACTTGAATCTACTAGGTCCTCAGCAAGAAGCACTCTTAACTGTTGAATCATCTCTCCAGCCTAAGATTTTTATTTTTAATATTTGTGTCTGTGTACATATGCACATTAGTGCAGTGTCCATGGGCCTGGGTTCCTTGGAGTTGGGAGCTGCCGTGTAGGTGCTTTGCAAGGGCAGGCCATCTCACCCCAGCTTCTTCAGGTCAGGGTAACCCTGGCTGTCCTGGAGATTGCTTTGTAGAGCAGGTGGCCTCCGAGTTAGAGATCTTCCTGCCTCTGCTAGAATTAAAGGGCTGTGCCACCACTACTGGGCTTCCTTTTTTTTTCTTCTTTCTTTTCTTTCTTTTTAGATATGGTCTCATTATAGCCTAGGCTAACCTCAAACAGCCTATGTAGCCAAGGACAACACTGAACTCATGATCTTCCTGCCTCTACTTCCTGAGTTCTGGGTTGCAGCCTAAAGGGTTTTTTATAAGATGATGCCATGACTTTGTTTTCATAAATGGACATGTTTCTGGTTAAATCATCTTTGTACTCGGATTTGACATTAGATTAGGGATAATTTTCAGTTAATAGATAAGATCTGTGAATTCTATCAAACCGTCATTGAGATTTTTTTTTTTTCCCGAGACAGGGTTTCCCTATGTAACCTTGGCTGTCCTGGAACTCACTCTGTAGACCAGGCTGACCTTGAACTCAGGAATCCTGCCTCTGCCTCCCAAGTGCTGGGATTACAGGCGTGCGCCACCACGCGCTGGTTGAGGTGTTTTTATAGTTGAGATATATTTAGTCAGTCAGACTTTTTCTCTGATTCTTTTTCCTCCTTCCTCCATCATTATGGGAAATTAAATGTTTGCTGTAGTTTGTCAGTTCTGAAGTTAATATAAATTTTGTTTTGTTTTGTTTTGTTTTTCTTTTCCGAGACAGGGTTTCTGTGTAGTCCTGGCTGTCCTGGAACTCACTCTGTAGACCAGGCTGGCCTCGAACTCAGAAATCCGCCTGCCTCTGCCTCCCAAGTGCTGGGACTACAGGTGTGCGCCACCACCGCCTGGCCGAAGTTAATATAAGTTATGGTCCTTCTTTTTTAGCTCTTTTGCCCAGTTAATTACTGTAAGAATGAGGTGAGAAACGGTTGTATTTGTGTGGGTCTGTGTAGGCTGCAGCCGAGACTCCACTCATGTCTCTCTTGTCTTCCAGAGGCTTTGTGTACTGCCGCAATGAGGAGCTGGAGCCAGGGTGGGTAGCATACGGCAGCGGCCGCCTGCTCCATCGGCCCGTGTCTTTTGACAATAAACCTCACTCCCTTTTCCAGGTCATAGACCAGAACACCCTGCAGGTGAATATGAAATACTCACAGCTAGCTTTCTCCCTTATGACCCCTTTCTGTTATCCTTCAGGTTTTTTTTCCAGAGGTTTTGACTGAATATGCTGCTTAATTTGTCTTAACCTTTATTTGTTCATTACTTATTTCTACTTGAATGAATTCGTTTATTTATTTATTTTTTCGAGACAGGGTTTCTCTGTGTAGTTCTGACTGTCCTGGAACTCACTCTGTAGACCAGGCTGGCCTCGAACTCAGAAATCCGCCTGCCTCTGCTTCCCAAGTGCTGGGATTACAGGCATACGCCCGGCTTCAAATATTTTTTTTTAGGATTATTTCTTTATTTTATGTTTATGAGTACACCATAGCTGTCTTCAGACACTCTAGAAGAGGGCATCAGACCCCATTACAGATAGCTGTAAGCCACCATGTGGTTGCTGAGAATTGAACTCAGGACCTCTGGAAGAGCAGTCAGTGCTCTTAACCACTGAGCCATCTCTCCAGCCCTATTTAAACTATTTTTACTTTTATTATTACATTTATTTATTCAGTCAATGTGGGGGAAGACACTTGCTTCTGGGAGTCCATTTTATTTTTCCATCCTGCGGGTCCTAGCGGATAGAACTCAGTCAGGCTTGGTACCTAATGGATTTAGCCACAGGGCTCGTCAGGTTGACACCTTGCCATCTTGCCCGTGAGTCTTCTTAAATTTTTTAAATAATTTATTTATTTTAAATTTATATTATGTGTGTGTGTGTGTCTGTGTAAATGGATACCATGTGAGTATAGGTGCTCATGAGGCCTGAAGAGGGCATCATATCCCCTGGAGCTGGAGACAGGTGGTTTGAGCACCTAGCATAGCAGTTGTGTGAGTGTGGTAACTTATGCCACAGTTGGTGTGTCCAGACTAAAGGAAGTGGCTTTTCTTCCACTCTGGGACCTGAAGCTCAAAGTCAGGAGGTTAGATTCCACTGTACTCTCTGAGCCAGCTGCCCACCTGCCCAAACCTGTGTTTTAGGACCAGCCAGCCTCAGGCTCACTGTGTAGCTGAGGATGACTTGAACTCCTGAGACTCCTGCTGGGATCACAGATCTGAGATCTGATACCCCACCAGCGAGCAAGTGTGGTTTGCTCGTCTTCTTTGAGTCTTGCTATGTGGCTGAGCCACCGGAAAGAGGTGACTGAAACTGTCTTCCCTGTGCCCTGGAAACAGTAGGCTGCTCTAATGGCTTTTATTTGGGTTTTTCATCTTTTCTTTTCTTCAATTTTCTTTTTAAAAATCTGGTCTGTGCCTTTATTGGTTGTCATTTCCTCTTATTTTAAGTTAATGTCTGACAACAGGAGTCAGGGTGCTGGTGCTGGGGCACTTCATGCTATAGTCAATGTGTCCAGATTAGAGAAGTGGGTTCTCTTTCATTCTGGGACCTGAAGAGCAAGCTCAGGTGGTCTGACGTGTGTGTGTGTGTGTGTGTGTGTGTGTGTGTGTGTTTCATGAAACAGTCTTCTTGCCTTAGCTTCTTAAGTTGGTGGGTTAATGGAGTGGGCCACCACATGTGGCTTAAAAATATTCTTACCCCAAGACAATCTCATGTAGCCTAGACTGGCCTTTAACTGTGCAGCCACAGATGACCTTAAATTTCTGGTCCTACCTTCATGTTTTTGGTGCTGGGACTACAAGCATGTACTCCATGCCTGCTTTTTAAATCTTGTTCTCAATTCATGCATAGCATATTTAAAGAACTTAGTAAATATTTTTTCTATCACAATATTAACTTGAATTAATGTTTATTTTTCTTTGTTGTTTGGTTGTTGATGATTTACAGTCTATTTTATGAACTTTTATGTTCTTCCCATGTAATCTTATGTGTTATTCTTAGACATAAATAACAGTTTCATTCTGATGAGGACCCTAATGAACTTTCCTTTTTGATTTCAAAGTGTCAGTGAGCTGACACAGTGTCTTAGTCAGGGTTTCTATTCCTGCACAAACATCATGTACATTTGACCCCTTGTCAACTCGACACACCAACATATCACTATTAAGCCTCAACCCTTACTTTCTTATTCATCCCCAAGATCTAAATAACGTTAAAAGTCCCACAGTCTTTACATATTAAAAGTTCAATCCCTTTAAAATGTCCAATATCTTAAAATTCAGTCTTTTAAAAATTCAAAGTCTTAACTGTGGGCTCCACTAAAATACCTTCTTTCAAGAGGGAAAAATATCAGGGCACAGTCACAATCAAAAGCAAAACTCAAACTCCAATGGCTCAATGTCTGGGATCCAACTCACGATCTTCTGGGCTCCTCCAAGGGCTTGGGTCACTTCTCCAGCTCTGCCCTTTGTAGCATACACCTTGTGTTCTAGGCTCCGGCTGCCTTTACTCCACTGCTGCTGCTGTCCTTGGTGGTCATCACATAGTACTGGCATCTCCAAGCCTCAACTCTTTTGCACGACCCCTTCAGTCCTGGGCTGTCAATTACAACTGAGGGTACACTTTCACTAATGGCCTTCCATGGCCTCTCACAGTACCAAGCCTCAGCTGTTCTTCATGATGCCTTCATGCCTTCAAAAGCAGTACCACCTGGGTGACTCTTACACAGTACCAAGTCCTGCTACATCAGAGGGTATCTGTGCTCTCAGAAAACACTTCCCAAAAGATTTCACCTCAGTGTTGCTGGTTTCTTCTTAATCATCGCTAATTTCTTAGCTCCAGCTAACCAGCATCAATAGTCCCAGTAACGCAAAGGTTGACTTTAGTGGTTTTGGTATCTTGTTAATCACAGCTGATTCTTCAACCCCAGCTAACCAAAACCACAGAATCTTCATGGCCCTAAAAGTCTTTAATCTTCCCTCTGAAATTTCACAAGCCAGGCCTACATCTTCTGCACTGTTCTCAACATAATCTTCCAAGCTCTTACACAACATCTCACAGAGGTCTCAGCACTGAATGGACCATCTAGCCCAAAGTTCCAAAGTCTTTCCACAGTCTTCCCCAAAACATGGTCAGGTTGTCACAGGAATACCCCACTACGCTGGTACCAATTTGTCTTAGTCAGGGTTTCTATTCCTGCACAAACATGACCAAGAAGCAAGTTGGGGAGGAAAGGGTTTATTGAGCTTACACTTCCACACAGCTGTTCATTACCAAAGGAAGTCAAGACTGGAACTCCATCAGGTCAGGAAGCAGGAGCTGATGCAGAAGCCATGGAGGGATGTTCCTTACTGGCTTGCTTCCCCTGGCTTGCTTAGCCTGCTCTCTTATAGAACCCAAGAATACTAGTCCAGAGATGGTACCACCCACAAGGGGCCCTCCCCAACTTGATCACTAGTTGAGAAAATGCCCCAAAGCTGGATCTCATGGAGGCACTTTCCCAACTGAAGCTCCTTTTCCTATGATAACTCCAGCCTGTGTCAAGTTGACACACAAAACTAGCCAGTACAAACAGGAAATTAGAATTTTCTTCATCCTATGCCAGGCATACTGGTGCATACATTTAATCCTAGCACTGAAGAGGCAAAGGCAGGAGGATCGCTGTGAATTCACAAGCCAGCTTGGTCTACATAGTGAGTTCCCAGATAGCCAGATCTGTCTTGAAAAAAAAAAACAAACAAATTGAACAAACAAACAAAAAGAATGTCTGCACCCCTCTAATGTAGGGCTTTTTTCCTGATCAGGTATGCCAGACAGTGCCCATGCCAGCCAGCCCCCTTCCTGTGGGCAGTACCATGAGCACTGTGCACCTTTCCTCTGATGGCACTTACTTCTACTGGATCTGGTCCCCTGCCAGTTTAAATGAGAAAACCCCAAAGGGACATTCTGTCTTCATGGACATTTTTGAACTCGTGGTAAGTCTTAACTCGTTTAACACTATAGAAATGTCTCTGTCTGCCTTCTTTTCAGGTCTATGTACAAAGAGCCTGCCATTTACAGCACCCATTGCTCTCTGTCTCCTCAGCATGGTTTCCCTCTTGCCTGCCCTTGGAGGCTTCTGGTTTAGGGCTCTGTGGGGTCAGTGGAACCTAGCTCTTTGAAGGCTAGTCTGGAAAGAGAGGAGGTGACATGACTGCGTGCACTGCAGCATTGCAGTGGGTGGTCTTAGCAGAAACACCTGTGGGTATAACTGAACTATCAAGAACGGCTGGCCCCGCAGACAGAAGTGAGAGCTGGGGCGTTGCAGTTGGAACTAAGGAGGTGCTGGTGTCAGTCAGGTATCACCATGAGCCAACAGTGTTCCACCCTGGCACGGGACATAGCGATGGCCAAGGGAGGTAGGGTTGCTGGTCAGGTGGAGCTTGAGTCCTGGCTGCAGGGCGGCTGAGCAGATGGGGGTGACGGTGAGTCTGAAATAAAGGATTACCCATAAGCACCTGAGAAGATAAGTGATGATTTCAGGCAATGAGGGAACCAGGGTAGTTTGCCAGATAAAGAACTTGGGAAAGCCAAGTGTGATGGCTTCCAGAAGGCTGGGACCAGAGGAGCTTGTATTTGAGGCCAGCCTGTGCTACATAATAAGCTTAAGGATGACTTGTGCTGCACAGCAAGGCCATGACTAAGAAGGGAAGAAAGAAGAGGGGCCTGGAGAGATGGCTCAGTGGTTGAGATGCTCATCCCAGCACCCACAAGGCAGCTCACAAACATTTGTGACTCCAGTTCCAGGGGATCCAGCGCCCCCATCTGGCCTTCATGGACACTGCACAGACATGGCGCATAGACTTACATGCAAGCAGAACACTAGAGATTTCAGAGTACATTGGATTAAAGAGCTATCTGACACAAGAATAGAAAATGCCAGCCGGGCAGTACTGGTGCACACCTTTAATCCCAGTACTTGGGAGGCAGAGGCAGGTGGATTTCTGAGTTCGAGGCCAGCCTGGTCTACAGAGTGAGTTCCAGGACAGCCAGGGCTACACAGAGAAACCGGGTCTCAAAAAAACCAAAAGATAAAAAGAAAATGCCTACACCATGGCACATTACTGTGAAATTCAGATTACCTAGAATAAAGTGAGAGTTCTGAAGTGTCTAGAAATAAAAACATACACACAAAAAGGTGAGGAATTAGAAAAAGAATAGGCTAGTTAGTAGGTTTCTCAGTGTGAAAGTTGAGATGTATTTTCATAACCCATGGGAAAATGATTCCCCAAGTGTGATCCACATGTGAAGACAACACACAGCTGTTCTTAGGCCAGCTGGAGGTGCTGGACAGCTCAAACAGCCTTGTGCAGCAGGAAGCAGGCGCAGGAGACGGCTCTGCTTTAGCTTGAAAGGAGGCCTTTGAATCATTTCGGGGTCCTACTCAAGTCAGCTGAGAGTCTCTTTCCTCCCATGGGGACTCAGTTGGCGGCACCCATACCTGCTGAGGCATCTCGCAGGTTCTGTCCTAGACACTTGATCTTGACTTGAGTGCTGGGATTAGGAGCTGAGCCACCGTGCCTGACTCATTCCTTTCTTCCTTCTTTCCTTTCTTTTTGTCTTTGAGACAGGGTCTCACTATCTAGTTAGGGTTTCATTGTTGTAAAAAGGCACCATGACCAGGGCAGCTCTTATAAAGAAAAATATTTCATTGAGGCTGGCTTATAGTTTCAGAGTTTTATTTTATTTTATTTTATTTTATTTTATTTTATTTTATTTTGTTTTGTTTTGTTTTGTTTTGTTTTGTTTTGTTTTGTTTTGTTTTGTTTTTTTGGATTTGGTTACCTTTGGCCGTTAAGTGGTCAAACAGCCCTCTTTTTTTTTTTTTTTACTTGAGTTTGTAGCTGTGTGCAGTGGTTGATTTGAACACCATTACAGAAACTGTTCACCTTTCTATGCAAACGCAGGGCCCTTCTGCTTACTGTTCTTCCTGGTCTTATGTGCCCATCGTCCTAGCCATCATGAGTCACAGCGTGTTTCCAAGCCCCCTTCCATCCACTCTAACGCCTCTTCCCTCTCATTTGGCATATGGCTTTCTACTGTAGGTACTCAGGCGGCTTCTCAGCCAGAGCCTATCCAGGGAACGCAAGGTGTGTAATTCACATGAATGCGCTGTCAGCAGGACATAACTAACTGGCTTGTCTTTCAAAATGCCTTATGAAGTACCTTTTATGATTTCTAAGTAACTAACCCTTATAGATAGATGGTTAGGTAATGATCTAAATAATGGAGTGTAGAGGCCAGAGAGATGATTCAGCAGGTAAGGAGACCAGCTACCATGCCTAGTTACCTAAGATCAGTCCCCAGTACCCATATGGTGGAAGGAGAGAATGACTTCTATAAATTGTCCACTGACCCTCAACAAGTATCCTGATGCATGTGCATTTGCGCGCGCGCATGTGCACACACACACACACACACACACACACACACACTCACACACTCTGTTTTAGTTAGGTTCCATTGCTGTAATAACACTGGCCCAAAAGAACTTGAGGTGGGTGAGGGTTTATTTTAGCTTATATTCTATCATACAGGGAAGTCAGGGCAGAAACCCGGATGCCAGAGCTGAAGCAGAAGCCACAGGAAACCTGCTCACTGGCTTGCTCTCCGTGGCTTGCTCAGCCTGTTTTCTTTCTTTCATTTTTTAAAATTTATTTTTAGAGATTATTATTTATTCATTTTATATTATGACCAAAGTTTCTCCTCCTTCTTCTCCTTGTAGCCTCTCTCACTTCCTCTCTGTTCCCTACTCCCTATATCAACTCCTCGTTCCTTTCTCTTCAGAAAAGGGCAGGCCTCCTCGGGATATCAACCAGACATGGCATATAAGCTGCTAAAGACTGGGTCCTCCCCTGGATGAGGCGGCTCAGTATGAGGAAGAGGACCCCCAAACCTGCAGAAGAGTCAGAGACAGCCCCTGCTCCACTGTTAGGAGTCCCACAGGAAGACCAGGCTGTAACTTGTGCAGACGCCGGGGTCAGCCCCATATAGGTTCCCTGACCGGGTTCAGGTTCTGTCAGCCTGCTTTCTTCTATAGTCCAGGATGGCCTGCCCAGGGGCGGGTCCGCCCACAGTGTGCCGTGTCTTCCCATGTCACTCAGGTCGTTTTAGCCAGGGTATGATGCACTCACATTTGATCCCAGCATGCTAGGAATCCCAGCAATCTCAGTGAATTTGAGGCCAGCTTGGTCTGTATAATGAGTTCCAAGACAGCTCAGGGCAAATAGTAAGACCCTGTTTAAAAATGTCACCCAGAAACACAAAACCTTAGGTGTGGGGGGAGCGTGTAGAAAATCCTAGAGCTCAATTTTATCTTCTGGGGACATTTTCTCAGTTCAAAGTGCTCTCTTCCAAGATCACCTAGATATGTCAGGTTGACAAAAAACTAACCAGCACACACAAAAAGGAAGGCAGGCAGGCAGGGAGGTTTGGACAGGGGAGAAGGTGGACTTGTAGCAGTGGCAATGGGTGGCTCTTCTGCTGGTCACAGCAGCATCATGCCTTCAACTCCCCTCTGCTAGGAACTTGACTGGAGTGTGATATCACAGGTGGCCTCTCATCCCCAGGACCCCCCCCCCACTACCCAGTAGTCCAGGCTGAAGCAAGGAGGAGCTCTTCCGGGAGTGGAGCACTCCCCAAGCTCCTCTGAGTCTCATGCTAATGCGCAGCAGTCACATGGCCAAGTTCAGAGCGGGAGAGAGGCAACTGTGTGGGAGGGAGTACACGGTAGATCACCCCGCTCGGGGCGCGGGCTCCGGACCAGAGCAGCCTGCCTGGGCACTCTGTGCTGTGCTTGCGCCCAGAGCCCTGCTTAGGTCCTGCTTCATTTGCTCCTGTAAGTGCTGCTGCTCACGCGGGGACTCAGTGTCACCTTGCCTACTGTCTCCCCTTCCACCCTGGCTCTCTCCCCTCTGCCTAAGCTGCCCTGCTCTCCTTAGTCACCCAGGCTCGGTGTTGTTTCCTTTTTCTGAAGCAGGGTCCTTCCCAGGACTGGACACCAGGCCTGGCTCTTCATTCGGTTTGTACTGAGTAACTACTGTGTGTCTTTGGGTAGCTGCTTGGTGAACCTTTGTCATCGAAGGTTCATGCGGATGACATGTGGAGGAGCATGCAGAGTTAATCAAGAAAAACATACATGCAGCAGGTGCTAAGTGCTGGGGAGAAGTGGGGCAGTGGGAGAAGCCAGGGTCTCCTTCCCTTAGGTGGCTGCTGGGCCCTTCCTAACAGTAGGGCGAGCAGTTTGCTTGGGACTAAAGGGTTTCTTGGGACATGGCATCTCCATGTGACATCTAGACAGCCCTGCAAATGGCAGAGGGTAATAGTCTGTAAAGAGGGGAGT
The DNA here is from genome assembly GCA_964023405.1 of Apodemus agrarius. Taxonomy (NCBI): domain Eukaryota; kingdom Metazoa; phylum Chordata; class Mammalia; order Rodentia; family Muridae; genus Apodemus; species Apodemus agrarius. The sequence continues at coordinate 11,590,976 of OZ030028.1, forward strand.
TCAGCAAGGAACGAAGGCCGCAGCAGCAGCAGGCCAGTGTGGCATCCGGGAGGACTCAGGCTGGGAGCGTGGGAGAGATGGCCAACAGAAGCCGCTGAGGCTGAGGGGTTCAGTAGAGTACCCTCAGAGGCCAGGGGCCGCAGAGCCCTGCAGCTAAGTTAGGGACAGCTGGGAACCACCTCTCCAGTGTGGCCGGCCTGGGAAGTCCCCCGGTCACTGCTAACTCACTGGGCCTCTCGCTCGTCCCAGCCGTGCCCTGGTTTTGAGGTCAGCAGCCATTCTGCTCCCTGAGCTGCGTGGCTAAGTGTTGCTAACCTGCCGGGGTCCACGCCAGGAAGCAGTGAGGGGGTGGGCTTCCTTACAGATTGCACCAGAGAGCCCGTCCCCCCGCTCCCCTGAGTCTCTGTACTGTAGCCCTTCCTCGGGGCCACCAACAGTGGAGGCAGAGATGCATCCGACAGGTGGTACGGAGTGACTAGATATTCCCCACGCCTCTGTGAGGGATTAGCTAACAAACTAATGCAAGGGGGTGCAGCTGAGTTCCCCAAGATGGTGGTTGCTTGGTTCAGAGTATAGTCGCCCCCACATTCAAGGTTCTGCAGAAGTGGTACTCATGCCCGAACCCTGTTCTTCCTGCTGCTCACTATGCTTTGTGGTCTCGGTTCGCAGAGTACCACGTGCACTGACAGACTGGTTTACATTAGCTATTGATTCTCTGAGGGCCAGATGGGTAATGCTTTTAAACACCAGCTTAAGGAGATTGATTTTTGTCTCGGATGCTTTTACAGGGTTATATTTAGAGTGTGTAGCATAAATAGAGCATGGGGGTGGGGTGGAACGATGCAGTAAGGAGAGGTGTGTGAAATTTTAGGGGCAAAGGGGGGACTTGAGTAGAAATGCAAGACAGGGGTGAGAGCAATGAGACTGGGGGACATGACTTAAGGCAGATGTTGTGGAGAAAATGAGGGGCTACCACAGAGGCATTTGAGGGAGGGCCTATGGGGAATGCCTTCTCAGTGCTGGGGTGTTGTGTGACCAAGGCAGGCTCCTCTCAGGCAGTGGTATTCAACGGCAGGCATGACTGAGTTACTGTGTGGTCGTTTAAGAGGTGAGTATGTGCAGAGGCTAAGCAGTGTAGTGTGCTCAGCTGGGGACGGTGGGGGGCCGAGGAGCGGAATGGGCCAGCCCCAGAGGGCTGGGCATAGTGTTCCCGCTGATGTCTTGGATGCCAAAGGCAATGGCTTCTGGAGCAGAGGTGTGGAGCTAGGAGGCAGGAGAGGAGGGCAGGGTCCCTGCGCTCTGCTTACTAATGCCAAGTAAGAGCTCACAGACACAAGCCAGCGTAAGCAGATGCCATGGACACTGCAAAAGCAGGAGCTCCAGATGGCTCCTGGCCACCAGGGAGTCCAGGGCAAAGGTGCGGTGTCTCAGTCTTTAGGCTACAGTGCGCTGCCCAGAGTTCAGCTCAAGTTCAGAGTCAAGCCTGGAGGAGTCAGAAGCGGAGGGTGGGAGCAGGGCGGCAGTCGGGGAGGAGTCAGAAGCGGAGGGCGGGTGCAGGGCGGCAGTCGGGGAGGAGTCAGAAGCGGAGGGCGGGTGTAGGGCGGCAGTCGGGGAGGAGTCAGAAGCGGAGGGCGGGTGCAGGGCGGCAGTTGGGGAGGAGTCAGAAGCGGAGGGCGGGTGCAGGGTGGCAGTCGGGGAGGAGTCAGAAGCGGAGGGTGGGTGTAGGGCGGCAGTCGGGGAGGAGTCAGAAGCGGAGGGCGGGTGCAGGGCGGCAGTCAGGGAGGAGTCAGAAGCGGAGGGTGGGTGCAGGGCGGCAGTCGGGGAGGAGTCAGAAGCGGAGGGCGGGTGCAGGGCGGCAGTCGGGGAGGAGTCAGAAGCGGAGGGTGGGTGCAGGGCGGGTGCAGGGCGGCAGTCGGGGAGGAGTCAGAAGCAGAGGGCGGGTGCAGGGCGGCAGTCAGGGAGGAGTCAGAAGCGGAGGGTGGGTGTAGGGCGGCAGTCGGGGAGGAGTCAGAAGGGGAGGGCGGGTGCAGGGCGGCAGTCGGGGAGGAGTCAGAAGCGGAGGGTGGGTGTAGGGCGGCAGTCGGGGAGGAGTCAGAAGCGGAGGGTGGGGGCAGGGCGGCAGTCTGGGAGGAGTCAGAAGCGGAGGGTGGGTGTAGGGCGGCAGTCTGGGGCTCCCATGAGTTTGGGACTGCACTCTCAGTTGTGCTTTCTCTCACCCTTTGGATACCACCAGCCTTTCCCTCTGGACCTGGCTTTGCTTTCTGTGAGCTTCTAAAGACTTGGTCTCTGACGCCCTCATTTCCTCTTGTCTTCAAGGGCTGCAGCAGCAGGCCAGGATTGCTGTCTTCCCTGCTGGGATGGGTTTCTGAGGCCCTCAATGTCCAGGAGACTGGGTTTGCAGGGGCATTGTTTATACAGGCCTCCTGAGATTGATCAAAATTTTTAGATCATTGTTTTAAAAATGCATTCTTTCTCTCTCTCTCTCTCTCTCTCTCTCTCTCACACACACACACACACATATACACACACTACACACACACTCATACACATGCACACACACATGGACACACACATGCTGTTATGTGTATGGAGGTCATAGGACAACTTGTGGAAATTGGTTCTTTCCTTCCACTATGTGTGTCATCAGGTGTGGCAGCAAGGACCTTTACTTTCTGGGCCCTCTCACTGGCCTAGATCTGAGTCCTTTGATAGTGAATTGAAGCAGACTGTTCTTTGTTTGAAAGCAGAGACAGTTGTCAGGACAGAGACCAGGAGGACAGTAGAGAGCAGCCAGGACCTGAAGCAATCTCAAGTGCCTAAGTGGCATGCTTCTTCTTAGGAAGTTGGCAACACAGGGTCTGGCCTTGAATTAGAAAATGCGAAAGAGAAACATTCTGGGAAACACCCTGAATCTTTAGCAATGAGGTAGACTAGGAAAGGTTTTGAAAAAGAAGGCAGACGCCTCATGTGCAGCTCTGTAATCTCAGTGCTAGAAGTCAGAGCGTCAGGAGTTCAAGGCCAGCTTTGGCTGCATGTGAACTTGAGGCCCTCCTGGATCACCTGATTTTCCTGTCTCAAAAAAGGAAAAGAAAGATGAAGGAAGGAAGGAAGACAGGAAGGAAAAGAGGCGGTGTGCTTTGAGTTAGCCCTCCAGTTGTTGAGACTTGGAGTCGACAGTGCTGAGTGAGAAAACTCTGAGGCCCACCAAGGTGCACTTGAAGCTTGGCGTGTGTTTTAGCCAGGCTTGTTTGCTCCTGGATTCCTCTGCCATGGCCGGGCAGCTGGCTACTATGGGAAGAGTATTTCGGTCTTAGAACTACTTAGGTTTCTAAAACACATTAGCCTCATAGCCGTCCTCAGCAGCAGATCAAGGACTCGTTGATCTGTTCTCCCCTGTCTTCCTGTACCTATCAGAAGACTCATAATTGGTGAGCAGTGGCCTGTGGGACTCAGTATAAGGGTTGTTTTTTTTTTTTTTTTTTTTTTTTTTTTTTTTGGTTTTTCAAGATAGGGTTTCTCTGTGTAGCCCTGGCTGTCCTGGAACTCACTCTGTAGACAAGGCCAGCCTCCAATTCAGAAATCCACCTGCCTCTGCCTCCCAAGTGCTGGGATTAAAGGCATGTGCCACCACCGCCCGGCGCAGTATAAGGGTTTTAATCAACAGTGTTTTGCAGATTGTATTAATGCTGGCTGATTTCACTTTGAATATGGGTTGCCATGAAAGGTGACAGCTCTGGGACTGAGCTCAGCCTTCCCTGTCTAAAGCAGCATCTCTGGAGCATGGGCGTGGTTTATATGGTGAGATGTGTTTGCTCAGGTGGCTGGAAAATGTTTTGTAAGCACCCAGGTCACAGAAATAGTCTCAAGATATCTGCTGACTGAATGGAAGCATCATCTCAGACCCTCTTTTTTCTTTAAATATCAGGTGGAAAATGGGGTATTTGTAGCCAACCCACTTCAGGAACGCACAATCCTAATGAGAAAAGAGGGCGAATCTGCCAAAAGCATTAATGAGATGCTCCTGAGCAGACTGTCTCGCTACAGAGCCTCTCCGTCGGCGACGCTTGCAGCCCTGACCGGCTCCACCATCTCCAACACGCTGAAGGAGGATCAAGCAGGTGCGTTGTCTCTTCCTGACCCCCGCACATGCTGCAGTGTGCTGAGCTCACCTCACCTGCACCTCTGGGTGTGACTCTCTAGACTGTGGGCACAGTGGAGCCCTGGAGCAGTTCTGCCCTACCTGGAGCTGTGTCCACCATCACCATTAGGGAAGATGTGCAGAAAAATGCAGCTAGCTACAGCAGTACACAACACAGTCCTGGCACTTAGGAAGCTAAGGCAGGGGAATCATGAGTTGGAGGCCAGCCTATGCTGTGTGAGATCACCCCAAACTCTGCCCCAAGCTCTCAAAAAAAAAAAAAAAAAAAAATCTGAATCTGAGCTAAAAATGGATTTGATGTTTTTTGTTAATCCTCCCACTGTTTAAAATACTAGGAGGAAAAGCTCTTATGGTGATCTCCTATGAGGCTGTCCAGTAAATACTTTATGGTATGTGTTAGAATGTAAAGACATTGTCGCCACAGGCCTCTGTGGTATCAATGTGAATACTTTAGCCTAGGTTAGTCCATTCAAATTAAAGGAGACACTTTGCACAGAACAGTTCTTTAGTTTTATCCTAAGTGAATGTTTTTGGGCTTCTCAAGATGGCTCCTTGGGTAAAGGTACTTGTGGTCAGGCTGAGTACTTGTGATGGCCTGAGTGTGATTATTGGGACTGTGGAAAGGTGAGAGCAGAGAACTGACCCACTGAGTTGTCTTCTGACCTCCATATGCAAATGTACACACACACTTTACACATACACATAAAAACACACTTAAACATACATACACATAAATACCATACACACATGCACACATATACATAAACACACATAGAAACAGACCACACACATATACACACACACACACACAAACACACACACACTAAATAAATAAATAAGTAAATAAGTAAATGTATGTGAAGAAGGCAGCTCAGAAAGTAAACACTTTCATACGGGCTAAACTCTTCATCTGGGTTTATGCCTCTACGCTCACCTCATTCCTTTCAGTAGACTCATTAAATCTTTCTGTAAAGAAAGAAAACAGAAAAAGAACAACCTTCCTCCTACCTCTGCAGCAACCCTCCACAAGATCTCACGTAGCCAAAGATTGCCTCAAGCTTTAGACCCCTGTCTCTACCACCTACGTAGGGCTCATAGGTGGATACTACCATGCCTAGTCGTGTGGTGCGTGTGTGCTCTGTTTTTGTCTTATGTGTTTGCATGTTTTGCTTGCCTGTGTTTCTGTATACTGCACTTGTGTGTTGGTGCTCCTGAGGCCAGGAGAGAGTGTTAGATCTCAGGAACTGGAGTTACAGATGTCCCAGTACCCACCATGAAGGCACTGGGTTTGAACCTGGGTCTTCTGGAAAAGCAACAATAGCTATCAACTGTGGGACCATGTCTCCAGTGGTGTGTGTGTGAGAGAGAGAGAGAGAGAGAGAGAGAGAGAGAGAGAGAGACAGAGCAGAGAGAGACAGAGACGGGGGAGAGAGAGAGAGAGAGAGAGAGAGAGAGAGAGAGAGAGAGAGAGAGAGATCCTGGAACCCCCAAAACTGCATAAATACAGTTTTTTTATTTTTTAAAATAAACCTCAAAAGGCAATACTATCTTTAAAATTTTTAGTAGGGTGTGATGACTCATTCCTATAATCCCAGCACTTGGAAGAAAGAAGCAGGAGGATTACTATGTGTTTGAGGCCAGCCTCAGCTACAGAAAGACTCTATCCTGTCTCAAGATCCCATACACACACAGTGTCTTACACTGAAAACCTACTAGCTCTAGTCTCCAGGGATCTGTGGAAATGAGTTAAGTCTTCACGAGGTCTGCAGCTGTGGAGCTAGGGGATAGCTGAACTGCCAAAGGCATGCCACGCAGAGCGAGGGCCTGAATCCAACCCCAGCGTGCCACGACAAAGAGCCAGGTCACTCCCAGAGCGCTGTGAATTCAAGGACAGCCTGGTCTATATCATTGCAGGCCAGCTAGGGCTGCAAAGTGAGACCATGCCTCAAAACAGAAACAGCAAAAGTAAGGTTGACATCTCCTTCTTAATGTCACCTGAAGTTGACCTCAGACCTACACACTCATGGATATACACACCTGATACACACATAAACAAATATGTATATTACTCCCAATTGATAAATAATAGAAATAAAAATAATTTTTAGCCGGGCGGTGGTGGCGCACGCCTGTAATCCCAGCACTCTGGGAGGCAGAGGCAGGCGGATTTCTGAGTTTGAGGCCAGCCTGGTCTACAGAGTGAGTTCCAGGTCATCCAGGGCCACACAGAGAAACCCTGTCTCAAAAAAACCCCAAAAATAAATAAATAAATAAATAAATAATAATAATAATAATTTTTAAAATGTAAAGTTTTATTCTGTGACAAGCTAAAACATATTATCTGACAGTAAGTTTGTTTGGGAGGACACATTAGTAAACATTAGGCTATAAAGCCACTGAAGTTTTCTACATATTCATTAACTCATTTCATTATCCCAGAAACTAATGTCCTGAATAAAGAACATATTTCTTGAGGGCTTATGGTTTTGTTTGTTTGTTTATTTATTTTTATTTAAAAAATACTTTTATTTATTTATTATATGTAAGTACACTGTAGCTGTCATTAATAATAGAAGAGGGTGTCAGATCTCATTACAGATGGTTGTGAGCCACCATGTGGTTGCTGGGATTTGAACTCAGGACCTTCGGAAGAACAGTCAGTGCTCTTAACCACTGAGCTGTCTCTCTAGACCCTTGTTTGTTTGGTTTGTTTTTTTTTTTTGTTTTTTTTTTTAAATGGAACTGTATTGTTTGTTTGTTTGTTTGTTTGTTTGTTTGTTTTCTAAGACAGGGTTTCTCTGTGTAGCTCTGGCTGTCCTGGAACTCACTCTGTACACTAGGCTGGCCTTGAACTCAGAAATCCGCCTGCCTCTGCCTCCCAACTGCTGGGATTAAAGGCGTGTGCCACCACTGCCCAAATGGAGCTGTTTCAAATGGAAGTATTCAAAACATCAGAAAGAATAGGTCTCCCTGCTGCTCTTGCTGGGACCTAGCTGCACACAAGCACCCGTCACTCCAGCTCCAGATGAGCCAGCGCCACCTTCTGGTTTCTGTGAACAAATTAAAAAGGAGAAAGATTTCATCTCACATATTCTTTTAATCTAAGTCCCCAAGAATGATTTTCTGTCTGTTGAGAACTTGAACAGTTTGTTGTGTTTTATAGCCCGACAGCTTCCTGAAGCTCTGGTGGCCTTTCTCCTGACAGGGTCGGTCCTTTCTGAGCTCACTGCTCTACACATCAGTGACAGCAATCAGGCATGTTGTGCATTTCACACCTCCTGACTAGAAATAGTAACTATTCTGTTGATGCTATCTTTTGTCACTGACCCCCAAAGTGGAAATGTATATATAATGGATTACTGTAAACAGTGTGAGTTTAAAATTCCCATGTGAGAGATATTCTGAGAGCCCTGGGTAGCCGGAAGGTTTGGTTGGTTCTGTGACAAGAGCTCTTTGTAGTGAATGTAAAGTCACAGACTTGTCAAGGATTTGCTTTAAGCTGTGCACTCTGGGGCCAGAGTCTGTAAGCGCCAGGCCAGGCCAGCCAATGATATATGGTTTCAAAAAAAATTTTTTTTAATAAAATGAAAAAAAAAACCACCAAAATTAGGGTATCCATTTCCTGTTAAAGCTCAAACTATAGCTGTTCTGTTTTGAGATTTATTCCAAATGAGCCTTTATTCTTTTGGAAAAATTTTTAGGGTCCTTAGGCATACTGGACATTGGGAACAACTTTAGGACAGTCCGACCATCCCATAGGAGACTTGGGGGTCAGAAGATAATTCTTGCTCTTTCTGCTTAATCTTTTTATATTTATTTTATTTTATTTCATGTATACATGTGTTTTGCCTACATTTATGTCTGTGTAACACTTGTGTGCCTAGTACCCTCAGAGGTTAGAAGAGGGATTTGGAGCCCCTGAACTCCAGTCATAGGCAGTTGTGAGCTGCTATGTAGGGGCTGGGAATCAAAACTAGGTCCTCAGGAGAAGCAGCCAGTGCTCATAATCACTGAGCCATCTCTAATTCCCCCTCTGCCTAATTGTAGCCTGGCTTTGTTTCAGTTTGGACTCCTCATTATAGCCAAGCCCGTTTTATAATCCCATTCATAAGAGTGTGAAATAGTGACCATTTTCATTTCCTTCTCCAGCAAATACTAGCTGTGGCCTTCCTCTGAAAATGCTGCGGAAGACTCCCATGTATGCCTGTGGCACCTACTTGGTGATGCTGGTCCCGCCTCCAGGAGGCTCAGGCAGCTCTGCCACCCGCTCTCTTTTTGGTGGAACAAGTGGTCTGTCGTCTTTAAAAAGTAAGTATGTTTTATTTGGATGCTTCTTCTGATGCATCTCTGCATTAGTCACTTTTCTGTTGCTCTGCTGACCACGGTGACTTAAGAGAGAGTTTGTTTTCTGCTGTTCTAAAGGCCTAAGGGTCTGCGTGGAAGGGAGACTGGCCGCATCGCAGGGAGCCAGCAAGTCATACTTTGTGTTTTCTTTTTTGTTGTTGTTGTTTTTGAGACAGGGTCTGTCTATTGACCAGGCTGGCTTTAAACTTAGAGTTATCTGCCTGCCTCTGCCTCTGCCTCTGCCTCTGCCTCTGCCTCTGCCTCTGCCTCTGCCTCTGCCTCTGCCTCTGCCTCTGCCTCTGCCTCTGCCTCTGCCGAGTGCTGGGATTAAACATGTGCCCACCACAACCCGCTCAGAAAGTCACATTTTTCATCTCAAGCATGGAGTAGAGAGAATGAACTGGAAGTACCTTCCCGCTCTCAAAGCCTGTCCCCAATGATGTCTCTTCTCCTGATGGGCTGTGCCTCCCCATACCTTCTCCAAACTGAGGACTGAGTGTTCAGAGGCATGAGCCAATGCACAGTAGTTCTCATCCGAACCAGCACAGTCTCTAACTCTGAAATAGAAAGCATTCTTATTTATTGTTTTAAATGTACTCTGTTATAGTTCCTTTCTGATAACACAAAATAATAATGGTGGATAAATTACGGGCTGAGAATCTGTTAATTATCTGGTGCTGAGGATGGTACCCATGCCACCTGTCCTGCCGGTCTTGCCCGGAGCTCCACCCAGCCCTCAAAATGTAACTTTTTTTTTTGCAAAAGATTGATTGATTGATTGATTGATTGATTCATTTATTTATTTAATGTATATGAATACACTGTAGCTGTACAAATGGTTGTGAGCCATCATGTAGTTGCTAGGAATTGAATTTAGGACCTCTGCTCGATCCTGGCCCCAAAATGTAACTTTTTAAACTTGTTTTTATTTTTTCCTGCGTTGACTTACCATGTAACCATATCTGTTCTCAAACAGTAATCCATCTGTTTCTGCTGCTTCTTCTTTTTTTTTTTTTTTTTTTTTTTTTTTGGTTTTTCGAGACAGGGTTTCTCTGTATAGTCCTGGCTGTCCTGGAACTCACCCTGTAGACCAGGGGCTGGCCTCGAACTCAGAAATCCACCTGCCTCTGCCTCCCAAGTGCCGGAATTACAGGCGTGCGCCACCACCACCCAGCTCTGTTTCTGCTTCTTGAGTTCTGGGATTAAAGGTGTGGGTCACCATGACTGTTCCCAAGCCCTCCTTTGGTCTCCATGGCAGAGCTGTTCACTGATTACTGGATTTAGGCTCATTTGATTAGAACAGCTCTTCATGGACCACTACCATGAGAATGCAGTTGACGTGTGAAATGCTTCCTTCTGTGGCCTGCGCCATTTTGGTCACCATGGGTCTCAGCACGAGGAAATACCCGTTCTTGCCTTTAGACCATGGGGGTTGCTAGGTAGTTGAAGGTCCCTGAGCTTGCCTTCAGGAATTCTGAGGAGTGATAATGTCTACGATGACTAGAAATGGTCATTAATTCTTCCTCACTGTTAGAAAGAGGGGCAGGTGTACATGATGCCGAATGTGAGTGTGGAGGTCGTCGTGGACTGGAACAGAAAGGAAAGACTTCTGAGATGAGAAGTAGGCATTCACCTGTGTGAGGCAGAGTCGGGGCTTCTGTGAACGGAGCACACTGGAGAAGTGTGTGTGTGTGTGTGTGTGTGTGTGTGTGTGTGTGTGGCAAGACCACTTGGTGAGATAGACCAGAAGGAAACAAAAAAGAAGACTGGGGCAGAGCTCAGTGTAATATTTACCTAGTATGTCCAAGGCCCCAGGTTTCATCTTCAGGGGCAGGAGGAGAACTAGTCTAGTTTACTCTAGAATTAGTATAGTTCCCATTTGATGGTGGAGGAAGAGAAGGAAACCAACATAAGAGGCACTGAGACTACTGAGAAGGAAGAAAGGAGCTGTGAATGGGGGCACACCCCCGTAAACCTCAGTGCAGAGGGTCTCAGCCTTTCTAATGATGCTGGAACCCTTTAGTACAGCTCTTCATGTTGTGGTGACCCCCAATAGTAAAATTATATTGTTGCTACTTAGTAACTGTAATTTTGCTACTGTTATGAATTGTAATGTAAATATCTGACATATAGGATATCTAATATGTGACCCATATGAAAGGGTCAGTCCACCCCTTTCACACCCCCAGAAGGTATCGACCCAGGTTGAGAACAGCTGCCATAGTACTTGGGGGTCAAGAGCCATAGCCACTTAGAGACTTCATGCCTATAATATAAGTATCTGGGATGCTAAGCAGGGAAATCAGGCTTCTGAGGCTCGCCTGGACGTCATGGTGAAATTCTGTCCAAAACCCAATCAAAGCAGGGTGGGTGTGAGGCCAGCAGTGGTACCAGCACCATGGGACTGACGCTCTGACTCGGCTCCTGGCATGGCAATGGTGAGGAAGGCACCTGTCCTAGCCAGGATGGGTGTTGTTACGAGGAAACACCAGGACCAAAAGCGAGCTTGGGAAGGAAAGGCTATGCGTCACACTTCACACTGTGGTCCATCACTGAAGGAAGTCAGTAGGAACTGAAGCAGGGCAGGAACCCGGAGGCTGAACCTGAAGCAGAGGCCATGCAGGGGTGCTGCGTTTTCATGGAACCCAGGACCCACCAGCCCAGGAATGACACCACCCACAATGCATTGTCTGGGCCCTCCCCTATCCATCACCAATTCAGAAAATGCCTTCCAGGCTTGCCTCCAGTCTGGCCTTTTGGAGGCATTTTCTCAGTTAAGGCTCCGTCTCTCGAGGGCTATAGCCAGTGTCACGTTGACATACAGCTGTCAGCACAGCACTTCATATTATCTTTGCTCTGCCAGTGAGAAGCCTGGGAGGGTGTAACCTCAGACCCTTGTTCCTGCTCTGACTTCCTTTGTCAACGTTGCTGCTTTAAGTCACTTTCAGAAATATAGTTTAATATCAAGTTTATGAAGACATTTGGTCAGCATCGCTTTTATTTGTTTATTTTGTTCTTCTGTGTATATTTTCTGTTTTTTTGTTGTTGTTATCACTAGAAAACAACAAAATAGGAATTTTCAAAAGAAGTCTGACTAGGAGCCCAAAATGGAAACTTTCAAGAATAGTCTTCAGGATCATTAAATAGCTGTCTGTTTTCACAGTCCTGGCCTCCAGTTTGGTGTATAACATTTCCGATGGCCAGTTCGCCAGTCGCGCAGATCTCATAGATGCTGCTGGAAGCTCCCTGGGGCGTGGTGCTCTCGTACCGGGATTGGGTAAGACATGAACACGCCTGTTTCTTTGAAGCATGAGTGACTGATCTTGAAGAATCTTGTCATGTGTCTGTGGCATTCCAGTGTCCTTAAAGAAAGCTCATACCCTTTAATTTAGGGACTCGATGTGCAAGCTCCCATGTATAAGCTTGTCAGTGACCTGCCACTGAAGGCACTCAGCATTAGGCTGTCAGACGATGCCCACTGCAGTCTCCAGAGAGGCCATACAGACATTTATTCCTCTGAACACGTTAGAAAATGACCCCGATGCTGTGCATTGGGTTTGTTCTTTGTCTCGACTACTAGGGAACACACAAAGGAGTTTGTCACTCATTATTGTGCATTGCTGTTACCTGTTCCTATGGTTCTTTGGGCTTTTTATGAAAGCCACCTGAGCCCTTTCCAGAAGCAGGTCACGTGAATTAGTTGCTGCAAACCACTTATTTTATTATTTGTTCCTTCTCACATAGGAACTGAGCAAAACTGCAAATTAAATTTAGATTTTATGCTCAGTTCCAATCGAGTCTGTTGCCATGTAGATCTTTGAGGGTAGAGTTGTGGCTGCCAGCACTGGAGAGGATTCCTGCCCTTTGCTCTTTGGTGGTGCTGTGGGATATGTGTTGAGGTGTGCTGTGTGGCACAGCAGCTGTATGAACTGTGTGTTCACAGGGGCCTGTTATGATACCATGAACAATATGCTATGGACTTGCTCAAATGACTACATCGACCAGTGGTGCAATCCTGGGAACCAGGCCTTCCATTACGTGTGCCAGAGACTGGGCGTCAGCCATATCATCACCGAGCCCAAAGGTGAGCAGCACTCTCAGACCCCAATGTGACAGACTTGAGGAGCAGCAACAGAACGTGTCTACAGCTTCCTTCTTGGAGTTTAAGAAGGAATCCACTGTTGGCTGTGGCAGGGAAGGCTGGCCATGTGGATGGGGAAAGCATGTAATTCAGTGGGCGAGTTGAGGGACTTGTAGGTGTTTACGGAGAAACTCCTGTTTCCCTCCCCAAATCTAAACTTAGATGTAAAATTTGATTACTAGAGAGGGCCTCATGTAATCTCAGCATGGGAGACGCTCAGGCAGGAGGACTGCTCTGCGTTCTAGACTACCACGGGCTACAGAGTGAGTTCTGCTTTAACTTAAGCTGGTCTTACCTGAAAACAAAACCCACATACAACATTGATTATTGGTTCTCAGGCTAAAATCCTCCTAAGTGCTGGGTTAAAGGTGTATGCCACCATGCCTGGCAATATTAACATTATTAAGATCAATTGTCTTGGGATGGGGGAGAGAATAACTCAGCAAATTCTTTCTCTGTAAACTATTATTAAAATAGACATTATCAACAATGTAAGAACCATCTACATTCAGGTTTTGGAAATTGCTCAGTGGATTCACCATATTAAAAACAACACCAGAGGGCTACAGAGATGGCTCAGTGGTTAAGAGCACTGGCTGCTCTTCCAGAGGTCCTGAGTTCAATTCCCAGCAACCACATGGCGGCTCACAACCATCTGTCATGGAATCCGATGCCCTCTTTTGGAGCGTCTGAAGACAGCTACAGTGTACTTGTTTATATACATTACGGAATTCTTTTTTTTTTTTTTTTGGTTTTTCGAGACAGGGTTTCTCTGTATAGCCCTGGCTGTCCTGGAGCTCACTCTGTAGACCAGGCTGGCCTCGAACTCAGAAATCCGCCTGCCTCTGCCTCCCAAGAGCTGGGATTAAAGGCGTGCGCCACCACTGCCCGGCCTTTTTTTTTTTTTTTTTTTTTTTTTTTAAATAAGATTTTCTTATTTATTTTATGTATGTGAGTACACCATTGATTTTTTTTTTTTTTTTTTTTTTTTTTGGTTTTTCAAGACAGGGTTTCTCTGTGTAGTCCTGGCTATCCTGGAACTCACTCTGTAGACCAGGCTGGCCTCAAACTCAGAAATCCACCTGCCTCTGCCTCCCAAGTGCTGGCATTACAGGCGTGTGCCACCACGCCCGGCTACACCATTGCTCTTTTTTTAAAAAAAAAGCACAAAATATGTTTAAAAAATGAAAAACTAAAAATAACAACAGAAACAACAGCAGCAGCAACAACAGCACTCAGGAGGCAGAGGCAGCAGATCACTGTGAGTTTGAGGCTAGCCTACTATACATTCTAGTCTAGCCAGGGCTGCAGAGTGAAAGCTTGTCTTAAGCAACAGCAACCACCACCACACTCCCTCAGCACACTGGGTTAGAGCAGTGGAAGCCTGGGGCAGTTTTAGCTGAGGCTGCTCTAGTCTCCATGCAGCCTTGGTCACCACAGCCATTCTGCCAGGGTGGGTTGTGCCTGTTGTGAAAATCAGCAGTTTTGCTTCCGGAGGGCTGAATGCATTTGTGGCTGAGCCTCTGTAGCACCACCAGCACCAGCACCAGCACCAGCACCAGTAGCAGCAGCACTACCACCAACACCAGTACTACCACCATCTTTGGTACCAGAGAGGAAAGACCAGCAAAGTACCTGGAAATGTGATGAATCTCTGCAGGGGCCTCCATAGTAGAAGACCCTGAAGAGCCCTTGATGTATGTGCATGTCTGGATAAATGTAAACTGGAAACATTGTCAGTGGGCCAGAGGGGAATTACATATCAGGGAAGAGTTTACAACTGCCAGAGCTGGGACACACCCTGAGCCTTACACACAGATTTACACAGAATCAAAGTGTTACTAGCTCAAGAAGTTGGGGTGCCCTCTGACTATCGGTTAACAGGCACCAAGTCCTGAAATAAAACCCAGACCTGGGAGTTTGGCTCAGTGTACGGCAGACTGTCAGAAGGAACAAGGCCCCGGCTTCTACTCCTAATACCAGACGCAAGAGTGAAACAAGGGGTTAAAGGAAAGAAGCCCAGCTCCACACTAGAGACACTCAGATGCTGGGCCTGGTAGATGACAGCTTTAAACAGCTTTACAAATATGTTAAAAACTAACTGAAATGTCTTAGAAATTTTGAAGAAAAGTGTGATGACTGACAAGATGAATAGAAACTCTAGTAAAGAGATACACAATTAACAATTGAGACTCTGTCTCATGTAGTCCAGGCTGGAATCAGATTCGCTATGTAGGCAAGGATGATTGATCTCCCACTTGTGGTCCTCCTGCTTCCACCTCCCAGTGCTGGGCCACGCACCCAGTTATGTTATGCTTCATGCAGCTAGCCAGACACTACCAACTGACCTGCATCCCCAACCTCAAGCAATGACTAATGCCAAGACCGCTGTAACTAAGTGTGGAAAGTATCCAGCAGAGGCAGGAATATCAGGAGTAATGGGGAATTGCCTACCTAGTGAGTCTGGAGCTAGCCTGTCTACACTCAAGTTACAACCTGAGAGAATAGCACAGAGGTCACGTGCCTTTCACTCACACCATATCCTGGGACTTGACTTGTATCAGCTGACATAGGTGGGAGGCTGATACTACCAACCTGCTTCTGCAGGGGCCCCACCCTGCCAGCCTTCTCCCTCTCCCACTTCTGATGTTGGTAGGAGGGGTCCTCATCACACCTAAGGGCATAAATCCACTCCACAGAGAGTGGACATGGATTAATCACCTCAGTAATTGACACATTATTATTTATTGTGTGGGTGCATATGTGTGTGTGTATCCTCCACCATGTGAATTCTCTACCTGCTGAATCACCTTGCCAGCCCCTGCAATTTCTTTAATATCTGTAGAGTTAGTAGTGATTTCTCTGCTTTCATTTCTCATTTTCATATTTTTGTGAACTTGCTAAAAATGATTGGCTTGCTTTGTCCCCATAAAATGCGAGGGACTTTTTTTCTTAGTTGTGTCTTGTTTCATGTGCTAGAGATTGGAGCCATGACTGTTGGTGGGAGGCAAGCGCTTTAACAGCTGAGAGTCCCCCAGGCCAGGGTGGGACCACTGAGCTGTTTCTTCAAGTCCCCAAGTGGCCTTACTTGTACTTTGCCTATTTATTCTCTCCCTCCATCCTCTGAATGCCTGAAACCATCCATGAGCCATGAAGTAGTTATATAAGAAAATGCTTGCTAATCTTTAATCAATACACATCTATCCAAATGGGATAGAATTGGGGGGTGCTGTGGGAGGGGTACTTGTGGGCAGGGCTTCTTCCATCCGGCAGCTTGAGGGTGGCTCTATGTCTTGTCGACTAGTTACCAGCATGGGCTGAGCTAGCCTGAACTCCAAGCTGCGCTCTCCCACTTTGCAGCTGTATTATGATTTAGGGTAACAACCTCTCTTACTCTTGGTTTACTGCCCTATAAAACAGGGCTGAAGAGTTTCCATTATAAGCATGCATGTCAGACTTTATTCCATTGTTAAGGACATATAATCAGCTCAGTAAGCGATACTTTCCTGTGTTGTAGAAGACACAGTTCTCACATATTTACATTCCACACTCTGGCAGGAAGGGTTAGGAACAGCACTGGCATCTTTGGGCACCATGAGTGTCCTTGTGTGTACACAGCTTTTGTGCCCTGGAGAGTTGCTTTCTGGGACGCCTGTCATGGCTTTCCTCACCCTGCCTCTTCCTTTGCATCTTCCAGAAGAGGCCATCAGCACGAATGAGGTCATAAACCAGCTCCTGCACCATGTTGGCGCCATGTGCATTCACCAGCTCAACCTTCTAGCCGCAAACCCCAACCTTCCCATCACAAGTGTCCTGGGCAAGCAGCACCCAATCGAGGCGCGCCATCTGAGCAGCATCTGTGACATCATGGAGAAGGCCATGGTTAATGGCGACACCTGCATTGTACGCTGCATCCTCGTCGTCTTTCAGGTACATGTTGTCAGCATATGTGAGCAAGATGGCAGGCAGGAGCCACTCTTCTCAGAAGCACCTTCAGCAGCTGCTTTGCGTCTTGCCTCCCTGCTGCCCTCTAACTAGGGCTGTCCTTCTTCATGTGCACTGCACACGGCTCAGCGGCTGATGCTGTAGCTCACTGCTGTCAGTGTGTGGAAGGTATTTACTATGTGCTCTTGTGCAGTAGAAGAGGGTGGAGTTGAAAATGCACCTGCTTGTCTTTCAGAAGCTACATGTGCTTTCTTTTGGAGGTCTATTTTTACCCCTGGTGGAGTGAGCAGACTTAGCTCTGCCCGTTATGTTTCTGTAGGTGGTGTTTAAATTTTTCTTCAGCCCACAAACTGAAAGGAACCGAGACATCATTCGGCGGTCAGGATTGCTTCTTTGGCAGTTGTTGATGGCACCGAAAGATCAAATCTGTCCTGAAATTCAGAAGGAGGTCTGTCTTGCCATCAGGTAAACAGCAAATGGGATTTCTTAGTGCTCCCTGCAAAGTAGGTAATGCATGGGGGCCTCTGCAGGTTGACGCCTACATCGCTCAGCTCCTCTGGGATCTGGGCCTCACCAACCGAACAGTTTTCTCCCCGTACCAGAGGCAGCCTGTGCGAATTTAGAGATCCACCTGTCTCCTCGTCCTGAGCGCGGGGACTAAAGGCATGTATCACCACCACCACCTGCCAAGCAGAGCTCGTGCAAGGGTTGTCAGTGTACAGTTACGAGCCGCTAGGCTGCGCAAGTGTGAGTGTGTCTGGGCATTTGGGAGCATGCCTTGTTGTGAGCAGCCCTAGTGCCTAGAGTTTGCTCTGCTGTTCACATTGGCTATGACTTCTGTCTCCTCGGGTGTTGATGTAGGACAGGACTTAGTTGTGCAGGTTCTTGTCAGCCGGCTCAGGATCTTGGGTTGCTGAGATGGCTCTGTGGGAAAAACTGCTTACCACCCAAGCATGGTGACCTGAGTTTAAGCCCCAGAACCCACTGCAGAAGGAGAATCAACTCCTGATGGTTGTCCTTTGACCTCTAGTCATACACTGTGGCATGAACATACCTGCAATTGCATCACACACACACACACACACACACACACACACACACACAATTATAATAGTAATTTTAAAAAAAAAATCTTGTTGAGATGGGCATAGCATCACATATATTTAATCCCAGCACTTTTGAAGCAAAGGCAGGCCAATCTGTGAATTCAAGGCCAGTGTGGCCTACATAAGTGTGAGTTCCAAACCAGTCAGAGCTATACAGTGAAGACTTCTGTCTAAAATAAACCCAAAAGCCCTCATAGGTTCAGTAGTGATTTTATTTTTTCTTAAAACCTATGTTTACACATGTGTCTATGCCACGGATCAGTGTTGACTTCTCTGTCTTATCCTTTGAGATGAGGTCTCCAGGGAACCAGCTGGCTACATCAGCTGGCCAGCCAGCCAGCCCTAGGAGCCTCCTAGGCTCTGCCTGCCACCACTGGGGTCAGGGGCATCGCCTCTGTGTCCAGCTTTTCCAGTGACTTCTGGAGAGGGAACTCAGGTCCTGTTCTTTCAGAGAGAGCATTTGATTCAATGGTCCATCCTCACAGCCTCCTTACTGGTGAACTTAGAGGCTGTGGTCTAGTGAGAGTTTTGTTGTTTTGTTTATGACTTGGGGGGCTTTTTCTTCTTTTTGTGTTTTTGGTTTTTGAGGCTGGGTCTTCGGATGTAGCCAGACTGAGCTGGAGTTTGAGATCCTCTTATCTCAGTCTTTCAGTTCCTGGAATTATAGGCATGTGCCCTCATGCCCAGCTATTAATTATTGTGAATTAATGAATTAATTTTTGAGACAGAACCTCACTGTGGGGCCCTCCCTACACCTACCACTTCACATACCAAGCTGGCCTCAAGTGCATTCTGTACCTCAGATGGCCTCAGTATTGTTTTTTGATTTGTTTATTTTTATTTCCATCTATTTTCATAGAAGTAGAGCTGTAATATGATCACATGTAGTGTAGGGGCCCCTGGAGACAGGGATGGCTGGCTTGCAAGGGTCCTCTGGAATGAGGGCAGGCAGCAGGACGGAGGGCGGGACTGAGGGCAGGTGGCAGGTTCGGGCTGGCTGGTTTCCTTCTCTGTCTCTTTTCTCAGTATGCCATGTGCCCAGTTGCCTCCTGTTGACCATTAAATCAACTGTGGTATAGACAGAGACTCCTGGAGACGGGAGTATCGTGCTGTCCTCGTGATGGCTTCTCAAGTGCATGAGACACAGGACATACTCAGGCTTTGTGCTAAATCTGCACACTTGTTTGTATGCCACAGCTCAGAAAAGCAAAAGAAGAAAATCTCTGATGACATTTTCCCTTCTCGGCTTCTTAAAAAGCTGAGATCAGGACTTCTCTTTGCCACATGATTTGTGACACAACCTGCATATATGATCGGCTTGTCACCACTGACTTCTCGTAGCTTTCAAATTCTCTTTTGCTGGTACTTTAGGGACTCTGACATACCTTATCATTTTGGTAATTTAATGGCAAAAGATTGGAAAGATCTCTTCTATCAGCGAAGTGATTGGAGTGTATCATGTTGGTGAATATAGGTCCCCGCTTCTCCTGGGATAGGGAGGGTAAATGTCAGCGTCTTCCTGTGTAACCCAGGCTGGTCTTGAGCTTGAGGCCCTCTCCTCTCAGTCTCCCGAGAGCAGGGTTATGGGTGCATACCACCACATCTGGGCAGACCGGCATCTGTAACAAACATTTAAAGAGCTAGAGTTTGATTTTTCTAGACTTTTTTTTTTTTTTTAACTTGTTGACTTTCCTGTCATTTCAGCTCTGGCTTAAATATATTGTACCCAGGTGACACAGAAATTAATAACTTACTTAAGCTGGTCTTAACAGAAGGTGAGAATTTTCAGAATTATCTTTGAACAACTGTATGTCTGCATGTCTATTACTAAGAATTGAACCTAGGGCTTTGAATGTACTAAGCATTTACTTTGATTATATTCCAAAACCCCATTTTTTTTTTACTTGGAAAACAGTTTATATTCTGTATCCTGATTGTTTTATCTGCATGTGTGTCTGGGTACCTCACACTTGCATGTCCCATGGATTGCCAGAAGTTGTTAGATCCCCTGAAATTGGAGTTATTCCATGGTGTTAAGACTCCATGAAGATGCTGGGAATCACTGAGCCATCTCTCTGGGGGGAGAGAGAGAGAGAGAGAGAGAGAGAGAGAGAGAGAGAGAGAGAGAGAGAGAGAGAGAGGAAGAAAAGAAGAGAAGAGAAGAGAAGAGAAGAGAAGAGAAGAGAAGAGAAGAGAAGAGAAGAGAAGAGAAGAGAGAAGAGAGAGGCAGACAGAGAGAGGGACAGACAGAGACAGAGAGACAGACAGAGACAGAAAGAGAATATGAATGAATCACTAAATTTCCGATGGTAGCTTTGAACTTTGAGGTCTCCTCCTTCAGCCTTCTGAGTAGCTGAATATACTATTCTTTTTGTTCTTAAGGACATTGCTGGGCTGTTACAGGGGTTCTCATTTTCTTCCTATTAGTCAGCATTCTTGAAAAAATGTGTATTTGGACTGGAGAGATGGCTCAGTAGTTAAGAACACACTGGCTGTTTCTTCAGGAGACTCGGGTTTGGTTCCCCGCACCCACAAGGTGGCTCACGGACACCTGTAACTCCAGATGTAAGGATCTGATGCCCTCTTCTGACCTTTGCTGGCACCAGACATGTACACAGCGCACATACAATCATGTAGACAAAACACACATAAAATAAATCTTTTTTTTTTTTTTAAAAGTAAAGCTGTTGCTGTAGTCACGGACAGAATGTTTGTGTCCCGTGCCAGAGTTCCTAGCTTCCTCCTATTACTCAGCCAAGAGCAACAACAACGAGTGCATGCATGCAGCAGCCGGACTTCAGGGTGAAAGCAGAATCTGCAATTGGAGTATTGTTAAGCTTTACCCCTCTTTCTATGACCTGATTCTAGAATCTGGAGTGTAGATGTTTCTCACATTTACAAACAACCTGCTTCTTATTCTAGCATGGCAGCGGCACATGCCTGTAACTTCAGCACTCAGGAGGCAGAGGCAGGATGACAAGGAACTCCATGTCATCCTCAGTGTATGGAGAGGTCAGGTCATCCTGGGATAGTGCAGACCTGTCTCCACCAGAGAACCAACCAACCACAATTTTATCATGATTTCTAGCCCAGGGCGTGTGTGTGTGTGTGTGTGTGTGTGTGTGTGTGTGTGTGCGCGCGCTTGTTTTTTCATCTATTTGAATGCATGTTTTAATTTAGACTGAACAACAGCCACAGAAGACATGGTAAGAACACTCAGTGTTTAACAGCAGCACTAGTCTCAGGAAGGAACTTTATATTGCTTTATAACACACCAGGAGGAAAATCAGACTTCAAGCACACATCCTGGCTAGAGCCGAGCCTGAATGTGACGCTGCTCTGCTGTCACTTGCATGAGTCTGAACTCTGTGCTCCTCGGTTGTCCTCCATCTACTTTTTTGGAACTTTTTTTTTTTTTTTTTTTTTTTTTTTTTTTGAGACAGGGTTTCTCTGTGTAGCCCTGGCTGTCCTGGAACTCACCCTGTAGACCAGGCTGGCCTCGAACTCAGAAATCCGCCTGCCTCTGCCTCCCAAGTGCTGGGATTAAAGGCATGCACCACCACACCTGGCTGGAACCTTTTTAAAAGAACCTTTTTAAAAGTTTTCTTTGAGCAGGAGGTGCAGTTTGTTAAGATATTGCTCCAAGCTGACCTTGAACTTGCAGCAGCCCTCCTGCCCCAGCCTCCCAGATGCTGGAAGTACAGCTCAGTTACATAGATGGCTTTTCTAAGTGCCCTTGCCAGGGTCACTCATGGCCTTTTGTCCTGTATCAGGAGAGAGAAACAGTGGACTCTCCCAGCTTCGAGACGTGATCCTCACCAACCTAGCCGAGCAGCTTCAGAATAACCGATTCGGCAGTGATGAGGATGATCACTACAGGTGAGGCCTGGTAGTTCTCCATGGCTGTGACTAGACCCCACCACCAAGAGCAACCACAGAAGAAAAGATTTATTGGGCTTTGCAGTTCCAGAACGATAAGGATGTATCCTGGTGAGAAGGCTTGGCTGCACACAGCAGGCGTGATGGCAGGCGTAGGAAGCAAAGTGTGAACTAGAAGTGGTCCAAAGCTTTAAACTCTCTGCCTGCTCCCAGAGACACACTTCCTCTAGCAAGGCTGTTCCCACTAAGAGCTCTCCAAGCAGCACCACCCGGTGCCCAAGCCTGGGCAGCATTCTCATTCAGAGCACAGCACATCTCTTAGGTTGGTCATGACTAGCCTGTTTTAGTACGTGATAACTTACATTTAAATGTGTTTGATCATGAGTTTTCTGCTATAGCTAATACAGTGACCAGCATGTTGAATCTAAATTCTGGGCCTACCGAAATGTACTAAACCCTGCAGCTGTCCTAAGAGCTGAGGTAACCTGTTTCAGTGTGATGAGCGTGAAGTGCTTCGGGCCTGGCAGAGTCCTTAGCAGAGGTGATGCTGAGGGCGTTCTCATAGGCAGCTGGCTTGCTCTCTGTGAAAGAAGCTGTGTGCTAGACTTACTAGGGGATGCCTTTGTTTTTCTATTACATTTACTTCTAAAATACTTGAATTAGGAGGTAGGGCACCATTTTGGTTTATGGAGTGTCTGATTGGTTTGATGACTTCCTGACAGTGAATTAACTTCTGATTGTCTCATACCAAGTGTACTGTGCATGCTTTCATGTTTTATAGACTCAATGATGAGCTCTTACACTACATCCTAAAGATTGTTGTGCGAGAATCCTGTATCCTAATCACCAAGTGCCAAACGGTCTCCAAGGATGATTTCCAGAAGCTCCTTTCAACGGTGCCTGTAAGTGAGGACTTTACTGAGGCAGTGTTGTCTCCTCTCAGGGCAGTCTGTGGATGACTGAGCTTACCCTGGAAATGTACCTGTGGGCAAGTCCACTCAAAGAACTTTTCCTAAAAAAGGGAGAAAAGAGACAGAGACACTCCTTCCTGAGGTTGCTCTCCAGTGTCAGATGCCTGATTGTTTGAATATGGAATTTTGTTTTTTGTAGTGAGAGTTTCCTCTGTTAGTTTACCGGTTTTTTAAACAGTATGTTTCAGAGGCCTGTGGGAACCAAAAGGTTTCTGAAGGGTTGGGGTGGAGTCTGCTGTAGAGATGTGAGAGATGCAGGCAGAGTGCTGAGGGCTGAGAGCTGAGCCAGTCTCAGAGAGGCTGGTGGGGGCCACGTGTGGAGTCCAGGAAGCCCAGTAAGCGCGTCCATCAGAGCCTGCACTCAGGGGCCTGCATCCAT
The DNA here is from genome assembly GCA_964023405.1 of Apodemus agrarius. Taxonomy (NCBI): domain Eukaryota; kingdom Metazoa; phylum Chordata; class Mammalia; order Rodentia; family Muridae; genus Apodemus; species Apodemus agrarius. The sequence goes on from OZ030028.1 coordinate 11,613,900, forward strand.
AGCTCCCAAGAAACTGTGTGCTCTCCTGTCTGCTTCCTCTTCTGTTTCTCTTGTGGATAGCTTTTAAAAACACGAGGTGTCTACAGGCCCTTTCAGTCACGGGAGGTCACTTAATGTCCTTATCTGTGTTAAAGGCGGCGTCCTCCTGCCTGCGCTATCTGATGGCAGTTCAGAATCACCTTCTCAGTAACACTGTGTTGATTAAGCCTGATGAGAATGAGGACAGTGACAGCTCCTTGCAGGGAGAGACATTGAAGGTACAGGTAAACACCAAGCTTTATTTCAAAGACGCTTTCTCCACAGCCACTAAGTTGCTGTATGTTGTGACGTTCCCAGTGCTGTTTAGTTGTGGTGAGAAGTGTGAGGCTGCTCATTGTTTGTTTGTTTGTTTGTTTGTTTGTTTGTTTTTCGAGACAGGATTTCTCTGTATAGCCCTGGCTGTCCTGGAACTCACTCTGTAGACCAGGCTGGCCTCGAACTCAGAAATCTGTCTGCCTCTGCCTCCCAAGTGCTGGGTTTAAAGGCATGCGCCACCACTGCCAGGCAGAGGCTGCTCATTGTGTTGGGCAGCTACGTGTCTGTGACTCTCATGACGTGTCACCATATGCTCTGGTGGTCTCTGTGCCTTTGTTTCTTTTTGTTTTGCAAGAATTGTAAGTTTGGCATTCACTCATAAGTGATCTCATTATACCTTAAAGCCAATCTGAGAGTATTACATTCCAACTACTTCCAATATTTGGATGATTTTTTTAAATTTAAATAACTAATTTGATCTTTATGTGAATAATTTCTAATTATATAGTTATTTAATTTTCTGTTACTTTTTTTTAAAAGTTGGCATCTGTGTAAATGCAGTCATTTGTTTGCATATGATGATATGGCACTGCACAGATATTTTTTATAGCAGTGGTTATTGTAATTCTGACAGATAGTCAGGGACCTCATTTGCACTGTTGTTGAAAATCTCATCCTTGAGAGCTGGTGGTATATCCCTCTAATCCCAGGGCTTGAGAGGGTGAGCCAGAAGGATTGTAGACACCAAAGGCCAGCCTGGGCTCCCACGGTGTGAGAGCTGGCGAGATGGCTCGGCTGGTCCTTGCTGCTGAGCGTGAGGAACTGGGCAGTGTTCCTGAGACCCTCTGGGACGAGAGAGCAGCTCTTGACAGTCTCTTCTAACCTCTACAGCCAAGCCATGCTCTTGCAGATGACCTGGGTTCAGTCCCCTGCACCGGATGGCAGCTCACGGCCATTGGTAACTTCAGTTCCGATGGCTCTGGCCCCTGTTCTGGAATCCATAGGTCCCCAAACACTGCTGGTATGCATAAATTTGTGTAGGCTCATGGACATATATGTAAATTTCAAAAAAAAAAATGGAACTGTGCATGGTGGTACATGAATTTAATTTTAGTTTTCAAGAGACAAAGGCAGGTGGATCTCTTTGAATTTGGAGCCAGGTTGGTCTACAATGTAAGTTCTAAAACTTCCCAAGACTACATAGTAAGACCGTTATTTAAAACAAAACAAGAACCAAAAAGCCAATTTTTCAATGAAAATATGGAAAGCCTGGTGTCACAGACGCCCGTAGGAGGCAGAGGTGGATCACTGGGGCTCGAGTCCACCATCTGGCCGGTGCGTAGTGAGCTCACAGCTTGTCTGCAGTAAGCTAGACCTGTGTCCGACAAAGCAGAAGGAAAAGTAATCATCTTTGTGGAAAATGAGAAATTGGTATGAACTCTCTGACTTGCTACCTGAAAATCCCACTCTGGAGGCCATGGCCATGGTGGGGACTGCCAGTCCTGCATGTGTCATTTGTCCTGAGTTTTCTAAAACACATTTCTGTAAGTTCAACGCCAGCCTGGTCTACAGAATGAGTTCCAAGACAGCCAGGGCTACTCAGAGAAACCTTGTCTGAAACAAACTAACTAACTAACTAACTAACTAACTAACTAACTAAAAACAAACAAGAGAAGAAAAGAAAGAAAAAGAAAAAAGTTATATACAGACAGACGGACTCTTGGCAAAGGTAGAATTGGCTAGGTAGTCTGGGCTTGGTGGTCTAGCATTTCCAAGAAAACCAAGACCCAGAGATGCTATGTAGAGATAGTTCACTAGTGTGTACTTTTTACATCATAAAATAGCTGTGAACTGAACAGTTGAGGGCCGCTGCCTTGTCTGTGTTCCAGAAGTCTGCGTTCTCTCCTGTTCAGTAACCCACAGCTGCTGCTGCTTACTTGGCTTCCAGCTTGGTGCATTTGAAACATGCTGGGCTAAGATGCTGGGACAAGGCCACTTGTCCGGTTTGAGCATGCCGTGGTTTGTCTCATCTTACCACCTATCCATGTGCTTTTTACTGTTGTGTTTTCTCTTTAGCTGTGCTCAGACCTCCCGAGGCAGTCTTCCACCCGGGCAGCATCTGGGCCTCCAGGAGTGCTCTTGTGCTGGATGGGACGGGAGCTAGGCCTTGCTGCTGGGCGCACAGTGCCTTCCCTGTGAAATACTGCGTATTTCTAGCTGCACTCCAGACTCTGGCCTCCCAAATCAAATTCCTACCTGCCACCCAAGAGGAGCTCACTGCACTGGGTTTCTACTGGCCACGTCTTGTCATCTGGAGATGTCTTGTTAAATAACCATGTCCCGTCATGTTGTCTCTGTGAGTGCCTGTTACTCACCACAAGGCTGGAAACTAATGCTGTGGTCTCTTCTGCCTAGGAGTTAAAGACCAGTATCTTGGCTCTGGCCACCCAGATCCTGACTGGCTGTGATGAGGTACTGGAAATGCTGCAGCAGGTCACCACTGCCCTCATAAACAGTGACCTTCCTGATCGAGAGCAAAGGTGAGCTTGGGGACGGCCACCTGCGGCTTATCATTGAAACCTTTTAGGATGGACCTCCAGGTGACATCCTAAAATCTAGTGTACAAGCCTGTTTGCAGGAAGGGGCTGAGACAGGATTGCATAGCCAAGGGCAAGGTTCTGCTGGGCAGCCTGGCCTCCAGCATGGCCACGGTCAGATTGGCCTTGCTTCCTTTCCTTTCCTTTCCTTTCCTTTCCTTTCCTTTCCTTTCCTTTCCTTTCCTTTCCTTTCCTTTCCTTTCCTTTCCTTTCCTTTTTCCTTTTCCTTTTTCCTTTTTCCTTTTTTTTCCTTTTTTTCCTTTTTTTTCCCTTTTTTCCTTTTTCCTTTTTTTTCCTTTTCCTTTTCCTTTTCCTTTCCTTTTCCTTTCCTCCTTTCCCTTTTTTCCCTTTTTCCTTTTTCCTTTTTCCCTTTCCCTTTTTCCTTTCCTTTTTCCTTTCCTTTCCTTTCCTTTTTCCTTTCCTTTCCTTTCCTTTTTCCTTTTTCCTTTTTCCTTTTTCCTTTTTCCTTTTTTTCCTTTCCTTTGATTTTTCCTTCATTTTTTTGCTCCCTTCCCTTCCTTCCTTCCTTCCTTCTTTCCTTCCTTCTTTCTTTCTTTCTTTCTTTCTTTCTTTCTTTCTTTCATTTATTCATTTTCGATGCAGGGTCTCTCTACATAGCCCTAGCTCTCCTGCGACTCATTATATAGACCAGGCTTGAAATCACAGAGATCTGCCTGCCCCTGCCTCCCAAGTCCTGGGATTAAAGGCGTGTGCCGTGACTCCCAGTGCAGAGTTGCCTTTCAACCATTTTCCTTAGTGCTGTACCGAGTTCCTTTGGGGAGGAAATGACTTAATGGCACAGCTAATCATCTGCTGCACAGAAGATGGCACTGACACAGTGCCTCAGCACCACTCCTGTACACTCTTCAGACCCGGGGCCTGAGGAGAGGGAGCCACTCCCACAGTAGCCTTTGCTCTGCTCTGCTTGCCTTTCAAGATGTTACACGCTGGAGTTTTATAATTTGGACATTGAGATATATTGACCTACTGTGAACCTGCTGCAGTCTTTGTTTCAGTGCGTCTGTCCTGTGTCTCAGTTATAGATGGTAGATGGGAAGAGGGCTGAGAACACTGTAACCCAGGGAGGCATGGCACCAAGACTTGTGAAGATGTCTGTTCTCTACCCCAGCGCATGGGAAGGGTGGAGTGTAATGGGGGATGTTGGAATGGGGTGCCCAGTTTTCCTTCCCACACCAACATCCTCAGTAACTTTGGAGAACTCACAATCCTTGTAGCAGAGAAATGCAATATCAGAGAGTGATTTTAGAGACTAAAATATGCCTGTTTAGTAGTCAAATTCATACACAAAGAAAGTTGAATGGTAGTTACTGAGGCCAGAGGAGGTGGGTTATTACCAAACAGGTATAGAATTTGGGTTTTATAGGATGAACAGAGTTAGATGGACAGTAATAATGGTTGTACATGATTCTAATCCTGAAATGCATGCCTCGAAGTGGCTAGGATAATAAATTATGTTAGGAATATTTTACCACCATAAACAGTATTAAAATAAACCTGCCTGCTTCTATGATTCCCGTGATTCTCAGTTGCCTCTCTGGAGTGGAGGTCTCAGAGGATGAGCAGGCACACCCACTTTGTAGCCCTTCTCCCTCCTTTCAGACGCAGCGCAGGATAGAGCCCGCAGCCCAGAGCCCTGGAAGAGCTCTCAGCACTTAGAGAAAGTCACAGCACTTCAGGACCCGTATATGAAGGGTTGGGACGGTCTGGAGATGTGTGCTCTGGACTAAAAAGCCTCCTCCTCTCCCTCAGTGGTGGGGTTTGGATAGAATTACTAGTTGAAAGAGGATGTTTAAGAGATGGGCCAGGCACAGGATGTGATGGTCGCTCTCCATGAACGAACTTGCTCTCTAACCTTCTAGGTTAAAAGGCTTGGAGCAAGTCACCAAGGCCACCATGCTCGGTCACCTTCTCCCCGTGCTGCTGACCTCCCTGATGCACCCCAATCTACAGACCCTGACCATGGCCGACGCCCTGATGCCTCAGCTCGTGCAGCTGGTGCTGTACACCAGCCAGGTGGGCTCCCATATTCCACTGACCAGCTCTCAGTTCACTGTCGTGGAGGGGCGGGTCACTATAAACACAGCCAATCCTTTACAAGAACCAAGAAAACCTTCAAACCTAAAATACAAAGTGGCATGTTCAGGGACTAGTTTTAGTTGTTGGGTGACTTAATGAGCAGCTATGGTCTGGCAAGTGTTGATGGCTGACCAGCTGGTGTCAGACTGACAGCCTACTGTGCATCCAGTGTCCTGAGTTCTTGCTGGCTGAGAATAAAGTGCAGGAGGGAATGGGGAGGTGGCCTCACTAGTGGGCATTCTGAGAGAAGGACGGCAGCAAGGACTGTGAGGGTACAGTGTGGCTTGCAAGTTCATATCTAGAGCTACTTGGGCAAGACACACAGATGGTTTAGTCCTTGGGAGCTCTGGAGGAAATCCAGTTAGTTGATATTGTTCTTCCTATGGAGTTGCAATCCCCTTCAGCTCCTTCAGTCCTTCCCCTAACTCTTCTATTGGGGTCGCTGGGCTCAGTCTGATGGTTGTATCTGTATTGGTCAGGTGCTGGCAGAGTATGGATGGGTCTGTAGCTCCTGCTACATATGTAGCAGAGGATTGCCTTATCTGGCATCAGTAGGAGGGGGCCCTTGGTCCTGTGGAGGCTTGATGCCCCAGAATAGAGGGATGCTAGAGGGGGGGGTGTGGGAGGAGGGGGGTCAGGGAGTACCCCCTTAGAGGCAAAGAGGAAAAAGGGATGGGTTGAGGTGTTTGTGGAGGGAAGACAGCGAAGGGGGACAACATTTGAAATGTAAATAAAATAATCAATAAAAAAATTGCAAGAGTTAAAAAACAAACAAACAAACAAAAAAATACATACAAATGATTTATGTTTTAGACGGCCTTGCTGCTTAAGACCCAGTGTCCGGTGTTTGCTGAAGTGAGCTGTTCCCCGTGTGGCACCTCAGAGCAGAAGTGCAGGCTTTTCCCTGATGAGAGGTAATGTGTGCATGTGCTGCAAGTCTTTCATGATAGCAGCTCTTTTTTTTTTTTTTTTTTTTTTTGATTTTTCTAGACAGGGTTTTTCTGTGTAGCCCTGGCTGTCCTGGAACTCACTCTGTAGACCAGGCTGGCCTCAAACTCAGAAATCCGCCTGCCTCTGCCTCCCAAGTGCTGGGATTAAAGGTGTGCGCCACCACCGCGTGGCTCGATAGCAGCTTTTAACGAGGGTCAACTAACTGGAAAGGAAAATACTTCAGGGCCAGAATTGCATAGCCGGCTGTAAGATTGTTTTAAATTTATAGGGACATGTTAGACTGCATTCACTTTCAAGCGAAGAGACCTGCTCAAAATTGACTTGAAGCTCTTATTATTGTGGACATATACAAGAAAGATTGAGTTTGGCGTTTAACTTTGCTCTGTTGGGGTATATGTTTGTGGTTCCTGTTGTAGCTGTGAGGTGTTGTTTTCAAACAGGCTTTCACTGTATAGTCTACATAGATGCAGTCTACGCAGACAGGTTGGTTTCAGACTCACAGAGGTCTGCCTGCCTCTGCCTTCTGAGTGCTGGGTTTGACTGTGTGCACAACCACACCCAGCTGAACTTCCTTGGTTTTAAGGAGTTAGGGGATCAATGATTCTTTTCCTCCATCCTCTCATGGAGCTGGAACCATAGGGCACGAGCTTCCCTGTGTTCAAGCTCACGGGGTAGCTCAGGCTGTCCTTGAGTCCTGAGCCTCCAGCATGTGCCTCCCGGTGCTGGGCCTATCCGGAGCCTCCAGCATGTGCCTCCCGGTGCTGGGCCTATCCTATCAGGAGTCGCTGGCATCAGGCCAGCTCTGTAGCCACGCTGAAGGAATAGACGTCACTGCATGCAGCCATGTCCAGATTTTAAGTTTGTTCACAGCCTCAGGCTCTGGAGTTCTTGAAAGCTGAGAATGGAGAAGGCTTTTACAGTCACCTCTCCTGCATGAAACTACATGGGAACAACGAAAGTCTCGTGGGAAGTAGCCCAGTCTGAAGTCCCGCCGTAGTAACCTGTGATGGGTGTTAGTGAGGCCTTCTCCTGCCTGTTTTGCACATCCCTTGAAGGAGTAGGAAGTGTATGTGTGGTGCTCTCCCCTCGTGCGCGAGAAGTGATGTGAAGCCTACTAACAGGAAGATGAGAAAGTGTACATAGAGCACTTCCAGATGTTTTCCATTGCTACTCAGGGCTCACACAGCGCCCGGGGGCTCACACAGTACTCAGGGCTCACACAGTACTCTAGGCTCACACAGTGCCCGGGGCTTACACAGTACTCGGGGCTCACACAATACTCAGGGCTCACATAGCGCCCAGGGCTCACACAGTACTCGGGGCTCACACAGTACTCTAGGCTCACATAGCGCCCAGGGCTCACACAGTACTCGGGGCTCACAGAGTACTCAGGGCTCACACAGCGCCCGGGGCTCACACAGTACTCGGGGCTCACACAGTACTCAGGGCTCACACAGAGCCCAGTGCTCACACAGAGCCCAGTGCTCACACAGTACTCAGGGCTCATACAGCGCCCAGGGCTCACACAGTGCTCAGGGCTCACACAGTACTCGGGGCTTACACAGCGCCCGGGGCTCACACAGTACTCAGGGCTCACACAGTACTCGGGGCTCACACAATACTCAGGGCTCACACAGCGCCCAGCGCTCACACAGTACTCTAGGCTCACACAGAACTCAGGGCTCACACAGCGCCTGGGGCTCACACAGTACTCAGGGCTCATACAGAGCCTAGCGCTCACACAGTACTCAAGGCTCACACAGCGCCCAGCGCTCACACAGTACTCAAGGCTCACACAGCGCCCAGCGCTCACACAGTACTCAGGGCTCACACAGTACTCAGGGCTCACACAGTGCCCAGGGCTCACACAGCGCCCAGCGCTCATACAGTACTCAGAGCTCACACAGTACTCAGGGCTCACACAGCGCCCGGGGTTCACACAGTACTCAGGGCTCACACAGCGCCCGGGGCTCACACAGTACTCAGGGCTCACACAGCGCCCAGCGCTCACACAGCGCCCGGGGCTCACACAGTACTCTAGGCTCACACAGTACTCAGGGCTCACACAGCGCCCGGGGCTCACACAGTACTCTAGGCTCACACAGCGCCCAGGGCTCACACAGGGCCCAGCGCTCACACAGTACTCAGAGCTCACACAGCGCCCGGGGCTCACACAGTACTCAGGGCTCACACAGCACTCAGGGCTCACACAGTACTCAGGGCTCACACAGCGCCCAGCGCTCACACAGTACTCAGAGCTCACACAGTACTCAGGGCTCACACAACACTTGGGGCTCACACATCACCCGGGGCTTACACAGTAGTCAGTGCTCACACAGCACTCAGGGCTCACACATCACCCGGGGCTTACACAGTAGTCAGTGCTCACACAGCACTCAGGGCTCACACATCACCCGGGGCTTACACGGCAGCGTGCTGTCATGCTGTGTGGGTGGGGAATTGAAGGATGCTTTCTTAACTTGTGTTTTGCATTTTAAGTTTATTTTGTTTTTGTCCTTCTTAAGCTGCACTGCTTTCTCTTTCTCTGGTTTTAGAATGCTAGAAGAAAAGGAAGAGCCAGGCTTTCTCACTGGCTTAAAGATCCCTGCCCCTTGGGCTGCTGGGAAGACCGTGGAAACAGTGCACCCTGTCAGAGATAACTATAAGTTTAAAGAGACAGTCCACATCCCAGGAGCTCGCTGCTTGTACCTGCGGTTTGACACCAGGTGCTCGTCTCAGTACGACTATGACAAAGTAAGCAGGAGCGGGGTCTGTCCCTGCCGCCTCGGCCTCACTGCTGCTTGCTTTCCTTTGCACTGGTCACCGGTTCTCACTAGTGTCTGCCTTGGGGCCCTCTCAGGAGCCTCCCTCAGCTAGCTTTGGAGGTGTCGGCTGAGGAGGTCGAAGAGCCTCACCTCTGTGCCTGACTGCACTGCTGCAGGCGTGCACATGCTGCCACTCTGAGTACCCATGAGCTTAGGTCTCGGACAGAGGACGTCCTGTGGCTCTGCTGCCTTCTGCATTCCCTCTGGAGAGTCGTGTAGGCGTGTGATGGCCGTTGGTCTGGGACAGTCTCCCTGCCTTCTTCTGGAGGTTCTGGTGTTCTGTGGAAGCAGGTGGCTTATAGAAGGGTCAGATATGCCTGAGTCTGGCTGGCTTTTTCTTCTTTGCCATTATCTCAGGCACCTATGTAGATTTTGAGGAAAAGCAGTTTCCAACTGGTGGCTTAATGAGCATTCAGAAAAGATAGGAGTTTCTTCTGCTGCTGTTGAGTCTGAGGCTTGAGGGAAGGCTGATGACAGAACACACAGCCTAGAGCTGCTCCTGCTGTCTGCGGCTGGCCAGCCACATGGCCTGCTGCCTGCTGGGAGCAGAGTAAAGACAAATGCCTTAATCTCCCCAAGGGAGGCGGTTAGGTTAAAGGTGACTCAGCCATGCTTGCCTTGAGATGGTGAGACACACAACCAGGTGTTAAATCTTCCTCACTGTTAGACTTTAGGACAGTCAAGCATCTCAGATGTATGGAGGAGTTGAAAATGTGTCCTGAAAACTCGTCTTAGCCTGCAGCTGAGATGCTTCATGGAGCCTGGCCCTGGCCCTGGCCCTGGCTCTCCGTGCCTCCTCAGTTCAGGCAGAGGCTGCAGTGCCTCCTGGGCAGGCAGACGTTACTTACCCCTTTACTTGGCATCGTTTGTTTTTTCTTTAAAAAGTGATAATTGCCTCTTCTGGTGTGTACTGAGTTGTGCCTGCCACATACATTCCAATTATGATGCACAAGGAGGCTTCCCTATAGACAAACATATATTTACTTTCCCATTGTCCCTGGCTGGCATCAGCAAGAAGTCCAAAAGGAAAGAGCTCACACGCTGACAAACATCGAGTTAAAGACATGGCGTTCACGTCCTGGCTTAGCAGCAAGGTGCCTCAGTGCACTGTCCCTCAGGCTCCAGTTACGGAAGCTCGAGCGCTAGCTGTGTCCTGGACACACTTGAGTGCAAGGGAGCTGCCACTCTCCTGTCGAAGCAGCTGTGAGGGCCAGGGCACTCAGTGGGTAAGGCTCTTGCAGCTCAAGCCTCATGTGCATCCCCACAGCCCCTGAAAGGAGGAAGAGACAACTAACTTTACAGAGTTGTCCTCTGCCTTCCCTCGTGGGCCATGGCACACAGTCCCCCAGTTAGATAGAACTGGGTGATAGCAGAGCAGCATTAACAGGTGAGAATCGGCCCTCCAAGCAGCAGCCACCTTCCTGACCTATATTATGTCATTTCTTTCTTTCTTTTTCTTTCTTTCTTTCTTTCTTTCTTTCTTTCTTTCTTTCTTTCTTTCTTTTTTTTTTTTTGGATTTGGTTTTTTCAAGACAGGGTTTCTCTGTGTAGCCCTGGCTGTCCTGTCTGTAGACCAGGCTGGCCTCAAACTCAGAAATCAACTGCCTCTGCCTCCCAGAGTGCTGGGATTAAAGGCGTGCGCCACCACCGCCCAGCTTATTAAGTCATTTCTTTTGCCATTAAGCAATGTTTTAAGAATGTGTGGCTTGCTTTCATTTTGTTGCATTTTTAAATCCTTATTTATTCATTTTTTGGTGCTTTTATTTTGTATTAGGTATTAGAACCTGCCTATATTAGCTCACTAGATTAATTTTGGGGAGGACATAAGGTGCCAAACTGCACCTGTTGTTAATGAGTTCTGATAGCTAGGATGAAAAAGTGATCTGAGAAGTATACATACACAGTTGCCGGTGTGATTAGTTAGACCTGCGTGCCCCTGTGCTAACCAAAATTTGAAAATATGAGAAATGTGACTGTGAATAATATCATTTTTCTTTCACTGCCTTATAAATACCAATAGCTGATTGTCTCCAAACTTATATCAGCTAGACTTAATGTATGAGGATCTGTTAGTTACGTTATAAGGAATGACACTAGTGTCTGGCTATAAATGTATTTTTTTTACAAGTTTCTTTTTTTGCAGCCTCTTTATTTGTAGCTGTTGTTTTTGTTTTTCTTTTACAGTCTAACGGTCTATTTTCTGTTTTGAAGTTGGTGATATACGCGGGGCCTAACACAAACAGTAGGAAGGTTGCTGAGTATGGCGGCAACACTCTGGGATATGGCAGCCGGAGTGTCTTAGGAACTGGTTGGCCGAAGGACTTGGTGAAGGTATGGTATCAAGTCACAACTTCTTTCTAGAAAAGAAAGGTGGCCGAAGGTTCTTTATGGGCTTGAGGACTCAGTGTAACCCCGGAAAGTATTTGCAATGGGACTTGAGTTAGTTAGGGCCACATTGCTAGGCCTATAATTCATAGTTAGCCCGGCACATAGCTAGCTAGTTAGGGCCACATTGCTAGGCCTATAGTTCATAGTTAGCCAGGCACATAACTAGCTAGTTAGGGCCACATTGCTACGGCTGTCACCTTCCCACTTCTATTTAGAATTACCCTCCTCTCACTTGTAGGACATCTGACCCCTGTCCACGCTAGAGTTTGAATCCATCCACAGGGTTCTTCGTGGTCACTGGTTGTCAGAACTATTTCTTTCCTTGGGACTGGGGCTGCTAGTTTTCCCAGGTCCTTTTCTTGACATTGACTATAGAACACTGCAGTTTAAAAGTTTTGAGTTGCTAGGTGGTGGTGGCGCACGCCTTTAATCCCATTGCTTGGGAGGCAGAGGCAGGTGGATTTCTGAGTTCAAGGCCAGCCTGGTCTTCAGAGTGAGTTCCTGGACAGGCAGGACTGCACAGAGAAACCCTGTCTCGAAAAACCAAAAAAAAAAAAAAAAAAAAGTCTTGAGTTAATGTTTTAAAACGAATTTGACCTTTGAAGAAAAAATAATGATCAGGTCTCAAACTGACATGACTGGGCGGGGTCCTGCTTTATGTTCTGGACCCTTGAGCTGCTCACAAACGTGTGCTCAGGGCGCCAACAGGGATCAAGCCTGCTCGCCTCGTATATGCTCAGTGTGTTTCCTGAGCCTGTATGTTGTACATACAGTGCACCTACTTGAACTGGCCAGTGACAGTGGTCTGCCTGGGACGTCTGGCTGAGCTAAACCCAGATCTGCTGCTCTTTGCCCCTTCATTGACACAAGTGGGTCTGTGGAGAGATGAGGGAGGGGACCGAGAGAGGGATCTGAGTTCTCAGACAGCGGGACTGCATAGAGACCCTAATCAAAAACAAACACCACAGAAAAAACGAAATCTCTAAGGCAGAGATTTGATTGTAAACTCCTGTAATTCACTACTCCAGAAGCAAAGACAGGGGGATCATGAAATCAGATGACCATATCTCAAAAAATAAAATAAAAATAAATAAAGCAATCAACCAATCAATCAGTCAATCTCTGAAATATATTGTTCTTTTGGAAATTGCTTGACTTCTTTTTAAAGTTCATTTCCTCCTCCCCCTTAAATCTTAAGGTTGAAGGCGATACAGTCACCTTCTCCTTTGAGATGAGAAGTGGCCGTGAGCACAACACTCCTGACAAAGCCATGTGGGGCTTTGCTTGCACAGTCCGAGCTCAGGTACTGACCCTAACACTGTGTGGGAGGGCAAACTCTCCTGTGTGCCTTCTGACAGAGGTCATATCTGCCTTGGAAAAGGGGCAGAGTATGAGCCACTCTTTCACATGCCTCTTCATCAACAAGTAGCGGCTAGCAGAAGTGAGTGGTCAGTTTGTGGGCTGAGAAGAGCTGGACCCTCCAATCAGCCCAGCAGCACAGGAGCCTCTGTGGCCTGGAAGTGACCAGACACTGGCATGTTCACTCAGGGCAGAGGTGGATGGGACACTCAGTTGGCATAAGCACATAGATTTCGGGTTAGGAGTTGAACTCCCCTTGGGTTGTACTCCCCTTGGGTTGTACTGTAGACTTAGAGGTTGTCTGAGCTTGACCCACCATAGAACCTCTGGGGCAGAGCTGTGGGCTAACATGTGCACCCTGTGAAGAAGGCAGAGGTCTCTGTTTGTCCTCTGTTTATTAAGCAAAATGGCTGCTCCCCAGAAGGCACATGGGTATCTTGAGTGCAATCGCTGATAGATCAGGGTCTGCATTTGACTAGACGTAGCTGAGAGCAAGCAGCCTAGCTTCCTGCACATGATTCTTGCTTCTTTTGATTTGAAGTCTGACCAGCTGTTCACTCCCCAGAACTGTGTTGAGACCTCATTCTGTGGTTCCTCCAGTGCCACCCTTTCTGTATTCCTGATGTCTCTGTACCTGAGTCCCATAGCGGCTGCACTTGGTGCTGCTCTAGGAATCCTGGTGGGGATGGTCCAGTGTGGTGCAGCTCAGCTCACAGTCCTCCGCCACACTCCACTGACTCATGCATGTGCTTTGCCCATCTGCCCTATAGGAGTCCTCGGAGGATGTCTCTGGAGGCTTGCCCTTCCTAGTGGACCTGGCCTTAGGTTTGTCTGTGTTAGCTTGTTCCATGTTAAGAATCCTATACAACGGACCAGAAATTACCAAAGAAGAGGAAGCTTGTCAGGACCTGTTGCGATCCAAACTTCTACAAAGGTAACCAGGTCTGCATGGAGCTAGTTCTGCCCACAAACAGACGTAGACTTCGTGTGGAAAGCCGTGCTCGGCACAGTTCCGAGTGCCATTACCCAACCCTCTCATTGGTGTCTAAGTGTCTTAGGAATGGCATTAAAATAGCGCCCCCTGCCTTCTCAGCATTAACGTCTTGGAACTCTTTAAGGTTTTCTCCAGTCTAAACACTGTACAATTGAAGGATCCCCAAAGGGAGGGTAGATGTATGGTGAACAAATCAGACATAGTGGGGGGTGGGGTGGTAACCGTGTGATGCTTTCACCTTTCCTAGGAAGCCCCAGGGTTTCCTAATAACGTTGGAAAGGAGGAAGACTCCCAAGATTCTTCCATACAGTGTTCATTTTAGTAGGTTTGCTGAATACCCTGGATAACCATGTGAGCTTGCGTGTGTCTCACGTAGCCGGAGCCATTCCAGTGACTTTCCAATGATCTTAGTGACAAGGAGTGCAAAGCCTCGTTTCTCCGTGTCTCCCCAGGTGCCAGTGGCAGGTGGAGGCCAATGGTGTCATCTCCCCTGCCCTTACTCCGAGCCCCTCTCCACTGCCGCTGACCATAGAAGAAGACAGAGAATTCACCTACCCCTCCGATGTCCTCCTGCCTCCTGTTGGGAACTACTTTGACCTGCCTCGGATCAGATTGCCTCCAGGAATCATGATAAAGCTCAGGGAAATTTCTGGGCGTGCACGACCTCAGTTTAGACCAAGTATAAAGTATGTTCAGAGAGTGGGCATGCAAGTGAACCTTGAACTTGAAGTTTACTTGGGGTTGGGGTGTAGTTCAGTGGAAGAATGTTTTTCTCTTGTGTATAAGTCTCTGGGTTTGAGCCCCAGCACCATAAAGAATTAGTTCAGTTATATGAAAATCTTATATTTACTTATGGACAGGAGCCAAGTATTTAGTTGAGCCCACCAGATGGCCAGTGGGTCTCCTTGTGTGGCCCTCCAGTCACGGTCACAGCCCCTGGAGCATTGGTGTGCAATCCCACTTCGCATTTGTTGAAACTGAGAGTCTGGGGGTGGGCCTGTGGGGGTTGAGTTCCCAGTGGGATTCTGAGGCATGGTAAAACTTGTCAAGTTCTAGATTTTTCCAACAGTTTGACCTTGCAGTTGACCTCAGTTTCTACTTTTGATTTCTATATAGTCTAGTAACTCATCTTTACTTGTGATTCCCAGGGAAGTGACAAACCCGAGGCCTTAGAGTCACATGTGTGCTATGTTCTTAGCCTGAAGGTTTCCTTCATAGAGCAAAATCACCCATTCCAGAGAAAATTTTAGAGTGGATAAGATTTTTAATTAAGAAAATACATAAAACATTTTTGTTTTATTACTTTTTGTGGGATGGGTGCACATGCTCACCATGACACACGTGTGGAGGTCAGAGGGCAACTAGCAGAAGCTGGTTCTCCTCCTGTCATGTGTGTTCTGGGGATCAAACTCAGGTTCTTAGACTTGGCCACAAGCCCCATTCTCCAGTGAGCCCCCTCGGCTCCATAAACTGCACTCTGTTTATCGCTGAATCCACATGCACTACACACCAGTCTCAGTACTGCATGACACCAGTTCCAGAAGACCAGTGGGGCCAAAGCTTTGGGGGCTTTTGTTTTGTTTTGTTTTTTCTTTTAAATTCACTTTACATCTTCATCACAACTTCCCTCCCTCCCTTTTTCCCAGTCTCACCCTTACAAATCCCTTCCCCTTGAAGCTGTTTTTATTCTATGTACATGGGAGTACATGTTCCCATGACTCTGCACAGAGGCCAGGCAAGGGACATGCGGTGTCCTGCTCCACCACCCTTTGCTGCTGCTGCTTCCTCTTCTTCTTCCTCTTCCTCTTCTTCCTCCTCTTCTTCTTCTTTTTGGTTTTTTTTCCAAGACAGGGTTTCTCTGTATAGCCCTGGCTGTCCTGGAACTCACTCTCTAGACCAGTCTGGCCTCAAACTCAGAAATCTGCCTGCCTCTGCCTCCCAGAGTGCTGGGAATACAGGCGTGCGCCACCGCCGCCCAGCTACCTTCACACTCTTAAAACGGAAACTTGCCATTCTGTGTGACTGATTGTCCACTAATGCTGGTATCCTCCTGTCTCTGTAGTCACGTGCAACCTCATCTGACTCTTGTGTGGCTGCCATAGACTGGCACTCTGGTGCTCAGACTTAGTGCCCAAGCCAGCAAGTCAGCCCCCAGCTTCCAGAACGTTTGCTCAAGAGCCCTAGACCTTCCCTCTGTGATACAACTCTAGCTCAAACTACAAGCACCTCACCAAGGGAGATGGCTTTGATTTTGATGTTTGGTTTGGTCAGCCAGTGTCAGCTGATGTACTAAGCTGGTTGCCAGCACATAGTCTGCAGTGCCGCCATCTCTTCCCCTAGTGTAATCAAGGTTTACATTGAGCCCACGCCTGACTGATGTCCATTGTCACTGCAGAGAAGTGATCCAGCCCGACGTCATGGAAGAAATGGTGGTGTCGTGCGTTATTAAGCACTTAAACTTGGTTGACGCGCTACAGTCCCTGATCAATTTCCAGTATCAGGAAGAACATGCTGAGGAATATGATTTATTGTGTAAAATTATGGGAGAGACCTTTAAGAAGCTCAATGCCATGGAGAGACAGCTGCAGGTGAGTGGGAAAGGAGCCACGAGTCAGCTGTTGGGACCGGAAGGAAGTGTTTCCTAGCTGTCACCAAAGCCCGCACCCAGAGTGCCCGCCCTCATTTTGTCTTGCATCTTTGTCCATATTGTGTTTTCAACCTCCAGAGCGTGGCTGAGCTGGAGCAGAAGTGGCAAAGCGAGGCTGAGGATGCCGCGCAGGGGAAGCTGGAGAATAACATGCCTTTCTTTTATGATTACCATTTCAATGAGGTGAGCAGCGGGCATGCCGTGTGTGTGTGTGTGTGTGTGTGTGTGTGTGTGTGTGTGCGCGTGCGCGCGCGCGCGCGCCCACATGTGCACGGAGAGAAAGTAGCATTTTCTGAAACCTGAACACACCCATCCTTTAAAAGGTTAAAAGTGGCTAGGTTGATATGTTAAGATATACAAGTAATTGATTTTTAACTGGTGGATAGCATTGTACAAAGGCTAAAGAAGTTATTAAGCTGGTGAAAGTCTCGATGGCCTGAGGTGCTTGCCACCAAGCCTAGTGACCCGAGTTCCAGCCCCAGGAGCAATGGTAGAAGGAGTTGTCCTTTGACCTGCACGCAGGCACTGTGGCACAGGTGTATACAGTCCCATACTCACACAGTTTTGCATAAGAAGACAAACAAATAGAAGGAAAGGAAATTACCATTATTATCAAATTTTGCTTTCAAACCTAAAAATCCAAAACAAAAATTTAAAAATACGGTTTAAGTTGGAAATCCCCAGAAAATAGGCCATGGAATTTTTTAAGCATTTATACTATCAAATAAAAGTATACAATTCCAGAACTTTGAACGTCAAGGCAGGAAGACTGTGAGTTCCAGGTCATCATAGGCTACAAACTGAGACTGTCAAAGCGCTAGGGCTGAGGCTCTCGCACCCTGATGGCGCCCTTGCTTCAGTCAGCAGCAGGGCGCCCAGAGCAGAGGCGGCGGCCGGTCCAACATCGTTTCTCTAACAGTGTGCCTTGAGCTTGGTTCACACAGGTCATGCATACCATCTTTTCTTGATTTTTCCTTCTTTAGAACAAAATGAAAGAACTAGAGCTTTTGTGTTCAATGAAGGAAGTCTCCTTTGATGGAAATGATCTTGAAAACATGGTCCTCTCACTGAGGTTAGTGATGTTACTCACTCATCAGTCTGACGTCTCACCTTGTGCTCAGGACACCACGGGCCCGGTCCCTCTTAGGGTTTCAGTGTTGTGCGTTCACCAGACACTCAGAGCTAAGCTGACTGGTAAGTCAGCTGCTTTGGTGTGAACTCTCAGAAGGTAGCACAGGCATGTGAAACCAAAACAGAATACTTGGACGGCGTAGGGGCAGGTGAGCGGTGTTCACTGGGAGGCAGACTGCCTCCTTCCCATCCTTGTCCCAGAAGGCTGTGTGGGGCGAGCTGGAGAATGACTAAACCCACCCCAGTCTCTGTCTCTAGGGAGAAGTTCCTCCAAGAAGTGAATTCTCTTACTCAGAAGCCCTCCCACCTGCTGGGCAAAACGAAGACCCTGGTGAAGAGTCTGATGAACCGAGCCGAGCTGTTGCTGCACGTCACCATAGCAGCCCAGTCGGGCCTCACCAGGAGCAGCTCGGGGACGCCGGCAGAGACGCCTGGTACTGTTCCAGGCTCTGGCCTGCTCCGTTCCTAAAACAGACATCCACCCCTAGGTTCTCCTACAGCAACAAAATGGGAGATCGGACATTTCCCTTAGTCTCTAAGACTTGACTCCCGGTGGAGTCATCCTGAATGGGTCCCTTTTGGTTAAGAAGGTTTCCCCTGGGGCGTCTGAAGAGAGCAATGTCGTATGTGCGTGCAGGGTGTGTGTGTGTGTGTGTGTGTGTGTGTGTGTGTGTAATCAGTCGCTCTGTTGCCCTGTTTTAAGTTCATGGTTTTTGTAGTTATGCACTGTGAGTCTTCTACTGTGCCAGTCTTCTTTCCTTTACTCAAGACTGAGTTCACAGTGTGTGGGTCCTTCTGGCAGGGCTGCCCATGAGTTAGTACTGGGAAACCCCCACCCCACCCCTGTTACATTTTTTTTAAGGTTTATTCCATTTTTTAACACAGTTATTTTTTGTTTATGAGTGCTTTACCTGAATGTATGTCTCTGTGTCTGGTGCTCACAGAAGCCAGAAGTGGGCACTGGATCCTGGTAAACTGGAGTTACAAATGGTTGTGAGCCACCATGTGTGTGCTGGGATCCAGGCTCAGATCTTCTGGACCAACAGCACGTGCTCTTAACCTCCAAGCCACCTCTCCAAGTCCCCTTCCAGGTCACATTTCGATCCTTAGTCTGAAAACGTGTCTCCCGGAGCAATCAGGGTGTTCCCAATGTGGTTCATTCCATGCAGCCCTGGCCTGCCTACAACTGCCTTCCTTTTATTTAAACAACCTATTTTTAATGGAAACCTCAGTCACTCCATAACATTGGTGACACGCCTTGCAGGGGGACTCCGAGTCTCAAGGATTACAGGCTGGTAGCCCCTGAGAGACTCTTACCATACTTTTGGTTTATGCTGTCTAGTCTTTTTTTTGGTTTTGTTTTGTTTTGTTTTGTTTTGTTTTGTTTTGTTTTGTTTTGTTTTGTTTGTTTGTTTGTTTTCGAGACAGGGTTTCTCTGTGTAGCCCTGGCTGTCCTGGAACTCACTCTGTAGACCAGGCAGGCCTCGAACTCAGAAATCTGCCTGCCTCTGCCTCCCAAGTGCTGGGATTACAGCCGTGCACCACCACCGCCCTATGCTGTCTATTCTTAAGATGTGAGGTAACTTTACCCTATAATTTTGACTTCATTTCAGGGTTTTGATTGTACTTGTACCTACAGAGGCCTAGGGTCCAAGGTAGTCTCTGAAATAAATACTCCATTTATTTTAATTAAGAATTTTGGAAGGTGAGGTAAAAAAACAAATACAAAAACAAAAAACAAAAACAAAAAAGTTGCAAGTTCCAGTTTATATACCTACAGGACAAAATGCAGTCTGCACAGTAGTGAGCCCTGTAAAGATGCATGGATATGGCACATGCATTTAGTGCCTGCCTGCCTAATGAACATGCAGCTGGCAGTGAGTCCAGTTTATTACCCGGGGGACAAATTGGTGCTTCCATTTTGCACCTTCTTGCCTTTTTTCTCTCTTCAGTCTTGAACACTGAACCTGCATGCTAAGCAAATGCTGGACCACTGAGCTATACAGCCCCAGCCCTCCTGTTTTCAGAGTGCTTATAATGAAGTGAACACTGGTTATTAAGTGAATTTTTGTCCTCTCTTTGGAAAACCACTTTAAGAAAAGGACTTTAAAATGTCAAGCTAAAATACAGTTTAACCACAGTTAGGTTTTAAAAATGACCACTCACTCCGTTTGGTTTGCTTTGCTCACCAGACCACTGGCTGACCCTGGCTGAAAGTGAAGATGCACTTAGCGTCATCCTTCCTTTGTGCTTAGCTGTTGCTCTGACTCCCTACAAATCAGACAAGTAGAAATGTTAAGGAGTTTTCCTTTTTCTTGCAGCATGCAAATCAGCTTCAGAAACAAAGGTGGCGTCTCATGCTGTCCGGCAGCCTGTTTTCCTTCGAAGCATGTCTGCTCCTTCCGACCTGGAAATGATTGGTAATGAAGACTTGGAATTTACTAGAGCAAACCAGAGGTAACGGTCCTTGGACAGCGTGGGATCCCAGGGTGCAGCCGCACGTGGCTTTCAGAGCAGCCTCCCTAAGTGTGGATCCTGTTTGCTCATCAATTACAGTTTTGTTTTCTGTAGGCGTCGCCATGTGACCAGCCACCGCAGCAGCTCCTTTACACTTCTGCAGTCACTGGCCATCGAAGACAGCAGGGACAAGCCCACTTACAGTGTTCTACTGGGGCAGTTGTTTGCTTTCATTGGCACCAACCCTGACCAAGCGGTAGGTCAGATGTGCAGACCTCTGATGAACGGCCCCTGGCCGCTGGAAGATGTGTGGCAGTGGACGTCAGCATCCTCCCTCTTGTGCATTTCAGGTGTCGAGTAGCAGCTTCCTTTTGGCTGCACAGACAAGATGGCGGCGGGGGAACACTCGGAAGCAGGCCCTGGTGCATATGCGGGAGTTGCTGACTGCCGCTGTGCGCGTTGGGGGAGTGACACACCTGGTAGGGCCAGTGACAATGGTCCTTCAGGGGGGACCCAGGTCAGTGACAATGGTCCTTCAGGGGGGGCCCAGGTCAGTGCTTTCTGTTAGTTCACACTCCCATCCACCACGGGCAAGAGCACATAGTGAAATTTGCTAATGTCTTTCCTCAAAAATGTTTTTGAGGGGTGGGGTTTGAGACAAAATTTAAAACAGCCCTGGCTATTCTGGAACTCATCTGTAGAGCAGACTTGCATCAAACTCAGATCTTTGCCCGTCTCCACTTTGTGAGTGCTGGGGTTAAAGGTGTGCTCCACCACTGCTCCTCTGTCCTCAACTGGTTTATATTGGTGTTGATTTTGAAAAACATCTCAGGATACATGACAGAAGGTGAAGATCTCTGTTCCACCTTCAGTCCTAAATTGTCCCTTGTTCTTTTTGGGGAGCTGCTATACCAACTATATGCATAAAGAGCTCCTTAATTCTCTGTGTCCATGTGTACTGTCTGCACATAGGTGAGTTTTGGTTACAAGTTTGACCCTGTAGTTGTGATTTTTTTTCTCTTACATCTTCCATATCACTGTCTTCCCAGCCCATCTTTAGGGGTCTGCTTCTTTATTGGTTTTGCTTTTGTTTGTTTGTTTTGTTTTTAAATTTTTGTTTATGTGAGTACACTGTCACTGTCTTCAGACACCCCAGAAGAGGGCATCGGATCCCATTACAGATGGTTGTGAGCCACCATGTGGATGCTGGGAATTGGACCCAGGTCCTCTGAAAGAGCAGTCAGTGCTCTTAACCGCTGAGCCATCTCTCCAGCCCCTGCTTCTTCACTGTTAAAAGCATCACAGAGCTCCATTCTACCGTTGTTTTTACATTTAACTCATGTCTAGTCATGGACACATAGGCCCACTCAGTGCTTTGTTTCAGTTTCTCATTGACTGCGGTGGTGCAGTCAGCATCCTTGTACACACGCCAGTGATGGGTTTTATTTGGTCAGTTCTAAAGCCCTCACTATAAACCCTGACTCAGGAGAAGGCTTCCACGTGTATTTGGGAAGGTTTACCGGAGTTCAGAGGTCCTCAGCAGAACCATGAAGACTGAAGCTGGACTGGGGCTGCTGGTCTGGGATGCCGTGTGGCCTGCACGCAGAGGACCTGCAGCTGCTGCAGATGTTTGGGGAAGTGTAGGCATGATGTTATTGTGCATTGTGCAGACTATCCCTGTATTACTCAAAGGCTGTCCTCTCTGCCCCCATATCTGGTTACACTCGGGACATGGAATTGTGATGTGTGTTCTAAGCATTCCCTGCCCAATAGTGTGTAAACGTTGCTTCCCGTTGGTTCTCTAATTTGTCAATAAAAGCTAATCAGCCAGTGGATGAGCAGAAGAGAGAATAGGGGTGAGCTTCTGATCCCAGCCAGGGAGGGGAAGAAAGAGCTAGGAAGAGAGAATTCTGGCACGAGGAAAGAGTCCATGGTAACATGCCATGGAGCACAGAGAGAGCAAGCCAGGTCAACACAAAAATGCAAGTGTCTCGGGTATCTTGGCTGGGAGGGAGCCAGATAGCCCTAAGAATTAGAATAGATTAATATTGCTCAGCTATTATGCTGTAAAGCTTATCAAATAAATCTTATAGTCTCTGACTCATTTATTTGGGAGCTAGCCAAGGATAAAGAAAAATTCATCCTTTTTAAAATTGTTCTAAGCCGGGCAGTGGTGGCGCACGCCTGTAATCCCAGCACTCTGGGAGGCAGAGGCAGGCGGATTTCTGAGTTCGAGGCCAGCCTGGTCTACAGAGTGAGTTCCACCTGGCAGGATTTTAGGTCTTGCTTTAGTCCAGGGTGGCTTCTTCCTTTCTTTTGCCCATCACATTGGATAAGGTCACCGTGTTCAGAGCCAGCAGTCCCTGTGACACAGCCTGTGCCCGGTAGCTAGACTACTCAGTTGCATGTGTGCATGTCTGCAGGTGGGCACACAGAGAGATGCCATGGCTTATGTCACAGGATTGTTTTGAGACTTGGTTCTTTCATTCCACTCTGATGAGGCAGGGTCTATTTTTCCCCTCTGTCCCTGCGGTATGTCCCTCAGGCTTGCTAACCTGCAAGCTTCAGGACAGTTCTGCCGCTGCCTCTCATGCGCCTGGAGGAATGTTCCTGTTGAAGATGCTCCCATATCCAGCGTTTTAGACTTACATTCCAGGGATCACACTCTGGTTGCTAGGCTTTTGAAAATAGGATTTTACCCACCAAGCCATCTCTCTGGCCCCAGTTTCCTAATTTTAAACTCAACATTGTGTTTATAAATGCAATTATAGCTGGGCGGTGGTGGCACACACCTTTAATCCCAGCACTTGGGAGGCAGAGGCAGGTGGATTTCTGAGTTCGAGGCCAGCCTGGTCTACAGAGTGAGTTCCAGGACAGCCGGAGCTACACAGAGAAACCCTGTCTCGAAAAACCAAAAAAAAAAAAAAAAAAAAAAAAAAAAAAAAAGGAAAAAAAAAAGCAATTATATTACAAATAATTGTAGATGAGTTTGATAATTTCATCCCTCAATTAATACTAAATAAGATAGACTCAGCCCATGCTGTCTTTACACTGGGAACGGGCCATTTCCCAACCCGGGCCTCATCCTCCTGTACTTGGTGCATGGCCTTGATTGAGACTCCTAGCTAATCTGTCTAGGCTTCCTTTTTGCATTATCATAACTACAAGTCCAGTCCTCAGTGCTGCACAGGATATGACAGACATGTCTCAAATAATTGGTTTATTATCAAATACATTTGGGAAATGAGTAACCATTCCCTGCTCTTACAACTGTTGTGTGTCTTAGCTTCATCAAAGGTTCTGAAAACCCTGCAGTGGAGAGCCCTGTGTAACGTGTAACTTTCCCTAACCCAGATTGCCTAGGGTTTTTTGATGTTGTTGTTGTTGCTGTTGCTGGGTTTTGGTTTGGTTTGGTTTATTGTGGGCCTCCTGTTGGACAGAGCCCTGGGAGCCAGCCCTTCTCCACACTCCTCTGTTCCCGCAGCCTTTGACACCGAGCTTGGTGGTCTCCACGATGCCCTTAGCTCCAGGTTGTTGGCACTGGGCTTCTCAGAAGAGCTGACGCGCTTCCCTCATTATTGTCCCTTAGCATTGGTGTCTTTGGGAAACCTGAACTTGATTTTGTCTCACAGAATTGAAGAGCTCACCTGTGGTGGGATGGTGGAGCAGGTCCAGGAAGCCTTCGGCGAGACCATGACCTCTGTTGTGTCTCTGTGTGCTCGGTACCCTATTGCATGTGCGAATAGCATTGGGCTCCTGTGTACCATACCTTACACCAGGTGAGTGTAACCTGTCCAATGTGGCCAAATAAGTAGAAGGCAACTTTTTGTTTTATTTCATCTTTTTTTAACTTATAAAGTTGAATTTGAGGAGCTAAAGAGCTGTCTGAACAGTTAGGAACACATGCTGCTATTGAAGAGGCTATGAGTTCAGTTCCTAGCTACAGGGGATTCATGTGTGTACAGGCTCCACACACATGTAGTATACACCACATCCCACCCAAACACACACATAAATAAGAACAAAATCTTAAAATTGAATTTATTTGTTAAAAACTTCCTAAAGCATTTGCCCTACTATCAGGAATCTAGTGTTCTTAGCTGAGTTGCTACGTCACTAAACATTGCCACTAGGATTAAATTACACTCTGTAGACTTGGAGGGTCAGGGAAGAAAAAGACATATCTGGCAAGAATCTTGTGTCTTGGCACAATTCTTTCATTTCTTGGGTCACGTAATTAGTAGCTTGGAACTGTTAAGTATTCGTGGACTCATTCTTTGAATGCTCTAATAATAACATAATTACTAGAGTGGTGGGTGTGGGGGAGGCTCAGTTGTTTAGAGCGCTGGCTGCTCTTCCAGAGAACCCAGGCATAGTTTGAGGCACCCATATGGTGGCTCACAACTGTCTGTGACTCCAATTCCATGTCCTCTAAAGGCAGCAGACACACAGGGTGCACAGATAAACATGGAGATGAGACACATGAATAATTGTATTGAAAATAGATTATTATTTGGTCTGTTACTGAGATGACTCATCAGCTTCTGGCCTGCTATTCTGTGTTAACAAATCTGGTCTTGAATGCCCGTGTTTAAGGACATCACAATGACAGGAAAAGCATGCTGGGTGATCTCACTCGGCAGCACCCTAACAAAAACCATCCCCGATACCCTGAGGCGTCATGCACCTCGACAAAGGCTGTGGGTGTGGGCCATCCCTGCTCTGCCCTTCTCCAGGAGTGAAGAGAAGTGCCTGGTGCGCAGTGGCCTTGTGCAGCTCATGGACCGACTCTGCAGCCTGAGCAGTCAGACCGAGTCCAGCTCTAGTGAGAAGCAGACCAAGAAACAGAAGGTGGCCACCATGGCCTGGGCTGCCTTCCAGGTGTTGGCGAACCGCTGTGTGGAGTGGGAGAAAGAAGAAGGTGGGTAGCCTTCTGTTCCCTGTCTGCCCCTGTGGGGGTGAGGGGGTGAGGGGGTGAGGGGGTGAGGCGAGGTCTTTATTAAACTACTAATCAGGTACAAGAGCATTTCCATATAAATGTTCCTATGGCACTGACAGTCTCCATGTAAATATTTCTGGAAAATAATTGTGCCTTTGTATTTTAAAGAGGATGTTTTCAATATATATATATATATATATATATATATATATATATACATATATATATACACACACACATACATATACATATATATATACACATACATATACATATATATGTATATATATATATATTTAAGATTTATTTATTATTATATGTAAGTACACTGTAGCTGTCTTCAGACACCCCAGAAGAGAGGGCATCAGATCTCTTTATGGATGGTTGTGAGCCACCATGTTGTTGCTGGGATTTGAACTCAAGACCTTTGGAAGAGCAGTCAATGCTCTTAACCACTGAGCCATCTCTCCAGACCTCAAATTCTATTTTCAGTGGACAGTCCAAATTTAAAAGTTACCTAAAGGACTCAAGAGTTGACTCAGTGGTTAAGAATACTTGTTGCTCTTGCAGAGGACCCAGGTTTGATTCCCAGCACCCACATTTTGACTCACTGTATATGTAACTCCAGTCCAAGGGGACCTGAAAGCCTCATCTCCCCTCCATGGGCACCAGGTACACACATGATACACATATATACAACATACATAATGCAGGGGAGACAGTCGGATAGTTAATTTTGTCATTTTAATTTATTCTATTTGACTTTTTAAGACAGGGTCTCTCTGTGTAGCTCCGGCTGTCCTAGAACTCACTGGGTAGACTAGGCTGGCCTCGAACTCAGAAATCCACCTGCCTCTGCCTCCCAAGTGCTCGGATTAAAGGCATGCGCCACCACCGCTCGGCACTTAATTTTTTTTAAGTTGACAAGAAAGTCATTTTCCTCAGTGCTCACGGTCTGTGGACATTCTTTGCTTTTGTTTTTGTTTTTGTTTAGTCAGCAAGTATCTCACTACATAGTCCTGGCTATCCTGGACTTTACTACAGACCAAATTATCCTTGAGCTCATAGAGTTCCACTTGCTTCTGCCTCGTGAGTGCTGGGATTAATCCTGTGTGCCACCATGCCATAATATTTGTTAGATATATTATGTGCGTGTATGCACGTGTGTGGTTCTTATTCACTTGTGTATATATGTATGGATGCGGGTACACTGTGGAAGCCAGAGGACAACTGGCGGGAGTTAGTTCTTTCCGTTCATCACGTGGGTCTCAGAGATTGAACTCAGGTTGCTGGGCATGCCAGTCAGCGTGATTTCCCACTGAGCCAATCTGCAAACCCTCAATTTGTGCTCTAACGTCTAAAGAGCCTGTTACACTATAAAACAAACAGAAGAGGATTAATCCTGTGTGTCACCATGCCATAATATTTGTTAGATGTATTATGTGCGTGTATGCACGTGTGTGGCTCTTATTCATTTGTGTATATATGTATGGATGTGGGTACACTGGAAGAGGAGTTAAGCCATTGTTCCTTTAAGGACTGCAGTGTGGGGGCTAGAAAGTTGACTCAGTAGTTAAAAGTGCTTGCTGCTCCTTCAGAGGACAGAGTGCAGTTCCCAGCACCCATATTGGCGACTCACAACCACTGTAACTCCAGCATCGGTGGATCTCTCTGGCCTGTTTAGCAT
The DNA here is from genome assembly GCA_964023405.1 of Apodemus agrarius. Lineage (NCBI taxonomy): Eukaryota > Metazoa > Chordata > Mammalia > Rodentia > Muridae > Apodemus > Apodemus agrarius. The sequence continues at coordinate 11,640,266 of OZ030028.1, forward strand.
CTGCACACACATGCACTCACACACATAAGTTAAAATAATAAAATACATGTTTTTAAAAAATAACTGTGGTCTGACCAAGCAAATTGGTGAGGAGATAATGGTGGTGTGGTGGGGGCCAGGGCACAATGCAGTGCACACTGATGCTGTGGAGCACAATGTGGCGCCCACTGTATGCTGTGGAACAGACTGGCTGGGCTGGACATCAGCAAAGCTCCTGGAGGGCGGGGATAGGGATGCGAGCAAGAGGACTGAAGAGCTGAGCACACAGCTTGTGTAGGCTCAGGTTCTGTACACGCATGGGGAACTCAAGACATGCTGTGGCCTTTACAAAGGATACTTAGGAAGTGAAACTAGGGCGAACGTGGAAACTGGTGTTATTCCTCTATTACATATGAGTTAATTGTAGTTCATTTTCAGGAGAAGGCCTCCTCTTAGCACTGAATGTTTATGTGTAGATATTGTCTAATGAGACTGACTGGTTAGTGGAACACTGAACAAGATAAAATGTGTCCATAGGATGCTTTAATGAAGGGAGACTGAGAGGGAGACTCTGGCCGTGCCTACAGGCTGGTGTGCTTTCCTCGGTACTCACTGCCTTTCCTTTCCTCTGTCAACTCTGAAGGTGGCTCCACAGAAGCTGTGCACTCAGGGCTCGCCCGGCAGGTGTCCAGTCTCCTCACCAACCACCTGGCCCGAGCAACTGAGTGCTGCGGCAACCAGGCTGCTGGGAACGACGCCCTGCAGGATGTCCTGAGCCTTCTCAATGACCTCTCCAGGTACGGAAGGCCCTGCAGAGCTGGAGAGCAACCTGTTTTCTCCCAGTGTTGGGAATAACTTTTGCCTCTGTTAGTTTTTGGAACATCTAAGTTCCTAGACCTTTTAACACACTGGTGCTTCAAGAATTGTAGAGAATAAAGTCACTGATGCAGAGTCTAAAGTCTGAAAATGTGAGGATTATCTGGAGGAACAATGCACTGTTGTTTGCACTTGATGGCATCAGCTCTGGCCTTGCAAGCATTCCACTACGCTTGCATTCAAACCCAGATGTCAGCTACCTCAGCATGATGCAGAGAATCAGGCTGGTGGGTGGAACACTATGTGATGTGCACAGAACCCAGCCGGGTTCCATTCTCAACACTACACACTCAGAGCCAGGCAGGCAGGACCTGTAATTACTTTGTTCTTTTGCACTGTATCTTTAAACAAGAATGATTCTCTGTGGGCTTAATAACCCCACATTCCCAAGTGTACATGACAATGTGCTCTTTGGCTTTTGCTGGCTCAGTAGGCTTGGCTGTGGCAGCTCACCCATGTTGGGGGTGTAGCACTGTGTGGCAGCTTTGTTCTTGACACACACGTTTTGAGGACACAGGCAAGAAACTGCAAAGCTCCTAGTTTGGAGTTCTAGTTTTGTACTCTTGGAAACACTATGAACATGTGAGCTTGAGCTACCAGACGTCAGAGAGGGTGAGAAAACCCTCCTTCTCGGGTGTTACTGGCCGGTTTTATGAGCACTTACTAAATACTTGCTCCAGATCATCATTCCCTGCACAGAGAGTGTCAAGTCCATGTCTTCCTGCTGAGGTCTCAGCTCAATGTTTGTCCAGCTTCACCTAGAGAACACTTACTTCTGATGTCTGCAGTGACAGCACAGGCCTTTTCTTCCCCGTCTTTTAGGAGCCACATAGGGAAGGCCATCTTGAGCCAGCCAGCCTGCGTTTCTAAGCTCCTCTCTCTACTGCTGGACCAGCGTCCATCCCCAAAGCTGGTGTTGATCATTCTTCAGTTGTGCCGGGCTGCTCTGCCTTTGATGAGCGTGGAGGACTGTGGGAATGTAGAGCTCCCACCCTGGAGTTACTCCGTCCCCTCCCTGAACAGCGAGCAGGAGGACCCCAGTGACCCTGCCTCCAAGATCGCCTCTCTGCTCTTAGCCAAGCTGGCAGACTATGTCGTCCCAGGTGAGGAGAGCCTGTCCATCAGGATGGCCTGGGAGTTGAGTCCTGCTTGTGGCCAGGCCCCAGATGTGCCTATGTGTTCTGTGATAAAGGAGAGAGGCAGGAAAAGGGGGAAGGGAGGAGAGCCCTCACAAACAGCTCTGCAATGTTTCTGAATGGGCCCTGATTTTTGCTTTAAGGATGTCAGACGGTTCTCTCTCCAACTGCTTCGGAACCTGACACCACATTGACAAAAACCAGTCCCAAGAGTTCCTTAAAAGGAGACAAAGATCCTGGAGAAGAGAGTGAAGCCGTGGATGGCAAGCTCTCCATATTTATCCACAAGCGAGAAGACCAGTCCTCCCATGAGGTCCTCCAGCCATTGCTAAGGTGATTGCAATGACTATGATCACTGCATGACATCAGAGGCCACCCATGTCACAGGCGCTGCGCTGACCCTGGGCTGTGGTGACTGCCCCAGTCCTCTTGACAACCCAAGTAGGCAGAGTCTGTCCCTGCTGACTGTAGGCCTGGGCCTCTGGAACCCCGGTGTGAGCCAGCAGAGGGCTCAGGCATGTGATGAGCCTCTTTTGGCCTATGGGGTCCGCAGTGACTCTTGCTGTGAGGCCAGTCAGTTCTTCGGGTGGTGACACCGCAGCCCTCTGCAAATTCAGCCATGCCATCTTCTCCTTACAAGGAAGTGGAGAGGCCTGCTGTATAGCCCAGGGACACTTAGACTGCAGACCAGTGATCTGTGAACTCATCCTCACCGGGTGGGTCCCTTGTTTGCTGCAATGGCATGTGAAAATGGGTAGCCTCATCTGACCATGATAGGGTAAGTGTTCAGGGGAAGCAATCCCCAAAAGCCATGTGGCTGTACAAGCCACCGCAGCACTGATATGTTGACACACGTTCTGATGAGAGGGCACTGGATTATTAGGATGGAGAGCCAGGCCTTCCCCACAGACCCTGCATGTATGCTATTGTTGAGCCTCCTGGCAGACAGGTGGGGTGTTCAGAGTGCCTGCGGTGTGCCTTCAGGGTGTGTGTTTGCCCTGCTCTTTTTTTTTTTTTCTTTTTTGGTGCTTCATTTCCATGTAGGATTTTAGTATCATAATTCTTTTGTTTTGTTTTCCAAGACAGGGTTTCTCTGTGTAGCCTTGGCTGTCCTAGAACTCACTCTGTAGACCAGGCTAGCTTCAAACTTACAGAGATCCACCTGCCTCTACCTCCAGAGTGCTAATGTCAGGATTCTTATAAACAGACTTCATGGGGCTGGAGAGATGGCTCAGTGGTTAAGAGCATGGGCTGTTCTTCCAAAGAACCATGGTTCAATTCCCAGCACCCAAATGGTAGCTCACAGCTGTCTGTAACTCCAGTTCTAAGGGATCTGAACCCCTCACACATACATGCATGCATGCAGGCAAAACATCAATGCACATTAAAATAAATAAACCAAAATCATTTAAGAAAACATCAGCTTGTTTTGGGTCCAAAAATGTCTATAATTATGAAAAAAGAGAAAAGTTATTTTTTTTAAAGAGAGAGTCTGTGGATTTTAAATGCTACTTTTAGATCTAGCAAGATGGCTCTGCAATAAAACTCATTGCCACTAGGCTGGTGACATGAGTTGTATCTCTAGAACCTACTTGGTGGAAGGAGAAAACCAGCTCCTTTGAGTTGCCCTCGGCTGTTTACATCTGTGCTGCGCTGCATGCGCACATGCACACACTAACGCCAGTTTTATGCTCACCAGGGCCTGCACGTGCTCTGGTCCCTGGGTGCCGCAGGCCTCCTGTCACAGTCGCGGCTGCACTAACCCTCTCCACCTTCCTCCTGCAGTAGCTCAGAAGGACGGCCCTTTCGACTCGGCACCGGGGCCAACATGGAGAAAGTAGTGAAGATGGACCGAGACATGACCAAGGTAACCACACGGGGAACTGACGCCAGCACCTTTGCCGCACTCTGGGACCTCCAGAGGAAGTCAGAGGGTTTGCTTTTGTTTTTGTTTTTAAGAAATTGCTTTTTAAAAAAATGGATTCAGTTGGATTTGTTAGCATGGCCTGTAGTGCCAGCCGAAGCTCCATTTGAGACTAGCCTGAGCACTATAAACAAGATGAGTTAGATGTCAGTCAGACTTACTACCAGCCAAGAATGATTTCCAAATTCTGATCCCACTGCCTTCGCTTCCCCTGAGCTGGGATTGCAGACGCATGCCTGGTATGTGCAGTGCTGGGTCCTAGCCCCAGCCTTAGTCATGCTCCGTGAGCACTCTGCCAACAGAGCTTCCTTCCTCATAAGAGAACTCTTAGACTCCGCCTATATTCTTTTCTTGGCCCTCTAAAGAAAGGTTTATAGTCTTAAAAGAGTTTGGAAATTGGAAGGGTGAAAGGTTGCTAAGAGAAGAACACTCGAGAGTCCCCAGGACTGAGTGCGGCTCGGTTGGCAGAGCACCTGTCCTGGGTCTCATCCCCAGCACTTGTAAGCCAGGAGTGGTGGTGCACCAGCGGTCCCAGTGCTCAAGAGCTCAAGGAAGCAAGCGGGTCAGAAGTCAAGTTTGCCATCACTATATCCCAAGTCTGAAACTAACCTGGCATACGTGAGACCCTTAAAAACCAGACAAAAGGAATTATAGATAGAAGATCATAAAGATATAAAATATGTTCATATTCACAACTCATTAAAGGAATAAAAGCAGCAGTGATGAACAATTTTTTAAAACCTGAATTTTAAGTCAGGTATTGTTATGAGAGATGGTAATTCTCATAAGTGTCAAGCCTGGGTGAATGCACATCCAGGGGTGAGACACACAGTGTGCCTTTATCCCAGCACTCAGAGGACAGACACAGGTGATTTCAGAGTTCCTTGCTAGCCAGGGCTACATAGTGAGGTCACAGCATGTTCTTTGGATTTATGTGAAAACCAAACAGAACATAATCTATGTATCTAAAAATAAGGGATCGCTAAAGATGTTAACACACTTGAATAATGAGATGCAAGGCATCTAGAAGCAAAGTCTAAAACCAGTTCAGCAGATTGTGATTGTGATGTGTGTAGAGTGGGGCGCTGTAATCACAGAAGTTGCCATTTACAAGGATGAAATCTACAGGATTCAGAGGGCCTCTACAACAGGGAATTGTCTGTGTGCATGTGTTATGCTGTTTGTGTGATGGGGAAGAGATCTGAGGGAGTCTGAGCCCGGAAGAATGAATGACTATGCCAGTGTCTTCAACCCCAACCAGGGTGGCTGCTGTGAAGTGATCACAGAAGAGGCCTCAGCCGCCCTCAGGAAAGCAACCAAGTGGGCACAGTCGGGCCTCATTGTCAGTGTGGGGCCACCCGTGGAGTCCATCAACTCTGAGACTGTGAGTGGGCTGTCCACAGGTGACAAGAAGAAAACTGCCCAAACCTCCATCTGCCGAGAAAGGAACTCGGAACTGGCAAGGTGGGTCTCTCGGATGCTCCCTTGGCGATGCTCTTCCAGATACCCTGCAGAGTGGTTTGTTCGTAGAGTTTGACTCTATACCATCCTGTGACCTGCTGAAAATGAGAAGGGGCAAGAACTACTCCGTGTTGTAGAGGCTGCTCCAGGGGAGGGCCACAGAGTGGTGCTGGGGCCCGGTCGGAGCCCTGGGAGTTGCTCCCGGCCAGGTGAACATGGCAGCTGAAGGAGCCTTGTGGCGTCAGTGAGCTGCTTGCACACAGTGCTGCTTTCCCCAGTCCCTTACCCAGGGGCAGAGTCAAGGGAATGTGCCTGCGCGGGGCTATGGCATTGTGCGCCTGTCTCCCCAAGTGCTGGGGTTACGGGCATGTGCCACCATGCCCATCCCTGAGCATTGAGAGGCTTCTGTGCTCACACTTGCAGAACCGACCCCGTGCGCCCCTTCATCAGTGGACACGTGGCAAACAGCATGGCTGCAGAAGTGATCGCCTTGCTTCATAGCCTGCTCATGGCGCCAGAATCTAATGCTGCTCAAATATGGACCACAACAGCAGAAAAGGTTAGCACGGGGCTACCGCTCAGCCACGGGGGCAAGAATGAAGCAGCACTATAGTCATCCACAGACAGGGTCATCCACGAGAGAGCATTGCCAACTTAGACATAGCCGCACTCCTGGAGTCTCCCCTGCCCTGCTGGGTCTGACTTTGCATAGTCAGGACCGCACTGCCGAGAGGCAAAGCAGCCCTTCTTTTGTTTGCCTCAGACTGGTACTGACGTTTATGATGTTATGTTTATTGATTTATTGGCCATGCTGAGTCTGTTGGCAGTGCTAGGGAGGCCTCTGTGATTCACACTGCTCTGTCTTGCACTCATCTGTCTGTCACACAATGGTCTAGGTGCCTGAACCTCAGCTCTGAAATAACCACTTCCCCTATCTACGGCCACTCCTCAGGCTAGTGCCTGATGCATGCCGTGGAGCTGAACACTGGAATGCAGACAGTGGGGATAGTTTCCCTCTGGTGAATGACTGCTGGATTTTAGTTGGCTGGTAATACAGCAATAGCTTCTCCCATATTATAAAGTTGTATACTGCTAGTTCTGTCTGATGTAGTGCTACCCATGGGTAGAACATCACTGGCAACAGCTGGTAGTTTTTGTCTCTTCTATATCCAGAGCTCCTGTGATACTGGGCCCCAGGGCACCGTCAGTCATTTCGTTAGTCTTAGGACCAGTAGCCAATTGCCAGTGCTTTAAAGACTAATGCCTGCCCCCACACCATCTTTCTCCCTCTCTCTTTTTAAGATTTATTTTATCTTATGTGTGGCTGTTTTGCCTACATATATGTATGTGTACCATGTGCATACCTGATGCTTATGGAAGTCAAAAGAGATTGTCAGACCCTCTGGAACTAGAGTTACAGATGATTGTGAACCACCATGTGTGTGCTGGGAACCATACCCAGAGCTTCTGTGAGAGCAACTGCTCTTAACTACTGAGCTGTCTCTGCAGGCCCTACCATCCTCCTCCTTACACACAGGTTCTGTCTCGAGCATTGATGTACATTCCACAACTAGGGAAGTATGCAGAAAGCATCCTGGAAAATGGGAGCAGCAGTGGCAGGAAACTCGCCAAGCTTCAGAGGATTGCACGCCAGGCAGTTGCCGCACTCTGTGCACTTGGAGGCTTTAAGGAGACCATCAAGACAGGCTCTGAGGTCCAGGTACTCACCGCTGCCCTCCCCAAACGCTCACCACAGCTAGCCAGTGCTCTTCAATTATCACTCACCCAGGAGGGCAGCAAGCCTTGTTCCTTCACACTAAGGGATAAGACTCAAACCTCCAGAATCTCGACATTGTTTTGTACATCGCTCAGATGCTAATGCAGCGCTGTCTGATGTTACCTATGGGACTCATGTCCTAGGGTATTGTTAATGCTGAAAGCTTGAGATGATAGCATGTCTCGTTGTTGGGAGTTTGTGGGTTTGTTATCTTTTTTTTCCCAAAGATTTACTTTTATGTATGTGATCACAGTGTCGCTCTCTTCTGACAACACCAGAAGAGGGCGTCAGATCCCATTACAGATGGTTGTGAGCCGCCATATGGATGCTGGAAATTGGACCCGGGTCCTCTGGAAAAGCAGTCAGTGCTCTTAACCGCTGAGCCATCTCTCCAGCCCCTGGGCTTGTGATCTTGATCTTGTCTTTGGCTTGGCTCCACATCAGAATCAGTGATTACCATAGCTCAGATGTGACACTGCAAAGCCCTCCCTCTTGTCTTGTTAGGCAGCTGTGCTCACTTGACCCTGGCAGGTGGGACTAATAATCTCTGCCACCAGGTTCTAGGTAGAGGAATATCCGGAAGCATAGGCGTTGTGGCTTCTATCAATGAGCAGGAAGGTATGGCCACGGTCAGATTCCCTCCTGTAGACTGCCGACGGACATCACAAGCAGCAGACACGCTGACTATTCCTTTGTCTAGACTCTGTGTTCCGAGGTCAGAGGTAAGGAGAAGCTTTGTCAAGCACCTTTGTAGGTACTGACTGTTGCTGTGGGCGGGCAAAGGCTGTAGGGAAGTAAGGGCTTCACTTTCAACTGGGGTACCAGCTGTAATGAATTTCACAGGAACATGGGTAGGAAATTTTTCATCTAGATATTAGCTGGGACTATTCCACAGTGTGATATTTTTAGTTGCTTTGGTCTGGTTTCTGATTTTCTGTGGCGGTTTTGATCACATACTGATTATACTGTTCCTGTGTCTCTGCCTTGGCTGCCCTTCTGCTGCAGGCTCTGCCTCTTCACAAGCTGTCCATTACTGAGAAGGTAGTCCAGGCAGTGCAGTCCATGCTGCTCCCTCAGGAAGGAAGCCTCTCTATCCACACCTCTCTTCCTGCGACGGGAGATGGCTCAGCCCCTGTCATGGCAGTCGTCCGGCTTCTAGCTGAAATCAGAACCAGGTCAGTGGCCTGGCCTTAGAGGGTCTGTAGTCACGCGCCACCTACCATAGCTCGTGTTCCCAGTTCCTGCACCTCTGATTGCAACCCTAGTTCTGTAGCTCACCAGAGGCTGGGCTGCTCGTTCACCTGGAGACCCCGCTGCCGGGTGTGCCCTGCTGTGCCCTGCCATGTAGGCCACTTTTCAAATGACTCAGTTCCATCACTTTCCAACCTAGTGACAGGAAAACAAGGGAATACTCTCAGGGCAGTGTCAGAGAGATGTCTGCCTACAAATACCTTCACTCTCCACTAAACAAGAAGAACAGGGTTCTCGTGCAGAAACTTTTTCGGATGTATGCTGACCAACAGGAGAGAAGTCGGGTGGAGAGTTTCTGTCTCTGGGCCTGCCCTTCTGCAGCTCTCAATGCTCACAAGGCACAGAGAGGCAGAACTTTGACGACTGGTCACCCAGCACTTTGTGTCTCATAGTGGAAACTGCATTGCAGCCACGACGGGGCAAAAGGCCTCATTTCATGGTGTCTGTGGGGAGTGGTCACAGAGCCATCCTCAAATACAAAACCTGTGGCTGCTCACATCCTTGTATGGGATGGTACAGCTCAGGTGTGGAGCCCGCATGTCCTCCAGGACTGTCAGGTGTCTGGGCTTCCTTGTGTGGTGCCAATTCTGCGGAAGGGTGGCAGTGCTAGTAGCATTGTTGGGGACAGTGGCCAGTAGGGAATGTCTATGTACACTTAGTGTCGGAGAAGTTTTTCCAAACATTTTCAGTTAGAATGGTGAGATCCATAGGTCCAGACCCCACGGGCATGGAGGGCCAGCTATGTATCTCAAAGCCAGTCTGCTGTGAAAAGAATAAGAAGTATAAAGGACAACTTTGATTGGAGTGCTTTCACAGTTGATGTCTTAAAGAATGAACATTGATGACTCTGAAATATTGTGAATCTTTTAACATTAAGAGCATGCCTGGTCATGGCACAGCTTTTAGAAGACAGCCTGTTTTGTGAAGAATTCATCCAGCAGTGTCCAGCAGCTGTGGAAGTCCTGAACCTCGTAGCCCAGGAGTGCAGTGCCGGTGAGTGCCAGTGAGACATTGTGCCGCATCTGGTGGAATTGTCCATTTATCACCTGCTGAGCTGGGAGACAGGGCCCCTCACAGCTGCCCCACGCAGGGCCTTCAGCTCTACTTTCCAGGAAGCAGTGCTCTAGAGTGAGGACCAGGGCCATGCCCAAGGACTTTTCTACATTCACGTGAATTCATCAGTACCTTTGCATTCTGACTGTGGGCTGCGAACGTTTGGACTCTAAGTGCAGGCTTTGTATTGGTGTCCTTCATAATAGCCTGCACTTAAGAAGTTCATGGATTTTTGTTTGTTTTTATTTTTGTAGTTTGTTTGTTTTTATGGTTTTTAGTCTTACTAGTAACCACAGCAGGCCTGCAACTTTTGATTTAGACCAGGATGGCCTCATACTTGGATCCATCTGCCTAAATGCTATGATTAAAGGCAGTACCACATGCCCAGCCAACGTTAATATTTAAAATCATTTTAGATTTTAAATATAATGGTCTTCACCTGGCATGAGTGGGGCATGCCAATAATCCTATAACTTTGGAGTTTGAGGCAGGAGGATCAGAACTTCCAGGCCAGCTAGAGCTAAATTGTGAATTTCAGGCCAGCCTTAGCTATACATAAAAGCCCTATTTTAAAAAAAATAACCTAAGAGAGTGGTGGCTCCATTGTTCATGTGATGAGAATCACAAGCATCGCTTGCTGTTTGTCTCATGCCTGACTTGTGTGTGGGCTTTGCTTAAGTTACACAGTCTCATCTTCACAGCCCTGGTGAGCCTAGGTGCTCTGCGATTGGGGAATACCAAGTCCAGGCTCCTCTACTCCAGGCTCATGACCCAGCATGCCTGGCTGTTGAGCTTTGTGAGGGACAGGAGGCTTGGGGTGTTTCCTCTTGTAGGATGTAAGTGGTCTCTGTGTATAATGGCGTTGTTTTGGTGCCACTCCTAGAAGTTGTCTCATGGTTTGCTGTGTCCTTCTGCAGGAGAGCGGCTTGCAGTTGTAGAGGTGCAGTGCGAGAGGCTCAGGATGCTCTACCGGGACTGCGCTCGGCCCCCTCCCCCTCCGCTGCAGGCTGACCGGAGACAGGTGAGACATTGGAGCCTCCCTTACAGGCTGTGACTCTGCCACTGAAGAAAGGCAGGCGGAGGGCCATGGCATTAGAAAGAGCATGTGGGCTGCCCACAGCGCTGAGCGCCTGTCTAGAAGGATCATGTGCAGTCCTTTGGCAGCTATGCTGTCACCTTTGGGTGACCAAGAATACCGAACTGACATTCTGAATGTTGAATCACTATACTATGCAGCAGAATTTATTAACATCTTTGAAGTCTGAATAAATAAAAAGACAGCTTTAAGCAAACGTTAGGGAACTAGAGAGATGCTAAAGTGTTTGCCGCACAAACTTGAAAACCTGCGTTTGGCCTCCCAGCCCCAGGCATGGAGGGAGATATGTCCCTACAATCCCAGTGCTGGGTATCAGAAACACAGTACCCCTGGGGCTCCCTGGCCAGCAAGTCTAGCCAAATCAATGAAAGACTCTCAAAAACAAAGTGAACCATGGTTGGGGAGGCACCCGATGCTTCTATGTGGATGTATATAAAACACACAAAACTGAAAATGTTATGTCCTTGTATTAGACTGTAGTACTCTAATAACCAGCGTGTGCCTGAGTAATAGCAAGTGTGAAAAAACTGCCGCATTTTATGTTTGTGGCAGCTTTATTCACAACACTCAGAAGTGTCCATCTACTGTTGAATGAATTAGCAAAGTAAGACGATATCCAAGCCTGAGTCATGGCTTAACCATCTACAGGCCACCCACTCAGTCCCACAGGTTTCCAGATTCCATTTATGTGTGTAGAAAGCCCACAGAAGAAGCATCAGGTGGGTGTAACGGGCTGTGGGGAGAGAAGGGAGTGAGCGGCTGGGGCTGAGGTCTGCTGAGTGTGTGGCTGCTTACAACAGGGAACAAATGCTCTAGAACACATGGCTGCTCGGCTCCATGAGCACTCCAAAAGGCAGGGTGTTATGAGAGGCATGCAAATAAATTGGTGCACATAAATAAAGCCTGCACCAATCTCACTGGACATCTAGCCGTCTTTGGTTATCCTGGTGACCACACTGAGGTGTGGTTTAAAAGACAAGTGGTTTCTTCTGTCCGTGGTGTTTGTGGTTCGCATCCAGCCTTTTCTTCTCAGCAGCAGGTGAGTCCCATCAGCAGCAGTGTCCACCACACACTGTGCACATGACTCTCAAGGCTACCCTGGCAGGCTCGTGACCTGATGATGCCCTGGCAGCCATAGCCTTTCGTGGCTGCGGTTCTTCCTGTAGGATGTGTTGGAATTGGTGGGTGGAGAGAACTGTCTCATAGGGACGCCTGACACATGTCCGATGGTGTACTGGAGCAAGGGCATGCTCCCCGTCCAGCATGGCCTCGGCGCGCTGCTCCTCCTTGGTCCTGTGCGTCCCCGCAGCTGTAACTGTGAGGGGGAGCATGGTGAGAGCAAGCTGGAGAGCAGCTTCGGGAGCCCGAGAAGGAGCCGTGGGAAGGCGAGCAGGAGGCAAGAGGCTCAGCTCAGGTCACCTCAGAGGGGCTGGCGCCGAGAAGGGGTTGTCTCCTCCCTCCATCCCTCCCTCCCTCCCTCCCTTCCTTCCTCCCTTCCTTCCTTCCTTTCTTTTAAAAATCAAAACAAAACCATAAACAAGTTCTCATTGGGACTTTAAAAATCAAAACAAAACCATAAAGTGTTCATGCTAAGTGTGGTGGCGCACACCTTTCATCCTGAGCACTCAGGAGGCAGAGGCACTCTGTGAGTTCGAGGCCAGCCTAGTCTGCAGAGTGAGTTATAGGAGAGCCAGGGCTGCACAGAGGAATGAAACCTGTCTCCAAAACACAAAACCAAAATCACAAAGCTCACATTAAGATTTATTTTTACTTTTGTGTCTGGGTGTCCCACCTGCCTGAGTGTGTACCCTGCCTGAGTGTGTACCCTGCCTGAGTGTGTACTCTGCCTGAGTGTGTGCCCTGTGCATGCAGTGCCTGAGACCAGAAGAGCTGCCAGTGCTCTCAGCCTCAGAGCCATCTCTGTCCAGAAGACACTCATGATGTACAGTGGGGTCCATTCCCAGCATTATAACAAAAAATGAAAAACAGAAAAGAGAACCCAAATTTGATCCTATCAGATACGAATTATTTTCTTCTCTGAGAGAGTAATAAGACGTGTCTGCTCTGCTGAGTGGAGCCCTCCCTCCCTCCTGTCCCCACTGCAGCCCAAAGAGATCACCTGGAGCCCTTCTCGAGTGTTCCCTCCAGTCCGTGCCTGCATGTTCTCTTCTCACCTCACCTCTGTCACCTTCCTGGCTGACCCCAGCGCTGGAGGAGGTCTTCCCCGGGGCACGTTCATCTATGCTACCTCCCCCCTGCCAGTTCAGGTGAGACGGTGCATGTCAACCCGCCTCTTCCCACACCTCCGACTGGAAAGAAGCGGCAGGTGCTAGGCCTGGCCACTTGTCCCCTCTGACGGCACCCTCTACTGCTGTCTCTTCAGGCCCCCTCTTTCTACTGGGAAATTGAGATTGTTTCCTATGGAGACACTGATGACGACACTGGACCAATCGTCTCATTTGGCTTTGCTACAGAGGCTGAAAAGCGTGATGGGGCCTGGACCAATCCGGTGGGCACGTGCCTCTTCCACAAGTAAGGACAAGCGCTGCCAGGCATGGGTGGGCTCACCTTTACTCTCAGCACTAAGGAGGCAGCCGATCTTCGGGAGTTTGAGGACCTCCTGGCCTGTTAGTAAGTTCCAGGCCAGCCAGGGCTACATAGTGATGCCTTTCATAAAAATGGATCAGGCCGGGCAGTGGTGGCGCACGCCTTTAATCCCAGCACTTGGGAGGCAGAGGCAGGTGGATTTCTGAGTTCGAGGCCAGCCTGGTCTAGAGTGAGTTCCAGGACAGCCAGAACTATACAGAGAAACCCTGACTCGAAAAACCAAAAAAAAAAAAAAAAAAAAAAGGATCAGTATTCCAGAGAAAGTGACTTCCCATAGGTGTGTTTATGGGTGTTCAGGGAACCAAAGTGCGGTTGTGTGATTGAGGAAGTTCAGACAGAAAGTGTTATTTTCCTCTCTGGATGTTTATGATCCTCCTCATGGTTCTTTCCTAGTAGTCCTGCAACAAGAAACTTGTCTTTCTTCCTAGCCAGTCCTTTCTGAATTCATATACCATGATGCTATTCTGTAGACTAGGGTCTGTTGGGCTGTTGTAATACTAAAGGAACAGCAGGGTAGCCTCAAGCCAAGCGTGGACAGTGCTAGTTGGAAGTCTGTTAGTGCTTGGGAAAGCATTGCTGTTGACTGTGGGGATGCCTTCCTCGCCTGCCCCTTCCCTCCCTCCCTCCTTCCCTCCATGAGTCTCAGCCTTGACTCTCTTGTTCTCCTCCCAGCAATGGCCGCGCTGTGCACTACAATGGCTCCAGCCTGCTGCAGTGGAAGAGCGTCCGCTTAGATGTCACACTCTCTCCTGGTCAGTGCAGTGGGGCCTTCTTACTCTGCATGCTTCTGTGGGAGCCAACCTTGGACCTGCACGGCTTAACATTCAATAAACGCAGCAATCGGAAATGGGTCATTTGTCATTGAGTAAAAAGTGACCACTAGCCGGGCAGTGGGGGGTGGGGGTGGCGGCAGCGCACGCCTGTGATCCCAGCACTTGGGAGGCAGAGGCAGGCGGATTTCTGAGTTTGAGGCCAGCCTGGTCTACATAGCGGGTTCCAGGACAGCCAGGGCTATACAGAGAAACGCTGTCTCGAAAACACCACCACCAACAACAAAAAAACCAAAAACAAAAACCAAAGTAACCACTGCCCTTGTCGTCTGATTTTTACGCCATAGCTCTCTTATTCTGAAGCTGCTACCTTAGAGCCCCTGTCTTGTAATGCAGGGGTCAGACACAGCTGCTTTTGTCCCTCATCTCATAGTTACAGGTTAGAAGGTCACCTGATAGTAAACTGGGAACATATGTGTGTCCTCCTACTCTCTGCTGTAGGCGATGTGGCAGGAATCGGCTGGGAAAGGACGGAGGGGACTCCACCTCCTCCAGGGCAGCCAGCCAAAGGTCGGGTGTACTTCACATACTGCGGGCAGCGCCTCACGCCGTACCTAGAGGATGTCTCTGGTGGGATGTGGCCTGTGGTTCACATTCAGAAAAAGGCAAGTCACCTCAATAGGAAAAAAAGAACAAATCTTTTTCAGAAATATGTCCTGACCAGAAAAGGAAAGAAAAGGGCTTCTGGATAACTGTTCTCTGCACAGTGCTGGGCGCAGGGAGCCTGGATAGTGTGCCTCCTTTCCTGGTGGGCCCTGCAGGCCTGGGTCTGCTGATGCTGTGTCCAGAGCCTAGTGTGCGCTTGCTCTGACCTCCCTTCAGCCATCCTTCCTTAACGAGGAGAGGAGCACTATTGAAATGTCTGAAGACAGCTTGTGAGAGCAGCCCTGAGTCACGGGAAGAGTAGATGCCTGGAGAGGTCTCTGGGGAAGACTCAAAAGTTCAGCACTCCTCTTCCCCCAGCACCAACACACACACAGTCACACACTCATCCTCATTCACACATACACACACACAGTCACACACTCATGCTCACTCATACGTACACACACACAGTCACACACTCATGCTCACTCATACGTACACACACACAGTCACACACTCATGCTCACTCACATGTACATACACACAGTCACATACTCATGCTCACTCACACATACACACAGTCACACATTCATGCTCACTCACACATACACAGTCACACACATGCTCACTCACACATACACACACAGTCACACACTCATGCTCATTCACATATACACACACACAGTCACACACTCATGCTCACACATACACACAGTCACACACTCATGCTCACTCACACATACACAGTCACACACTCATGCTCACTCACACATACACACACAGTCACACACTCATGCTCACACATACACACAGTCACACACTCATGCTCACTCACATACACACACAGTCACACACTCATGCTCACTCACACATACACACACAGTCACACACTCATGCTCATTCACATATACACACACACAGTCACACACTCATGCTTATTCACATATACACACACAGTCACACACTCATGCTCACTCACATACACACACAGTCACACACTCATGCTCACTCACACATACACACACAGTCACACACTCATGCTCATTCACATATACACACACAGTCACACACTCATGCTCACTCACATACACACACAGTCACACACTCATGCTCACTCACACATACACACACAGTCACACACTCATGCTCATTCACACATACACACACAGTCACACACTCATGCTCATTCACATATACACACACACAGTCACACACTCATGCTCATTCACATATACACACACAGTCACACACTCATGCTCATTCACATATACACACACACACAGTCACACACTCATGCTCACTCACATACACACACAGTCACACACTCATGCTCACTCACACATACACACACAGTCACACACTCATGCTCATTCACATATACACACACACAGTCACACACTCATGCTTATTCACATATATACACACAGTCACACACTCATGCTCACTCACATACACACACAGTCACACACTCATGCTCACTCACACATACACACACAGTCACACACTCATGCTCATTCACATATACACACACAGTCACACACTCATGCTCACTCACATACACACACAGTCACACACTCATGCTCACTCACACATACACACACAGTCACACACTCATGCTCATTCACATATACACACACACAGTCACACACTCATGCTCATTCACACATACACACACAGTCACACACTCATGCTCATTCACATATACACACACACAGTCACACACTCATGCTCACTCACATATACACACACAGTCACACACTCATGCTCATTCACATATACACACACACAGTCACACACTCATGCTCACTCACATACACACACAGTCACACACTCATGCTCACTCACACATACACACACAGTCACACACTCATGCTCATTCACATATACACACACACAGTCACACACTCATGCTCACTCACATACACACACAGTCACACACTCATGCTCACTCACACATACACACACAGTCACACACTCATGCTCACTCACATACACACACACAGTCACACACTCATGCTCACTCACTCACATACACACACAGTCACACACTCATGCTCACTCACACATACACACACAGTCACACACTCATGCTCATTCACATATACACACACAGTCACACACTCATGCTCACTCACACATACACACAGTCACACACTCAGCTCATTCACATATACACACACAGTCACACACTCATGCTCACATACACACACACAGTCACACACTCATGCTCACTCACACATACACACACAGTCACACACTCATGCTCACTCACACATACACACACAGTCACACACTCATGCTCATTCACATATACACACACAGTCACACACTCATGCTCACTCACACATACACACACACAGTCACACACTCATGCTCACTCACACATACACACAGTCACACACTCAGCTCATTCACATATACACACACAGTCACACACTCATGCTCATTCACATATACACACACAGTCACACACTCATGCTCACTCACACATATACACACACAGTCACTCATGCTCACTCACACATACACACACACACTCATGCTCATTCACATATACACACACACAGTCACACACTCATGATCACTCACACATACACACACTCATGCTCACACATACACACAGTCACACATACACATACACACACAGTCACACACATACACACATAGTCACACAGGCACACAGGCTTCTGTTGATTTTGAAGGAGCACCTAGGAAAGCCTGCTGCTCTGTGGGACATTATTCCTGGTGACATGCTGCAGCCCTGCATCTCCATCCACTTCCTGGTCCATAGCCAGATGGCCATCCTCATGGGCTCAGCACTAGTCAACTCAGAGCACATGTTCAAAGGGAGCTGCTTCCCTGGCCTTCCTGTCTTGGGAGAAGGCAAGCCGTTAAAGGCTAGGCTCACAACCATAAAATATAAGAGATCTTCACGCTGTCTTAGTAGCAGAGTGGGAAGAGAGAGTGCCCAGGTGGGGAGGAGCAACATGTGCAGTGGTGTTGGGTAGAGCACAGCCACTGGCCTGGTGGGGTGGGCAGCCTTGTAATCCAGTTCTCGAGAGCCAGGTCAAGACTGAGGGAACTGGAGAGAGGCTCCTCTAGCTAACTCTAGTCCCAAGGGATTCCACACTCTGTTCTGGCATCTCTGGGCACCAGCCACGCATGTGCTGCACAGCATGCACATGGGCAGAATTCTCTTACACATAATTAAATGAGTAAAAGAAAATGATTGTTGAGAGTCTGAGGCTAGCCTGGGCTACATAGCAAACCATGGGCTCTCCTCGATCAGGAGAGGGTAAGGGTCTTTGAGACAGTGAGTGGTAAGGGACCCGAGCACGTGTGAAGGGAGGGCAGAGGAGGCAGGCAGCTGCTCGGCGCTCCAGGCACAGCTCACAGGTGCCTACTCCGGGGCCTACCTCTCCTGCCTGCCCACTGAAGTGTACTTAATTGTTTATACATCAAAAAGAGAGTAAGAAAATCTAAATAATCCTAAATCCTTCATTTGCTCTTTCTAGAACACAAAAACTCGAGCCAATTTTGGCTCCCGCCCGTTCGCGTTTGCTGAGGGCCAGGCCCACCGGAACGCTGCCGACCTGTGCGCTGACCTGGCGGAGGAGATCAGCGCCAACTTTGAGGCCTTGCCCTTCGCCATGGCCTCCGACAGCGACAATGATGCTGGCACCAGCATTGCGTCAGACCCAGGCACCCACGGGCCACCATGCCGGATTGCAGCAGTGGCCACAGCCCAGCAACGTAAGCCACATCGTCCCCTGCCCCTGCTGCTAGTGCTACTGGGAATGCTGTGGATGCCACAAGTCCCCTTAGCTTCGGCATCCTCAGTGCAGCGAGACAGGCTCATAGAAAGACACAGGAGGCGGGTCAAACTGGGAGTGCTCCCACTATGTGGTGCTAACCCATGTAGGAAGTACAGTGCAGGAAGCTAAAAGCCCAGTTATATGAAGTCACTTCACTTTACAGTGTTACTCATTTGTTTAAATATTTTTTTCTTAAAAATCTCTTTAAACTGAAGTCATCAAGTAATAATAAAATGGTAGAATTAAGCCGGGTAGTGGTGGCACACGCCTGTAATCCCAGCACTCTGGGAGGCAGAGGCAGGCGGATTTCTGAGTTCAAGGCCAGCCTGGTCTACAGAGTGAGTTCTAGGACAGCCAGGGCTATACAGAGAAACCCTGTCTCGAAATAACTAAATCCAAAAAAAAAAAAAAAAAAAGTAGAATTATGGGCTGGAGAGATGGCTCAGCGGCTAAGAGCACTGGATGCTCTTCCTGAGGTCCTGAGTTCAAATCCCAGCAACCACATGGTGGCTCACAACCATCTGTAATGAGATCTGATGCCCTCTTCTGGTGTGTCTGAAGACAGCTACAGTGTACTCACATACATTAAATAAATAAATAAATCTTTTTTAAAAAATAGTAGAATTATAGACATGGATAGAAAGCTATGTTCAAGCCGGGCAGTGGTGGCACACACCTTTAATCCCAGCACTTGGGAGGCAGAGGCAGGTGGATTTCTGAGTTCCAGGACAGCCTGGTCTACAAAGTGAGTTCCAGGACAGCCAGGGCTACACAGAGAAACCCTGTCTCCGGGGGGAAAGAAAAAAAAAAAGAAAGAAAAGAAAGCTATGTTCTACAATGTTTTCTTGATCATTACAAAACGTATAATAAACCAGCTCCTGTGATTTAGGCTTATAATCCCAGGTGTTCAGGTGGCTGAAGCAGGAAGATAAGAAATCCAAGGCCCGCGTAAGCTACAGAATGTTCAAGGCCAGCCTGAGCCAGTTAGCAAGACCCCATCTCAACTTTAGATAGTCAGGCCAAGAGATGCATAGAAACATAGCTAGGTGGGTACATACATACACACACACATAGATAGATATGTACATAGACAGACAAACAGAGGCTGGGGACATATCTCAGTGGTAGAAGCCATACCTAGAATGGAAAAGATTCTGTCCCTAGCCTTGTGAAACGAAGAGAGAAAAGAATGGAGAGTCTGATTGTGTTTGTTACAGAATATGACAGTGACACCTCCTGCCATTACAAAGTCGAGCTCAGCTATGAGAACTTCATCACCTCTGGCCCAGACCCCCACCCACCTCCCATTGCAGATGACGAGAGTGATGATGACGACGATGATGACATCCCTCAGGTAAGATCCACAGCCTGTTTCCTGACTGGGCAGCATTTAGCTCCCTGGGGACGAGGCTGTGTCCTTGTGTGAGGAGTTATCTCATCGCTCTGAACTGCCCATGAGGAACCAGGCCTGCTAAGCTGTCCAGGTCTATGTGTGGGAGGTGAAGGACCTTGATGGCAGCCCAGCAGGAACCCCAAGCTGTAGTGAGAATGCTTCCACGGCTTGGAAGAAGGGAAGAGCTTGCTGGGAGGGATGGGCGGCGGAACAGCGTGCTTGGAGGGCACCTCAGGGTCTGTGTTTAGGCCAGGCTTGAACAGGGCCAGTCCTTAAGGTAGAACCACAAGTGCCTGCATGAAGCTCTTCCTCAGCTCACCAGCTTCCTTTCCCTACAGGAGGACCACTATGCCCTGCTGGTGAAAGCGTGGGAGACCAAGGTTTTCCCTACCATCCGGAGACGCTTCCGCAATGAAGCTGAGCGGAAGTCAGGCCTGGACCAGATCAAGGGTGCTCTACAGCTAGGTCTGCTGTGTGTGTTCTCCTAAAGACACTCAGAGGCTGGAGGGATGAGTGAGATGGGCAGGGCTCAGGGAGAGACGCCCCCCAGATGGGTTGTGTGGCTTGACAGTCCTACCCTGTATGTCACTGAGCTCAGGGTCCTTTGCCCTCCTGAATTCCCTAGTGCTTTCCATTTTGTTCTGTTTCCAAGTACATGGGCATGTCATTACTTGGCTTAGTATCATTAATACGACAGTGCCATTTTTTGCTATTAAGTGTAACTGTATCCTCTTCCTATGGAAAGAAACAAAGCAGCTGGATATAGCAGCGCCAGCCTGATACCAGACAGGAGGGTGGCAAGTTCAAGACCATCCTGGGCCTAATAGTGACCCTGTCTCAACAACAGAACAAGCAAGCAGAGGCCCTGCAGGATGTTAGAGGACAGGAGGGGCTCAGTGCCGCTCTCTGCCTCTCTCAGCGGTGTTTGCTGTAGCACAGAGATGAGGCAGAGACCAGCACTCTCTCACACTTCTGCCTCTGCATTCGCACTGTTGTTTGTTCTTCTGAGGTAGCTCAGGTCAAACGCCACCACAGTCCTGTGTCCTTGTGGGTAAGCAAGCGTCCTGTCCTGAGGACTCCAGCTCCTCCCACCCTTGCTGCCCTGGCAGCACCGACTCAGGTGCTTTCAGTCTTTGGCACACTGGGCAGGACAGACCTGAGGCCCTGGAAGTGACACAGTATTTAAACAGGGTACACACTGTCCTCCCAGCAAGGGCACAGAAACGCTTCGTTGGTCCCATGATTGTTTTCCCTGATGTGTTACTTAGTATGCTGTGTTTGCAGGCATGGTGGACATCGCCCGGCAGACAGTTGAGTTTCTCTACGAGGAAAATGGTGGCATCCCCAGAGACCTTTATCTTCCCACCATTGAGGACATTAAAGATGAAGCAAACAAGTTCACAATTGACAAAGTTCGAAAAGGTTTTGCTTTTGCTTCCTCCCTCCTCTGTGTGTGACATTGCCTCTGACTGGAGCAGCTGCTGGCTCCCTTAGGGCACTCTTACTCTGAGAGACTGGCCTCTTCCAGGCTCAGTTCCTGGTGGGCCTCAAGAAGGCACGCTGTAGCCTCAGGCATAAGCAGGTGCCAGGGCTGGGAGTGATGGAGGAAGTGCGGGCTCCACATAGGCTTCCTGGCATGGGCAGGCTTCTGAGTTAGCTGGGCACTCAGGAGATGGAAGTAACAAGAGCCAGTCAGTCAACCTTGCTACATAGCGAGTTTGAGGACAGCCTAAGTTAGGTGAGGCCTTTTTAGAATGGACACGTGCTTTTCCCTAACATCGCCTGTTGCTTTGAAGGAACAACAGGAAACCACATACACTAAGAATCTTTTTTTTTTTTTTTTTTTTTTTTTTTTTTTTTTTGGTTTTTCGAGACAGGGTTTCTCTGTGTAGTCCTGGCTGTCCTGGAACTCACTCTGTAGACCAGGCTGGCCTCGAACTCAGAAATCCACCTGCCTCTGCCTCCCAAGTGCTAGGACTACAGGCATGCGCCACCACGCCCGGCTACACTAAGAATCTTAAGCCACTCATTTATTCTGCCTCCCAATCCTTACAAAACTACGTCATAGCAGAGGCTAGGGAAATGGTTCAACAGATGAGGTCCTGGCTGCTCTGAGTTTGCCTCCCAGCACCCCACGGCAGCTCCAGGAGGTCTGACATGTCTTTTAGCCTCTGGGCACCTAGATATGGCATACATACACACAGGTTTTACATAAATAGAAATACAGGGCCAGGCAGAGGTGGCCCACACCTTTAATCACAACACCAAAGCTGTAGAGGCAGATAGCTCCCTGTGAGTTTAAAGCCAGCCTAGTCTACATAGTGAGTTCCAGAGTAGCCAGGAACACAGAGGCCTGTCTCAGAAAAATCAAGCAAGGGCAAAGGTGGTAACACCTTTAACCACAGCACTCAGGCGGCAGAAGCAGGTAGGTCTCCAAGTTCCAGGCCAGTCTGCTCTACATAGTAAGTTCTAGAACAGACAAGGCTACACATTTTGTTTGTCTCAAAAAACAAAAAAGCAAATAAAACAAAACTACAAAATGGTATGTCTCAAAAAACCACATTACAGATAAGAGGAGAAATATCTATTTCTGTGCTCCCCACCCCGCTTCTTTTTCTCTTCTTTTAGAGTCTGGCTAGGATTGTATATCTCACTGGGAGAATGCTATGGTTTTGGGTTCAGTACTTGATATGACTCCAACCACGAAAGAGTTGCCCTTCTTAAATGTTTAGCTCGGCAGTATTTACGATCATCACACAGCGTGTGACCACCAAACCATTTCCTCTCTTTCTTTAGCATGTTCATATCACCAGAGAAAGTCTGTGCTCCCCTATCTGCCAGCCCTTCCCTCTCCCTAGCCTCTGTGAATGGTGTCTCTGCTTCCTGTCTGTGGACTTGACCTGTTCTGGACACTTGTGACAAGTGCACCCATTTAACATGTGATCTCTCAGGCCTGGCTGCTCGTTCCACGTTCATCCATGTAGCGTGTGTCTGCTTCATTGTGGTACTGTCAAGCACTGCTGCACTGCAGAGATGTGCCCCTTAGTTGTTTCCAGTCCCCACTGAGGGACTTTGAACTGCCCTGCTCTTTGGCCATGAGGATTAATGTTGCTTTAAACATTAGTGTTCACACTCTTGTGTGGACATACATATTCATTGCTCCAGGAGAAATACACATTTATTATTATAGATTGGAATCTGTAATCATGAGTACAGTTGTTAGGCGATACAGTAACTCTGTGTTTGGCCCTTTGAGAAAATGCCAAAATACTTTCCAAAGCAACTCGCCCATCCTACATTCCCAGCAGCTCACCAGCTATGCACGCGTGTCCCACTTCCCACACATGTGTGGCAGCGTGCCTATCTGTCCTTTTACCTCAGCCCTTGCTGCTGGTGTGAGGCTCTCACCGTGGCTCTTATCCACATCTCCCAGTGACACAAGTAAAAATGAGCACCATTTCATGTGTGGTCTTCTCATTTCTTTTTGGAGATGTGCTTATCCAAGTCCTCTGCCCCCCAAGGTGACCTGGTACTTCCTCTCCCTCCTCAGGTCTCACGGTTGTAACCCGCTCTCCAGACAGCAGCAATGTAGCTAGCAGTACTGTGGGAACTGCTTTGCCAAAATTTGCCATCCGAGGGATGCTAAAAACCTTCGGCCTTCATGGAGTCGTCCTAGATGTTGATTCAGTAAGTAAATAGCCAGTCAGGCTACTCCAGTCCTGTGTGTGGGAAGTGACTCCTGTGCCCATACAAAGGGACTGCAGGATGAGACACCTAACATGGTTGTGCAAGGTCCTGGGCTCTGTCCTCAGCTCCGCACTGACACGTGGAAAAGGAGTTTTGCTTTCAGATTTCTCTTCAATTTAAAAACAAAGAAACCAGGTTGGAGAGGTGGAGCGGTAGTTGAAAGCACTAACTTTGCTTAGCCATAAGGAACAGAGTTCAAACCTCAGGACCCATGTCAGATAGCTCACAGATGCCTTAACTTCAGTGCCAACGGGTCAGAAATGTCTTCTGCCCTCTGTGAGCACCCAAACCCACACATGTACATATGGTTACATGAACAAACACCCAGAAATAAACATAAAATAAATCTTAGAAAAGAAGGACGGAAACCAAATGGAAGTGCAGCTGTGGAAAGACTCGTGAGAACATCTAATGATTATGGAGTGAGGCTGCACCAGCCCTGCCGTCACATCCAGCTCATCTCCAGTACAGAGCAAAGCAGCCGTTACCCTCAGGTTGTCTCATGGACAGAAGTCAGAATAAGGCTTGGGCTCTGATTGCAGAGATGGATGAAGGAGAGAGAGAGATGATTCTGAGCACTCATCCGTACTGACTCAGCTTCAGTCCCTTCTGTCGGGAGAGCGGTGCTGCTCATCAGGGGTTGTCTCCATTTTACAGAGCTCCCCTGAGGCTCAGGAGGCTTCGGAGGGGCAGGGATAGCAGACAGGCAGGGACTGACATGGGGGAGGCCAGAGGTTTGAAAGCTGCAGCCGAGCCTCACTCCCAGCCCCTATGCTAATAACTTCCAAAAAGCAGAGCATCTGGCTGACAGCTGTATCTTATCAGTGGAAAGTAAAAGTAAGCTCATGCATCTGCATTCTGGATTCAAATA
The DNA here is from genome assembly GCA_964023405.1 of Apodemus agrarius. Classification (NCBI taxonomy): domain Eukaryota; kingdom Metazoa; phylum Chordata; class Mammalia; order Rodentia; family Muridae; genus Apodemus; species Apodemus agrarius. Next base: position 11,664,667 of record OZ030028.1, read on the forward strand.
CCAGTGTAATTTTTACTTAGGGATTATTAAAGATTTACTTAAAATATAAGCTATAAAAGATATAAAATAACACAAAGGTTATTTTAACAAAATTTGCTTTTTCAAATTTGAAGTTTTTGTCTTCTTTTTCCTGAAGACTTTTTTCTTTTCCTGAAGACTTTTTTCTTTTCCTTTTTCTTTTTTAAAGATTTGTTTATTTTATGTATATGAGAACACTGTAGCTGTCTTCACACACACCAGAAGAGGGCATTAGCTCTCATTATGGATGGTTGTGAGCCACCATATGGTTGCTGGGAATTGAACTCAGGACCTCTGGAAGAGCAGTTAGTGCTCTTAACCGCTGAGCCATGTCTCCAGCCCCTCCTGAAGACTTTTTAAAAAATAGGTTTTTTTACATTTTCTACTATGTGTTAATTTATAATTAAGAATTTAGTGGGCGTGAATACTGAAGATGTAACTTAACAATTAAGCGTACTTGCTGCTTCTGTAGAGGACCTGAGTTTGGTAACTCAAAACTGCCTGTAACTCCAGTTCCAGGGAATCTCTCATCTTCTGGCCTCTGTGGGCATCAAGCACACATGTAGTATACATGCATACATGCAAGTAAACACTCAAATAAAGAAAAAAAATCATCTTTAAAAGAAAGAGACCTCAGAGAAGTCTTTACAGCTCAAGCACTGGGACCTGCGTGGAGACCCAGCCCTGTATGGTGGTCCCAGCACTGGGGGAGGAGCTCTGAGACACGACCATCCACAGGCTTCCAAGCCAGCCAGAAGCCAAATGGGGGAGCTCTGAGTTCAGTTAAGAGGCTATCTCAGAAAACTAAGGTAGAATGCAACTACCTTAAAAACATCAGCCTCTAGCCTCTACACACATGTACACATGAGCATGTGCTCCCTCACACACCACACACGGGTACACATGAGCATGTACACACCACACACACATACATGTGAGCATGTGTGCACACACCAAAACACAAAAGAAGTTGTAGTAGTGGTGTACACCAATAATCTCAGTGGTCAGGAGTCTGAGGGAGGGGAATTGAGCGTTCCAGACCAGCCTAAGCTATACAGCGAGACCCAAAGGAATTGTGGGTAAGGCTCAGTAGTAGAATAGATACCACATGTACATGGACTGGGGTTTGATCCTAACACACACTCGCAACCCCAACAAATTTAACCTTCAGAGATGACTCAGCAGGTAAGGGCCTATACTACTCATGCAGAGGAGCTGGGTTTGGTCACCAGCACCTACATTTGGCAGCTCAACACCTACTGTAATTCCAGCTAAAGGGACCCAGCACCCTCTTCTGCCCTCCAAGGTTACCTGCTCTCAAGACACACACACACACACACACACACACACACACACACACACACGCACGCACATATGTGCGCGCACTAGAGGCTGGGAGTAGGGAGAGAGGGAGAATCTGAGTTCTAGGCTTACAAGGGGTACACAATGAGACCATGCCTAAAAAAACTTTGATGGTAAGGAGATTAAATAAATATGTGTTTTGTAAATTCTCTTAGAGTTCATTAATTTCGTTCATAAAATAGCAACTAGATACAAAGTATAGCATAATATCTAGAGATTTAATATCTATATATCTTTGCATGAACTCAGTTCTCAGAACAGCAGGTTGGATGTGTACTTCTCCCTGCAGGTGAACGAATTGGTGCAGGTGGAGACATACCTCCGGAGTGAAGGGGTGTTGGTACGGTACTGGTACCCCATCGATATGCTAGAAAGGCCCCCTGCAGGCTACCGGAGGACTGCCACTAATGGGCTGGTCACACTGGATAATACCAACCTTCAAATTCACAGGTGAAACTGGGCCTTCCTTTCTTTGAGGGAATAGATGCTTGACTAGAAGGCTTTTCCTTCAAAGCTAAGAGTTGGGAGGAGGGGCGGCAATTGCACAGTTGCAGGGGGTTGGGGAAAAAAAGACCCATCTAGAAGCACATGGCCTGTGTCACTTGCAGTCTATAGTACACTTAGGATGAAGCCCACTAGAGAGAGAAAGATATGCAGAGGAACGAAGTCAGGAGAGACCAGATGAGACATCCAGTTCCTCCATGGGAGGGAAGCAACCAGCTCTCTCTTTCTTGGTAACCAAGTGTACCCTCAACACTGGCTGTGCATGTGGTGCCATGCAGGATTCCGAAAGGGACAGGGTTGCAGTGGGGACATACCTTCCCTCTACAGATTGAGAACCTAGTGATGATCGGTCACCAGTCCCTGCCACACATATTAAATAATGCCCCTAAGGCTCAACAGAGGCAGGAGAGTTTTTGTGAGTTGAAGGCCAGCCAAGGGTTGTATTTATTAAAAACGAAACATAAAAATTCCTGTCTGTGCCGGGCGGTGGTGGCGCACGCCTTTAATCCCAGCACTTGGGAGGCAGAGGCAGGTGGATCTCTGAGTTCGAGGCTAGCCTGGTCTACAAAGTGAGTTCCAGGACAGCCAGAGCTACAGAGAAACCCTGTCTTGAAAACAAAAAAACAAAACAAAACAAAACAAAAAAAAAATTCCTGTCTGACTCATTCCTTCCCTCGTAGAAATCCCTGCTGCGGTCGAGAAGAATGCAGAGTAACAAGTGCGTGCTCTAATAAAGCCTCTGCAGACCGCGCTCATTCTCCCTGTCCCTTAGCAGCACAGTTCCTCCTCTCCAGACTTATGTGTGCCCGAAGCTCAAGGGTCACCTGCATTTAACACATCGAGCCCCAGCTAAAATGCAGTCAATGACAACAAACCAGTTTCTCCCCAGGGCACCAGTGTGGAACTGAGCTGAGAATGTCTCTAACGCCCCCTCCCCTCTCTTGAGAGTATATAGTCCTGGCTGACCTCAGACCCACCCACATAGCCGAGCCTCTTCCATCTGTGCTGTTCCACTGGAATAGCACATTATTCTATGGAGTCGTCTGAAGCCCAGTCAGCAGACCCAAACAGGCCTCAGTCCAGTGTAGGGAAGCACTTAATCCCAGCACTCAGGAGGAGGGGGCAGGCAAATCTCCGTGAGCTCCAGGCTAGTCTGGTCTACAGAGGGGATTCCAGGACACCCAGGGTTACATACTGATAACCTATCTCAAAACAAACAAAAATCAGAAAACAACAAACCAGGCCACAGCCGGTAACACTTAAGCAGCCAGCGGGGCAGGAAGACCAGCAAGCTGCACGGCACTGGCACACCGCAGAGATCCTCGCTGTCCTCCACGGGGTCAAGTGGCAGTGCAGGTGTGTGTGCACACTTGACTGCACAGCCACGGAGCATCAGTCAGAGCCGGCCCCTCAGACAGCATGAGGCAGAGCTCTGGGCTCCCTGCCTGTGCAGCTCCTCCTCATCACCCGCAGTGCCTTTCGAGGGAGGGCAGCTGGACCAGGGCTTCTGAGGCTTGAGAAGAGTTCAGATAACCCAATGTGGCATGAGATGGAAGAATTAGATCTCATCCAAAGCTTCCTTCTCTGGTCCTGTCAATCTGCAGGGTCCACATGAGCCACCTCTTCCTCAGCTGTGACCTCTCAGCCCTTGGCATCCTTCTAGACCAGGGGTTCTCAATTTGGGGGTCATGACCCCTTTGTGGGTTGAATGACTCTTTAATAGGAGCTGCATATCAGATATCCTGCATATTAGATATTTATATTACAGTTCATAACAGTACCAAACTTACAGTTATGAAGTAGCAACAAAATGATTCTATGGTTGGGGATCACCACACCATGAGGACCTGTACTAAAGGGTAGTGGCATCAGGACCGCTGAGGACCACTTGTCTAGACCACTGCGGAGGCAGCTGGTGCTCTCCGGCTCATTGAACGGGTGGTGTCAGGGGAGCCAGAGCCTGCTCCTCTAGTCAGATCTTCCTGAGGCTTCTCAAATAGAGGACTTAAGACCTGTGATTCTCTCAGAGCACCCTGTGAGCCTCTGAGGCTGCTTCCCTTGTTTTTTTCTGTTCTCTGCGCACTGGACTCATCCCTATGTTGGGGATCTATGTGCTTCTGATGCTGACTGCCAATCTGTGGTACCTGTCACTTTGTCAGTCAGGCGTGTGGACCTGGCAGTCTCTATGGCCCTTATAAATACTGTTGCTGTGAGTTCGTGTTAACGAGCGCTTGTGCACATGGATATTTTCATTTCTTTGTCTAGGGTGTTTTTTGAATAGGGGTGAAAAAAAACTAACAAAAACTATTGTGGCTTTTATTTAAAACTCGAATGAGTTACTTGAAAAACAGATCACTGGGCCAGAAGAGAAGCCTGCAGTGTAGTGACATCATCCTCATTGTTGTGACCTCATGCCACTCCCGAGAGCTCTGCTCAGGTGTGAGGGCCAGACCATCAACACACTCAGGGTGTCTCATCTTTCCTTCTCTCAGAGAGCTGCTGCGCTGCGAGGCTGCGCTGGCCCGGCTGTACTGTCGCACGGCCCTGCTCAACATCTTCGCCCCCAGGCTACCTCACTTATTCACTCGGCTCTTCCATATCCCTGCCGTCCGTGACATTACCTTAGAGCACCTGCAGCTCCTGTCCAATCAGCTCCTTGCTCCTCCCCTCCCAGGTAAGACCTGGCTCGAGGACTGCATCTTAGTCCTAGTTCTCCATGGAGACTCACGGAGGCCTGTGGTAGCCATGCTAACTGCTCTTAGACAACCGAGGTACACCGTCACCATAGTTATCTAGTAGTGACCCACTGAGTTCTCACGGAACACAGGACTGCTATCGCATACTCTGCTTACCCTGGACACTCAGGCAGCGACTCCCTGGCGGGACCTGCTCTGCAGCTGCTCATGTAAGGCAGCTAAGCCCAGGATGCTTAGGTAAGGGCTTCTGTGCCCATCTGGGCAGTGCTAAGTAAGCGAATCCTTCATTGGTCCACCCTGAGCTAAGGGCTCCTCTGTCTATCCCTGAGCACTCAAGGTAGAAGGCACAGGCCTCCCCAGACCCTGTTCCAAGCAGCACTGTGAGCCCATGGCATCCTCAGGGTCCCAGTCCGTGTATGCCAACCACCTCCCCGCTAGCCTGACAGTAGCAGGCTCCACCAGCCTACTTAGAGGAGTTTTGCCTTGACGTCTCAGTCGTTACACGTGCCTTGACATGTCTTAGTGGAGCCTAGGCTGTCCCAGAGCAACTGGATAGCCACCCCACATTGGTCTCTAAGAAACTTAGCAGGGGAGATGGCTATAAGCATAAGAACCCTAAATTCTAGTCACCAGCACCACATAAAAAGCTGGGCACAGTGGTGTGCTTCTGTAATGTCAGTGTGAGGGAGACGGAGAAAAGTGGATTCCTGGGGTTCCCTGAGTAGCCATGTTATCCAGTCCAGTGAGGGAGCCTGTCTCAAACAGTACGATGAAGGGCTGCTGGAGAAGACGCCCAGCACCAGCCTCTAGCTTCCACAGGCATGACACACATGCACACGTGCACATGCAGTGCATGCACATCTGAAGCACTGTGTTACTGCTAGCAAGAAAGCACAGGTTCAAGGCCAGTGCTCATGACTCCCTACAGTGCCCTGATGGCCCAGACCTCCCTGTCTCCCATTTCCCTCTGTGACTGGCTCCTGTGGTTGTACCATTGTCCCTGCCCCTTCCCATCCACAGACGGCACCATCAGCTCCAGCTCCATCCTCCTGGCACAGTCTCTGCAGCACTGCATCCACTCGCAGAGCTGCTCCGCCACCGACCTCTTCTACCAGGGCAGCTCACAGACGCTGAGGGAGTGGCTGAGCGTGGCCATCACCCGCACCCTGCACCAGGGCGAGGACAGCCTTCTGGAACTGACGAAGCAGATCTGCGCCTTCCTGCAGGTACAGGCCCCAGCCGAGGACACCACTGATAGTGCTCTCCCACAGGCCACCCGGCAGCACTTCTGCTGGAGCTTTCCCGCCTCGGGCGGCCTTCCCCCCAGGCTGCCAGCCTCTTGCATGGATTGCAGCATGTCTCCTGGATAAGGAGAGAAGACAGAGTGTGCCCCGTGTCTGGCCCACGCGTGCTCATTATGTGTGTCCTTCCAGACAGCACCAGAGCAGTTCCCCTCCGAGGAATTCCCAGTGTCCGAGTCCAAAGTCAGTATGGATGTGAATTTCCCTGGAGCAGCTTTTGTTGTTGTGTCTTGCAAAGAAAGTCAGTCTGGATTCCGCAAAGAGTAAGTTATCCTTTCTCCAGAAGATGGTGCTGGGGAGAGGAAGGCTGAGTGGATTCATTCCAGCAGCACTGCCCAGGAACATGTCTCCAGCAGGCTTTGCCCTCAATTGCACACTATCGTTAAAGCTAACTCCCTGTATCTCCCTCTGTGGGGAACTAGGCTATAGAGAACAGCCTTCTAAAGGTGGTGGAGATGACCAGTGCGTGGCCTGGCCAAGTCTGTCTTAACCCCCACTTCCTCTCAGCTCCTCTCTGTACAAGGCTCCGTGGGCCCGTGTGCTCGTCTATGGGCTTGGCCACAAGGTGAAGCGCACTGGCCAGTTGAACCTCATCGAAGCCGCCTGCTACCCTCGGGACGCCTCGCCGGCCAACACTGGGCTCGCCCCTCCACCCACAGCAGACCAGTACCCTTCCGTGGTTCTCTCCACAGACAAAGTCCACATCAAACTAGGTGAGTATCTCTCAGCTCACACTGATCGTGCGGCCAGGAGCAGTGCTCTGCTGGCCTGCTCTTAGGAACTCCCAGGCCCAATGGCCGAGTGAGGAAAGAAACGATCGGAACAGTGTTTGAGACAGCAGATTGCAGGCCTAGCAGAGGCTGCCCAGGCACAGAGGGATGGCCTCCCATCTGAGTGCTGGGCAGCCATTTGCACGGGGCTGCAGTCTCATCCCTGAAGCCCTCCCGGACGCCAGCCATGCCGGTTCCTGAGTGTCCCTGGAGCTTTCCTTATAAACGCCCTGGTGTCCGCTGTGAGCACCCGCTGCTCTTCTCGGGCCTCAGTTTTGGGGTCCTGAAGCTCTCCTCATCAAAGCCAGCTGAAAAGAGAAACCTTAATTCCAGACTTCTGCTCTTCCTCAATGTATTTAACAGGGAAAGAACAGCATAGATCTGTCTGACATAGTCTTTAGCTCTAGTTGAACTTCCAGCCAGAGTGATGGGCCCCAGCCTGGCCCTGGAGTTGTGTGCCATCAGCGGATGAAGGGATGCTTACTTATGAGCTTGTCACCACTCAACAACTTCACAGTGTTTGCTCCCAATTTTCTTTGCCTCTTTTTATGTATGTATGTATGTATGTATGTATGTATGTATGTATTTTTTTTTTAAGAGAATCTCTCTCTATGTAGCCCTGGCTATCCTGGAACTCACTGTGTAGACCAGGTTGGCCTCAACCTCCCAGAGCTTCCCTGCCTCTGCCTCCATGTACTGGGATGGAAGGCGTGCACCACCGCCTGTAGTTGTGGGTCTTGAGGCACGGGCACCCTTCCCCACCCTCACTACTGCTTCCTTACTCTCTGCTATGGAGCCCAGACGGGTTCCAAATGGGAACTCTTACTACCTCAGCCTTGCGGCGTACTGGTTGCCTAGTAGATAACTGCCCTTGTGTTCCATTGTTGCGAGGGCAAGTGCAGTCCGGGCTGGCTTCCGGTTGCCACGCCTGCAGATGGGTCTGCCTGGAGACACTGGGCGGCAACTGCTTTCTCCGGTGTCCGTGGGTCAGATGCAGCCAACCACTCGTTTTCCTGGGCCTTTCTCTTAGGAGTGTCCCCACCTCCTGGAGCAGTGCTGGTCTTGCACTCTCTGCCCCTGGAGTTCCCACTGGCGATGGCCTTTGCTGAGCAGCTGCTGTCCTGGAAATCAGAAGACGGTGAAGGGAAGTCAGAGGACGAGCCTGACAGCATCCCTGCCTCTGTCCTCCTGCACGTGGTGGAACTGCTGGGTGAGGTGCTATTTCTTGGAACAAGTGTAGAGGGGTAGACGGGCGGTGGGCTACCGGTCACCCCATAGCTACAGCCTGTCAGGGCCCTGCCGCTGAAGGTGGGTTCCGGAATAGATGTTACACACAGGCCTGGCCCCAAGTCCGTGCTCTGCTGGGCGCCACCACCGTGCTACATACACACACGCACACGCACACGCACACGCACATGCACGCACGAAGTGGCAGCTACCTTTGAAGCAAAGAATGATATTGTCGAGCCTTAAAGTGTTAAATGTTTGCCAGGCATGGAGGGAGAGACAGGTAAATCTCTGAATCCGAGGCCAACATGGTCTATATAGTGAGTCTAGGCTAGCCAGAATTACATAACATAGTGAGACCCTGTCTGTAAGCAACAATACCAAAATGTAAATGCTTGCACGATCCCGTCTGTTATGTTATAACGTGATAGTGAAGGGCGACATGGCTGTGAGCAGTGCTGCCCGGCGCAGCATGGTGGCCACGGAGCTGACAGGCACCAAGCACTCCACGCTCACGAGCGGCCAACCTAGCACGTGCAAGCACTAGTCCCGAATAGTGAAGTAAGCAAGCTTAACCCACAGTTGGCCTGTGGATGGTTTAGGGGTGAACCCCACTGACGGCTGTTCAGGTGAATCAGGGCTGAATGGCCGGAGGTACAGATGAGTGTGTGCTACAGCAAAGCCAGCAATCTGGTGCTGATGGAAAGGGGGTGATGAGCAGGGAGGAGTGAGACACTCCCTGCTGAAAAGGAGAGCAAACCAGGCAGCAAACCGCGTGCCTCAGGGCGTGTGGAAAGGGATGGAGACCTGCCTATTCGCGTCAAAGGACATCTTGCCAGGCCTGTGTGCTTCTGTCATGTTGCTTTTTTTTTTTTTTTTTTTTTTTTTTTTTTTTTTAATGTAGACAGTGTCTCACTTTGTAGCTGCCCTAGCTGTGCTGTGAAAACCATGTGGCCTCAGCCCGGGATTAAAGATGAACACCACCATGAGTTTTTATTTTTATCTCAAAAAAAAAAAAAACCTAGAGCGGTAAAGTTTTTTGTGATCTTCCCAATTTCTCGACAGTGGCATCTATGTTAAGGCTGTAGGACATTCAAGACCGGGCAGTGTGTGTTGTGGGGGCAGATGTCTGTGCCACCAGGAACCGGGTGGGGAGGTAGTGAAGGGAAGGCACGGGGTGGGGGGGGGCACGGGGTGACACAAGCCTTGAGCCGAGACACAAGGCAGGCACAGGAACCACAAACTTGTTTTCAGTGAGGACTTGCCAGCAGCGTCCTCCCAGGGGAGCAGGGAGCTTGCTGCCTCCCTGGGGGCTCTGCACCCAAGCAGTAGCAGCCTCGGGAGCCCCAGGAGAGCTCCACCCAGGGCAAGCCCATCTGGACAGAAGCAGCTGCAGCGCTTATAGCTGTGGCCCAGCTGCCTCCATGGGTGTTCACTGTCCCCTCAGCTGCGCTCACACTTCAGTGTCTACCTCCTCCATCCAGGTCCAGGCAACACGAATAGTGTTCGGGAGCTGGAGCAATGGCGCCATTGGCCAAGGGCCTGCCTAGTAGGTTACAGAGCCCTGAGTTCGATTCCCTAGCCCTGCACAGATCGTGTGTACATCTGATGTAGAGATCCTGGGACATCTTGTTGTTCTTGTTTGTTTAACTTTATTGCTCAATTTCATACACAATGTTTCTTAAGTCATACACTCTACCTCCTCACTACATCTCTCGTCCCTTCTCTTTCCCATAAACCCATTCTTCCCATCAAGTAGGATTATTGTTTTTGACAAAATCTCAAATGTTTGATTTTTACCAATAAAGACTCCGGATCAAAATGCTGGGGTGAAAGCCTGCTAGCTCGGAGAAGCAGAGCAAGCACTCAGCTGACCGTCCTTCTCAGCTGAGGGCCCGAAAGGACAAGGAGCTCTCAGCTCCTCGAGCCCCTCAGCCCTCACACTGACTGTCTCCCTCTACTTCCTGTGTGACCGCCATCTTTCTGACTTCTTTTTACTCTGGTTCTTCCTGTGTTCACTTCCTGTCACCTTGTTGCTGTTCTGCCTCTTGACCTGTGGTTGGCTTTATTTAGTCCTGCTTACAATAAACAGAAAGCTCCTGGGTTAAAGGTGTGTGCTGGGGTTGAGCCACACCACAATTAAAACAGGTTTTTCCAGTACATAACACCGTCCTTGGGTTCACAATGTGATCGGATATCCTGCGAGTTATGATTTTCTTTAAACCAAGATCTTATTAGCCCAGGCTAGCCTAGAACTCACTAGGTAGGCAAGAATGATCTCAAACTTCTATTTTCCTGTGTCTACCTCCTAAGTGCTGGGATTACATGTGTCTCTGGGCTATGTGTGTCTTGTTTTGGATCAAACAAGACCTTCTACATGCTAGGCAGGCACTCTACCATCTGACATACATCCTCAGTCCGGGGCATCTTTGATAAATTTTTCCTCAAAGAGAGTCATTGTCATGCTCCCTTCATAAACTCTCTCTTGTACCCATGAGTTGTGCCTGGAGAATGCAATACTTTATTCAAGTCAGCTCTTCGCTGCTTTGTTTGGTCAGTTGAGATTCTCTTCTTCCTTCTCCTCCTCCTCTCCTCCTCCTCCTCCTTCTGCTCTTCTTCCTCCTCTTCTTCTTTCTCCTCCTCTTCTTCTTCCTCCACTTCCTCTTTCTCCTCCTCTTCCTCCTCCTTCTCCTTCCTCTTTTTGCCTCTTGGTGGTTTCTTGTTTGTTATTTGATTTTTTTTTTTTTTTTTTTTTGAGACTCATTTGGCTAGCCTGGTCTTGAAATTGTTATGTAGCTAAGGATGACTCTGAATTCCTGCTCCTTCTGCCTCTACTTTCAGAACACTGGAATTACAGGCTGCACAACCACACCCTTCTTTGTATGCATGTGTGCGTGTGTGCATGCATTTGTGCAAGTGAACATGCATGTAGAGATCAGAGGTCATTAATAGGTGTCTTCCTCGTGTTCTCCACTTTAGTTTTTGAAACGGTCTCCTACTGAATCTGGAGCTGGCTGTCTGCCACAGAACGGGAGTTATACCACGCCTAGCTTATGTGTGGGTGCAATAATCAGACTCAGCTCCTCAGGCCTGGACAGCAAGTTCTTTACCAACCGAGCCTCCTCCCCAGCCTCTTTCTTTTTTCTAAACTTAATTTTCAAGGAATTTTGACATTCCTATTATAGATAGGAATTAGTATGCCTTTGCCATACTATAAAATGTGAGTATAAGGGAAGTATCAGGAAAAGAAATACTATTATGAAATTTTAGCTAAATGCCATAATCCACCAAATGCTGCCGTGTTAAAGATATGTGGGTGTGGGAGGGCTCAGCAGTTAAGAGCACCGGCTGCTCTTCCAGAGGGCTGGGATTCAGTTCCCAGCAGCCATGTGTAGCTTACAACCACCTATAACTCTAGTTCCATGGGATTTGAAATCATCTTCTGGTCTGTGTGGGTGCCTGCATACACATGGCTGACAGACACACCGATACAACACATACAGTAAATAAAAATAAAAGCCATGAGCTGGAGAGGTGGCTCGGTGGTTAAGAGCACTGACTGTTCTTTAAGAAGACCTGACATGGAACTCTGGTTCCAGGAGATCTGACACCCTCTGACCTCATGGATACCTATACACATGTGGCACAAAGTTACTCGGGGCACACATATATAGAAATGAAACATTAATAAATTTTATTTAAAAAAAAAATAAAAACCAATCTTTAAAAAAAAAGATTTTCTGAAGGTCCTTCCTTCCTCCCTTCCCTCCCCTCCTCCCTTTCTTCCTTACTCCCCTCCTTCTCTCTACTCCCCTGTCTCCCTCCTTTTTTTCTCATTTCCCTCCCCTCCCCTCACTCGGTCCTTTCTGTTCATTCTTTCTCCCTTTCCTGCCAAGCAGTACTAGGGGTGAAACCTAGGCCCTTGAGCATGCTGGGCAAACACTTCAACTCTGAGCTGTGTCCAGCCCAGAGAAAGGCTCTCTAGTTGACTAAGAGTCTTAGTCATCTAGTTGACTAAGAGCCTTAAATCATCAGCGTGTGTTTGGGAATTGAGCTGAGTTACTCATCCCCAGTGGCAGGCGTCCTTTATCTTGGAAAGTATTCTACTGACTTCTCACCACTCCTCTGCAAAGCAGTGCAGTGCTGTCTGGCACCTGCTCCAGACGCTGTCCCAGGCATGGGCGCGTGCTGTCCCAGGCATGGGCGCGTGCTGTCCCAGGCAAGGTCCATTGCCAGCCCGCACTGGAGCTCCATCTGTAAGTTCCATCACAGCTCAGAGCTATTCCAGGAAGTGATGAGCAGTGCTTATGTGCTTACCATGTTTTCTGTCTGTCTCAGGAAACTTCCTGTGGACTACAGACATGGCGGCCTGTGTGAAGGAGTTGGTCTTCCACCTCTTGGCTGAGCTCCTGCGTACAGTACATACCCTGGAGCAGCGGAAGCACCCAGCTGGCCTGTCTTCCTCTATCGCCCTCCAGCTCAACCCCTGCCTGGCCATGCTGATGGCCTTACAGTCAGAGCTGCACAAGCTGTACGACGAGGAGACTCAGAGCTGGGTCTCCAGCAGCGCTTGTGGGGGCTCTGGGGCCGCCAGCATGGGCGACCAGGGCAGGTTTTCCACCTATTTCCACGCCCTCGTGGAAGGCTGCCTGGCAGTTGCGGAAGTAACCCTACCCACCAATATCAGTGTCACAGCTAGCGGGGTGACCTCGACGACAACCCCAAATCTCAGTGACTCGTCGTCTTCCTCCTCCTCCTCCCCGGGACAGACACCGCAGAGCCCTAGCCTCCTGTCCAAGAGGAAGAAAGTCAAGATGAAGCGGGAGAAGGCCTCCTCCTCCAACAAGCGCCAGTCCTCCCGTGCCTCAGACGCGGACTCCGCCGTGCTCAGCATTGCGGGCAGCAAGCCCGAGGACATGCTGTGGTTCCACCGTGCCCTCACCTTGCTTATCATCCTCCGGCACCTTACCAAGAAGGACCCGCAGGGCCTGGGCGTAACAAGTGATGCCATTGCTGACGCCTGCCAGGCCCTGGTAGGCCCCACTGCCCATAGTCGCCTGCTAGTGATCTCTGGCATTCCCACCCACCTGGATGAGGCTGTTGTTAGAGGGGCCATCCGCAAGGCCTGCAATGCCCATGGCGGCGTCTTCAAAGATGAGATCTACATCCCCCTGCAGGATGAGGACCCCAAGAAGCCAAAAGACAAGGCTGAGGGTGGTGACAGCAAGGTGGAATCTGAGAAGTTGATGGGGTTCCCTAGCGCGGACAGCCTGGAGGGGAGCACGTCCAGCAGCCTGGCACCCGCCATGAGCATCAGCGCCTCAGCTTCCACCAGCCAGGCCTCAGTCTGTAGCTCCCAGTGTGCGTCCCAGACCGCTAGTGACCTCTCCGTGGACCCTCTGCCCTCAGGCCTGGAGCTTCCTGTTCCTCCTGTCCTGTTGGAACCCCATGTAGTGTCCAGCCAGGAGAGCCTGGACATTTCCTTATGCAGCACTGGCAGCCTGGGCAGCCTGGGCAGCCTGGGGGAGCCTCTAGACAACCCAGAGACAGCATCTGTGTCTGACGTGGGCTCAATGTACACGGTCACTTCCCTGGATGCCCAGCCCCTCACAACGCGCCCTATCAAAGGCTTTGCAGTGGTGGAGGTAATAGCTCTCAGCCTTGAGCCTGCTCAACCCTGGCCTGGCCAACATGGCTTCTCCATGTTACTTCCAAGGCATTAGCTAGCAGGCAACATGGGATTCTGGGGAGCTCCTGGGCAACTCTGAGCAGCTGCTTTTCTTGAGTCAACTCTAAGAGGGACATCCAGTCTGGTGTCGCGAGGCATAGGCAGTTCCTTGCTGTGAGGTGAGGGTCTCTGGTGGGTACACTCCAGGACCATGGCTATGTTTTGAGAGGCACTTTGCGTGGTGGCAGAGTGCGAGTCATGTTCACTGTACTCAGGAGTGCTGAGTACATGTGCTGTGTGCCCAGGTGATCGCCACTTCTGATGCCTCGTGGTTCTTGGGCTACCTTGTTTAGGAACGAGGCATCTAATGACTTCCTGCACGTTTACAAGAGTTAGACTCAAAGGTAAAACCCAGCACTGGGGTGCAGCACTTGTTTAGTGTGCACGAAGCCCTGGGCTCACGCCCCAGCACCACTATAAGAGTAAGTGCCCACTCCTTTGGCTACATAAAGCCCAAGGACAAGGACTTTCATCAGTGGCTCTCCCAGCTGGGCCACCTTCCTGGGAACTAGACAGCCTTTAGGCTCCAGAGCTTCCCAGGTGAGCTGTTCTGTAGCGGCCATGTTGGCCCTGGGAGGGAGCTTCCCGGGGAGCAAGGTCAGCAGTGCCCATGCGCGGCAGCCCCTCAGAGCTCACCCCTTCTCCTTGTTCATGCAGATAAGGTCCCGGGCCAAAATTGAGAAAATCAGAGCAAGTTTATTTAACAATAATGATTTGATCGGTCTGTCGAGTCTGGATGGTGAAGACGAGCTGATGGAGATGTCAACAGAGGAGATTCTGACGGTGTCGGTGGTGAATCAGAGTCTGTTTGATACGCAGGGGAGCCCGGGGCTCGAAGAGTACTTCAACGACAAGTCCATTAAAGGTGAGGTGGAGGCTGTGTGTGTTTAGTATTTGCAGTTTCATTTTAACTTTATTTTTTTAAAGATTTATTTATTGTATGTATATGAGTACACTGTTGATGTCTTCAGACACACCAGAAGAGGACATCGGATTTCATTACAGATGGTTGTGAGCCACCATGTGGTTGCTGGGAATTGAACTCAGGACCTCTGGAAGAGTAGACAGTGCTCTTAGTCACTGAGCCATCTCTCCAGCCCCCCATCATGGTACCTGTGTAGAGGGCAGAGGGCAGCCTGTGGTAGTCTGTCTTCTCTTTCCTCCGTGTGGGTCCCAGGGACCAAACTCAGTTCCTCAAGCTTAGCGTCAGGCGCCCTTACCCACTGAGCCATCTCACAGGTCCAGATCTGGGTGTTTAAGTAGAGTGTCATATAGTCCAGGCTGGCCGCGGCTTCCGCTGTGGCTGGCACTGGCCCTGAACTCCTTGCTGCCCCCTGCCTCTCCCGTGAGAGTACTAGGATCACAAGTCTGAGCTACCACACCATCTCAGCTCGAGTTATAGTCTTTTATTTAATTTGTATTCTTTCAGTGAGCAGTTTTAAGTATAGAGAAATTTTGAGCTCTGCTATCTGATAGTGGCTGGTTGTGTGGTTCTTTGTAGGGTGTGAGGACCACTCGAATTCAGCCCCAGTACATACATGGGGCTTTGTGTGGCTGGGGCAGGGAGCCACAGCCTGTGCTCTAGCTAGAGCCCCTGAGACAGGCCCTCCGTGGGAAGCCCCACTCTGGGCTTCCTTGTTACAGTGGATTATTGTGTTCAGCCCTGTGCAGCCTCAGACAGGCCTGCTTGTGTTTCCTGGTCTCACGCGCCACCTATAGAATTAGCCAGGGAGCCAGGCGTGGTGGCACACACCTTTAATCCCAGCACTTGGGAGGCAGAGGCAGGCAGATTTCCGAGTTCAAGTCTAGCCTGGTCTACAGAGTGAGTTCCAGGATAACCAGGGCTACACAGAGAAACCCTATCTCGAAAAAAACAAAACAAAACAAAACAAAACAAAACAACAACAAAAAAAAGAATTAGCCAGGGTCTGGAGTGACAGCTCAGAGTTAAGAGCACTACTACTCTCCCAGAAGACCTGAGTTCAGTTCCCAGTACCACGTCATAGTTCATAACAGTTTGTAATTCCAGTTCCAGTATCTAATGCCCTCTTTTGGTGTGTGTGGGTAACAGGCATACATGTGGTACACATACATATACAGGCAAACATCCATACACATAGGAAAATCTTCCAGCATCTTGTAGTCCCAGCAGCTTGGAGGCTAGGGCAGAAGGATCCCCTGGACTCAAGAGTTTAATACCAGCCTGTAAGGCCCCATCTCAAAGGAGGGCTGGCAAGATGGCTCAGTGGCCAAATGTGCCTGCCATTAATCCTGGTGGCCTGTTTAATCCCTGGGACCTACAGTTGGAAGGAGAGTGACGACAGTAGTTGTCCTCTGACTCCCACAATTGTGCTGGTACAAGCACATACACACACACTCTCAAAAATAAGTACATGGGGCTGGGGAGATGGCTCAATGGTTAAGAGCACTGACTGCTCTTCTGAAGGTCCTGAGTTCAAATCTCAGCAACCACATGGTGGCTCACAACCATCCATAATGAGATCTGACACCCTCTTCTGGTGTCTGGAGACAGCTACAGTGTACTTACATATAACAATAAATAAATCTTTAAAAAAAAAAAAGTACATGGCTGGGCGGTGGTGGCACACGCCTGTAATCCCAGCACTCTGGGAGGCAGAGGCAGGCAGATTTCTGAGTTCGAGGCCAGCCTGGTCTACAGAGTGAGTTCCAGGACAGCCAGGGCTATACAGAGAAACCATGTCTCGAAAAAACCAAATCCAAAAAACAAAAAACAAAACAAACAAACAAAAAAAGTACATGGATAAAACGCCAGTGGTTCTTCATACCAGGCCCTAACAAATGTAACACAGCACTGTTGATGTGGAGTAGTGTCTTGTTGGTCATAGGTGCCTTAGGTTTTGTGCCCAAGCAGCTGCCTTGCTGTCCCCTTGGGAGATGAGCAGCAGAGGGTTGCTTCCTAGTTTCCCTCCCCCCTTCCCCCCTTTCACTCTGGAATGCACTTTTAGCTCCTGATGTTGTGCAGTCAGATGGTGCTCAAGGCTTTGCAAATGCAGATTTGGGCCTCTTTACGCCCCTGCCCCCATTATCACCCCCTCCTACACATGCACAGCGCTCACCTTGTAGGCAGTAAAATCTTGAATTCTAAGTCCTCCTGCTTTAACTTCCCAAGTGGTGAGATTCCAGGTGTGTGGCACTGTGCCCAGCCTGAGAGAGCCAGCTTTTCCCTCTGTGAACCCCACCAGTCTTATATGCTCTCTAAAAGCACAGTGATTTATTTCCTCGCTCTGAATCGCCACAAGCCCTAAGTACCTGTGTGTTCTTTTCCTTCTTTGGATTACCCAGAACCTTGCTGCTGTTTAAGTTAAGATGAGCTGGAGCTGAGCAGACGGCTCGCTCGGAGGGCACCTGCTGCTCTCACAGAGGACTGAGGTTTGGCTCCTAGCACCTACGTGGCAGTTTCTAACCATCACAGCTGCAGTCCCAGGGATCCAGTGTCCTTTTTTACCTCCTCTGACACTGGGCATGCCTGTGTCACACAGACTTACATGTAGACAGAACAACCATGCCCATAAAATAAAGGTAAACCTGAAAGTAGATCGAGTGTGAATACTAGATTAAGGTGTATTAATGTCCAAGGAGGCCTAGGAGCACAGCAGCTGGGAGTCCAGAGTCCAGAGAGAACCAGGAGGCCTGTGACTTCCAAGCAGCTGGTGAGAAAGGACAGCAGCCTGGCACAGAAGTCATGCCCAGAGTTCTGCACCTCCCTGCGTGGAAGGACGAGATGTGGCTCGGGGGAAAGCCTGGGGACGAGGACCCAGTGTGTGAAAGCCCACAGCCATGTGTGCTGTGCACAGACATCCCGGGCATGCAGGAGCTTGCTGGGGGAGCATGGCCGCCTCAGTGCAGCCTCCTGAATGCACGCCATGTTGATGAGAGGAGAGTGACTCTACAAAGTTGTCCTCAGCCACACATGATGTGGTGCACACACTTCCACCATGCACCATGCAAAATTAACACATTTGTTACTTTTCTAAATGTGTAGTTGCTAGGTAGGCAAGAGATTAGAAGTTCAAGACCAACCTCAGCTATAAGACCTGTCTTTGAAAACAAAATGTGGGGGGCTGGAGAGATGGCTCAGTGGCTAAGAGCACTAACTGCTCTTCCAGAGGACCTGAATTCAGTTCCCAGCAACCACATGGTGGCTCACAACCATCCGTAATTCGATCTGATGCCCTCTTCTGAAGACAGCTATAATTGTACTCATACATAAAATAAATAAATAAATCTTAAAAAAGAAAACAAAATGTGCAGTTGCTAGAAAAGATGCCTATAGGGCGTGCCCCAGCATAGTATGTCCATGAGAATTATTAAGCTTTGTCCTATTTTGTAACAGGTGAGAAACTGGTGCCTGGGGCCAGAGAGGTCTTGACGGAAATATTTAAAAGCTGTGCCCACTCAGAGCAGACGCTGAGCCTGACACCAGCCAAACCCATCAGGGTCTCTGACATCTATCTTAGCAAAGAGCAGATCAACTCCCAGACTCCAGGCAACCTCCTACACCTCTTCTTCACCAATGTCCGGCCTCCAAAGAAAGTGCTGGAAGACCAGCTCACACAGGTACCCCGCTGTCCACATGCTCTCTGGGCTGAGCCGTGACTTCCTTGTCTTGGCCGGCCTGAGATTCTTGCTCTTCACTTCGCTCCATAGATCCTGAGGAAATATGGCGTGCCCAAGCCCAAACTGGATAAGAGCAAGTACAGCAAAGCCGGAAAGGAGCAGCACCCGGGGAAGGTGGTGAGCACCAAGCGGCCGGTCACCAAGCCGCCTGCCAAGGACAAGGCTGTGCTCAGCAGCCTCAGGTGCGCCCCAAGGAGCTGGGGAGCGGGCGGCTGCGGGCGGGCGGGCGGGCGGCCTTCAGGTAGGCGCTGCACAGACTAGGGTGCCTTCTGCTCCTGCTCCTGAAGTCCCCTCAGTCCCCTCAGTCCCCGGCTCCACTACAAGTTAACATTTCACCCTGCCTGTGAGTGAGTATAGTAAAAACAGGGCAAGCAGTGAGTGCTGTGAACACAGGGGAGCACCTCCGGTCACTCCGCCCACGTCTGTGCAGAGCAGTCACTTTAGAAAGCCTTCCTAATGGAGAGGGGAAGAACTGACTAGGGCTGGGGACACAGCTGGGCAGCAGAGTGTGTTCTGCATATGCAGGACTCCAGGCCCTTCTCTTTATATGCATGTATCTCTTTTTTTTTGTTTTTGTTTTTGTTTTTTTGTTTTTTCGAGACAGGGTTTCTCTGTGTAGCCCTGGCTGTCCTGGAACTCACTCTGTAGACCACGCTGGCCTCGAACTCAGAAATCCGCCTGCCTCTGCCTCCCAAGTGCTGGGATTACAGGCGTGTGCCACCACCACCCGGCACGTATCACTTTCTTAATTGGCACAAAATTCAGAAGAGGCTGTGGCAGAAAGGTCACAAGTTCAAGATCTCCCTGGCCAGAGAGTGAGTTCCTAACTCATCTGTCTCAAAACAAAGAGTCAAAAGAGCACTGGAAATAGCCAGACATGACAGCAGACACCTTTAAATTTAGCACTCAGAAGACAGAGGCAATTGGATCTCTATGAGTTTGAGGCCGGCTTGTTCTACATAGCAACCCCCCCACCCCAGGCCAGCCAAGAGTACATACTAAAGCCCTGTCTAGGATGAATGAATGGGTGAATGAATGAATGAATAAGTAGAGCTGGAGATACAGCTCAGTGGTAGAGCATTTGCCAAGTATGCATGAGGCTCTGAGTTCATTTGCCAGCACTAGATAGATAGATAGATAGATAGATAGATAGATAATCAGAAGATAGATAATAAGGTTAATAGACGCTCTTTCCCTCTTTCCTGACTTCAAAGTCTCCTTCCCTAAATATTCCATATTTGAATTTTCATGTGTGTTTAGTATAAGTTTATTCCTTTCTTTCTTTCTTTCTTTTCTTTTTTTCTTTCTTTTCTTTCTTTCTTTCTTTCTTTTTTTTTTTTTTTGGTTTTTCAAGACAGGGTTTCTCTGTATAGCCCTGGCTGTACTGGAACTCGCTCTGTAGACCATGCTGGCCTTGAACTCAGAAAAATCTGCCTGACTGTGCCTCCCAAGTGCTGGGATTAAAGGCGTGGGTCATCACTTCCCAGCTTAGTATAAATTTCTTAAGGTGGGGTCTCAAGGTTGGCAAGGTCAGCAGTGCATTCCTTTTGAGGTACACAGAATCAATAATTCAAGGTTACTACACTGTGTGTTCCAGCCTAGCCTGTGCGAGGACCTGTTTCAAACACACAAAGACAGGCTCTTGCTCTAAAACCCCAGCTAGACTCAGACTAGTGACAGTTCCGCGTCAGCTCAGGAATCACAGCACCGGCTGTCATGCCTAGCCTCGCTTTATGACTCAGACCCTGGCACTGTGTCTCTAGAGTTGTGTGAGTGACCAGAGCGATCCTACACCCTTTCCTCAATCAGCTGTGTGCAGGTGGCCCTGTCCTGCACGCAGTGCTGTCCACCCCTGTCCTGCTCGGCACCGCTGCCCTGTGGTCTCTTGGGAGCATAGCTGAGAACCTGCGTTTGTGAGTTCACTCAGTTCAACCTCATCTAGGTAGTTATCTTGTACTGGCTGCTCTGTCAAACAGGGCCACTCTGCATGTGTAGGAAATGACTGAAAACTCTCAGGAGTCCTCACATCCTCAAGTGTGGATTTGTCTTTAGAGTGTAATCAGAAAGCCTTACACTCAGCCCTGGGTGACGCCCGTGCCAGGACTGGGGGTGTGTGGGGTTCTGTGTTCCTGTCAAGAGGCAGCGTGGGCATGCCCATCCTAAGTGCTGAGCTTTGGTCTGTAGCAGGACTGCACTGAGTGAGAAGAAGCCAACTGTGAAGCCCAAGTCGCCTGAGAAGAGCAGACCAGATGAAAAGGATCCAGAAAAGTCACCCACCAAAAAGCAAGAAGGTACGTTAGAGGCTGGAGATTACGGTCGCTGCTCCTCTGAGGCTGAGTTGAGACAGGACAGTGATGGCCCTCAGCTGAAGTGCTCAGGAGGGTGCTCTAGGCACGTCCCTGAGCCCGTGAACCAACGAGGTGCTCTAAGACAGCAGGGACAGCGGAAGCTTCCCATGCTGTACCAATTGTTTTGTCAGCCTCGTGCTTCTGAGACTCAGAGAAATAGGGAGATAGGAAGTCCTGGCCAAGCCTGGATGGCAGGCTGAGTGTGTGGAGGCTGCATCATACTCTGGCTGAACTGGGGACAGCAAGATAGCACCAGGGAGCACAGGGAGGGGAGCTAGGCAGAGCCGGCCATGGACGAGGCACTGGAAGGACCACAGTGCGCAGGCCTCCCGCCCTTGACAGTCATGCTTTTCTGTCCCACCCTGACTGTGTGCAACGCCGTGCCTTCAGTCCCTGAGGAAAAGTACCTGACTCTGGAAGGGTTTCACAAATTCGTCATTGACCGAGCCAAGCAAGACATCCGCAGTGTCTGGAGGGCAATCCTATCCTGTGGTTATGATCTGCACTTTGAGAGGTGAGACTCTGTCCATCCTGTAGGCTGAGTCCTGGTTTTGGCTGATAGATGTCTTAGTTGTGGTCCTGCTGTGGGATTACAGGTGTGCACCACCACCAACCAGCTCTCCTTTTCCTTAAAAGCACATCAGGCCTGTTGTCTTGGGGCCCATTTGCATGATTTCATTTAGCTTTAATTACTTCTATAATTATCATAAGTCTCCAAATGCTATCAGACTACATTGGTGGCACATGATTTGGTCCATGACCAGGTCATTGCTTATTCTAAAGTCTTATTCAGATTTCCACTGCACTCCATTGCCCTCCATCCTAGGAGGGACCCAGCAAGGCAGGGCTCACCGGCTTTCAGGACCCACTGCCGTCCACTGGTGAATCCCAGGCAGACAAGGAACATGCAGAACTCCGGAAGTCAGCACTCTAAATCACACAGGCCCCTCAGCCTTGTCTGTAGTTGAACATGCTGAGTCAGAAAAGAGGGGCTATCTAATATAGACTTCCTGAGGAATCGTATTTCAGAGAATTACTTGGCAGGAAAGATCCCATGATCACAGGGTGCTTTTCCCCGGGTGAGGATTATTCATTGCATTTGGAACATGCTGACCCCTGTAATTTAGCCAAATGTGGGAAATCCAACCCCATCATTTGTGGTCCTGGGCGACTGTGTTTGCACTCTGCCCTGGTCTGAGATTCCGCTTACTTACTGTAGACAGTAATTAGGTTAGAGGGACTTTCAGGACTGGCTGTAGTCTTCAGTGGGAGGGACCCTACAGCACCATCAGTGGAGTCTGTAGAGAGTGTTCCTGTGTGTGGCAGTGGGAGGAGGCCTCCCTCCTCCCCACAGACTTGTCTAAGGCCAGTCACAGCTGACACCATGTCAGCCTAGCAGGTGGGGCTGTGCAAGAGCTTACCAGTGAAAAGGGACTTGTGTGTCCGAGCCTAGTGTGGGGCTGAGCTGGCCGCTAGTGTGAGGAGAGCAGGGCTGCACCTCCTGTCCCCTTCCGAGATGCCGCGGCCACCCGGGCACATGACCTCTGGCCACTAGGCAACCCAGCCTTTCCCATCTCAAAGCTCTAGGTTTGTGAGAGAGGGATGTGCATACTGACCGCATGACTGACCCTGTGGCTGTGCTCAGGGACAGTCCCTCCCCATGTGCTCTAGAGGTTGGAGTCTTCAGCCCTGCCGAAGACACTGCCCGCAGTCTGAGTTTTTTAGGTTTTCACACCCTTGATGTTATAGGTCTCCATTGAAGTCATTCTCTTGGTCACCCAGAGCTCCACTGCAAGGTATAGCAGTTTAGGAGCTATCCCCGGGGCGGGCATGTAGGCTGTCCCCCGCCTAATGGCAACAATGCAGCCTGGCAGTAAAGCCCTTGTGAGCACACCTTGGTCTGTCTATCCTAACAGCTGTGCAGGCAAATGGTGGGAGGGGGTTGCTGAACTGAGGGGAGCCATATTGGTACCTGCAACAGCTGACCAGTACAGGGTGAGCCGGGCACCATGCCATGCGCTTCACAGGCAACCTCTCATTAAATTCTGGTGACATGAGGTCCTGTCACGGGAAAGCAAACCTAAGCTCAGAATGCATGTGCTCTTGCCTCAGGTTGGTGGGTGGGCTCCTGTCACCGAGGACCCCATTCCTCCACCTGATAAGAGGAAAGCACGGGGCATGTGGGTTTCCAGACGTCCCACAAGGCCCCTCCGTGCCCATACCCTGATCACTTGCACTTGGAAAGAGCTTTCCCTCACCCCCCACATCCCTGAAAGACTCCCTGTCCTGCCCCAGGTGTGCCTGCATTGATGTCCGACATGCACAGAAGGCCTCCAGGAAGTGGACTCTGGAGATGGATGTGGCTCTCGTGCAGTACATCAACCGGCTGTGTCGCCATCTTGCTATCACACCAGCACGGCTCCATCCTCATGAAGTGTATCTTGACCCAGCTGATGCCTCTGACCCCAGGATGGCCTGCCTTGCAAGTATGTGCCCTCTAAGGGTACCCCCCACACACACACACACCGTGCTGCAGAAATACTTATGCCTATCCGTGTGCATCAACTGTAGAGGAAGCTCTTAAACTGGCCGCATTAGTCTCTGGCCTTTGTTTAATGCTCATTAAAACAAAGTCAAGGTGGGATAACAGGCTCAGAGTAGACAGACACCTTCCAGCATGCCTACTGTGGTCAGGCCACTGCGAGGTGAGAGGTCAGATCTCTGATCTGCACTAGAGGGAGAGTCCCTCGGGGAGGGCTGTCCATTTCTCTTCGAAGCGAGAGATGAACAGCAACAGAGCACTAGTGAGTCCATCCCTCCCCGTGGGCATCGTCCTGACAGAGCCATGGCAAGGCGGCACAGCACCCCGGGGCCTCTGGGACACATGGGCGGGATCCCTGTTCTTCTGGATGCCAGGAGACACAGATGGGCAAGTTGTTCATGATGGGAGTCTCTTACAAGAGAAAGGACACAGCTGCAAGGGGCTCTGGGGACCAGCTAAAAGACAGTGTACCCGTGGCACAGTTTCCTTGTCACTACTGAAGTCAGCTGGTGACTCTGCACTGCTTTTGCCACTTCTTTTTGTTGTTGTTGTTGTTTGTTTGTTTGTTTGTTTGTTTGTTTCGAGACAGGGTTTCTCTGTGTAGCCCTGGCTGTCCTGGAACTCACTCTGTAGACCAGGCTGGCCTCGAACTCAGAAATCCGCCTGCCTCTGCCTCCCAAGTGCTGGGATTAAAGGTGTGCGCCACCACTGCCCGGCTTGCCGCTTCTTATAATCTGTAATTATTTCAAAGTTTAAAAACCATGTAGGGGAGCTGGTGAGATGACTCAGTGGTTAAGAGCACCGACTGCTCTTCCAGAGGTCCTGAGTTCAAATCCCAGCAACCACATGGTGGCTCACAACTATCCGTAATGAGATCTGACACCCTCTTCTGGTGTGTCTGAAGAGAGCAACAGTGTACTTACATGTAATAATAAATAAATCTTTAAAAAAAAAAAAAAACATGTAGGGTTAAGAATGTAACTGAGAAGCCGGGCATGGTGGCGCATGCTTGTAATCCCAGCACTTGGGAGGCAGAGGCAGGTGGATTTCTGAGTTCGGGGCCAGCCTGGACTACAGAGTGAGTTCCAGGACAGCCAGGACTACACAGAGAAACCCTGTCTCGAAAAACCAAAAAAAAAAAAAAAAAAAAAAAAAAAAAAAAAAGAATGTAACTGAGGGGACTGGAGAGATAATGTCTCAGTGGCTGAGCACAGACCGCTCTTCCAGAGGGCCTGAGTTCAGTTTTCAGCACCCGCATGGTGGCTCACAACTATCTGTAATGAGGATCTGATGCCCCCTTCTGGTGTGTCTGAAGACAGCCACAGTGTACTCACATACATGAAATAAATAAATCTTTAAAAAAAAAAAAAATCGGGGGCTGGAGGAATGGCTCAGCGGGTAAGAGCACCATCTGCTCTTCCAGAGGTCCTGAGTTCAATTCCCAGCACCCACATGGTGGCTCACAACCATCTGTAATGAGATCTGATGCCCTCTTCTGGGGTGTCTGAAGACAGCTACAGTGTACTCACATACATAAATAAATTAAAAAATTAAAAAATTTTTAAAAAAAGGCCGTAACCGCGGAGTGAGCATCTACCTGCTGCACAGCGGGCCCTGGGCTCTGCTGCCACAGACTTCCTCAGCCCCTGCAGTCTGCACAGCCCGGGACGGCTGGGGATGGCTTGGAAATCCAGAGCTTCACTGCACGTCTGCTCGCTACTGGCTTCCGATCCATGGGAGCCCCTCACTCACAGCATCCTCAGGCTCCCAGGGATGAAGTCCTCTGAGGGAAGCCCCTGATCCCACTTGAGCTGTCCTTCCTAGGAACAGGCACTTCCTCAGTTTGCCTGTCTGGGCTTGGCTGACACCCAGCCCGACCACCTCTTCCCTGCAGATGTGCCTATTGAGAGCCTGCGCCTGCGCTTCGCACTGCTCCAATCCCTCAACACCACACTGGAGACCTTCTTCCTGCCCCTGGTGGAGCTGCGGCAGACACCCATGTATGCACACAGCATCGCCGCCCTGCTGAAGGAGGCAAAAGGTGAGTGCGCCCTCACCGCAGTCAGCCAGGCCTTCTGTCAAGCCGCAGGGTCCCCAAGAGAAGCTAATCAAAAGTAGCCTGAGCTCGGAGAAAAGAAAAAGTGTAAAACTTCAAAGCATTCGCTGGCCATGGTGGCGCACGCCTGTAATCCCAGCACTTGGGAGGCAGAGGCAGGCGGATTTCTGAGTTTGAGGCCAGCCTGGTCTACAGAGTGAGTTCCAGGACAGCCAGGGCTACACAGAGAAACCCTGTCTCGAAAACAAAACAAAACAAAACAAACCAACAACAACAACAACAACAACAACAAAAAAAACAACTTCAAAGCATTCTTTAGTAAAGTTAGTGTCATCTTACGGTGCCCTTAAGAACCAGTCAGCGCGAGGCTGTGTGTCCAGCCGTTGGTTTATGCTTGGCATGTCATCAGGACAGGAAAGTCAGACAGATGGATTCAGGGAGTTCACTGTGTCAGCAGAATAAGGCAGAGGGTGACAGGAAACTCTAGGGCCCTCCTCTGGCCATTCTGTATGCAAATGCACCATTACAGCGAACAAGAGGGGCACCGAGAGAGAAAGACACTGGGTGTTAATGTCCGTCCCCTGTACACACGTGTGCCACACACAGATAGATGGCATTTTACAGGCTGTGCTTGCTCTCCCACTTGCAGCCTGACCAGACAACATCCCAGAGGGTTGGGGATGAATATGCATGATCTGCCCCTCACCCTGCCAGTTCCAGGAATGACTGGGAAGCAGGAGAAGCAACTGCGTCTTCACCTCTCTGCCATATTTCCTTCTTCAGGGCTCATCTTCTATGACACAAAGGTGACCGTGATGAACCGGGTGCTGAATGCAACTGTCCAGAGGACAGCTGACCACGCAGCACCCGAGATCACCCTGGACCCGCTGGAGATTGTGGGAGGTAAGGCTGGCTGCATCCTGTAAACTACAAAATGCAGTTCTTAGACGAGCTGGCACTGAGCCCCAGGGAAGGGACCAGAGAGTGGCGAGGCGGCGCTGGCCCTGCTCATCTGCTGCCCTCTGTCTGTGCGCTAGGCTCCTGATGTGGGCCTCCAGCTCGAGGAGGGGCAGGCAGAGACGCTGAGCCCTCCCTGTCCCCACTGCCTTTCCTCTCTGGCTCCAGGAGGGGTACAGAGGCCATTGTAGCTGGTGACAAGCCCTGCTTCTGCAATCAAGGGCAGGGTTGTTGTGTACAGCAGAAAAGACATGAGGACTTCAAAGGAAGAGGCAGGTGTGAGTTCCGGAGAGAGCTCTGGGATTCCCTCGGTCAGCGGCCACGCACCACATACACACGGCACACTGGCCCTGCAAACCTGGCTTGAGTCTTTCCTGACGAACGGTCTCTAGACCTTATGATCCCTTCTCACTTCTAGGGGAAATTAGAGCTTCTGAAAACTCGTACTTCTGCCAGGCTGCCCGGCAGCTGGCCTCCGTGCCATCTTCGCAGCTCTGCGTCAAGCTGGCCAGCGGTGGTGACCCCACATATGCCTTCAATATCCGCTTCACTGGGGAGGAGGTGCACGGCACCAGTAAGTGACTCTCGGGCTGGGTGCAGATGCACAGACCCTGGGCAGGGGGTGGGGGTGGGGCGCAACATGTGACACCCTGCTGTCAAGAAGAAATGCCAGTCAGGTCTGTAGCACAGCCCTGTCTTTCCAGTCCTTGGGGAACTGAGGCAGGAACATTATAAAGTGAAGACAAGTCAGCTTGGTGTTATAGAATTAAGTTCAAGGCCAACCTGGGAAATTTAGTGAAATCTTGTCTCCAAACGTAAAAAAATAGAGAAAGGGAGGGCTGGGAGTGGAGAGGGCTCAGGCAAGAGCTGGGTACGCAGGGCGCAGGGTGGGGGGTGGGGGGGTGGGAGTGGGGTTAGAGGTGGCTCGGAACTTAGAGGGGCTGGAGGTATAAAGTGACAGGGGTGAAGAGGAATAGGGTGGAGAGGCTGGGGGAGCAGAGAACTCCTGCTAGAGGGATGGGGAGTAGAGGCTGGTGGACGAGCGAGCACTGGGGTGTGGCTCAGTTGGAAGCCCTTTTGTGAGGTCTTAGGCTCAGTGCTCAATAGAAAATGATAAGGTAAATGTCCTCCTCATTGTCCTGGACTACAGAAGTCAGACTGGCCTCCACTGACTAGTCCTGTCACCAGATGCCATTCCAGGTGTGGGGAACCACACCCTCTTAAAGGCACACTTGTACTACACTTACTGGGACATTGAACAGCTGCCCACAAGCCTTTCCCAGCGAGAGGCTCAGCTGAGCAGCTGCTCTGTCCCAGAGCCGAGAGGGACACTGGGATCCTTCCACTAAAGCGGCACCTGGTGTCTTGACGCTCAGTGGCAACAAGGAAGATGAGCTCAGATGTCCCTTGACCCTGCCAATCACTTTGGTCCCAACCATTCAGGAATTTTCCTCTTGTACGTGGGTGAAGAATGTCCTCTGCACCCTCGTTTCCCCCTGTTCTGCCCCATGGGCATACAAGCAGCCCTAGTCTGGGACCCAGTATACAGCCCTGCTGCTATGAGCAGCTGCATCCCCAGGGGCCAGGCGCAGGCTCCATGTTCGCTGAAGACCGGTTCTTACCCCAGCCAGGCAGTGGCAGCTCCATGCTGAGGCCCTGCTGGCTCCAGGCTCCAGCCTAAACCAGGTCCTGCCTCTCAGCTTGAGGATCTGCCCCAGCCTGGGCCTCCCCAGGGCACACACCCAGCCTACAGTACCCTAAATTGCCTGTAGCCTCGTGATCCTTGGATGCCAGCAGAAGCGTTCTGAATAGGAGGGACAGAGGGGTCCCTGCTGTCTCTGCAAGGCAGCCACTCCAGCCATCCTCATATGCATTCACTAACCAGGGCTAATTCTGAGAGATGGTGGGAGGCGACACTGGACAGAAGCAATCCCCTCTTCGCTTCTCAGTCTTCAGGTTCCAGTCCTCCCTGCCCCACCTCCCATGTGTCAGGAGACAGTTAAGCCTGGCCACAGGTTCCTTTATGGAGAGCTGGGGTCAGCATTTCTGCAGACTCAACCTTGGGCCTCCATGCGCCAACAGGCGAGGTTTCTTTCCATACACTGTAGGAGCTGGCGAGTGAGCTGCCCTTGTGGGCTCACATACGGACAGCTGTATGGAGACAGCGCTCTCCAGGTAACTCTTGGGTCCGTGCTGAGACCTGCCTGTCTGTGCTCTGCAGGCGGCTCCTTCCGTCACTTCCTGTGGCAGGTGTGCAAAGAGCTGCAGAGCTCCTCACTGTCGCTGCTCCTCCTGTGCCCCAGCTCTGCAGTCAACAAGAACAAGGTGAGGCGGGGGCTGTGCTCAGGGTCTTTGTAGTCCTGCCCCCCTCCACACACATTTCTGGCTCAGGTGGGACAGCCTGGATGCCCGGCTGACCAAGCATGAGAACTGGATGAGTCCTCGCTGCAGCTTCCCTCCTGCCTGGGCACATGCTCAGAGGTGACCTGACCTCACTCTTGCAGGGCAAGTACATCCTGACACCAAGCCCCATCACCTATGGGGAGGAGCAGCTGCTACACTTCTTAGGCCAGCTGCTGGGGATCGCCATTCGTGCAGATGTGCCTCTCCCCCTCGACCTGCTGCCCTCCTTCTGGAAGACGCTGGTTGGCGAGCCTCTTGACCCTGACCAGGACCTGCAGGAAGCAGACATCCTCACCTACAATTATGTCAAGAAGTTTGAGAGTGTGAGTGACAACAGGGCTCCAGGGTCATCTGGGCCAGTCCTCCATGAGGACCCAAGCTTCCAGGGAAGTGGCCTGGGGTCCTCCACAGAAGGCTTGTCTCAGGGGGCTGAGCCTCTGCCATCCTATGTAACTGACAGAAGCAGATGCTGCTGCCGCCACCCTGCAGGATGCTTTTACCATGTCCAGAACCAAGTATACAATACATTTGAAATGTTCCAGGCAGCCAAGGAGAGGGCAAGTGTATGTATATTTGCGCTTCAGTGTTGAGCTGTTGGAGGGCTTCAGAGAGGGAGCAAGAGGTGAGCGTGGGGCCCATCCAGACAGCGGAGACCTGAGGGTGTGGCATTCTTGCCTTTCCTTTGCCCTCTTGGGACAACATGAACTGAGGCAAATCATAAATCATTCATCTGGGGACTTGCAGTTTCAAAGGTTTAGTCCATTATTGCCGTAGCAGGAATCAGACAGGCACAGCACGAAACCAGTAGTTGAGACTTACAACCTCATCTGACTACCGGGCAGTGGTGGCGCACGCCTGTAATCCCAGCACTTGGGAGGCAGAGGCAGGTGGATTTCTGAGTTTGAGGCCAGCCTGGTCTACAGAGTGAGTTCCAGGACAGCCAGGACTACACAGAGAAATCCTGTCTTGAAAAACCAAACAAAACCAAAAACAAACACCCTGTCTGAAAGCAGAGAGGGAGACACTGGGCCTGGCTGGGCTCAAGTGACACACTTCCTCCCCCACCTCCAGACAGCCTGGGCTGTGGGTCCCATGAGCCTGCTCTAGAATGCAGGCGCAGCTCTGTCAGGGCCTGCTGTAGGCCCAGGAGCATGCCAGTGTTTGCTGGTTGAGGGACACTTCACTCCCTGGGGACCTCGGCAGCAGAGCGGCTGTCAGTCTCACCTGCCTGTGTCCCCCAGATCAACGATGAGAGCGAGCTGGAGGCCTTGTGTGCCGAGATTGCCTCCCAGCACCTGGCCACGGAGAGCCCTGACGGCCCCAAGCCCTGCTGCCGGTTCACCTACCTGACCATGACTGGCGAGGAGGTGGAGCTGTGCAGCCGTGGCCGGCACATCCCTGTGGCGTGAGTGTGGGACTTGAAAGGGCTGGACCTCACTAGTGAAAGGGCATGTTCCCAGGGGAGGGTGTAAGATCAGATCTAGGACACAAAGCCAGGAGAAAAGATGATCTTTAACTGAAGGCTTCCCTTAAGGCAATGGTTCTCAACATGTGGGTTGAGACCTCTGTAGGGTCAAAGGACCCTTTCACGGGGTCATCTAAGACCATCAGAAAACACAGATATTTATATTACAATTCATAACAATAGCAAATTTACGGTTAATGGAGTAGCAACAAAAATAATTTTATGGTTGGGGGTCACCACAACAAGAGGAACTGTATTAACGGTTCTCAGCATCAGGAAGGGTGAGAGCCGTTGCTGCGGCGATAACAGCTCTGAAGGAGTGGGTGACCCAGGAATCCAGGGCTGGACCGTCTGGGCGGATGGGCTAGCACAGCTCTCCCCTTGCCTCACTGGTGGTCCTCCACCCCGCAGTTGGGAGAACAAGGATATCTACGCGGCAGCCATCCGGAGCCTGCGGCTGCGTGAGCTACAGAACGTGGAGTGCGTGACAGCTGTGCGTGCCGGCCTGGGCTCCATCATCCCCCTGCAGTTGCTCACCACCCTCAGCCCGCTGGAGATGGAATTGCGTACCTGTGGCCTCCCGTACATCAACCTAGAGTTCCTGAAGGTAGGCAGCGCTTCAGGACTGTCAGCACCCGCCCTCCCCACAGCTGCCCTGGGCTCTGGTCCACATGCAGCTCTGCCCAGGGTCAGGCCAGGCCTGCTCACACCTGGGCCTTTCTTCCCCAGGCCCACACCATGTACCAGGTGGGGCTGATGGAGACAGACCAGCATATCGAGCTTTTCTGGGGCGCTCTGGAGATGTTCACCCAGGAGGAACTGTGCAAGTTCATCAAGTTCGCCTGCAACCAGGAGCGCATCCCCTTCACCTGCCCCTGCAAGGACGGGGGCCCTGACACAGCCCATGTGCCGCCATACCCCATGAAGATTGCCCCTCCAGATGGCACAGCAGGTATTGCCCTTCCCAGCTCCTGTTGCAGGTGGGACCCCTAGGTCATCGTGGGGATCAGTGGCAAGGCCCCCGCACGCCAGGGCTCAGCTGTGAAAGGGGAGGCTGGGTGAGCACGGAGGCCGCTCAGCCCTGGTGCTGTGTCAGTATTTAAAAGAAGCCAAGGGGCCACAGCTTGGACATTGCTTACCGTTTTTCCTTTCCTTTCCTTTCCTTTCCTTTCCTTTCCTTTCCTTTCCTTTCCTTTCCTTTCCTTTCCTTTCCTTCCCTTCCCTTCCCTTTCCCTTTCCCTTTCCCTTTCCCTTTCCCTTCCCCTTCCCCTTCCCCTTCCCCTTCCCCTTCCCCTTCCCCTTCCCCTTCTTCCCCTTCCCTTCCCTTCCCTTCCCTTCCCTTCCCTTCCCTTCCCTTCCCTTCCCTTCCCTTCCCTTCCCTTCCCTTCCCTTCCCTTCCCTTCCCTTCCCTTCCTTTTCCTTTTCCTTTTCCTTTTCCTTTTCCTTTCCTTTTCTTCTCTTTTCCTTTTCTTTTCTTTTCTTTTTTTCTTTTTTCTCTTTTTTTTTTTTCAAGACAGGGTTTCTCTGTGTAGCCCTGGCTGTCCTGGAACTCACTCTGTAGACCAGGCTGGCCTCGAACTCAGAAATCCGCCTGCCTCTGTCTCCCAAGTGCTGAGATTAAAGGCGTGTACCACCACTGTCCAGCTGCTTGCCATTTTCTTTTATTCTTTTTTTGTTTTTTTTTTGTTTTCCAAGACAGGGTTTCTCTGTGTTTTTTTTTTTTTTTCCGAGACAGGGTTCCTAGCTGTCCTGGAACTCAACTCTGTAAACCAGGCTGGCCTCGAACTCAGAAATCCACCTGCCTCTGCCTCCCAAGTGCTGGGATTACAGGCGTGCACCACCACCTCCTGGCTGCTTACCATTTTCTTATGTTCAGTTCTGCAGTTCTAGAAATTAAATGCAGGGACTCCTGTGAGCCAGGAAGGCTGGAGACCTCCAAGACACACCCCAGATTATTACCTTTCAAATACAGAAAGATAATTTGTGTTTCAGTTTTTTGATAGCATCAAATGTATCATAGGCTGGCCTCAAACTCACTATGTAGTTGAAGATGACCTTGAACTTCTGATCCTCAAGCCTCTACCTTCCAAGTGCTAGGATTATAGGTATAGGAGAATCAAACCCTAGTGTGACATGTGGGGATTTTTACCACTGTACTGAGGACAGTATGAGTTTGACTCGTGGAACCCACATTTTGGAAAAGGAAAGAAGGGAGGGAGGGAGGAAGAAAGGCCAGGGACCAAACATTTAAATTCTATCCCTGGGACCCATGTGGTAGAGAGAGCTGCTACTGCAAGTTGTCCTATGACCTCCACATATGTAGCACACTACATACACACTCGCACACACACATACACATACCAAATAATTTGTGTGTGTGTGTTTGTGAGACAGGGTTTTTCTGTGTACCCCTGGCTGTCCTGGGACTCATTATGTAGACCAGGCTGGCCTCTGCCTCCTAAGTGCTGAGATTAAAGGTGTGCGTCACCAACACCTCACCTCTGGTCTGTTAGTGTTAGTCTCTCTCTCTCTCTCTCTCTCTCTCTCTCTCTCTCTCTCTCTCTCTTTTGTTTTTCCGAGACAGGGTTTCTCTGTATAGCCCTGGCTGTCCTGGAACTCACTCTGTAGACCAGGCTGGCCTCAAACTCAGAGACCCGCCTGCCTCTGCCTCCGAAGCGCTGGGATTACAGACGTGCGCCACCACGCCCGGCTTGTTAGTCTCTTTTTAAGCCAGGCATGGTGGCATACTTGTGATCTCAGCCCTGGAGAGGCAGAGACAGACTTACTGGAGCCAGTCCAGCTTGCTTGAGTATCCTCAGAGTGGGAAGAGAGCCTGCTCCTTCTGTCCTGCAAACATGCAGACCATGCATGCAGAGTGTACCTGTACACATAGGCACACAGACCGTTTGCTAGATAAACAAGAGGCCAGCCTGAAGCAGAAGCCAGTCTCCAGCCCTCTAAAGTTGGTCTTGTGTCTTCGGTAGGTCCCCCTGACTCCCGCTACATCCGAGTGGAGACCTGCATGTTCATGATCAAGCTTCCGCAGTACTCCTCCCTGGAGACCATGCTGGAGAAGCTGCGCTGTGCCATTCACTACCGTGAAGACCCCCTCAGTGGCTGATGGGAACGAGCCGAAGAGTAGGCTGTCACCAAGGCACCATTCTGCCGGCTTGGGAAGCTTGCCAGTTCAGGCGCATCCCTCCAGGGCCCACGTGAAGAGCTGGCGACATTGCTTTCTGAACTTTCCTCCGTGTCCCAGGGCCACCTGGAAGACACTTTTTGTATGTGTCCGTTTTGTGAGGGTCTGTTCCTTTGCTGCCTGTTTGTGGTACATTTGTAGGATAGTTTAGTTCCCAGACAGTTTATGTCTAATTTGATCTTCCTGGACACTGTTGTTCTTGGTGGCTACCAGATGCTGATGCCACAGGGTCAGGTGGCTCCTTGTCACAGAGCCACTCATGGAAAGCTGAGGGTAAGATGACCTCAGCCATACAAAGTATCCTGTTCTTTCTACAGAGTGTCTCCACACGAGTGTGAGCAGTCCTCGGGCCTGCCCTCCTGCCCTGAGCTGGTATCTCTCCCAGAGGCAGCCTCTGCAGGGCTCTCTCCTTCTGTCTTGAAGTGGTTGAGCTAGTGCTCAAATGTTCAAGAGACACAGGGAACTCCTGTGTTAACCTTCCTGCTTTACCATGTGTTCCTGGCCTTGGACTTGGTTTTTTGTTTTTTTGGGTTTTTTTTTTGTTTCGTTTTTTGTTTTGTTTTGTTTTTAGGAAATACCACAGAGGCCCCTTGTCTCCTCCCGTCCAGGCAGCCCTATCTGCCACCTGTCTCTTCTGGGCCCCTGGACTGTCATCTGAGGATACCTCAGGAGCAGACACCCAGGGGCTACTCCAGGCCTTAGTTCGCAGACAGGCTGGGCACATCCTGGTGGCTGGAGTTGAGAGACAGTGGATCTAGAGGGAGAGCCCTGTGTGGGCCTTCTCCAGCTGACTGCACAGGAGAGCACATGGTCCAAGCCTACCCCTCTCTGTGCTCAGAGACGGGCCCTCCTCACCAGTGCTGTGAGGAGCCCAGGAAAGGCTTACAGCACATGGCTAAAGACTGTCTGAGGTGCTCTGCCCAACCAGGGCTGCATCAGTGACCCAGGCAGAGACCGCAGGGGATTCCTCTGCCCTGGCTGGCCTGCCCGACACCCTTTACAACCAACATGTGTGCCAGGGCTGGGCTTCCTGCAGGCTCACCCACTACCCCAGTGTATTTGTGCCCCAAATAAGTCTTTGTCCAATGGTACTTTGTTCAAGAACAGCACATGCCAACTGTGGGACACTGGCATTTGGGCCTCACCAGTTGTCACGGAATGGCAGCGCTGTGGCTATTGTATATTGTGCACACACAAGTTCTGAGGAGAGTGAGGAGGGTATGCCCCTCTCTCCACAGCACCTGGCCTGCTTGGAAGGCGTGCAAGCTCTAGGGCTGGCACGCCAGCACCGTCTCCTCCCTGTTATGCTTAGGAAATGCATTGAGGACCATTTCAGAAAACACCCCACCCAGCCCCACCTGAGAACGTGATACCCCCAGCTCAGTGTGAGGGCCACGCCAGTCACTGGGCTGCAAGGAAGTGAGTACCCAGGGCAAGCCCTGCTCGCAGAAGCTCGTGGTCGCTGCTTAGGGCCACCCCAGCGACCTCAAGGATCCTGACTCCATTCTCCAAAAGGCAGGAGCCTCTGAATTTTACAGTGGGTTTTCATTCCTGTACCTTCAAGTCCTCGGTTCCCTTCAGTCCTCTTCCCACGAATGGACTTGGGATTCTGTCAGCTACCTCCCCAGGAGGGTTCTAGAAGCATCTGTTGGCCCATTCCTTGATAGATGACAGCTGTAAGTGAGATATCTGCTGCTAACTCAGCTGCTTCTCCTAGAGAGCACACTGAGGTCCAGACAGATCCCAACCTTGGCCCTGAACAATGTGTGCTGTAAAGTTACTTGATGTATATTTATTATAATTATTTATGATTGCATTAACAGACTTCCCATTCAGTCTGATGCTATTTACACTATGCTGTGTAAAGGAAGCTCACTACAAGAAAAAGTCACACCAATAAATAACCTTCATCTGACTGACTGACCTAAGAGTGTGTGATCATCTCCTCTTGCTGAGCAAGCTCACAGGCTGGCACTGTCAGACGGCTCTGACACCCAAGTGTCACAAGTGCCTAGGAGTTAACATTAGCACTCCGCACTCCGTTAGCTTTTGAACTACCTTCCTCCTGTTCCAGAGTGCCACCCACTCTGTCCTGACAGCTAGTCTGTGCTCTAGAGCCCGACATGGGGGTTTTCCAGAGCCAGCTGTCACCGTAGATGAGTGTGGCTGTTCTCAAACAGTCGTCCTGGGGCAGCAGTGCTTCTAGACCTGCTTGATCAGCAACCAGCCACCCCAGGGGCTTCTCTGGGGACTCCAACCTCATTCCTGACTTGCTTGTCCCCTCCCACTGCTCCATGGTCATCCTCACCCAGCCTCCTAAATACATCTTCATCACAGGGACAGAAGGGACCCAACCAAACATCCCTCCTTCCTTACCCAGCTGCTCAGACAGCACAAGCTGCGGCTCACTCGTTGCTCGGTTCATCAAGGACTCCGCCCTTCACAGCACCGCGATCTCCTTATAGAGCACATTGAGAAGGCTCGTCAGCCTGTGCTGCAGATAGGGCTACACAGACCCTGTCTCCAAAAGGCAGCATGGAATTGGAGGGCCTGTGTACCAGGACAGAACAACGGGATTTCAAGCAGGTTTGGGGACCGGGGGACTTTGAAGTGACCTTGAGGAAGAAGCTGAAAGTACAGGCTTCCGGAGTGTCTGTGGAAAGTGCCAGCTGAGTGCCACAGTGAAGGCTACTGGGAGTGGCCTGGGGCTTCCTGTCTGTCCTGACATGAAGGAGAAAGTCTACACTGGAAATGGACAAGAGACACGATATCCAAACCCCAGCAAAAGTATCCATTCAATTAAATCAAAAAAACAAAACAAAAAACAATAGACATGAGACAGCAGACAGGCTCTGAAGATTAGCATCAAAACAGTTTAAGGGGCCGGGCAGTGGTGGCGGAGGCCTTTAATCCCAGCACTCTGGGAGCAGAGGCAGGCGGATTTCTAAGTTTGAGGCCAGCCTGGTCTACAGAGTG
Source organism: Apodemus agrarius (assembly GCA_964023405.1). NCBI lineage: Eukaryota > Metazoa > Chordata > Mammalia > Rodentia > Muridae > Apodemus > Apodemus agrarius. The sequence continues at coordinate 11,700,878 of OZ030028.1, forward strand.
AGTTCCAGGACAGCTGGAGCTACACAGAGAAACCCTGTCTGGGAAAAACAACAACAACAAACAAAAAAAAAACAGCCGGGCAGAGGTGGCGCATGCCTGTAATCCCGGCACTTGGGAGGCAGAGGCAGGCGGATTTCTGAGTTCGAGGCCAGCCTGGTCTACAAAGTGAGTTCAGGACAGCCAGGACTTCACAGAGAAACCCTGTCTTGAAAAAACAAACAAACAAACAAAACAAAACAAAACAAAACAAAAAATCAGTTTAAGGATGAAAAAAAGTTATGGTCCAAAGGATAAGCAGACACCCATCACCAACAAGGGGCGCTCTTTAGTTGAGGCACACACCAACTTCCAATCCTGGAGAGAGTGAAGCTGGAGGGGAGAAAATCAGCCCTGTGTCAGAATGGCCTCAGACTTCTCACCTAGAAAGTGAAAGACACCTTCTGACCCTAGCTGAGCCAGGTTCAACCCGGCACACAAAACCACCGGGTCAGTCACGTCCCTGGCATCAGGGAAGGGCTGAGTTCAGATGGGGCAGGCGTGGTAGTGTGCTGAGGAAAAGGGAGAGCTCGAGGCGCCTGTGCGGCATGAGATACTGCCTCTCACACCACCACCTAGACAGAGAAAACAGGCCGAGACTAGGATCAGAGTTCATCATATGGCAGGCCATGAGCACCGGTGCCAGCCCCAGGAAGTCAAGGGCCCACGGGCAGGCCCAGTCTGGTCTACTAAACTGTGAGACGTCGACTTAGCCCCACACAAAATGCATGTTTTATGTATGAAAAAGTCACACTGAAACCCATTTCTTACAATTAATATACACTAATTTAAAAATACATTTAAACAACTCTGAGAATGCAGAGGGAATGGCAGACACTGAAGTGCATATGACTGTTTGAACAAGGACAGTGTCAACAGAATGACCTGGAACCACAGCTGCGAACAGCAGAATGGCTAAGAAGTTAAAGTGCAGACTCCTGAGAGCACAGGGACATTGACCTCCAGCTATACCTGTCTGTCTTTAGTTGCATGTGAATTTTTAACTGTCTCCACAGCCACTAAGGACAGCCCACAAGCCGATCCAGTGTCATTTTACCATGTCCGATCCACACGGTGTGCTGTGGGATGAGAGTTCTCCTTCCTGGTAGTAGCCTGTGCTCCATCCTCACCAGGGAAAGACCCAAGATGCCCTGAACCCTCTCTGCCACCTCTCTGAAGTCCCAAGAGTAAGTCAGTGGCAGCAGAAGCCAGGTGCTCTGGCTCCCGAGGAAGGCTTCCTAAGCTAGCTACCCTGGTGAGCCTGGTATCTAAGGGCCATATCGTGACTACAGTATGCCTCACTGAGGGACAGAATAAATCTCAGTGTCCTGGCTTTGCTGAGATGAGAATCAGAACAGCCTTTTGTAAACCATGCAGTCAGTCTCTGTGCACCGTCTGAAGGATGTGGTGGTTCTTTCATGTTAATCCCTGACGAATGCTGAAGCAGAACTGCTTGTCCTCCAGAGGCATGGCTCCTTCTGGGGTTCAGGAGTTTGTGATTTGCTTTGATCTTCCTCAGTCTTCTAATGGCTACAAGTGTGCACCCCCATGGCTGGCCCAGGACTAAGACTACTAAGAACCCTCCATTTTCTCTCTTGTCAGAGACAACTCTCTAGGCCCCAAGTATTCCCACAGCTGCAGGGAACCTCTGAGCTCCCTCCCAAGTTCTAATTTGGAGGGCACGCAGGAGTCAAGATCTCGAGGCCAGCCTGGTCTACAGGGAACGTCTTAGGAAAACAAAAGCATGACCCCTTGGATTCTGAGCACTCAGAGAAGGAACCCGAGCTGGGACATCCAACAAAAAGCTCAGTGTCAACTGTGCCTGCATTCTAGAGGCTGAGGCAGGAAGACTGTAAGTTCAAGGCCAGCCTAGGCTACACAGACCATGCACACTCTCCTCCATCTCTAGAGAAAGAATCACAAGCTTCACATGAGCTCTAAATACAAACTTTATTTCTATTACAAGGAAATAGATCATTAGAACAGTAAAATAAAAGGGGCAGGGGCTGGAGCCTCAGTCCTTGTGAGGGCAGGAGGGGCCCTGGTGGGGGCAGCATGAACTAAGCAGTACATTCCCCATCAGCAATGGAGCGGAGGGTGAGTGGCCCGCAAGCGCCACGGTGGCCTCTAGTCCATGCACCTGCCGCTCAACTCGTTCCTACCATGCTGCAAACCCAAGCTTAGGCCCCACTGGCAGAGAACTGCTTCACGGGGGTCTCTGGGATTCCCAGAACCCTCCTCTCTGTCCATCAGGACCACAAAGCACCAAGAAGCAGTGGTGACGACATCTCTAAGGATGGAGCCCTTATGGCCACGAGGGCCACAGATGCACTGGTTTCACTGCTGCTCAACAGTGGCAGCTTGGGCTTCCCAGCTAGCCCTCCCTCAAACCCGAACACCACAGCACAATCTCAAAGACACAAAATGGCCATAACCTAGGAAAAATTACGATCTGGCATCTCTCCTGCCCGCTGAGCCTGAGAGGCAGTTGGACACTGCACCAGCGTGTACTGCTCTGCATAGGGGTGGGCTGCAGGAGCCCCCCATAGTCACCATTACTCCTCCTCTTCCTCCTCCGCATCCCCTGCTCCCTGCTGCTTTGGGGGCTTTGCCTGTTGGATAACAGAAGATGAAGTAGTGAGAGAGCAGACATGTTAGAGCTGCCTGATTCCTAGAGAGCTTCCCTTGAAAAAAAGCCAAGGAATGGACCCCTATGCTACAGGGTGTGTGGCCAACACGTTCTCTGAATTCATAACCCCACCAGTCCCAGCCGTGTCTACATCTGCCCTGAGCATCACTGCAGGACCTGTTACCTTTGCTGCTCTGCTGTGGTAGCTAGCAGCTGCAGGGGTGACCCGAGAGCTCCGACCGCCTTCACTCCTCCCACTGCAAACAAAGATCAGGAATCAGCATGCTGACATGGGAACTCGGGAGAGGAGGAGGTGGTACCATCAGGCAAACCCAGACTCCTTACTGAGTCTGGCGGGGGCCAACGAGTTAAAGCACCAGCCGATCAAGTGTGAGGCTCTGGGTTCCACCCCTAGCACCACTGGGGAGAAAAGGGCAAAGCCCTCCATGGCTTTGCTTTCCCTACCTCCATGACCATGCATGGAAATAAAGGTGTGAGATTTTTAACTCACTGCATTCATTATTCTGCATGTGTGTCACAATGCATGTGAGTACACGTGCTATGATGCGTGCGTGTGCTGGTCAGAAGACAACTGTCTCTGAGGATCAAACAAGTCATCAGGCTTCTGCAGCAATGATGACCACTGAGCCCTCCCCACAGCCCCAGTCTACCGCCCACACCTTCCTTAGCCACTGTCAGCTCTGTTCTGGGGCTGCCGCTTACCTGGCTCCATATCTCCCAGGGGATCCATGAGGAAAAGAGGGTGCAAGGTTTTCTGGATAGAGATTTCGAATAGAGTGGATCACTGGAGCATGCCCAGATGCTACCGGCCCATTCTGGCTGCCCCGCATCTGCCCATGGATGTCCTGGCCATCGGAGTTGTTGAGTCTCAGCACACTGGGAGGGCTACGCTGGCAGTCAGACCTGGGGCCTGTTGGAGAGGTCAACGGTCGGTTACAGGGAGTCACACTCCCTGGTTGTGTTGTCATGGTTGTGTTGGGAGATATCGAGTAGGTAGAGCCTTTCACTGATTCCTGCTTGACATCAGCCATGCAGCTAGATGACAGGTCTCTTGTGGCAATGGCTGTAGGGAAGGCCTAGCTGTCACTAGCTGACTGTCGTGGCATGTGCCCGCTCTACATCCTGATGTCCTGACCCTCAAGGACAGATGTCAGCAAACTGTCATAAAACAGTCAGGAGCCACTGCTTACCACAGCACTGTGATTCACAGTGGTCTCGGGGGCCATAAGCCTATAAAGTCTGCACTTAGGTCAGCTTGGGGTATCTGGGGACCACTTGGCCTGAGACCCTCATGCAAGGGAACTGCAGAGCAGGCATGGGAAGCAGGCTGAGCCAGCAGTGGCCGCAGCCTCAGTCCCTCACTCAGCCCCAGCGGATACCCTGCTGTTTGACCCGCCTCCTGGACAGCTCTGGTGAAGCGTCTTCGGGCTGAGAAGCCTGTGTTGGGATGCTCTCCATTGCATGATGGTTTGCTGTGGCTGGGCGTTGGTCACATTGGTCCTTAAAGAAAAGGAAAAGAAAAAAATGAGTGCTCAGGATGCTGGGAAGAGCAGAGCAGCAGTGGGAAGGTCAGCCAGCCTGCAGCAGACACGGAAACTGAGGAAGCCACGCCCCAGGACGAGAATGTATAGCCATCATGGACTCCTGAGGCTCTGGGCAAAGAGGAAGCAAGGCTGGGGGGCAGAAGAGCATGCTCTGTCTCCAGTGTTTGTGTGGTGGCGTGGGTGACAAGCAGCAGTTTTGTCCTTGCAGTGGGAGATGTCCAGAGAGCAATGAAAGGCTCTTCAGACACCTGACGGCTCAGGCGGGTCGGGGACATTTGTTTTCCTCTAACCAGGTAGGATGATTCCAGTGTATGTAGTGTATGGGGTGTAGTGTATGTAGTGTATGGGGTGTAGTGTGTGTAGTGTATGGGGTGTAGTGTATGTAGTGTATGGGGTGTAGTGTATGTAGTGTATGGGGTGTAGTGTATGTAGTGTATGGGGTGTAGTGTATGTAGTGTATGGGATGTAGTGTATGTAGTGTATGGGGTGTAGTGTATATAGTGTATGGGGTGTAGTGTATGTAGTGTATGGAGTGTAGTGTATGTAGTGTATGGGGTGTAGTGTATGTAGTGTATGGGGTGTAGTGTGTGTAGTGTATGGGGTGTAGTGTATGTAGTGTATGGGGTGTAGTGTGTGTAGTGTATGTGGTGTAGTGTGTGTAGTGTATGGGATGTAGTGTATGTAGTGTATGGGGTGTAGTGTATGTAGTGTATGGGGTGTAGTGTGTGTAGTGTATGGGGTGTAGTGTATGTAGTGTATGGGGTGTAGTGTATGTAGTGTATGGGGTGTAGTGTATGTAGTGTATGTGGTGTAGTAGGTAGTGTACAGTAGGTAGTGTATGTGGTGTAGTGTGTGCAGTGTAGCACCCTTCTCTCCAGAAGCCCCGGGAGGAGTTCAGAGCCAGGGCAGCACATGGCAAAGGCAGCGCTGGAGCCCAAGTCTTATGGAAGGCAGGTCTCACACGGCCCGGAAGAGCCGGCCAGCCAAAGTCAGGATGCATCTGCACTCAGGGAGATACTCCCTCAGCCCTCTACTCAGACGCAGCCTGTGAGAGCATGAGCTCAGCAGGGCTCTGTGGACGGGAGCTGGAGTGTACCCCCAGGGCCTCACCTGATGGTGGAACAGCACCTCCTCTTCTAGCTGCACCCCACAGAACTCACAGGGGATGATAACGCTGTCTTCCACAGCAGCTGGACTGCTCAGGCCCATTAAAGTGTCTAACTGGTTACTTGCTGCTTGTTGTAGAAAGTTCTGGAGGAGGGTGTCAGGGTCTTCCACCCCGCCGATGGAAGGGCTGCCAGGGCTGAGTGAGCGCAAGGCATGGGAGGGGTTGCAGCTTGTCTGCCGGTCATAAGATGTTCAAACATAAAGAGGTTAGGGGAAACGACATCACTAAACACTCTCACCGAGAACCTATTTCAGCCCAAGTGTTGCAGCGCTGGAGAGGCCAGAAGCCATCTCCACTCGTGCTCCCTACGGCGCCCGTGCCGTGCTGCCCATCACACGGGGCCGTACCATAAACAAAGCCAAAGAGCCAAACACTAGATGCATTTAAAGTATTCCACCGTGTTTCTCACAGCAGGGTATGTCCTGTCACCCAAAGCAGAGACTATATGACACCTTCAGATACGCAGTCGAGAGGAAAGGGGGACACGGCTCCCTTGGAACCAGACACAGTGCTGTGTGCCCATAATCCTAGTTGCTTGGGACACAGAACCACAGCCATCCGATGAATAGTTACACCTTACTGCACTCAGGAAGGCCTCTTGCAGCTTGTTACACACTGACCAAGGCCTGCTCGTTCCTGTCTGACGCTGTCAAGTAACACACCTGATGGTCAATGAGCAGTTCCTCCGGGTACAGCTCCTCACAGAACTCACAGGGCAGCAGAGTCTCGTCAGCAGCACCTGGAGCACAAACAAGCCGTGCCAGTCAGCCCCTGCACAGTGCCTGACACACAAGTCTGACCAGGGCAGGCGTGGGTGCTGGCCTGCCAATTAAAAGGACACAGTATACATTCCAAAAGTGATTCAAAGACAGGTTTCACAGGAAAAGAAAATCCTCTAGAGTTTGTGCAGACTGTTTGGAAACAGGATACTTCAAAACAAACAAACAAACAAGGTAAAGAGAGGACGAGCTAAAGGTAAGGAAGAACCCTGTAAGGGTCACCACGCAGCAATCCTGGCATGGTGGCACACCCTACAGCCTCAGCACTTGAGAGAGAGTTCATGGCCAGCCTGGGCTACACAGAGATCGCTTATCTCAAAAAAAGGAAAAAAACAGCCGGGCAGTGGTGGCACACACCTCTAATCCCAGCACTCCAGGAGGCCTAAGCAGGCGGATTTCTGAGTTTGAGGCCAGCCTTGTCTACAGAGTGAGTTCCAGGACAGCCAGGGCTATACAGAGAACCCTGTCTCGTAAAAACCAAATCCAAAAAAAAAAAAAAGAAAGAAAGAAAAAAAGAAAAGAAAAAAAGGGGGGGGAGCTGTAGAAACACCAGGACAAGGTCTTTACAGAACAGGATCCAGACATTATATGGGAAACAGCCAGACACAGGGAGAACACTCTGCAAACAGCTGCCACGGGCTTCCCAAATGTGCCCATGTGGCCTGGCCTGGCCTGGCCTACGACTTTCTCCCATCTGTCTCCCAGAGGCAACGACAGGCAGCTTGCTGTCATTTCCAGGCCAGCCATGACTGCATAGTGAGACTGACTCAAAAAAAAAAAATAAGATTTAAAACAAAACAAAACAAAAAACCCCAAAAGTACCAATGCAAACAACAAAAAGTGCTACAGAACTATAAGAGTGAGGAACTTGGGCTGGAGAGATGGCTCAGTGGGTAAGAACACAGACTACTCTTCAGAGGTCCTAAGTTCAAATCCCAGCATCCACATGGAGGCTCACAACCATCCATAATGAGATCTGATGCCCTCTTCTGGTGTGTCTGAAGACAGAGACAGTGTACTCATGTATGTAAAATAAATCTTTAAAATTAAAGAGTGAGGAACATTTGTGGCATTTGTCTTCTTTACACAAGAGAGTGACTGTTCCTCTCTTTGTGGCTCTTGATTCACATGCACGGTATTTAAGCAGAGTACCCTCTCTCTATTAACCTTTAAGGAACTTAAAGGGGTATGTGTGGAGAGATCGGTCTGGAAAGAGAAAAGAGGGAATCCAGATGAGGGGCAAGTGGGGACCCACTTTACAGTTCTCAGAACAGTTCAGAATAAGGTCAGAAAAGCAAAACTAAGGTGGGTTTTATTTCCTTAAATATTTCTATCAGTCAGGCGTGGTGGCGCACGCCTGTAATCCCAGCACTTGGGAGGCAGAGGCAGGCGGATTTCTGAGTTCGAGGCCAGCCTGGTCTACAGAGGAATTCCAGGACAGCCAGGGCTATACAGAGAAACCCTGTCTCGAGGGGAAAAAAAAAAAAAAAAAAAAAAAATATATATATATATATATATATATATATATATATATATATATTTATATTTCTATCTTCAGTCAGGCAGAGGTGGTGGTACACACCTTTATTCCCAGCACTCAGGAGGCAGAGGCAGGTGGATCTCTGAGTTCAGGCTAGCCTGGTCTATAGAATAAGTTCCAACACAGCCAAAGCTACACAGAAAACCTTGTCTTGAAAAAACCAATCCATTTGATAGTGAGACACTGTCTCACTATCCTGCCTTGTCCTGGAACTCACAGTGATCTTCCTCCCTCCACCTCCCAAGTACTGGCATTAAAGGTTTATCTAGTTTAGATGTTTGTCTGTACTGGCAGAGGGACTCAACCAAGCCATGTGCAGCTCATGTGGTGTCCAAGGCCAACTATGGGAGTTGGCTCCAAACCCAGATTGTTAGTCTAGCCAACAAGCACTTTCACCCACTGAGCCATCTCACCAGCCCAATACTTCAATTCTATGTGAGTTATATAATGAAATTAGAGTGACTAGGGGCTGGAGAGACGGCTCCGGGGTGAGGGCGCTTGCTGTTCTTGTAGAGGTTCAATTCCTGGCACCTGCATGCTGGCTCACACCTGCCAGGACTCAGGTCTGCAGGATCGAACACCCTCTCCCAGCCTCCCAAGACACCGAACACACACAGTACATGAACATACAAGGAAGCAGAACACTCATAAAAAATGATAAAAAAAATTGTAAAGACTATGCAAAAGAAGCAGACTTACCCTTTGTGTCACCCAGAGATGTGGGCCCAGCACGAGCTGGCTCGGCCTCGGGCACGGACTCCCAGAAGCCCTGCTCTACCATGCTGGAGGCCTGTCCCTCATTCTGCAGACTCAGGGCCAACATGAAGTCCAAGTGCGCGTTATTCTCAGCACTGTCTTTTGGGGACTGCCGGCTCCTATTCCTTTCCTGCCTTTCCTGTTCTTCAACTGGGAAGAAGGCGACAGTGCATGAGTACACACGAGACGGGCACCATCCACGCCTGACAGGTCGCTGAGGCCAGCTGAAGCCTGCCAGCCTGCTGGGGCCCTGAACCCTCTGCCATCAGGGACCTCACAGATGCCATGACACAATAAGCCACTGGGATCACACAAGTGAGCAATCATCAGGATTCCTCCTGGTAACTATGAGACGGACGGGCACCGGGCACCGCTCACATCTTATCTGCACTGTGGCAGCATGAGTAAGCATAGCCAGCAACCTGACCCTTCCCTGTGCTAACGAGCTGTTAAGAACCTGAGTGCAGCCAGGCGGTGGTGGTGCATGCCTTTAATCTCAGCACTTGGGAGACAGAGGCAGGTGGATCTCTGTGAGTTCGAGGCCAGCCTGGTCTACAGAGTGAGTTCCAGGACAGCCAGGGCTACACAGAGAAACCCTGTCTCGAAAAAACAACAACAAAAAAACAACCTGAGAGCACGCTGCAGACACCAGCCACACTGTACCACGAGACTCAGTACCCCTGCTGCATAGGCAAGTGTGGTCTCCCTCCCATTACCACCCAGGGACTTCCCGTTTCTACCATCAAGACCTATTTGTCTCCGAGTCCTGGTGCCCTTTTGTCCTGGGATGGTGGCACCACCCACTTCCTAATGCCAAGCACAACTCACAAAGATTATTTTGAATTGGAAAATGGGTTGTCATGCTCCTCTGGCTGGCAGTCCTACTGTAGAAGGGGTCTGCCTCAAAGGCTCTCAGGGGCCTTCCGGGGAGCCTCATGGGTGGGTCCAGAGCCTCAATCTGTCTGAGGAGCTGGGAAGCGATCCAGATTCTATCCTGACTCCAAGACTCATCGTCGTCGAGAGCATCGGCCGGGATGGCAGCCTCGCCTCTCTTTCCCTCCTCCACTCTCCCACAGACTTCAGGATGGGTCTTCAGCTCCTTCACAAGCACGTTGCGCCCACAGCTGCCACACAGCTCTGTCCGGGCTCCGCAATAATCCTCATGCTCCTTCAACTTGAGAACAGAAAGCTCGAGATCGCAGTGCTGGCAGACAGCAAGCCGCAGAGGACACTCAGTCTCCTGCAATGCAAGGTGGGAGGGCTTACTACACAGGCTGGAGCTCAGCACGGGCAGGAAACTAAGTGTCTTCTCTAACGCCCGTGGGAATGCATGCTAACGGTTAGGAGCAAGGAGCTGCAGGCCTCTGGGATGCTTCTGCAACCATGGGTACTTGCTGCCTGAGCTGCCAGCCTGAGTTGGAGGCCCAGGAAGAACTGACTGCCACCCACAGTTCCCCTTTGACCTCCACATTTGTACTGTGGCACGCAGACAGCACACACACCAACTAAATAATGAAAAGGGGAAAAGCCACTTTTCAAAATATAGAACAAGCCAGGAAGGCACCAACAGGGGAAAGAACACAGTCCAAGGAAGGCTTCCAAGAGCCAGGAGCCCGCCTGGCGGGCCTTTGAGCTCGGGTCTGCGACAGTGTGGTGGCCGGCAGGCTTATACAGCTGCATTCTCGCTGTGTGAAGCTCTGTGGCCTCGGTGGGCCTGGCCCCACAAGCCCACCCCTCCTTCCCAGTGACACTAACCGCATGCTCCTTCAACTGCCTCTTCTCTAACTTCTTATTGCATTTGCAGGTCACCTAGGATAAAGAGAGTCAATCAAGTGGCTGTGTCACAACTCTCCCCTGCACACCTGGGAGTGGCGGCTCACCTGACCGTGCTCTGCAGCCACGTGGGCGGCCATGTCAGACTTGGGGACTGGCTCCTTGCAGACGGGGCACACGCCAATGTTCCTCTGGCAGTGGATTTCATGGATGGTAAAATTAAACACAGGGATTTCCTTTTTGCTACAGAAACGGAAGAAAAAGGCAAAGATTACTATGTGATCCTCGCCTTCTCTCATGCAGTGCAATCACATGGACACGTCCTATCAGTGTTTTGTCCCTAACAACATTTTTGTTTCATGTTTGTCTTTTCACACAGGAACTCAGGGAGCCCAGCCTGGCATCAAGTCACTCTGCAGAAAAGACCTGGAGTTTCCTCTCTCTACCTCCCAAAGGTGAGGCCTGCAGGTGAGGCCCACCATGCCCATCTTGTGTTTCGAGACAGGTTCTCATGCTGTAGTATAGACAGGCCTCAAACTCATAGCAATCTTCCTGCCCTTTCTTACTGAGTGTTGGAAATGGAGACTACCTTGCCTAGCTAATGATTTTTATTTCTGCGTGTCCAACTATTGAGACAGGTTCTTGCTATTGTAGCTCCATTTGGCCTGGAACTCCTTCCTCGGCTTCCCAGGTGCTGGGAGGCTTGTCGCTGATAAGCCCATGTCCTGGAATGTCCGGAACCAGAAGAACACAGCTAACAAAATGTTTTAGGGAAGGGGAGATGGGTCTGTTGAACAAAAGCACTCGCCGCCAAGGCTGCCGACCTAAGGCTCACCCCAGATCCCCGCAGGTGGAGAGGACTGCTTCCCCAGGTGGCTAGCCTTTGACTTCACTTGCACACTGTGCCACACATGTGCATGTGCGTGGAAATACAGACAGTACAAAGCATGATAGACACCATTTAGGGAAAAAACATTGTTATTCACAACAAACTTTTCTTTCCTACTAACTGCCTAGTTGTACCGAATGCAACGACAATGCTGAAGATCCTTTTCTTAAGATAGGAGAGAGCCAGCCGGGCATGGTGGCACACGCCTGTAATCCCAGCACTTGGGAGGCAGAGGCAGGCAGATTTCTGAGTTCGAGGTCAGCATGGTCTACAGAGTGAGTTCCAGGACAGCCAGGGCTACACAGAGAAACCCTGTCTCGAAAGACAAAAACAAAACAAAAAAACAAAAACAACCCAAAGATAACAGAAAGCCAGGCATGGTAGCGTACAACTTGGTAGACAAGAGGATCCAAGTTCGAGGCCAGCCTGGTCTACAGAGTGAGTTCCAGGACAGCCAGGGCTACACAGAAAAACCCTGCCTCAAAAAAACCAAGGAGGAAAATGAGAGGTGGCAGTGAAGGTTCCAAAGACCAATCGCTTTATTTTGTGACACAGGGTCTATGTAGACCAGGCTGGCCACAAACTCATAACAAATCCATCCACCTGCCTCTGCCTCCCACGTGCTAAAATCAAAGGTGTGGCCACCATGCCTGGCTCAAAGCCCAACAGCTCTATTAGATGTGTTGTGTATAAATGTTTTGTCTACATGTATATATGTGCTCCATGTGCATCAGTACCCATAGAGGCCAGAAGAGGGCATCAGATCCCCTAGAACTGGAGTTATGGATGGCTTTGAGAGACTGTGGGAACTGAACTCTGAGAAAACTGAGCCTAGGCCCCCTGGAAGAGCAGTGAGTGATCTTACACACCTAACTATCTATCCAGCCCCAAACCAACTTTTAAAAAAGATTTAGTTAATTTTTGTACATGCATGCATATATGGGTATGGGCACATGAAGGTAGGTGCCCATGGAGGCCGGAGGCATCTGATTCCACCTACAGCTTGAGTTATCGTGACTGAGACCCAGCAGATGTGGGTGCTGGGAACTGAACTCAGGTCCTCTACTGGAGTAGTAGAAACTCTTAACCCCTGAACCATCTCTGCAGCACTCCAGAGCAGTGTGAGCAATCCCCCAGACAGGCAGGTGTGGCTAGGTCAGCCTCCCCTAAGCTGCTTTTCTTCTGTAAGTCACTCTGCTCCAGGTAACCTGGTTCTCGCTAGCTCCTCCACTGTGCCGCCTCAACTCCCTTAGCAGTTATTTATACATTGTCCCAGACTCCTTCAAATTACAACAGACTGAGATCACAATGTCTCAGCCAAATATCATTTTGCTTCTCAAGTGACATTTTCTTCTTTTATCCATGTCAATGATGACAAAGCCACTGACTTATGCAGACGTGCAAATGACACTTGGGGACTCTCTGAAGTGGCAGGCAGGGAGCACCAGTAGGAGCACTGAGAAGCTCACGCTCCCTCAGCACGGCAGTCCCCATCCTGCGCCATGGGGAAGGGGAGCACAGAGCCAGCGTGCTGCCCTGTGCTCTCTCCGTGAGTGCTTGCTGGGCCAGCGTGAGGACCCTTAGATCCCAGGCACACGGGAACGCCAGGTGTCGTGACAGACAGGCAGACTCAGGGCTTGTGCTAACCAGTTTGGTGATATGGCAAGACACACTCTCACACATGTGCAAGCATGCACACAAATAGAATAAACAGTTCTTCCTTCATTAGTTTTAAGTAAGAGTATTAGGGGGCTGGAGAGATGGCTGAGCACTGGCTGCTCTTACAGAGGTCCTGAGTTCAATTTCCAGCACCCACAGGATGGCTCACAGCCATCTGTGCCCCCTTCTGGCCTGAGGATGTATATGCTGCAGAACCCTCATATATTAAATGAATTTTTTAAAAAAAAAGCAAAGCAAAAGCAAATCTTAAGAAAAAAAAAGAGCCCATCTTCTTGGGCTGGAGAGATGGGTTCAATGCCCAGCACCCACCTGGCAGCTCACAACTACCTATAACTTCAGTTCCAGGGGATCTGACACCCTCACACAGACATATGTGCAGATAAAATACAATGCATATGAAATAAATGAATTAATAAATCATAAAACAGAGGGAAAGAGAGAGAGAATTAGTAAATCCAGGGCAGGAGATGCAGGCCTGTGGTGTGTGCACTCAGGAGGCAAAGGCAGGGAGCTTGTGAGCCACAACTAGTCTACAAACCAAATGGAAAGCTAGTCTAAGGCTACAAACAGCAAAATCTTGTCTCCAACCCAAAGGAAACCAAACCAAACTAACTAATATGCAGCATGTATCACCAGGAAAACAGCAAGATAAATTCCTGAAGAAGCCACATCAGGTCCAGCAGGTAAAGACGCTGCCTAGACCCAAGCCCTGTGGAATGTCCTGCCCACGGGTATGTAGCCCACTCGTGTGTCCTTGTACTCGCAGAGGGATTTTAAGGTTCTCTTTAGCACTTGGGCTAAAAACATGAGAACAGTAAGCTTAGCACTGGAGACTGTGCTGCATGGACTTGGGACCATGAAATGGTTGAACAGGACAGCCTCACTTACTGAGGACAATTAATAAAACTGTCTTAGCCGGGCGTGGTGGCGCACACCTGTAATCCCAGCACTTGGGAGGCAGAGGCAGGTGGATTTCTGAGCTCGAGGCCAGCCTGGTCTACAGAGTGAGTTCCAGGACAGCCAGGACTACACAGAGAAACCCTGTCTCGAAAAAAACAAAAAAACAAAAAACAAAACAAAACAAAACAAAAAAAACTGTCTTAGGAGCTTGCTTCCTGTAACTATGCCAGCATATGTCCCGGGTTTCATCCCTAGCACTGAAATTAAAAAGGGGTGGACAGAGCTGGGCGTGGTGGCGCACGCCTGTAATCCCAGCACTTGGGAGGCAGAGGCAGGCGGATTTCTGAGTTCGAGGCCAGCCTGGTCTACAGAGTGAGTTCCAGGACAGCCAGGATTACACGGAGAAACCCTGTCTCAAAAAAAACAAGAAAACAAAACAAAACAAAAAAAAAAAAAAAAAGGGGGTGGACAGCTCACTGTCTGTCAGTGCTGAGGGCAGCTCACTGTCTGTCTGTGCTGAGGGCAGCTCACTGTCTGTGCTGAGGGCAGCTCACTGTCTGTCTGTGCTGAGGGCAGCTCACTGTCTGTCTGTGCTGAGGGCAGCTCACTGTCTGTCTGTGCTGAGGGCAGCTCACTGTCTGTCTGTGCTGAGGGCAGCTCACTGTCTGTGCTGAGGGCAGCTCACTGTCTGTCTGTGCTGAGGGCAGCTCACTGTCTGTCTGTGCTGAGGGCAGCTCACTGTCTGTCTGTGCTGAGGGCAGCTCACTGTCTGTCTGTGCTGAGGGCAGCTCACTGTCTGTCTGTGCTGAGGGCAGCTCACTGTCTGTCTGTGCTGAGGGCAGCTCACTGTCTGTGCTGAGGGCAGCTCACTGTCTGTCTGTGCTGAGGGCAGCTCACTGTCTGTGCTGAGGGCAGCTCACTGTCTGTCTGTGCTGAGGGCAGCTCACTGTCTGTCTGTGCTGAGGGCAGCTCACTGTCTGTGCTGAGGGCAGCTCACTGTCTGTGCTGAGGGCAGCTCACTGTCTGTGCTGAGGGCAGCTCACTGTCTGTCTGTGCTGAGGGCAGCTCACTGTCTGTCTGTGCTGAGGGCAGCTCACTGTCTGTCTGTGCTGAGGGCAGCTCACTGTCTGTCTGTGCTGAAGGCAGCTCACTGTCTGTGCTGAGGGCAGCTCACTGTCTGTCTGTGCTGAGGGCAGCTCACTGTCTGTGCTGAGGGCAGCTCACTGTCTGTGCTGAGGGCAGCTCACTGTCTGTGCTGAGGGCAGCTCACTGTCTGTCTGTGCTGAGGGCAGCTCACTGTCAGTGCTGAGGGCAGCTCACTGTCTGTGCTGAAGGCAGCTCACTGTCTGTGCTGAGGGCAGCTCACTGTCTGTGCTGAGGGCAGCTCACTGTCAGTGCTGAGGGCAGCTCACTGTCTGTCTGTGCTGAGGGCAGCTCACTGTCTGTGCTGAGGGCAGCTCACTGTCTGTCTGTGCTGAGGGCAGCTCACTGTCTGTCAGTGCTGAGGGCAGCTCACTGTCTGTCTGTGCTGAGGGCAGCTCACTGTCTGTCTGTGCTGAGGGCAGCTCACTGTCTGTCTGTGCTGAGGGCAGCTCACTGTCTGTCTGTGCTGAGGGCAGCTCACTGTCTGTGAGTGCTGAGGGCAGCTCACTGTCTGTGCTGAGGGCAGCTCACTGTCTGTGCTGAGGGCAGCTCACTGTCTGTCTGTGCTGAGGGCAGCTCACTGTCTGTCTGTGCTGAGGGCAGCTCACTGTCTGTCAGTGCTGAGGGCAGCTCACTGACAGAACACGCCACACAACTGTGCCCCCTCCCTACCACCACCCACCCCGACTCCCAGAGAAGGTGAGGGTGCAAATCACTCCATTATTTTTTGTTTTCTGAGAAGGGTCTTCCTATGTAGTACATTGTAGACCTGACTGGCCTGGAAGTCACAAAGATCCTCCTGCCTCTGCCTCCTGAGTGTTGGGATTCAGGTGTGTGCCACCCGCCCAGCTAAGTATCTTAAAAAAAAAAAAAAAGGATTTATTTAGTTTATTTTATGTGTGTGGATGTTTTGCCTGCATGCATGTCTGTGTACCTGGTGTTCAGAGAGGCCAGAGGTCATTGGATCTCACGTAACAGAAGTTACAGAGAAGCCGGGCATGGTAGCACACGCCTGTAATCCCAGCACTCTGGGAGGCAGAGGCAGGCGGATTTCTGAGTTCGAGGCCAGCCTGGTCTACCGAGTGAGTTCCAGGGCAGCCAGGACTACACAGAGAAACCCTGTCTCGGAAAAAAACAAAAAAAAAAAAGAAGTTACAGAGAACTATCTGCTATCACTGGGAACTGGAAACCAAACCTGGGTCCTCTGAAAGAGCAGGCAGTGCCCTTAACCACTGAGCCACCCCTCCTGCCCTGCCCCATCTTAGTATGTCATTAAAGACAGAGCAGAGTCCAGATCCCAGCTTTACCGTTCCACTCCCTAGTCTACCCACAGGAGCCTTCCTGTCAAATTCTAACTGTCAAAGCCAGTTACCCAAATGGTTAAAGGCTCTAGTTACAGTGACTTGCATAGTTTAGGATCACATATGGCCTCATCACAACCTGCCAGTAAACCACCCAAGTCTTTACGGAGCTGGCTTGTCGTCCTCAAACCATGAGATTCTGTGTCTTACCAGTTGTCACACAGCCTAGCAGCCTGGTCATCTGGAAACTCGGCCATGTTAGCTCTTCCTGAAAACTGCAAAGGAAGAGGTATCACTTTCTGTTTCATTTCTGCTCTGATGATGACATGCAAAAGAATAAAAATCTAGGCCATTCCTTTTCATTGTTTTTTAATTTTCAATTAAAAAAAAAAGACTTACAAAATGTTGCCCCCCCCAAAGCCTTAAAAGACAAAGAATTCCCTTATGCCCTTCACCCGACTTCAAAAAAACCACCTTCTCTGGTTCCGTTTCAATCCTGGGTGACATGAAGCACTTAGATGTTACTTCTTACTCTGATTTGAAAGCTCTCTTGTGTCTAACCTCTCCCAGCCTCGATCAGCTAATTAGTACCTTAGTCCGAGCCTGCTAGCTACTACTGGCAGTTACTAAGAGTTTCTAGCTACTGGCTAGTTATTTTGTATTCTTCAATTTGGGGGGGGGGGGTTGTCTGGTGTTTCATTGGACTAAATTCAGGCTATAGGAGTTATCATCAAAGTGGTGAGCCTAGGCAGGGGCTCAAGTGGCACGGGGCTCTGTCTGTGTTCCCTGACCAGCCTTAAAACTGGGAAGATAGTACATGTCTGGAATTTTACCGCTAGGTTTATAAAAACAGAAGAATCAGAGTTCAAAACCAGATCTAGTCAAGACCAATCTGGGATGAATTAGACCCTATTTAAAAACAAAACAAAAACCCAAACAAACAACAAAATCAAACCAATATTAGCAGAGCACTAATATTGGACATCACATCAAATGGCACAGAATGACCACTGAGGCTGCCGCTGCCCACGGTCAGACTGGAGGCCCTCCCACCCGGGCATGCCAGGCCAGAGCCGTCCGCTCCAGCCCTTTCTCTCGCTTTCCGTACAGGACACACGGCAGAGGGCGAAGCACTGGCAAATGCGGCACCAATGTTTACATCACTCCTTCCCATGACACAGAAACAGACTTAGGTACCGACTGCTAACAAAGCGTCGGCTCCTCTGGACATCGTCACGCCACCTGCCATCCTCAGTGCCCTGGCAACTGACACTGTTTAACGAATTGAGTCCAATGTGGCAGAGCCCGGAAAACAAGCCAATGTCTGTTTTCAAGAACCTAAGGTGAGTGTCTGCGGGAAAGCACGCAGACAAAGAGGGCGGCGGAGCGGACAGACCTCTAGCGACCGCAGGGAAGACTCAGCGGACCGGAGGCCCGGGGAGGCGGACGCAGGCCCGGCAACACGCCACGGCGGCGCCTCGGGGAGCGGCCGCTCTGCGCTCCGCGGGCCCGGGCGGTTGGAGTGGGCCCGGCCTCTGCCTCCCGCCGCGAGCCTCGGCCGCCGCCACCTCCCGCCCCACCCCGCCGCCCGCGTTCACCTCCGAGCCCAGCGGGAACGCCAACACCACAGCCGCCTCCGCCGCCCCGAGCCAACAACGGCCCAGCCGCCTAGCCGCTTCCCACCGTCGCCGGTAGGCACGCCCATTGGCCAGCCGCGGGGCCCTGACGGAAGCCCATTGGACCGCGGCGCTGCCATTTCCTCGCGCCCGCCTCCTCATCCTCCATTGGCTCACGGAGCTCAGGGGGCGTGTCCCGAGGGTCGGTGCTGCAGACGCCGCCGCCCCCCACCCACCCCCACATCTGGAAGCGGAGGCATCTGTTTTGATTGCCTGAATAAAGATGTGCAAACGTCCCGATGAGCCTAGGATGATGGTGGGTGGCGTTTGTGCTCTGTCACGGGCCGCTAATACCCACTCGTCATCCTTGTCATTTAACGCTTCCTCGTGCCAGGCCTCTTCGAGGCGTCAGAGACTCCGATGTGCCAGTTAGGGTCTTCTTGGCTGGCTTGGTGGCTTCTCCGAGAGACTCGTACCTAATGGATACAAAGGGAGAAATTCTAAGTCTAAGCTGGCGTGTAAACTGCAAACAACACACAGCCGTGAGCTGTGGGACTGGAGAGACATCTCCAGGGCTAAGAATGCTTGCTACTCTTGTAGGGTTTGGTTCTGAGCACCCACAACAGGTGTTTCAGAACCGCCTGTAAGTCCCGCTGTAAGTCAGAATATCTACAGATGAATCATCATCATCATTTTAACAAAAGCAGGGCGCAGAGGCACATGCTTTAAGTCCCAACATTTTGACCTCAACTGCCTATGTTGCAAGCAAGGATCACCTTAAACTCAATATCCTCCTGCCTCAGTCCCCCAAGTGCTGGTTTTGCAGGCATATGCTACTGTGCCCAGGTAATTGCCACATGCTTTTATTTCCCTCAAATAACATTTGAGGGAACTGTGGGCTCACTGTTGGCTCTGCTGCCATGTCTCTGTTTTGTTTTGGGGTTTGGTTGTTTTTAACTAGCAAACTGTTTCTGAATGTGATGGCATCATTTAACATTCCCGTCGGGAGTGGAGGAAAGTTCCAGATGCCCCCACGTGTTCCCAGGGTGATATAAATACATCCTGAAGAAATAAACAAGAGAATGGCAGTCCTGTCTCCTGGAAACAACTCCCTGTCCTCGATGTGAAAATGACTCAGACGCTCCTTTGGCGTTTACTGTGGGAGGAAAGGACAATTCAGGAAGATGACAAACAGTGAGGAAACGCTGAGTGACCTCAGCCTCGGCTTAAAATTTGGGGTTTGTTAAAAATTAAAGATTTTGGGTCGATGTGGTGGCACACGCCTCTACCCCAAGCTCTGGAGAAGCAGAGGCAGATGGATCTCTGTGAGTCCAAGGCCAGCCTGGTCTACAGTGGGAGTTCCAGGACAGTCAGGGCTACACAGAGAGAGAGAATCCCCATCTCAAATATTTCATACATCCTGTGTGAAAATTTCATTAATAAAGCATACACTACTAAAAGCACTTAAAATTAATAAAATGTGATCTTGGATATCCCCGTCGAGGTCACTTGAGTAGCAGATTCTGAATCTGAATCTGAAACATCTCCTCTGGGCTTGGACAGTTTCCACACTGACTGTGGAATTTTGGATAAAGCCCCAGGGGAGGTGGTGCCCTGCCCTTCTGAGCCCAGCCAGGTTCAAGGCCTTGCCAGGCTGGGGGAGGGGAGCCCCTTGTCCTAGCCAAGACTGTCATTACTACCACCCCCTTCCCGCCCACCTTCCCAGCTCAGCCCCCTGACAGAAGCTTCGGGTCCTGGTCCTGGCAGGTCCCTTCCCTTCCTCCCAGCAGCCGCTGAGAGTCATTGATCCCTGGCCTGAGGCGCAGCATGTGCTGGGGTCTTGAGGAAGAGCCTCCACACTCGCTGAACTTCATCGAGGTGTGCATGGATTGTACCTCCAGCTTCTCCCAGTAGATGGTACTGGTTTTGCTGCCTCCTGACAGACATTAAACGTTACCCTCCTAGTCACTGACCAGCACCAAATTTGTTTTCTTTTGAGACAGGATCTAACCGCATTCCCCTGGCTGCCCTGAAGCTCCCTGTATCCATCCACCCAACTGGCCTCAAACCCGAGATACTGTCAGCCTGAGTGCTGGCAGTAAGGATGTGCACTCCCCCCAACCCTCCCACCCCACCCCCTCACCGCCCACCCCCCACCCCCCACTACCCCACCCCACCCCTAACCCACCGGGCAGTGGTGGTGCATACCTTTAATCCCAGCACTTGGGAGGCAGAGGCAGGCGGATCTCTGAGTTCGAGGCCAGCCTGGTCTACAGAGTGAGTTCCAGGACAGCCAGGACTACACAGAGAAACCCTGTCTTGAAAAAACAAAAACAAAACAAAACAAAAAAAAGGATGTGCACCCACACACCTGACTCCAAATGGGTTATGAAATTGCATTCCCCACTGAAATGTTTTTTACTCATTAGTGCTGTTGTGTGTAGCAGGGATGCTGTTAGTACGGCTTTGTGTCTGACTCAGGTCCCTCCTCTCACTGTGTGGGTTCCAGCGATTAAACACTAGTTATCAAGAGTGGCAACAGGGCTGGAGAGATGGTTAAGAGCACCGACTGCTCTTCCGAAGGTCCTGAGTTCAAATCCCAGCAACCACATGGTGGCTCACAACCATCTGTAATGGGATCTGATGCCCTCTCTTCTGGTGTGTCCGAAGACAGCTACAGTGTACTTACATATAATAATAAATAAATCTTTAAAAATAAATAAGTGGCAGCCAGGTGTGGTGGCGCATGCCTGTAATCCCAGCACTTGGGAGGCAGAGGCAGGCGGATTTCTGAGTTCGAGGCCAGCCTGGACTACAGAGTGAGTTCCAGGACAGCCAGGGTTACACAGAGAAACCCTGTCTTGAAAAAAAAAACAAAACAAAACAAAAAAAAAACAAAAAACAAAATAAATAAGTGGCAACAAGCACGTTTACCCTTGGAGCCATCTCAAGAGTTGGTTCCGTTTTATTCTCTAGCGGGAAGTGAATCTCTGGCACTGTGGGCGGTGCCCAAGCCCAGACACCGTCTCTTCCTCCACCCATCTTCTGCAAAGCTGCGGGACAAACATACCGTCCGTTTGTGTTCTTTTACATTTTATTGGGCTATAATTATATACAGTAAAGTTCATAAATACTTTTATTACATTTATTCATTTACAAGCTGGTGATGATAGCGCACAGCTTTATTCATAGCATTCCAGAGGCAGAGATGGTTGGACTTTGAGTTTGAGGCCAGCTCAAACTGTTCTACAGAGTGAGTTCCTGGAAACTTTGTCTCTATGACAATAATAATAATAATAATAATAATAATAATAATAAAGCCAGGCAGTGGTGGCACACGGCTTTAATCCCAACACTTGGGAGGCAGAGGCAGGTGGATTTCTGAGTTCGAGGCCAGCCTGGTCTACAGAGTGAGTTCCAGGTCAGCCAGGGCTACACAGAGAAACCCTGTCTCAAAAAAAAAAAAATAATCAATCATCATCATCATCATCATCATCACACACACAAAGGAAATGCATTCACAATTGTGCAGCCCAGCCACTCCGCCATCCGACTGTTTTGTTGTTCACCCTACAGTAGCAGGTCCGTCTTTGTTCTTTTCTCCATTAATTTCTGTTTCTAGGCACTTGCCTGAGGATTTCTTATGAAAGGAAGCATACAACTGGCAAATCTTGTGGCTGGATTTATTTAGTTCATCCATCTATCTATCTATCATCTATCTATAATCTATCTATTTATCATCTATCTATCATCTATCTATAATCTATTTATCTATCATCTATCTATAATCTATCATCTATCTATCATCTATCTATCTCTATAATCTATCATCTATCTATAATCTATAATCTATTATTGATCTCTCTATAATCTATCATCTATCTATAATCTATCATCTATCTATCATTGATCTCTCTATAATCTATCATCTATCTATAATCTATCATCTATCTATAATCTATCATCTATCTATAATCTATCATCGATCTCTCTATAATCTATCATCTATCTATAATCTATCATCTATCTATCTCATCTATCTCTCTCTATAATCTTTCTCTCTATCATCTATCTATAATCTATCATCTATCTATAATCTATCTAACATCTATCATTGATCTCTCTATAATCTATCTATCATCTATCTATAATCTATCATCTATCTATCTATAATCCATCATCTAGCTATAATCTATCATTGATCTCTCTATAATCTATCTATCATCTATCTCTCTATAATCTATCATCTATCTATAATCTATCTATCATCGATCTCTATAATCTATCTATAATCTATCTATCATCTATCTATTTATCTATAATCTATCATCTATCTATAATCTATCATTGATCTCTATAATCTATCATCTATCTATAATCTATCTATCATCGATCTCTATAATCTATCTATCTATCATCTAACTATCTATCATCTATCTACCTATCTATCTATCTATCATCTATCTATCTATCTATCTATCTATAATCTATCTATCTATCTATTTATCTATCTATCTATCTATCTATCTATCTTGCAGAGCATCTTCTGCCTCTGCCTCTCACGTGCTGGAATTACGGATGTGTGCCACCACACTCTATGTGGTGCTGGGGCTTGAACCCAGTGCTTCATATCTGCTGGGCAAACACTCAGTCCACCTCCAGCCCCTCCGGCCCCTGTCCCTTCCTCTCTTTTCTGTGCTGGTGGCCACAAGCCATGCCATGCACTGCCTCAGCCCTGATTTGGGTTTTTTCATAGTCGAGGTGACAATATCTATCCTTACTGAGGACGTAGTTGTGAGACCACTGCTAGAAGTCAGTTCCCTATGGGAGGCTTTAGGCTCTGGAACATTCCGTGGGTGTATTTTCTGAAATGCAATGTGCAAACTATTTTTCCAGTTCTGAAGCAGAGAGCTGACGATGATGCCAGCTATTGAAGAGAAGGGGGAAGGATTGGGGGGAGGGTATAGATTGTGTGCTGTTTGGGCAGGAAGGAGGGGGGGCTTCAGCTGACATCTGGGGAGTCATACATATTCATGAGGAGGACAGGGATTGGACCAACAACCTCAGAGCATGCTGGGACACTTTCCAAGCTGTCTGGTTACTAGGCAGAGTTCCCAGGAGCTGTGACTCTATCCATCTCCTGATGGCTTCATCCTTCAGAGTCTGCACAGAGACTCCTGGTGTCTGCAGCAGGAGATGGCTTAGAATAATGGGCATCTTAACCTGTTGGCCTTTTTTTTTTTTTCTTCTAGAAAACACTGTCTTAAAAAACTCTTTTTTTCAGCCGGGTGGTGGTGGTGCACGCCTGTAATTCCAGCACTCTGGGAGGCAGGGCAGGCGGATTTCTGAGTTCGAGGCCAGCCTGATCTACAGAGTGAGTTCCAGGACAGCCAGGGCTATACAGAGAAACCCTGTCTTGAAAAAAACAAATACAAAATACAAACAAAAACAAAAACAACTCTTTTTTCTCCTAGCCCTACCTAAGAAAGTAAATACCCCTCCCAGCATGGTCACACTCACTGGAATCTTAGCACTTAGGTGGTGGAGGCAGGAGGACCAGGGGTTTAAGGTAATTCTCAGCTACATAGGGAGTTCGAGGCCAGCCTGGGCTACATAAGACCTGTTTTGAAACTGAAGCTGGGGAGCCAGGTGGTGGTGGTGCATGCCTTTAATCCCTATGAGTACGAGGCCAGCTTGGTCTACGTAGGGAGTTGTACAACAAGGCTATGTAGGGAGACCCTGTCCCAAAACAGCCCAAAATACACAAATACAAAAGAACCTGAGCGTAGTGGCTTCACCCTCATCTGGTGATCTGAAGACATAGGCAGGGGCGGTGGGGTGGGAGGTGGGGTGGGAGGTGGGGTGGGGTGGGAGGTGGGGAAGAGGAGATGGAGAGATGGGGGCGGGGTGAGAGGATGAGGGTGGGGATATCTGTGAGTTCCAGAATGGTTACAGCTACATAGCGAGACAGACCCTGTCTCAAGTAAATAAATCAATAAATAAAAATCCAATGGCAATAAGGCAGGTGATTTACAGTGTGGGGGTGGGGTGGGGGGCTGAAATGCCCACCTTTAGGGTTTGGTGAGCTTGACAGGAGATAAAGTCATTGAGAAGAGGGATCTTCAGTTGAGAAAATGCTTCCATCAGACTGGGGTGTCTTTTTTTTTTTTTTTTTTGTTTTGTTTTGTTTTTCGAGACAGGGTTTCTCTGTGTAGCCCTGGCTGTCCTGGAACTCACTCTGTAGACCAGGCTGGCCTCGAACTCAGAAATCCACCTGCCTCTGCCTCCCAAGTGCTGGGATTAAAGGCGTGCGCCACCACAGCCCGGCTGGGGTGTCTTCTTGAAAGATTCATGCTGAAGGGCACAGCCACTGTGGGTGGTGTCCCCCCTGGGCAGGTTGGTCTGGGGTATAAAGGAAAACAGAGCAAGCCACAGGGAGCAAGCCAGCAGGCCCCTGCCTCAAGGGCTCTGCGTCAGGAAGCTCAAGTCGTCGAACCCTTTCCTCCCTGGAATGGGTTTGGTCACAGTGTTTATTCCAGCAATAGATACCCGAACTAAGACCCTCCTGATGGCAGAAAGCTAAGCTCCTTAGTACCAAGTGCTGAAGAGAGGCTGCTTTCACAGAGGACCCAGGTTCAAGTGCCAGCACCCACACGATGGCTCATATAACGAATTCCAAGGGGGGCTGGAGAGATGGCTCAGTGGTTAAGAGCACTGACTATTCTTCTGAAAGTCCTGAGTTCAAACCCCAGCACCCACATGGTGGCTCACAACTATCTATAATGAGATCTGACGCCCTCTTCTGGTGTGTCTGAAGACAGCTACAGTGTACATAGATATTACAATAAATAATAAAGAGAATCTTTTAACCCCCCCCCAAAAAAAAAAAAACCAAAACCAATTCCAAAGCACTTGACACCTTCTTCTGGCCTCTGCAGGCAGCAGACAAACACATGCTTCACAGACATACATGCAGGTAAGGCACCCATGCACACAAAACAAAATAATAATGAAAAAAGTGTAATACAAATAATAACACTAGGGACCACAGAATAGGATCAAACTGGTCAGAAGAACAGAAACACAAGCGGGGCCACAGAGGTGGCTCAGTGCTGGAGCGCTTGCTGCTCTTCTTTTTCGTTTTTTAAAGGTTTTTGTTTATTTTATGTATATAAGTGCTCATTCTGCATGTCCACCTTTGTGCCAAAAAGAGGGCATCAGATCCCATTACAGATGTTTGTGAGCCACCATGGGGTTGATGGGAATCGAACTCAGGACCTCTGGACCTCTGAACCACTGAGCCATCTCTCCAGCCTGCGTGCTGCCCTTCTAGAGGATCCCCATTCGATTCTTAACACCCACATGAGGTGGTCCACAAGTGCCAGTAACGCCAGTTCCAGGAGACAGCCTCTTCTGGCTTGTGAAGACATCTGAACACACAAGGAACAAACAAACATGTACATATAAATTTAAAAATGTTGCTGGGCAGTGGTGGTGCATGCCTTTAATCCCAGCACTTGGGAGGCAGAGGCAAGCAGACATCTGAGTTCGAGGGTAGCCTGGTCTACAGAGTGAGTTCCAAGGCAGCCAGGGCTATACAGAGAAACCCTGTCTTGAAAAAACAAACAAAAAAAATAAAAATAAAAGAATGTTAAAGCAACAAATTCGTCCTAAGCATTTGAAAACATGCAAACCAGTATTCATGATATCAGAAGCATGGAGAGTTAGAGAATACTATTCTTTTTTGGGGAGGGTTAAGTTTTTTTATATATATTTATTTATTTATTTGGGCTGGAGAGATGGCTCAGCGGTTAGGAGCACTGACTGCTCTTCCAGAGGTCCTGAGTTCAAATCTCAGCAACCACATGGTGGCTCACAACCATCTGTACTGAGATCTGACACACTCTTCTGGAGTGTGTACTTACATATAATAATAAATAAATAAATCTAAAAAAAATTTATGTATTCATTCATTTATTTATTTTGTGTATGTGAGTACACTGTAGCTGTCTTCAGACACACCAGAAGAGGGCATCAGATCCCATTACAGATGGTTGTGAGTCACCATGTGGTTGCTGGGATTTGAACTCAGGACCCCTGGAAGAGCAGTCAGTGCTCTTAACCACTGAGCCATCTTTCCAGCACTGGTTTGCTGTTTTTGAGATGGGGTTTCTCTGTGTAGTGCTGGCTGAACTCACTCTGTAGACCAGGTTTACCTCAAACTCTTAGAGATCCACCTACCTCTGCCTCCCAAGTGCTGGGACTAAAGGTGTGTGCCACCAGGCATGTTTAGAAACACACTTTCACCACGAAATTGATGAAGATCTAAAAATTTTAGAAAGGACTATATGGACAAGAGAAACTCACTTTTAACCTGCAGATGGTGAATGCAGATTGGTACCACTTTGGTGAAGTAAAGGAAATACTTACCTAAGCCTTAGATGACAAAGCAACTCCAGTCTCAGTGACTGGAAACCAGACAGCAGGAGATCAGAAGGTCAAGGTCTTTAGTGCTCGGTCATCTTGACTAGGTAGTGAGTTTGAAGCCAGCCTGATCTACAAACAAAACCAGGTTGCTTTGATGACATTTTACCTACATACATCTAAATAACATGTACAAGAATTCTATAAGGCTGGGTGTGGTGGCACACATTATTAATCCCAGCATATAGAGCCAGAGGCAGGAGGATCTTTGTAAGTTTGAGGCCAGCCTGGTCTACATATTGAGGGCTAGATCAGCCAGCCAGGACTACACAGTGAGAGCTTGTCTTTAAATTTAAAAAAAAAAAAAAAAAAGTCTAAAAAGTGTATTTGACAAAGCCAGGCAAAGCAACTCACAGCTTTTTGAAGGTGGTTGGGTCAGGATTATTGGTGTAAATATCAGGCTAGCTTTGGCTACATAGTGAGACAGTCTCCAAAGTTCTGGAAACAGTGCTTGCAGAGCAAATGCACAGACCTGGGTTTGACCTCTCCAGTTCGTGTAGAAATAAAGCCATGTATAGAGACACGGGCTTGTTATCCCCAGTGCCGGGAGGTAGGGACAAGCGGATCCCTAGGGCTGTCTGGCCAGGAAGCCCATGGTAGAGCTGGCCAGCACTGTGTCCCAGTGAGAGACTCTGTCTCAAAATCCAGTCCAGATGGTGTCAGAATAGTCAGGAATGCACACATACGCGCACCCATGCAAACATGATCTGAAACGCACCTAAATCCCAAAGCACAATTCTAAAAATAATATACATCTGACCAAAAAGAAAATCACATCTGGTCTGTTTTCTGAAACGAGAAAAAAATAAGACATGTTCTTTCTGACATTGTATATTGGAAAATGGCTGAGGCCATTTTGCGCTCGTTTGCCACCTGGTGGACACAATTAGAATTGCAAGATTAAGCAAGGCTGCGGATTAAGCAAGGAAGGGGATGCCGGCCAAGCTTCTCCGTTGTTTTTTGTTTGTTTGTTTGTTTTTGTTTTTGTTTTTTGGGGGAGGTTGGGAGGTTGTTTTGTTTTGTTTTGTTGAGACAGGGTTTCTCCGTGTAGTCCTGGCTGTCCTGGAACTCACTCTGTAGACCAGGCTGGCCTCGAACTCAGAAATCCACCTGCCTCTGCGTGCGCCACCACGCCCGGCTGCTTCTCCGTTTTGATGAGGAGTATTCACTCCTTGAATTTTTGCAGGTCAAGACCATAACCAGTTCATCTAAACTCCTTTTTTTAAAGGTAAGATTTATTTTTTGTTATTTTGGGGGCTGGAATTATTATTTTGGCTCCGCAGTGAACACTGGCCGCCCTTGCAGCGGACCCAAGCTCAATTCCCAGCACTAAGTGGCTCACAACCGGCTGTAACCCCAGCTCCGGGGGATCTGACGCCCTCTTTTGACCTTTTTATTCTGTGAAGAGTAAAAGGTTAGGAGGAGATACCAGGACATCAAGACCAAAGGAAAAACTCGAAGAGTCTTTTGGGCAAGACACCTACAGCCAACACATCCAAGACCTGCACTGACGTCACTTCCCGTACCCCCAGCTTGTGGTGCGCAGTGTGGTGCATCAGAGCCTCTCGCTACGCATTAGGAAGAGGACCTCTCTCAAGAGCAACTCCTTTAGCCTTCTGGAAACGTTGAAGGCACCATTTAATTAGCACCTGCTGTATACCATGATGGCACCTACTGGTGTTCCGGGCTCTCAAAAGCAGAACAGAGGTGGATTTTTACCTTCCTAGGGACTCACTTTGTGCCCTGAAATGACTCAAGCCTTTCTTTCAAAGGGTGTGGAAGCTGTCCCTGCAGAGCAGGTAAGGACAGGCCCACAGTTGGCCCCTGGTTTCACTCTCAGGCTCTGACGACAAGGGATAAGAATGGGAAAGACGGGAAGGTATGATTCACCCTGCTTAAATTCTAAACAGACTTTCAGAATACAAGGAGGTGTATCCGACCAAGGGCTGACCTAACATTCTAGAGACCTCTCTTAGGAGGTCCATAGCACCCCTAGCGTTGCCAAGTCCAGAGCTCGCTGCCAAGCCAGTCCTTGTTCCCGAGGATCCCTGATAAGCGAGGTAACATTAAAAACAGAGGTGAGAGGCCCCGGGTCTGGCCAAGAGCCAGCTCAGCTCCACCCTCCCTCTCCCCACACCCACAAGCAGGGTGTTTCTCCACTCTGCAAATTCTTGTCATTATTTTTTTTCGAGACAGGGTTTCTCTGTGTAGCCCTGGATGTCATAGAACTCATTCCGCAGACCAGGCTGGTCTCGAACTCCAAGACCCACCTGTCCCCAGAGTGCTGGGATCAAAGGCAGACTCCACCACCTGGCTGTCCACTTTGCAAATCTTTTTTTTTTTTTTTTTTTTTTTTTTTGGTTTTTCGAGACAGGGTTTCTCTGTGTAGTCCTGGCTGTCCTGGAACTCACTCTGTAGACCAGGCTGGCCTCGAACTCAGAAATCCACCTGCCTCTGCCTCCCAAGTGCTGGGATTACAGGCGCACGCCACCACGCCGGCTTCACTTTGCAAATCTTGAGTCTCAGGCTCTTCACCCATTTCTTTCCCTTGAGTCAGACTGAACCCTGGCCTCCTCCGTCCTCTCCCCTGTCTGAGTCCAGCCTTCTCTAGGCCATCCCTCGTCACATCTTCCCAGAATGGTCTAGAGTCACTCATCTAACTTCCGACGTCCTCGTGAGCCGTTAAGGCAATCTTGCTTTGTGTTGTTAGTTTGGAACCAGGGCCTCATGTTGCCCAAAGTGACGTAAGTCTGGGGTTTAATTTTTAAAAAAGAATATACATCTGTATTTCCATGAGTTTGTGTGCACCGTGTGTGTGCAATGCCCATAGAGACCATAAGAGGGCATCAGATCACTCAAAACTAGTTACAGGTAGTCGAGAGGGAACATTTATGCAGGGGAAGGTATTGACTCTCTAGTTGGTTTTTTGTTTTTTGTTTTTTTTTCCCGAGACAGGATTTCTCTGTGTGGTCCTGGCTGTCCTGGAACTCACTCTGTAGACCAGGCTGTCCTCGAACTCAGAAATCCGCCTGCCTCTGCCTCCCAAGTGCTGGGATTACAGGCGTGCGCCACCATGCCCGGCTCTAGTTGGTTTTTGATTGTGTCAATAAAGGTGGCAGAAGCTAATCGTTGGGTGAAGGGGAGAAGATGGGACTTCTTGGTTCCAGGAGGAAGAGACAGGGATGAGAGGGAGGAGGAGTCAGTCCAGGCGGTCACGTGGGGGGGGGAGCGGCAGCCGTGTAGATCCCGGGGCGTTTATAGTTTGTAGCCTTCACCATGGGCGGAGGCCAAGAATGGGGCAAGATATTCTTCGCCCAGCCATTGAGTTATCTGGCTAGTTTTAAAATATTAAGGCTGTCTGGGGTTTTCCATCTGCGGTGTCTAAGGTAGGCAGGAGAAAGGGCACAGCCGGGGCAGGCAGTCATTGGTGGAACTAGCTGGGACAGGCTGTGGGAGCTCCGGCAGAGCTCTGGAGAAAGAGCTAGCGTGATTTTAAAATTACACGCAGCGCCTGTAGGTGCTAGGACTTGAACCCAGATCCTCTAGAAGAGCAGCCTGTGCTCTTAACTACTCTTAGACGGATCTCTCCAGTCTGTGTTAAATATTGGTCTTCCGCCCTCCAGCTGCTGAGCAGGGTGCTCACAGACTTGGGCCGCCAAGCCTGGCTTTGCCAGTGGGATTTTGAAAGGATGGAACCGTGAGATTGCCCCTGAGGTTGTACCGTCCTCGCCTGGCTGCGGCAAACAAGGACACCCAGTTGAATCTGAATAAAGTTACACATGCTCTAATTATATTTTGCTTAAAAATCGTATTTTGGTAATGATTTTTTTTTTTAATCAGGATACTTTCATATTTCTTGCTGACCTCGAATTCAGAGATCCATCTGCCTCTGCCTCCTGAGTGTTAGGATTAAAAATGTGGCCACCACACCTGATAGGGATAGTGGGTTGGTTTATTTGTTTTTGTTTTGTTTTGTTTTGTTTTCAGACAAGGTCTAATGTAGCCCAGGCTGGCCCGGTTCTCACTATATAGCCCAGGTTGGCCTTGAACTGTCCATCTTCAAAGGATGGGATTATAGCCAAACCTCACAGTGCTTGGCTCATGGAACTTTATCTTTTGGTTATTTACTAGTTTAGACACATTTCAACAGTCTAGAGCAGGGCTCAGCAAAATGTATTTTAATGTGTGTGTGTGTGTATGCATGTGTGCACACACAGGTCCGAAGTTAATTCCAAGCTGTCATTATCTGTTTGTTGTTATTTATTTTTATTTTATGTGTGAATGTTTGCTTGTTTGTCTGTTACCAATGCATACTTGGTGGCTATGGAGGGCAAAAGGGGACAGACCTGATGCCTCTGCTGGCTTTCTTGTGTGCTTGGGCACATTCCTGTGCATACACTCTTGCTCACACACATAAACAGTAAAAACCTTAAAACGAAAAATAAATAAAAGGGGAGAAATCCTCAGGGCAGGGGAGACGCCTTAGCAAGGAAGAGCACTTGCTGTCCTTTTTTTTTTTTTTAAGATTTATTTATTTATGTCTATGAGTACACTGTATTTGTACAGATTGGTTGTGAGCCACCATGTGGTTGTTGGGAATTAAACTCAAGACCTCAGCTAGCTCCGAACCAAAGATTTATTTATTGTTATATGTAAATACACTGTAGCTGTCTTCAGACACACCAGAAGAGGGTGTCAGGTCTCATGACAGATGGCTGTGAGCCACCATGTGGTTGCTGGGATTTGAACTCAGAACCTTCGGAAGAGCAGTTGGTGCTCTTAACCACTGAGCCATCTCTCCAGCCCTTTTCTTTCTGTTTTTCGAGACAGGGCTTCTCTATGTAGCCCTGGTTGTCTTGGAACTCACTCTGTAGACCAGGCTGGCCTTACTTACTGGTACTTACATATAATAATAAATAAATAAATCTTAAAAAAAAAAAAGATTCTGAGCCTAGGCAAGTCCTGTGTGTGTGTGTGTGTGTGTGTGTGTTTCATTTTGAATATAAACTTTAATTAAAAACATTTATTTGGGCTGGAGAGATGGCTCAGCTGTTAAGAGCACTAACTGCTTTTCCAGAGATCCCGAGTTCAATTCCCAGCAACCACATGGCGACTCACAACCATCTGTAATGGGATCTGATGCCCTCTTCTGGTGTTACATATAATAAATCTATCTTTTTCTTCTTTTAATTATTTGTGTGTATGAGCATTTTGTCTGCACGTATCACTGCAAAGCACCTGAATGCAGTGCCCAGAGGCCCGCATAGGGGTTCAGATCTCCTGCAACTAGAGTTATAGACACAATTGTGCTGGGAACTGAACCTGGGTTTGTCTTCCTTCCTTCCTTCTTTCCTCCTCCCCGTCTTCCTTTTTGTTTTTTCCCTTTGGTTTTTCGAGACAGGGTTTCTCTGTGTAGCTCTGGCTGTCCTGGAACTCTTTGTAGACCAGGCTGGCCTAGAACTCAGAGATCTGCCTGTCTCTGCCTCCCAAGTTCTGGGACTAAAGGCCTGTGCTGTCAGATCTCACTTTTCTCTATAATTTCTAAATGATATAATCAGCTGTGGTTTGCAATCTTCCTGAGGCTGCAACCTTTTAATACACGGCCTCATGTTGTGGTGACCCCCCAACTGTGAAGTTATTACAATGAATTATTGCTAGTTCATAACTGTAACTTTTGTTCATGTTACCAATTGTAAACATCGGATATGTAACCTCATGGGGGTCATGACCCACTTGTTGAAAACCACTGTGGTACCAGGAGAGAACTGAATCATTTAAGTTCTCCTCTGACCTCCACACTTTCACTGGGTTTTAGAGTGCCCACACACAAATACATAGAAACACACATGAAAATAACCAATGTGAAGCCTTTAAACTTGTAGTGGATACATTGAAACGGTTATACATCTGTACAGGGTACTATGTATTGTCATGATACATGTATACATTGTGTAATGTTTAAATCCCTAAACTAAATCAGCTCAAACATTTCTTCTCCCTCTCCCTTTCTTTTGAGACAGAGTCTTACTGTGTAGCTAGCCCAGTCTGGCTCTTCTTACCTCTTGCCTTAGCCTTCAGTACCCTGGCTACAGATATATACCCTACATACCACTTCTTACTGGTTTTGGAAAAAAAAAAAAAAGCTACTAGATGATTCACTGGCCTGTCAAATTGTTAACAAAAGCCAAATCCATTTACATGCTGCTGGAGACTAGGCGCCATGAACCAAGGGAAATATTATTGGTGCAAAGAAAAATGCCAGCAAATAAGGCAAGCAACCACCTGGTGGGAGAACCTTTTTACTTTTATTTCTATTTACTTATTTATAGGGACAGGGTCTCTATGTAGCCTTGGCTGTCCTGGAACTTATTAGGTAGACCAGGCGAACCTTGAACTCACGGAAATCCGCTTGCCTCCGCCTCCCGAGTACTGGGATTAAAAAATGTGTACCTTTAGCTCCTTGTCACTCTGGCCGCCTAATTAGCACTCGTAATCCTGTCCTGTGCGAGTAAAGAAGGGTAATAAAGGTAATAAATAAAGGTAATAATAACGTCTAGCGCCTTGTGAATATGAAAAACAATCTACTTAAACAGCTTGCACTAGTGTCTAGACACGCACAGAATTGAGTTCAGGGAAGGGGTGGAGGAGGGCTCGTAAGCTTTTTCTAGAGTTTCACTGTTGGGCAAGCACTTTCCCAGGGCTCACACGCAACAAGTTCCTGGTTGCTCCACAATCAAGGCCAAAACCAACTGGTTCTTCTAGATGTAGTCAGTAGCATTAAATCGCACTCTCGCTTTCCACGCCTCTCCCTCTCCCCGGGAAACAGCCTTCAACAGCGACAACCGCCCCTGGGGTCCGGATGATTCCTCAGGCAAAATCAAACCACAGCGCCAATTAAAGGGGAGGCGAGCCTCCCTTTCTACGCAGGCGCACTCCGCCTCGCTTCCCTCCACTATCGCGATACAGCAGCGAGATTGACGCTGGCCCTTTAACGGCCCCTTCCCGGGGGCCTGCCCAGCGCGTGCGCACTGCGGTTCTGCGCTTGTCATCATGGCGACGCGGGGCCATGTGCAGGACCCTAACGACCGGCGCCTCCGGCCCATTTACGGTGAGTATCCGGAGCCGGTCTGTTAGCCACTGTGGCAAGCCAAGGCCTGTCCTGGCTCGGGCGAAGGCCCAGGAGGATCGCTGGGAACCCGCGCGGTGCGGGGCGCCGAGGGGGCGGAACGCGCGGGGCGCTAGGCCGCAGCCTCGGCCTCGCTTGTGCGCCGACCCGGCGTTGCTGGTCTCTGAGGCGACAACGGTGGGAGCGCGCAGCTGTCAGGCGGCGCGGATCGCGCCACTGCTTGGGAACCAGCGCTACCATCAGGTTGCTCTATTCCAGCCGCTCCCGAGGAGCCCCGCCGGTCTTTCTTGCAGGTGACAACCGGCTCCGGCGTTGACGGTGGGAGCGCTCTCCTGAGGGGAAGATACCCCCAGTGGTGGTGGTTCTGGTTACCAGCATGAGGATCAGGGAGTTGACTTACAGATTGTAGTCTAGTACACGTGGAGAAACTGAGGCCCGGAGAGAAGGGATGGGGCTGATGCAAGGTCACTCAGCTCGAGTCCCATCCTGATGCGACTCAGTGCAGGAACAGCTGCTCTGGGCACACGTGGGAGGCGGGGGGAGGGGGTCGCGGGCCCAGAATAGCGGGGAAGAGATGGCAGTAGCTGGTGTCGTCGGAGCGGCCGGCCAGGCTGCTGGAAGGTTTTTCCTTTCAGCACGGTGTCTGAGGTTTTTCTCTGCAGCTTGCGTTCCTCGTGGATCCCTCTCCACGGCGCGCGTCCCAAACCCGCAGGCTTTAAGGTGTATCTTACTGTCATCTTCCCACCGTAGTGGAATAAAAGAATCACAAAATCGAGTCAGGGAGACACTTTGCAATAACTGAGATGCCCTGTTATTAGAAGTGGCACTTTTTTTTTTTTTTTTTTTTTTTTTGCGATGCCTTCCTCGTTGATGATGGGCGTATGGTCTTTTCTCAGGTAATGATGAGGAAAGAAGCTTTATCAAGGTCGTTTTTTTTTTTTTTTTTTTTTTTTTTTTTTTTTTTTTTTTTTTTTTTTTTTTTGCCATAGTAGACCTCGACGTTTTCATTGTGGCTATACGTTTTGGCCTTTTTCTTTTTAGGTCCCCCACACCCACCCCCCTTGGCAGAGTGGGTGCCTGTGTCTCTATCAAATTGGTACATATGTGGGTTTTTGCCAGTTTGATGTCTGTGTATCACGTGCGGCTCAGGTGTTTGAAGAGGGGAATCAGGATCCCCTGGAACTGTAATTATAGATTATTGTAAGTCCGCATGTGGGTGCTGGGACTGGGCCAGGACCTCCCTATGTAGCCCTTCACTGCATGGAAGTCATAGAAATCGCCTGCTTTCTGCCTTCTGAGTGCTGGGATTAAAGGTGTGGGCCACCAGGCCCAGCTGCTCTTTTTTTAAGACAAGGTTTCAGCATCAGGTCCGAACTCCTTACGGGTAGACCAGCTGTATGCAAACTTTTAGCTATCCTGCCTCTGCCTCCTAACTGTTGGGGTTACAGGCATGTGGCTGTATGCCCAGCAATCATACTTTTATATGTGTGTATGATGACATGTGTTTTCTTAAAGATGTATTTATTTATTTTTATGTGTGTGAGTACACTGTTGCTATCTTCAGACAAACCAGAGGGCATCAGATCCCATTACAGATGGTTGTGAGGCACCATGTGGTTGCTGGGAATTGAACTCGGGACCTCTGGAAGAGCAATCAGTGCTCTTCACTGATGAGCCAGCTCTCCAGCCCAACTTTTTTTTTTTTTAATTACATTTGTTGAAATGTTTTTTGGGCGTGTGTGGTGGGGTGTGGTTGCATGAATGGTATTGTGTGCTGTGGAGTTCAGAGGACACCATAAAAGAGGGAGTTGTTCTTCCCCATCATAAAGGTTCTGGGATCCCATAAAGATTGTCAGGAATCATACCTGACCTGCTGGGCCATCTCAGCTGCCCTTGGGTGCTCTGTCATGTGATGGCTTTCCTTCCCATTACCGGTTTCTAGCAGTAATGGCCTTGTGCAGTGGATAATCATAATGAGTGTAGAACACTTGATCCAGTTAGTGCCCTTGAGACAGACAGACACACACACACACACACACACACACACACACCCCTCTTACACAGCTGGAGCAGCAAGCTAATTGCTCTTATGTGATTTATCTAGGCTAACATATCCTGGACTTGGGATTTGAACTCCAGGCTCACTGCCTTACCACTTGCTAGAAATTGCATCAGGTTGATTCATCTAAGGTTGCAGAAGTGGGGGCCAGCAGAAAGAGGACGCACATTTCCCCATTGCTGCACATCCCCATGTGGACCAGGCTTGTGTCTGCCTTGCAGCTGCCCTGCTTCTGGGTAATAGAAAGTAAAACCTAAGTTAAGGGCTCGTGGTCTGTGAATCACATCCTCACGCAGACAGCGAATGTTGACTTCTCCTTTTTCTGAGAAGTCTTTTATAAAAAGACTAAAACCTTTATAATTAAATTTATAACATTGTTCTTGAAGACCAAGGAGAACGCTGTTGGTCTTATATTCAATTAGAGTTAATGTGTTTTGAATTGTTCAATAAAAGCACCATTTCACACTGCCAAGCATCAGGGTGTATTCATTAATCAGAAGTGACAGGTCAAAGTGAAGCCTGAGTCGTGTGGCTTTTGTTACAGCTAGTCGGGAGAGCTGAGGAGGCCTGAGGGCAGAACAGGCCTCGCTACAGGCTCCGTACTTACAGCTCCTGAACTGTGTTGTTCAAACACATTGATGCTCCTAAACAACTGCTAATCCGTGTGTATGCAGAGCACCAGCCTGTGAACACACACATGCACACACAAAATCCTTTGTTCTAATCTGTTGAGCATTGCAGTCTTAGATAGGGTCAGGTGTTGCACGGTGACAGCAGACTCTCCAATGATAGTCACTTCATTGATGAGTTAGGATGTTTCCCTTGGGAGTCTAGTCAAGCTATAGAGCAGGTAATTGTACTGAAGTTCATTAGTAAAAACTTGAAAGGTCTTTAATCAAAGGTAATTATTTATTCCCAGTCTTTGGTTGGGCAGTGTTAACTGTGTGAATCTTAGAAGTGACGAGGTATTTTTTATTTTATTTTTATTTTATTGTTATGTTATGTTATGTTATGTTATGTTATGTTATGTTATGTTATGTTATTTTTTGGTTTTTCGAGACAGGGTTTCTCTGTTTAACCCTGGCTATCCTGGAACTCAATTTGTAGACCAGGCTGTCCTTGAATTCAGAAATCCACTTGCCTCTGCCTCTGCCTCCCAAGTGCTGGGATTAAAGGCGTGCGCCACCACCACTCGGCTTTTTTTTTTTTTTTTTGGGTGACGAGGTATTATTAATGGTGACTTATTGACTGTGTGTGTGTGTGTGTGTGTGTGTGTGTGTGTGTGTAAAGGCCGGAGTCAACCTTGGGTGTCATTCCTCAGGCACCTTCTGCCTTGTTTTTTTTTTTTTTTTTTTTTTTTTTTTTTTTTTTTGACTCTGGATCTCTTTGGCCTAGCACTTGCCAGGTAGCCTAGCCTGGTTGAGACAGACTCTCAGTGACTGACCTGTCTCTGCCTCCCCAGCGCTGGGGCACAGGCGTGCGTGCCACTGTGTCCATCCTTTTTGCTTGGTTCTGGGATTCAGACTCAGCTCTCATCTGCCTGTTTGACTTGGTGCGGAGATTTCACTTGGTACAATAAATACCCTTTAGTTGGGCAGTGCTGTTGCATGCCTTTAATCCTAGCACTCGAAGGCAGAAACAGGTAGACCAGCCTGGTCTACAGAGCAAGCTCTGGGACTACATACAGGACTGCTGTGTAGCCAGGGCTACAAAGCTGGGGGAGGGGTGCAGAACAAAACACCCAACATCTTTTCTTCTGTAGTAAGAATATAAACACTACAACAGCCATGTCTACATAGGGATGTAGCTCGGTGACAGTGTCTGTCCCATGTGTATGCCACAAGGTCAGCCTTTGGCACTGGGGGCAGGGAGAAAAGAAAACAATTCTTGGAAAGTTTTTTTTACACGGGATAGAGAATAATAGAATATTGGTAATGAGAGACCTGTTAACCTGGAGAGTTAACAGGAGTCCTGGAACTCGATTTGTAGACCAGGCTGGCTCTTCCTCTGAAGCACTATGATCTGGTATCTGCCACCACACCTAGCTGTAACCATAACCTTATTTTATCTTTTTTTTTTTTTTTTTTTTTTTAAATTTTTGTTTTTTTTCCGAGACAGGGTTTCTCTGTGTAGCCCTGGCTGTCCTAGAACTCACTCTGTAAACCAGGCTGGCCTCGAACTCAGAAATCCACCTGCCTCTGCCTCCCAAGTGCTGGGATTACAGGCGTGCGCCACCACTGCCCGGCTTTATCTTTTTTAAGATTTATTTATTATATGTAAGTACACTGTAGCTGTCTTCAGACACTCCAGAAGAGGGTGTCAGATCTCATCACGGATGATTGTCAGCCACCATGTTGTTGCTGGGAATTGAACTTGGACCTCTGGAAGAGCATCTTAACCTCAATCTCTGCAGCACCTGTAATCATA
Organism: Apodemus agrarius; assembly: GCA_964023405.1. Classification (NCBI taxonomy): domain Eukaryota; kingdom Metazoa; phylum Chordata; class Mammalia; order Rodentia; family Muridae; genus Apodemus; species Apodemus agrarius. Next base: position 11,738,749 of record OZ030028.1, read on the forward strand.
ACTTTTATTTACCAGATGAATTGTCATCTTGGAGGCATAAATAAGCTCACCCTTTCTAGTTCTCTCTGAACACTGGCTGACTAGTTCAATTCAGCGGTTCTGACCCAAACTCCTCTCCACGCTGACTAATTCACACTGCCTTTCTCTGGATGTCTTGTCTCCGCTCCGGTCTTCAGACTCATTTCCTTTGGCTCATTAATTGCATTCTTCAGGGCAGACCTGTTGGCTTCATAGCCATACTAAGTTGTGGTCAGAGAAGGGTCTCTTTGGCAGCCTCTCCCCACAGACTTCATCAGGATGGCTCCTTCCTTCCAAGTTCTTGATTTTTTTTTTAAGGTGTATTTTTTGTTTTTTTTTGTTTTTGTTTTTGTTTTTGTTTTTGTTTTTTTTTTGGTTTTTCGAGACAGGGTTTCTCTGTGTAGTCCTGGCTGTCCTGGAACTCACTCTGTAGACCAGGCTGGCCTCGAACTCAGAAATCCACCTGCCTCTGCCTCCCAAGTGCTGGGATTACAGGCCTGCGCCACCACGCCCGGCTTTTTTAAGGTGTATTTATGTGTCTGTGTGGATACACTACTCCATGTGTGTAGAGCCCGAGATGCCCTGAGCTGCAGTGATGAGTTATTGTGAGCTGTCCTGTTGGTGCAAGGGCAGTACTGACTCCAGCCCACTCGCAGGGGGTTTTGGATAGAGGGAGATTTTCTGTTTTTGATTTTGTTTCTTGAATGAACAGAGCCAGAAGGTGGCGTTTTCTTTGTCCTCATCATCTTGCTTATGTCCTGAGACGCTTCTGAATAGACCATTGCTGACCTAAGACTCCATGCACATAGGCTTTCTGTTGCCCATGGCTTCCTATGGCTCCCAGTGTGGTAGCTACTGGTTATGAGGAGGAAAGCTGACTTACCCAGGCTGGGTCAGATGTCCACACTGGGATGGGCTGCAGTTCTGAGGGTTAGATATGGTTTCACCACATCACCCCAGTGGAGCCCCTTCTCAGAGGTGAGGCCTCGGGCAGGTTGGTGCAGGCTATCATAGCCTTGTCCCCTTGAGAGTGATAGAGGACTATCCTTAGTCCTGACCCTAGGTTTGATTGTTTATCAAAAATCACCCTAACAGTTTGAGCTCATCAAAGTTGACTAGGCTAAGAGAAATCTACTTAAAAAAGAAAAGATGGCCTGGCTCTGGAGCCCAAGCTGGCCTCATTCACCTCACAATCCTAAACTGGGGTCTGGGGTGAGAGGGTGGGGGCTGGGCTGGGTGGGTGTTACACAGAGAACACTAATTCAGCATTTTGGAGTCTGAGCAAGCCGACCCCCTTTCCAGCGAGGTCTGTGAACCTAGAACCTGACAGGGCTCAGTCAGAAGTCACTGCCTCAGACTGAGCGACACTAGTTGCGATGGGAGGAGCTTGCTGTCTAGTGCTGGGCTGTCTCTGCTGAGTATGCCGCAACTGGTGGCCTGTCACTCGAACTAAGGACGTCAGGAAGCTGGTCTTAGCCACTAAGGTGTTGAGGAGGCTGTCTATCTCCAGGATTCTTTAGTCTTTGTTCCTGCGTGCTGACCTCTCTGACCTTCCTCTCTTAAGTCGTAATTCCCCTAGAATAAAGTGCCCTGACCTTTTCAGCTTGCTCTACTGCTACTCCTCAGAAGTGAGCGCTTGTTCACACAGCTGCTAGGTTTTAGTAAATGGGATAAGCAGCAGCTTAGCACAGGAGTGGTCGGGTACCTGTGTGGGGCTGTGGAGCACCCGACTGTGGTAGTCATGTCAGAGCATCAGGACGTACACCCACACACAGTAGGCATTGTTTGAAATGGGCAGATAGCTTCGGTTCCCCACAGCAGACCTTGCTTTGGTTTTGGCTGGCGTCCTTTGCACACTGCCTGCTTCCTCTCTCCTCCCCTAGGCTTAGGTTTTGTTCACTACTTGGTGTTTTATCACAGAGGCTTGGTACATGAAGCTCTGAAGCTTGGGCCTTGTAAAGAGTAATGTACAAATGCACTCTGGCAGTACTCTCTCACTGGGGCATGCACTGCATCCTGAGGTTGGAAGGCCACTTTGGGAGTTGCTGGCTCCTACCGTGCCAGTCCTCAGGTTCTGACTTGCTAATCAGGCAGTGGTATGTGCCTTCACCCTGCTCAGCCATCCTGCTGGCCCCAAGGATTTCTTTAAAAACAAAACAATAAGCGGGACTGGAGAGATGGCTTAGTGGTTAAGAGTACTGAATGCTCTTCCCGAGGACCTGAGTTCAGTTCCCAGCAACCACATGGCGGCTCACACCACCCATCTCCAATGGGATCTGAATGCAGGCATACATGTAGATAGCACTCATACTAAAAAAGTAATATTTTTTTAAAAAAGATTTTTAAAGCTCCAACTTTGTTGTTTTAAAATATTTTAACTTTTAAACATTCACTGTTTTTCTGTAGATTCAAAAAAGAAAAACCAGGGGCCTGGAGATGGCTCTGTAGCTAAGAGCACTTATTCTTCCAGAGGCCCCAGGTTTGGGTCCCAGCACCACATGGAATCTCATAACCACCTGTAACTCCATTTTCAGGGGATCCAGTGTTCTTTTCTGACCTTCTCTGGCATGGCATACACACAGTACACTAACATACATGCAGGCAAAACCTCCACACTCATGAAATAAGCAAAATCTCCCCAAAAAGGAGAAACAATGCAGGGAAGAGAGGACTTGGTGACCCTGAGCAGCCACATGGTGCTGAGAATGAAACCCGGGTCCTCTGCATAAGTGGTGCACTCCAGCCTGTTTTCCTTTTAATAGAAGAGTTTAATTAGTGCATACTATGGTGGTGGTGAGCAGCAACAGAAGAATTCTCAGAAGCCCTTTGTTTTGTTGGTTAGTTTTTGGTTTTTTGTTTGTTTGGCTTTTGTTTTGTTTTTCGGGACAGAGTTTCTCTGTGTAGCCTTGACTGTCCTGGAACTTGCTCCATAGACCAAGGCTGGCCTCGAACTCAGAGATCCAAGTGCTGGGATTAAAGTTGTGAGCTACCATGCCCAGTTTCTGGCATAATGTTTTTTTTGTTGTTTTTGTTTTTGGTTTATTTTGTTTTGTTTTTGTTTTTTGTTTTTGGTACAATAAGTACAATATGTATCCTTACTAGTAACAGAAACTTGTATCTCTCTCTCTCTCTCTCTCTCTCTCTTTTTTTTTTTTTTTTTTTTTTTGAGACAGGATTTCTCTGTATAGCTCTGGCTGTCCTGGAACTCACTCTGTAGACCAGGCTGGCCTCGAACTCAGAAATCTGCCTGCCTCTGCCTCCCAGAGTGCTGGGCTTACAGGCGTGCGCCACCACCACCCGGCTGGCATAATGTTTTAAATATAAAATAAGGTACTTTCTGAAGGTCTCAAAGAAAACTGTATTTCTTGTGTTTGATGGTGAAGGATTATGATAATTGATTTTTTTTTCATAGATTATCTTGATAATGGAAATAATAAAATGGCAATTCAGCAAGCTGATAAACTGTTGAAGAAACACAGAGATCTTCACTGTGCGAAGGTAACTGCACTTGCCCTCTAGCTACTTAGATTTGTGGGTTATATTGTACATAGTTTTGTTTTGTTTTTGTTTTTGGTTTTTTGGTTTTTTCGAGACAGGGTTTCTCTGTGTAGCCCTGGCTGTCCTGGAACTCACTCTGTAGACCAGCTGGCCTCGAACTCAGAAATCCGCCTGTCTCTGCCTCCCCAGTGCTGGGATTACAGGCGTGTGCCACCACCGCCCGGCTTGTACATAGTTTTTGAGGCAGGGTCTCTAAATAGCTCAGGCTAGCCTGAAACTTGCTATGTAGACCAGACTGACTTCAGACTTAGATCCTTCTTCTGTCTTCCAGGTGTTGGCCTCAAAGCCAGTGAGTGCCATGATGCCCCATTGTGAGCTGTGGTGTAATTTTTATATCTCTTTGTTTGTCTGCACATGGATTTTGGTGCACATGTGAGAACATGTAGAGGCACAGGTGACATTTTAAAGATTTTATAGTCTGGCAGTGTATCGCACGCCTTTAATCCCAGGGCTTGGGAGGCAGAGGCAGGCGGATATCTGAGTTCCAGGCCAGCCTGGTCTACAGAGTGAGTTCCAGCACAGCCAGGGCTACACAGGGAAACCCTGTTTCTCAAAAAATCAAAAACAAGCAAAGATCTTATTATGTGTGTGTCTGTGTGTATATGCTCCCTCCACCCTTAACCATGGAGACTAGAGCAGGCATCAGGTCACTTAGAGCTAGAGTTAGAGATGCTGTGAACTGCCTGACCCGGGTGCTGGGATCCAAAGTTTGGTCGTCATTATAGACCAGAGTGCTTTTAACTACTGATCCAGTTCTTCAGCCAAACCTATCTACCTACCTGTCTGTCTGTCTGTCTGTCTGTCTGTCTATCTGTCTATCTATCTATCTATCTATCTATCTATCTATCTATCTATCTATTTTGAGACAGAGTCACACTGGTCTGCAGCGTGCCAGCTAGGCTGGCTGGCTGGCAACGAGACCTGCCTCTACCTTCCCAGCACTGGGTCAGGAGCACATGGCGGACATCTGGCTCAGCCTAGTGCTTCAGGGAGCACTTCTTCGGGCTTGCCCTCGCCCTCCTGGCTTTCTGGAGATGGGCTCACTGTGGCCCAGGGCCTCATCCTTAGCTTTTCTTTCTCTTCTTGTGTCAGGTTCTCAAGGCCATTGGTTTACAGAGAACTGGCAAACAGGAAGAAGCCTTCACCTTGGCTCAGGAGGTGGCTGCCCTTGAGCCCACAGATGACAACTCCCTGCAGGCCCTGACAATCCTCTACCGAGAGATGCACCGGCGTAAGTGGCTTTCCTCATCACCCATGACCCGTGTGGATGACATGACAGTAGAGATGAAGGGATTGGCTGTGGCCTCTGAGGAGCTGCACCAGGATAGTTAAATGAGAGTCAGCAGGAGTCAATTTCTCTCCTCCTTTCTCTTCTCTTCTCTTCTCTTCTCTTCTCTTCTCTTCTTTCTTCTTTTCTTCTCTTCTCTTCTCTTCTCTCTCTCTTTCACTCTTTCCTTTTTTTTTTAAATGTCATATTTATTTATTATGTATACAGCTTTCTGCCTGTATGTATGCCTGCAGACCAGAAGAGGGAGTCATATCTCATTACAGATGGCTGTGAGCCACCATGTGGTTGCTGGGAATTGAACTCAGGACCTCTGGAAGAGCAGTCAGTGCTCTTAACCTCTGAGCCATCTCTCCAACCCCTCACTCTTCTTTCTTAATTATTCATTTTATGTGAGTACATTCTTGCTGTCTTCAGACACACAAGAAGAGGGCATCAGATCTCATTACAAATGATTGTGAACCACCATGTGGTTGCTGGGAGTTGAACTCAGGACCTCTGAAAGAGCAGCCAGTGCTCTTAACCTCTGAGCCATCTCTCCAGCACACCAACCCCTCTTTTTTGAGATATGATCTATTTAGTTCTGGCTTGCCTTAAACTCACAGAGACCCACCTGCCTCTGGCTCCCTGCGGTTCGGATTAGAGACAGGCACCACCATGCCCCAGCCTCGTTTGGATTTCTTAAAGTATTTTATTATGAAATATATTGTTCTATAAATATTATTTACATTGTTTATATAATATTCTATTGAAGTTAATGAGTCATAATAAATACTCATGAAGCCACCCTATATTTAAGAAGTAGAGTATTGCTGGGCTGGTAAGACAGCCCAGTGGTAGAAACCGCCATGAGACTGACGCCTGAGTTCAGCCCTCAAGCTCACAGGAGGAGGAGAGAACAAACATCTGAGAGTTGTCCTCTGGCCATGTCTGCTGTGCCCCACTGTACTCAGCGGGGAAAGGCAGAATGGACCAGAGCACTGTGGGTGCTGGGACTGGGAAAGCCTCCCCAGGGAGCACTTGCTCTCCTGAATGACTTTGATTGACTTGCTGCCCCTCCCTGTCAGTCTCTTCCTTACCCTAGATGGACAATCCCTCTACCCCTGAAGCACACCTCTACCCTCTCCAGGCTTCCTGTCTCTGGCTTCCTGTCTCCAGTGACAAGGCCCCCTTAGCTTAATTTGGGTTTCCTGTTGCTGGGTCTGTGCTGTGTGCTTCTGTGTAATGGATTTCTGGACTGATGTGAGTCATAGCCATCGCCAGGAGATATTCATTCCATGATGCCACCACGGTTAGGATCAGAGGGCACTTGTTTGTGTGAAGCTGAAGAAGGCGATATTGATGTCCGTGGTGCTGGGGAGCAAACCCAGGGCCCCATACGTGCTAGGCAAGCACTCAGCCCCTAAGCTGCACTGCTAGTCCTCAGTGTGTGTTTTATGCTGAGGCGGGGCTCATTAAGTAGGCCAGAATAGCTTCGACTTCAGTCCAAAGTCCAGCAGACCTTAAACTTGCAGTGCCCCAGCCTCAACCTTCCTTCTGAAGGCTGGGATCACAGGTATGAGCTGCCACACCTTGCTGCCTCTCTGGTAGGAGTCAGTAAATGCTACGATAGAGGCCTTCACTTTCAGTGGGAGTTTAACAGCAGAAGAGACAGGATCAAATTGGGGTGGAAAGTTAAGAGTGTCAGGCGGGCCGAGAGAAGACCCACTGGAGCTGGTTACTTCAGTGGAGCTGGTTACTGAGGGATGAGGACACCAGAGAAGCATGGCCGCCCAGGACACGACATGACAGGGGACCCTGGGAAGCTACAGTTGGTGTCACTGCACAGTGAAGGGCGGGGGAGTCGGGAAGCACAGGAGCAGTGCTAAGATGGGCAGTGCCTCCTCTTTTAGTGGCAGGACTTTAACAAGCCAGCACTTCGTAACCCGTGGGTCAGTCAAACATCAGATGTCCTGAATACTAGATACTTATATTACAGTTCGTAACAGTCGCAGAATTATAGATCAGAAGGATCAATGGAGTGCTGTTGTGGTTGGGGTGGCCACAGCATGAGGGACTGGAGTAAAGGCTCTCAGCATGAGGAAGGCTGGGACCATGGCTTTAGCCACACTGGAAAATGAAGAGCATGACTGAATCCGGCCTCTCTTCCTCCTAGCGGAGTTAGTCACAAAGCTCTATGAGGCGGCTGTGAAGAAAGTTCCCCACAGCGAGGAGTACCACTCTCACCTCTTCATGGCCTACGCCCGAGTGGGCGAGTACAAGAAGATGCAGCAGGTAACTACACCAACACTTGCGGTATGGCGGCAGGTCTGATGTCATCGGACTGCCGTGTGTGTGTGTGTGTGTGTGTGTGTGTGTGTGTGTGCGCGTGCGCCAACCAGTTACATATTGTTGAGGGTTTTGAAATGCTGTACTTGGAGATGTGTGCCTCTGGCTGGCTGCTGGTGTGTTTGCTTTGGTTTAGTATCAGCCCCAGATTGCTCTCCTGGGTGACATTACTGTTCAGGTTCCAGAAGGTGAATGGGCAAAAGTCCCAGAGCACAGTGACAGATAGACAGACAGACGGTGTTCTAAAGTAAGTTTATATCCAGTTAATTGAGCTGTTTTAGCTTTCTGAGCTAAAATAATGAATTAATAAATTCACCAGGGGAGAAGTCTCCGTGGTTGAAGTTTGCCATTCTTGATCGCCAGAGGTGGCTTATTTCCAGTGATCTTATTTTAGAAGTTCTTTGTATATCTTTGCAGTCTTTTTTGGGCACAGGTTTGAACTGGCTTCTGGATAAAGCTTATATCCAGAAAAATGAAACCCATGCTCTGAAGCTCTAATACTTACCTATTTACTGTTTTGCAGGGCATGGTGGGTTAAATCCAGGGAGTGCATGCTGGCTATATTCTTAGCCCTTTAAGAATTACATTAGGGGGCTGGAGAGATGGCTCAGGGGCTAAGAGCACTGTCTGCTTTTCCAGAGGTCCTGAGTTCAATTCCCAGCAACCGCATGGTGGCTTACAACCGCATAGTGGCCACAACCATTTGTAATGGGGTCTGATGCCCTCATCTGGTGTGTCTGAAGACAGCGACAGTGTACTCACAAACATAAAATAAATATATTATATTTAAAAAAAAAAAAAAAGAAATGGCATTGGGGCTGGGCTGTCGCGGTCAGTGGCATGCTTGCCTGGTGTGCACACAGCTCTGGGTCCAGTCTGAGCCGGGCGTGGCCGTGCGTGCCTGTAATCCCAGCTCTCGGAAGTGAAGGCAAGAAGATGAGGGTTCCTGGTCGGCCTGGGCTAGAGAGGGACCCTTTCTTGCCCAGGCTGCCCTTCACCTTGGTGTATTCCTGCCCCCAACTTCCCGTGTAGCGGGGTTGTAAGCGTGTTACAAAGGTTCTGCTTCTGCTGCTGAGTGCTGGGATGACAGCTGTGCAGGACATGCCGCTTTTTTAAATTTGTTTCTGTTTTAACTTGTTCTTTGGAGTATCTCATTGTAGCAATAGGAAGTCAGGTAGGAGAACGAAACTGAAGTAGTACAGTCCTTCCTCAGGGTCAGTGTGTATATTCCTTTATATGAGTTTTCAAAGTATAAGAATTTTTTATACTTAGGTCTTTTCTTCCAGAAAACTCAGCTTTGGTTCCCAGCACCTGCGGTATTCCACAGCCATGTATAACTGCAAGTCCAGAGCCCTAGTCTCACCTTCCTGGGCTTTTTTTTTTTTTTTTTAAATGTGTACGTCTGTGAGTATATACACATGAGTGCTAATTTCCTCAGAAAACAGGCCGTAGCTCCCTTGGGACTGAAATGGAGTCGATGCTGGGCCTCCTGGTGTGGGTGCTGGGAACTGTGCTCAGGTCCCTGCAGGAGGGGCGTGTGCTGTTAGTTAGCTGCTGGGCAGTCAGTCGCTCCAGTCCTGTCTGTGGTTTTCCTCCTTTAGTATGAAATGAACATAGTCTTTAATTAGCAGCAGTAACACACACACACACACACACACACACACACACACACACACACACTTTTCTCCCCGTGGTATTTTGAGAGCAGCTTTCATTTCCCAGACTGGCCTCTGGCTTGCTGTGTAGTCAAGTGTCCCTGCACAGCAGCTGCTGCTCCTGCCTTCTCCTGCCTAGTACGGGGACTGCAGTGCTGTGGGTCCCTAGCACAGTTTATTCTTCCGGGGATGCTTCCTTTAAGGTTGAGAGACACATGTCGTCTCCATGGAAAAGGCCTCCGTGACCTCCAGGTAACACTGCATATTCATTGTTGGCTCAGAATGGGTCACATGACTGACAGGCTGTGCCACAAACTTCTCCCTAAAGTCTTTGCACTGAAGGTTCTAGCCCCAGTGTGAGACGCGGTGGTGAGAAGTAGGGCTCTGCCTGCACACCTAGTTCTTTAAGTCTGTGTTTAGTAGAGACAGGGTCTCATGGTGCTGCTTTCACTGTGCTGGAACTCACCTCGTAGACCAGGCTGGCCTCAAACTTGGAGAGCCACCTTCCTCTGCTTCTTGAGTGCTGAGGTTAAAGGGGAGCCACCATGCTTGGCAGGATGTAGCTCTAAGTTTGACTCTAGATTAAGCATAGAGCTGGTTTTCACTTCGTATACCTAACTTTGCCTTCACCTTACATGGGGGTGGAGGGTCATCGCCTGATGTGGCTTAGTAGCTGAGGAGGTCTTCAGCAAGCTTTAAATGTATCTAACTTTCATACTGTTACATTTTACTGCAGGAGGAGGGTGCTGTGCGTTCAGTCTGCAAGATGAAATGTCTTATTAAGTATTTATATTTCTAATAATCAAAATGTCTTTAATCTCTGTCTTATAAATTTCCCTTAAATTATGTATAAAATTGACTTTCTAATAGTCTTTACCCATTCCTCTGGAGTACATGTGTCCTAATGTTAGACGCGGGAGCTCGTGACAGTAGGCTGCCTGCTTCGCTGAGTGTCTGTCTGCTGTGCCTGCGGTTCTGGCTCTCCCGGCAGCGTGCTGCCAGGGCTCTCTCTCTGTGCTCCCCATGCTGGCGCAGCTTCCCTCACCTCTGGCTTTCTTCCCTCCTCACAGTGCTGTAAAGATTCAAACTAATAAATATAATTTCCCCATCCCCTTTAGATTCTTTTTTGAAGACTTTATAAGTGAAGTAGTTGTGTTTCTTTCTCATGAAATTGTTTTCTTTCCTTTCATTTGTGTTGCTGAGATTGAATGTAGGGCTTTGCAACTACTGGGCATGCGCTCTTCCACAAAGCCTCGACTTTGCCGTCTCTTTCTTGGGTAATTCTAGAGATTGGACCCAGGGCTTTCCGGTTGCCTGGCCAGTGTTCTGCTGCGCAGCCCCAGCCCTCTTGGTCTTTCTTTTTGTGTGTGGTTGCCATGGAACTCAGTTTTTCGGAAAGAAAGCAGGCTCTCTTAACTGCTGAGCCATGTCTCCAGTCCTATGACTCAGTTTCCCTGATTATGTTCAGAGTAATTCCCCTCCTGAGAACTGGTTGACTTTCTCACCTGTTTGGTCTAGAGCTTTACTTTGTTCTCTGAGGGCCATCCGAGACGATACTTTCCAGGTTTCTCATAGCACTATTTCCCCGTTTTCTCTCTCTCTCTCTTTTTTTTTTTTTTCCGAGACAGGGTTTCTCTGTGTAGTCCTGGCTGTCCTTGAACTCACTCTGTAGACCAGGCTGCCCTCGAACTCAGAAATCTGCCTGCCTCTGCCTCCCAAGTGCTGGGATTATAGGAGTGCGCCACCACGCCCGGCTCCCCGTTTTCTCTTATAGAGGAAGGGCAGTGTACGTATCTCACCTTTCTTGGAATCGCCTAGCTTGTGTTTTATCTGTATATTGTTACTTTCATGAAGTGTAAGCGTGTACATGCTTGTGGGTGTTTAAGTTCATGTAAGTACTGGAGGTATCAGCTCCACTGGCTCTGGAGAAACAGGTGACTGCCCTGCCTGGTTGTTGGGAATCAAACTCAGGCCTTCTGGAAGAACGGCACATGCTCTTAGCCTAAACCATCTCTCTCCAGCTCCCCCTCCCCTTTTTTTTTTTTGTTTTTTCGAGACAGGGTTTCTCTGTATAGCCCTGGCTGTCCTGGAACTCACTCTGTAGACCAGGCTGGCCTTGAACTCAGAAATCCGCCTGCCTCTGCCTCCCAAGTGCTGGGATTAAAGGCATGCGCCACCACCACCCGGCTTCTCCAGCCCCTTTTATTTTTATTTTGTGTGTGTGTGCACGTGTGTGTTGCTGCTTGCTGCATGTATGTTTGTGTGCAGTGCCTGAGGAGGCCAGAAGAGGGCATCTATAGATTGCCCTAGATCTATTGTGAGAGGTTGTAAGTAGCCATGTGGGTGCTGGGAACCAAAGCTGGGTCTTGTGGAAGAGCAGCCTGTGCTCAGAATAGCTGGGTCATCTCTCCAGCCCTATTCTATGCACTCTTAATCCCTGAGCCATATACTTCTCTATTGCTAAGTAAAATTTAACTTGTTGGGTGTGTTATGCACCTGGGAGATGAGTATAGGAGTTTGGAGCCATTCTGAGCTCTACCCCCAGCTGGAAGAGTACACCAACCCACACAGCTAAATTCTGTGGGTGTTGCCGTCTTCCTAGAACTGCTTTGGGATGAGTTTTAGACCTGCACTTTAAAACAGTGGTTCAAAAGTTGAACTGTCACTGTGGATGTAAAACTTGGCATTTATTTACTTGTGCTGCTGTAGTGAGGAGGCTACTGGGCACTGCCACCAACTGGGGTACGGAACTGTGGTGCTGGTCTCCTCCCTCAGGAACGTGCCGCACATCCAGACTTATTTCTGTTCTCTGCAGTTTATTTGTTGTTCTCCAGCTTATGTTTTCTAAATCAAGCTCTCTCTTTCAGGCTGGCATGGCTCTGTATAAGATTGTCCCCAAAAACCCTTACTACTTTTGGTCTGTGATGAGCTTAATCATGCAAGTAAGTATGCTGCCCTGGATGGGGCTCAAGTCTGTCCTCACCATCATTGTCTGTAGTGAACTTTGAACTTGAGTAATACAGTGTCAAGAAGGTCTTTATAACGCTCTTCAAGTTGTCGGTGCTTGGTGGTCTCTGTTTAATTGTTATTGAGTCCAGTGGCTGCTGAAGCTAGAAGAAGGCGTCTTAGCCTGGAGTTGGAGTTACAGACACTAGTGAGCCACCATGTGGGTGCTGGGAATCGAACCCAGGTCCTCTGGGAGAGCAGCTGGCTCTCTTAACCACTGAGACAGTTTTTCAACTTCTGATATTCAGTGTTTCTGTCCCGTTTTGAGACAGCATCTCCTTAACTCGCTATGTAACCCAGGTTGACCTCAGACTCGGGCTCCTGCTGCTTCCAAGCCGTGATCTGGGGTTGCAGGTGAGGTGGCCTCCATGCCTGGCGCTTGGATTCTCTCAGTTGTTCATGAGTTCATCCCAGGCTGGCTCCCAACTCAGCATGTGACAGCAGAGGTTGACAGATGTGCAACAGCACACCTGGCTTGTAGTTGTTCTTTCTGAGCCTCAGCTTCCTGTTCTACAGAATCATCTCCCAGAACCCCAGAATCACAATGCGCCCATGTGGGGAGAAGGGGGTGGGAGGCTGCGGCCCAGAGACCCGCAATAGCCTTGGGCGTAGTCACACACTTGGGACCCCAGCCCAGCAGGAGGGTCTGCAGTGTGAGGTGGAACTAGGGTACAGGTGAGACTGTTTGAGCAGACAAAGCCAGCCTGACAGAGCAAGCTCTGAGAATGGCCTTCAGGGTTGTGGGGCTTGGAGGTCACACATCATCCAGCTACTGGGGGACAAATCACCTTCTCCTGGTTTCTTTAATATGTATCCACCTCGCAAGGTTGTTTCCTCAGGGTAATGAGCCCCGAGCAAAATCTACACTGCTGGGTTAGTGGTGGTCTTGTTTTAAAATGGCAGCTAACAGCACGAGCTGTGGAACTAGATTCAGTTGGCATGTCCCCCTCTTCTAGCTGTATGAACTGCTTCGTTCTTGGCACCCCAGTAATGTATGCAATACCCAGCAGATGCTCATCCCTTTTTGAATGGTTGTAGATAAATATCGTCAGATTAGCCTGTCAAAGCTCTAGGTCTTGTAGTGAAAACTGGGGCTGTAGGATATGTGGAATGCAAAGGTGGCTATTATCCAGCATCTGTGGTAATCCAGATTAGGATATACGAGCATTAGATACACACTCAGTAAGGTGGCTACTATCCAGCATCTCTGTGGTAGATCCAGATTAGGATATACGAGGATTAGATATATACTCAGTAAAGAAGGGCCAGAGTCACAGGTCACAGTTGTCATCTGCATGACAACATGAACAGAGGAAGCAGGAGAGATAGATGAAAGCAAAACACTTAACTTTCCTCTCACAGTCTATATCCGCACGAGATGAAAACCTCTCGAAAACCATGTTTCTGCCCCTGGCAGAGAGGATGGTGGAGAAAATGGTGAAGGAGGACAAGATAGAGGCTGAAGCTGAGGTGAGTATGCCCTTCTCCGCTCCCGGGGCCCGCCTCTTAGCCGGTGCCCCCCATCAAGACTGGGCAGCCTCAGCTCAGGCATAGTGAAGCCAAGTCGTCTCTACCCAGTGCCTCCTGCCAGGATGTGTGTGGAAAGAGAAGCCTTGGCACTGCCCTGTTAGATCATTGTGATGAGTACACAGGTGCCGCGTCCTCCTGACATCTCAGGCTCTAACTGTTTGTGTCTTCTGCAAGGTTGAACTTTATTATATGATCCTGGAGCGCTTGGGAAAGTACCAGGAAGCCCTGGATGTCATTAGAGGGAAATTAGGAGGTAATTTATAAAGTTTCTGTTTTGTCTTTAATTTAAAAATGAAAATTATTTGTGGTAAAAATAATTCCCATAATGTCAATAAGTTCCTTTCACCCCCTTCTTGTCTTATCTGTGCTCTAAGTTTATGTTTAAACTAATAAAAATATTTTTATTCCCACCAGTTGGGAGGCAGAAACAGGCCTGGGCTACATAGTTTCAGGATTGCCAGTGTTGCGGAGAGACCCTGTCTGAAAAAACGTCTTTTTTTATTAATTCGTTGAGAATTTCACACAGTGCATTTTGATGCTGTTGTTTCCCCATCCTCTCCTAACTCCTCCTAGGCCACCCACCTTGCTGTCCCGTCCCCCCTCTGCCCCCCCCGCCCCCCCAGTTTCTTCCATTGAGTTTGAGCTGCCCGGGAACTCCCGAGTTAAATATTTATTTATTTATTTATTAGTTTTTTGAGACAGGGTTTCTGAGCTGCCCGTGAACTCCTGGGTTAAATTTTTTTTTTTTATTTGTTTGTTTATTGGTTTTATGAGACAGGGGTTTCTCTGTATAGCCCTGGCTGTCCTGGAACTCACTCTGTAGATGAGGCTGGCCTCGAACTCAGAAATCCGCCTGCCTCTGCCTCCCGAGTGCTGGGTTGAAAGGCGTGCGCCACCATAAATCTCACCATTCTTTTTTTTTTTTTTTTTTTTTTTTGGCTTTTCGAGACAGGGTTTCTCTATATACTCTTGGCTGTCCTGGAACTCACTCTGTAGACCAGGCTGGCCTCGAACTCAGAAATCCTCCTGCCTCTGCCTCCCAAGTGCTGGGATTACAGGCGTGCGCCACCACGCCCGGCTTAATCTCACCATTCTTAACTCATTTCAGTTAATTCCTCATCAGTGCTTCAGAGATGTGTCAGCTGAGCTTTCCAGTCCTGAACACAAACACACACACACACACACACACACACACACACCCAACAGCCTCCTATGGATCATCAATAATTACCAAAATTCATTGCTAGAAAGTAGTTTTGTGTTTAGAAAGATGATCTTATAAGATAGTAGTGTGTGTTCTAAAAGTGAGTTTATTTTCTTGCGGGAGCAGGGAAATATGATGCAGTCTTTCCTGTGATTAGATTTTATTCTGAGACATGAAAGCAGCCCACCAACCTTTACACTTTTTATTGTAGAGAAGTTGACAAGTGAGATCCAGAGTCGGGAGAACAAATGCATGGCCATGTACAAGAAGCTGAGCAAGTGGCCCGAGTGCAACGCGCTCTCCCGGCGCCTGCTGCTGAAGAAGTGAGTAGACGCCGCACTGCTGGGGCCCTCGGCTGCCAGGCTGGCCTCAGCTGATGTGCCGCGAGAGGCCTGGCCATGTATGAGGTGTTCTGGAGGTTTGCAAGATGGGTGCCTTGCAGTGCTGGCTGAGTTGGGTCTTGAGGATGAGCACTGAGTCACTCGCCGCAGCTCCTCCTCAGAGTCCCCTGGGAAGTGTTTTCATAGGTTTTTGGACATCCTGGACAGCCTCAGACTGTCAGGGCCTCGCCATGGCTGCCTGGGGTGTGGGGCGTGGTCCACGGAGGGCGTGGTTAGAAGAAACTTGGCGGCAGTCCCGGTTCCTTGGAAGCTTTGTCACAATGTGGGTTTAATCCTGTGTGCATCATTCGGTCTGATTTTAGCTCAGATGACTGGCAGTTCTATCTGACTTATTTCGATTCTGTCTTTCGACTGATTGAGGAAGCCTGGACGCCTCCTGCTGAAGGGGAACAGTGAGTAGTCACCTTTGCACTCTCATATCTGAATGCTTTTGTTTCTTTAAGTCGGGAGTGAGATGTATGCTATGTATTTGATTGTATTTTAGGAGTAATTTATTTTACTAGTGATTTGCCAGCATTTGTGTATGTGTGTGTGTGTGTGTGTGTGTGTGTATATATATATATGCACCATGTTGTGCCTAGTGCTCAGGGAGGCCAGAAGAGGGCATTGGATCTTCTGAAATGGGAGTTTTTGACAGGTATAAACTATTATGTGGGTGCTGGGAACTGAACCCCTGTAAGAGCAGCCAGTGCTCATAACTGCTAAACCATCATCTCTCTAGCCTGCACATTATATTTTAAAGGGGTTGGTTTGGGCAGCTTTCATTAAATGACACTTTTGATGGAGTTTCTTAACCTGTCCTCAAATGGTTGTCTTTGTGGAGTTCCAGTGTCTCTTTCTGTGCACTGGGAAAGTCTTTGCAGGACAGACTGTATCCCAGCACAGGACTGCTGTGTTGCTCTAGCCTGAGTGCTGGGATTACAGGCATGTACCAGCACGTCTGGATTACAGTGGTGATTTGTGATGGAGCAAAAGGACTTCCTCGTGCACCAGCAGTACTCATCTAATAACACATTCCTTTCAGAATGACCTTTTTGTTTTACTGTAATCAGCATGGTCATCCTGGGAGACTCCTTTACTGTAATAATCGCATGTGCCCTGGAAGACTCCTTTTAGTCCCACGTGGCACTTGACCTGTCAGTGTGACACTAAATCCTGACAGTACCTTGTTTCCCCACTTTCTCCCGTCCTTTGTTAAGTCAGCGCTGTGTGCCGTGCATGTGGGATTAGAAAAGGCATTCTGATGTGTCTTCTTCTCTAAAGTACTCTTTCACAGGTAGTAGATGGAAGTCTGTTTCTTTTTCTTTTTTTAAAGTGGCTCAAGAATAATCTCTCAGATATTTCATAATGCATTGTCTCTGCTATTGATAGTAATTGGGTTGTTACAGAATTTTTCTTTCACCCTTTTTATAGGTAATACTAAGCAAGTTTCAGTTGAATCTTTAAAGTGTTTTTTTTTTAAACTTCATTTAGCCAGGCGTGGTGCACACACCTTTTTTTATCCAGGCAGTCCAGAGGCAGAAATAGGCGCATCTCTGAATATGAAGCCAGCCTGGTCTACAGAGCTAGTTCCAGAACAGTCGGGGGGACACAGAGAAACCCTGTCTGGAAAATCCAAACCAAACCAAAACAAAAGCTTTATCTCATGTGTGTGTGTGTGTGTGTGTGTGTGTGTGTGTGTGTGTCTGTCTGTCTGTCTGTCTGTCTCTGTCTATCTGTCTGTCTGTGTCAGAGGCTACCATGTGGAATATGTGTATGTCAGAGGCTACTGTGTGGAGTGCATTCCCTCTTGCGGTGGCTCCTGCCATGGAGCCCGGGTGCTCCGACTCTCAGAGGCACCCTGACAGCGCTTTGTTGTGCTCACCATCCAGGAATCGAGGTTAAAGTGACTCTGGAGCTTGTTGCCCGTTAGCTGAGGTGCACGGCTTCCTCACATCGACTTGACCTTACTTGCTTGCTCAGGGGGGCTGAGCACTACCTCCCCAGCCCCTGCAGGGAAGGATCAGCACTCTGAACATGTGAAGCAGAGGGTCTCCTTCTAAGCCACACTGCTGGTCCTTGAATTTTCTTTTGTGTCTTTGAGGCAGGATCTCTGTGTAGCTCTGGCTGTCTTGGAACTATGTAGACTGGCCTGGTTTAGAACTCGAGGTCTGCCAGCCTCTTCCCTCTGGTGCTGGGAGCCCTTGACTTGCTCAGTGTCCTGCTGCTTCCCACAGGCCTGGCTGCCGTGGCCCAGGTTGCCGCTGTTATGTTGCTGCTGCTGTTCACAACAGCACGATGCTGCTCTTAAGATCAGTCTGACGTGTGGCTGTAATGGCGCCTTGTGTTTCCTCCCAGCTCCTTAGAAGGGGAAGTGCACTGCTCTGCAGAAGATGCCGTGAAGTTTATAGAGGACAGGATAACGGAGGCATCTCAAAGCTCCCGACATGTCCGAGGCCCACACCTCGCTAAGCTGGAGCTCATCAGGCGCCTGCGGAGCCAAGGCTGTAACGACGAGTACAAGCTGGGTAAGAATCCCAGGAGGTGGTGAGCCCTGGAGAGGGAGGAGCTACCCCCGACTCTGGAGTGCAGGCCTCGTTATCAGTCTGCGTAATATGCTTATTACTGAACAAGGTTGATAAAGATGGTTGATTTACAAGATCCATCTGCTGACCATGGTCCGCTTCCTTGGTTTTGTTTTGTTTTGGTTTGGTTTGTTTTGGTTTGGTTTGGTTTGGTTTGGTTTGGTTTGGTTTTTGGTTTTTCGAGACAGGGTTTCTCTGTTTCTCTGTGTAGCCCTGGCTGTCCTGGAACTCACTCTGTAGACCAGGCTGATCTCGAACTCAGAAATCCGCCTGCCTCTGCCTCCCAAGTGCTGCAAGAGGACATCAGATCTAATTATGGATTGTTGTGAGACACCATGTGGTTGCTGGGATTTGAACTCAGGACCTTCGGAAAAGCAGTTGGGTGCTCTTAACCGCTGAGCCATCTCGCCAGCCCCTCCACTTGGCTTTTTTTTTTTTTTTTTAATTTATTTATTTATTATATGTAAGTACACTGCAGCTGTCTTCAGACACACCAGAAGAGGGATGGTTTTGTGAGCCACCATGTGGTTGCTGGGATTTGAACTCGGGACCTCTGGAAGAGCAGTCAGTGCTCTTAACTGCTGAGCCATCTCTCCAGCCCCTCCACTTGGCTTTTAATGTTGGTGTCTGTTTAGTCCATTGGGTCCTTGCTGACCCAGTTTAAAGAGAAATTTCCAGTCTCAGCATTTTTTTTTTTTTTTTTTTTTTTTTTTTGGTTTTTCGAGACAGGGTTTCTCTGTGTGCTCCGGCTGTCCTGGAACTCACTTGGTAGACCAGGCTGGCCTCGAACTCAGAAATCCGCCTGCCTCCGCCTCCCAAGTGCTGGGATTAAAGGCGTGCGCCACCACCGCCCGGCTCAGTCTCAGCATTTTTAACATTTCTCAGACTGTGCGAATGTTCTGTTTTTGCTTTTTTAAGAATGGCTGTCACGGCCGGGCGGTGGTGGCGCACGCCTGTAATCCCAGCACTTGGTAGGCAGAGGCAGGCGGATTTCTGAGTTCGAGGCCAGCCTGGTCTACAGAGTGAGTTCCAGGACAGCCAGGGCTACACAGAGAAACGCTGTCTTTAAAAAAAAAAAAAAAAAAAGAATGGCTGTCACTCAGCAGCACAAGCAGCCCTGGGACTCGTCTTTCTGGTGTGAGCTCCGTGCACAGCTTCCCTGTTTAGAAGGTGGAAGGGCGGCCTGGAGTTGCCGTGTAACTGGGGAGAGCTTTCATCTGCCTCTCCCTCCCGAGTGCTGGAGTTATAGATGTGCCTGCCACACCTAACTTGTTTTTTTCTTTTATTGTAATTTTTACTTTATTTTTGAGATGGGACACTGTGGTTAAAGTTGCGTGACACCGTGCCTGGCTTCAGACAAATTAGTTTAAATCAAACATTCGTTTCGGTCAGGTGTGTCACTCTAGGCATTGCCTCAGTCTGTGGGTAAGTGAATGTCTTCCTCTTTAAGGTGACCCGGAAGAGTTAATGTTCCAGTATTTCAAGAAGTTCGGGGATAAGCCATGCTGCTTCACAGACCTGAAGGTGTTTGTTGACCTCTTGCCTGCGGCCCAGTGCACCCAAGTACGTGTTCCTCGGTTTGGCTAGTGGCTGCAGTGGCTGCTTGCATGCTAGTGCAGGAGGCGGTACAGTAACTGCCAAGCAGCCACAATGCTTGGCATTGTCACATCCTTTAAATCAGGTCTAAAACCAGCGGAGAGCCATACTCACAATTTCTCACCAGTAGGGCTGCCTCAGATTTGTCACCTGTCAACAGGATCCCATGACCCAGGGTCCTTCCGCTGCCTTTTAGTGCTGAGTTCCAGAGCGAGCAGGCCGAAGCTACCCTGGCACGTTATAGCCTGGACTGCTTATGTGTCCTTACCTGCCATAGGAGAGGGGTAACAAGCCATGGTTGAGAGCTCCTACCCTAGACTGTTTGCTACTCAAAATGTTGAGTGCGTGCTCTAGATCTGTCCTTGGTATAGGCACTTGGGTGCTCTATCCTCTGAGGAGCAGTGTGCCTGAGGTGGGACAGCACCAGATCAGCGAGAGGTCATGGAAAAACTGGGAGTTGCCATGGCTTACTAGTAACCGTGAGTGCCGGACGCCATGCTGCCCATGCCAAGGCTGATGGCGTGTGGCCTGCAGCACCAGGACTCCGCAGTTCAGCCTGCTTGGGTGTCTGCCTAGGGTACATGTGTGGTTCATGCCTAATCCCAGGTCCTGAGAGGTAGCCAGTCCTGTCAGTGGGGTTCTGGAAGACTCTGCATTGCCTTAGTGGACTTTTCCTGGGATTCTGTGTACAGGACTCAAATTGCTTTGTAATTTTGCTACCAGCTCTTTTAAAATTAAAAAAAAAAAAAAACAAAAAAACAAAAAAACAAAAAAAAACTTTAAAAAATTTTTTTAAAGATGGTTATTTGGGGGCTGGAGAGATCTCAATGATTAAGAGCACTGGCTGTTTGTAGAAACCCAGGAGTGATTCCTAACATCCACACAGTGTCTCATAGCTACCTGTAACTCCAATCCTAGGGCATCTGCAGTGCTCACGGAAGCATCTCTTCTGTCTTCCATAAGCACCATGCTTCACATAGTACCCAGATGAATGAGGCAGAACACCCACAATACCTACAATAAAATAGGGGGAAAAACAGGATCTCTTGTGGGCCAGTCTGGACAGCAGTGCATGACCTTGAACTTCTAGTTTTCTTGGCCAGCACATCCCCAGGCATGTAGTATTTATTACACGTGATATGCATGAGGCAGGGGATCAACAACAGCTGTTGGTAGAGGTGGCCCAGCCCAGCACAGCAGTCCTTTTTTGTTTTGTTTTGTTTTGTTAAACTATTTATCTATTGTATACCAGTGCTCTAGATACACATATGCCTGCATGCCAGGCCTGATGCATGGCATCAGGTCCCAGTATAGATTGTTGCAAGACACTATGTGGTTGCTGGGGATTGAACTCAGGACCTCTTGAAGGGCAGACTGTGCTCTTTAAGATTGTACGTCCGAAGCCGAGCCCTCTCCCCAGCTCGCTCAGTCTTCTAGACCGTCCGGTGTTCTAAGTGCACCTGCACAGTGCGGCCTCTGTTCATCCCGTCTGCAGTTCATTAACCAGCTGCTTGGAGTTGTTCCGTTGTCAACGCCGACGGAGGATAAGCTTGCCCTGCCAGCTGACATCCGAGGCCTGCAGCAGCATCTGTGTGTCGTGCAACTGACAAGGCTCCTTGGCTTGTACCACAGCATGGATAGGAATCAGAAGCTGGATGTGGTCCGAGAACTGATGTTAAGGTACCAGCACGGACTGGAGTTTGGTGAGTAGCTGATAAGATGTTATGTCTCCCTGCCCTCCTAAGTTGTGCTAAGACTGAGAAGTCAGTGTGTGAGGTATCCAGAGCACACTGCTTAAGTACACACGTCAAGCATATTTCATCACGCACCCCGCTATGCGAGTACTTGTCAGAAGCTTTCTCAGTCCTGCTGCTGCTGGGTGGTTCCAGCTCCTTCTCATCAGCTGGGCTATACCATGGCTCTTAAATGAGTTCATGGTTTGTGAGGATTTTCAGACTAGGGAGCTGTGGCCTTATATCCTTGTAAAGGCTACATGAAGCAGAGTAGTGTGTACTGAAAGGTAAATGTCAGTGCAGAAGCAGGGGCTGCAGACAGGGCTTGCTCCGCTGGACACGCCTATGCTAATGCACATTGCTTGGTAGAGGTGTCCCAAGGGCACGGCTGTCCATAGGAACAGCTTGCCAGGGGAGGCTGGGCCCGGTTCTTTTCCTTCACCTCAGACTCACCTCAGAGTCCTATTGTGGCTGCCATGTGTACCTTCTCCCCTGGATTCCTGTTCCAGCTGAGTGTGGCTTCTTTTAAGCCTTTGGTTTGTGTTGCTCCTCATCCACCTGCTCACCCATCTATCCCCCCATCCATCCATCCATCCCCTAAATACCCATCCATCCCCGCATCCATCACCCCCTTCCATCCATCCATCCATCCTTTCCCCCATCCATCCCCTTCATCCAGGGAGGGAAGCCAGGTCTTCACGCACACAAAGCAAGCACTCTATGTCCATTGTACATCCCTATTTATTATTAAGGCTTGTATTTTTCTTCAGTATTCATGCTATTTCCATTTTCCTCTTCCCTACCTGTTATTTTTCTTCTTTAAAGGGCAAATAAACAAAAGCCTCCTATAGCAATAGCAGTACTTGTTGAATAACTATTAAAAACAGGTGTGATTTTTTTTTTTTCCCCTTCCCCCAGGGCGCTCTTGTTTGAAGACAGAGTTGCAGTTCTCAGACTATTACTGCCTCCTTGCGGTTCATGTGCTCATTGATATATGGAGAGAAGCAGGTAGGACATCTGGGTCAGCTCCTGAGCTTGCTGGAGGTGGAGGCTCACACTGTGCAACTCAATCAGCAGCTACTGATAGGTTTCTAAATGTGTGGTGAAGATACAACCATACTGATTCAAAAGTAGATTGGCAACCCCACAGAGCAGACAAGCCCTTTTTATTCAGTAATATATATATTAATTATATATATATTAATAAATGATTTTTTGAAATTGGTTTTTGAGACAGGCTCTCACTTTGTAGTCATGGCTCTGGAACTCACTCTGTAGATCAGGCTGGCCTAAAACTCAGGGATCCACCTGCCTCTGCCTCTGCCTCTGCCTCCTGGGTGTTAGGATTAAAGGTAGGGACCACTGCAGTGCAGCTTCCCCCCACCTTAGCCCCCCCTTTTTTTTTGAAGACTTATTTATTTCTGTATATGAGTGGTATGTGCACATGTATGCCTTCATGACAGAAGACCCATTGGAACCCATTATGGATGGCTGTGAGCCACCATGTGGCTGCTGGGAATTGAACTCCAGACCTCTGGAAGAGCAGCCAGTGCTCTGAACTGCTGGTGTCATGTCTCCAGCCCCTAGCTTCCTTTTTTAAAATAACATTTTGTATGTTTGTGTGTACATGTGTGTACATATGTGCCATCACTCATGTGTTATAAAGGTCACCACGTGGGACTCAGGTCAGACTCACCTGCAGGCTTTGGTGGCAAGTGCCGTTATGTACTGAACTGGCTCTCTGTTCCTAATAGCAGGTTTTTTTTTTTTTTTTAATTTCATATGTGATATTTTTAGTACAATTACATATGGAATAAAAATGATGTCTTGGGAAAATATCTTGTAGGGTCTGTCTTGTGGGGAAAGCCCCTCAGGGGGAAGACTAGCTAACATCCTCTTGTTCTTCAAAGTCCCTCTTTTCAGAATCTGAGAGTCTGTGAAATTCCATGATTACCTTTTCAAGATGTACAGATCCTGTATTTTTTTTCTGCACAACTATATTTAAGCACTGACGTAACTACTCAAGGACTTTGTATTTAGGGGAATCCCTTTGATCCCAAGTCTGTATCTAACATTTTTATGCATCCAAACTCATTCATGGTTCATTGTTGTTAGGAAGTTCCCTGCTCTTAAAGCTGAGTGGATAATGTGTTTTGATTCTAGGTGAGGAGACTGCTGTCTGGCAGGCCCTGACTCTGCTGGAAGAAGGCTTAACCCACAGCCCATCCAATGCTCAGTTCAAATTGCTGCTTGTTCGAATCTACTGCGTGCTGGGTGCATTTGAACCAGTGGTGGATCTTTACTCCAGCCTTGATGCTAAGCATATCCAGCACGACACCATTGGGTTGGTAGTATATACTCTGAATACTGAGCAGCCAGCTACATTACGCCTAGGAAGTTCACTTGCGTAGGCTGTAGCAGTGCAGGGCTGCAGACACTAGCCAGAACATGAGGCCTTGTATCTTGACTGCTTTGATTTAATTATAATGGTCAGATGCTTTCCCCAGAGACAGCGCCGGCTGTCATGCAAGGTGCTTGTGTGCTTCGGACTTTCTTTTGTGAACTCTATTCTACTCCCTTGCTGTTACCACTGACCCAACGCAGTTTGAATTTGAGTTTGAGTTTGGACTGTGTTATGTGGTTATTCGAATTTAGGAAGAGAATGTTGTGTTCTTTCCAGCTCTATGTTCCAGTTATTGTCAACGTGTAAGGAAAGAACTCTTGATTTTTGTTTAATTTGATCCCATGAGCAAGATCCTTCTGCTGGCGGGGTATTTTTTTTAATGGCCTGCTCTCTTCACCATAGTACCTTGGCATCTAGTGTTTGACAGTAGAGGGAGGTGACTAACGCTTTCTCTGGTCTTCCTCCCTAGCTACCTTCTGACCCGGTACGCTGCAGCCCTGGGTCAGTATGCTGCTGCCTCCCAGTCCTGTAACTTCGCACTCAGGTTTTTCCACTCCAACCAGAAAGATGTAAGTGAAACCCACTGATATTGTAGCTTGCTGCTGACTGCCTGGTTCAGAGTGCACCCCTAGGGTATAGCACAGCCCTGGCACCTGGCTCTTTAGACCACTAGGTAGAGGTATTAAATTTGGTCAGTGTACATGTCTATAATTGAATCCTTGCAAATGTACATTTCCATTGGGGCATTAACAGACTGAGCCTCACATCTCTCAGCTTTGTGTTTCACATGCTGTCCAGAGACTTCCCAAGATTGGAAGCACGGGTTTCCATGTTTGGGCCCACAGCCGCCCTTACTGCATTTAAGGGCCAGTAAGTTAGAGCTGCCCTGGGCAGAGTCGATCGAGGTGGGGTCTGCATGTAGTCTTCCCTGCTGCTCACTTGGTTAAAGTTCTTTCAGGGAATCCACATGCTCCCAGTTGATGGTCTTGCACAACTGGAGCAACACCAGGAGATAGTGTGCAGAGGAGGCGAGTCTTCAGTGGTCGCTGCTGTTCTTCTTGTGTGTGCCTAAGCCTCACTTCTTAGAGTCTGGCCAGGCCTGGCTTAGCCTGTAACCTATTTTCCTGGTCTCAGCTTCATCGAGCTTGGTGAGGAAGTTGCTATCTGGGACTCATCTTGACAAATACTCTTGAGTCTTGCGGTCTTTCCTTTAAAGTCACATCTGTCTTCCATGTGCGTCTTGAGACATGTTGGCGAATAAAGAAGCAGGGCAGACACACATCTGAGCAGTGTGTGTCAGCGCTGAGGTGTGATGCACGTCTGAGCAGTGCGTGTCTGCGCTGTAGTGTGAAGGAACAGAGGGTAGCTTTGATCCTAGAGAAGGTTGGCCTTGGCCTCGCCCACACCACCTCCTGTCTGTCTACGTGTCCTGTGGTAGTGTGCAGAGCTTCTCACTGAGGAGGGAGAAGAGGGTATCTGCAGCTAAGCCTGTGGCTTCAAAGGTGCTGCCTTCACCAAGAGACTGAAGCCTTGACACTGGGCTAAGTCTCCAGTGGACTAGCAGTTGAGAGACCTGTGACCACATGGCATATTCAAGGACGTGTGATTGCCATCTTTTCTTCGAGTAATTTATTAACTTAAAAGAATTGTTTCCTCAGCTTTCATTATTTTAGCTCTTCTTTCTGTATTTATAAGGAGGAGGTTAAAGACATTTTATTTATTTAAGGCTCTTAACATTTGAGACAGTGTCAGGTAGTGTAGGTGAGGCTAGCCTTAAGTGCTCTTTTTCCATCTTCTTCCCTGACCTCACAGGGATTGGTGTTTTGCTATAGTTGACTGTGACAGGAATCACTAATATAACTAAATACACACAATGTTGGGCCTGATAAATTACCATTTTATTAATCAGAGGATAATAATCCCCTCCTTGAAGTTTAACTGGGGCTGCTGCACCCGTTCTACAGTGGACCTTCTGTAAGGCAGAGGCAGCGACGGCGCCTGTGTCTGTAGTAAGGATACGGAGCCCTGCGCCTGCTGGAGGAGCTCTCTGCAAAGCCAAAGCATCCTGTTCGGCAACTTCCATTTGTTCTGGGGAGCCCCCAAATGCTTTTTCCCTTGGGCTACTATTTTATTTCATTTCCCAATTAGTTCTTTAACACAGCACTTCTTACATAGGCAATCTGCTGTTAGGTGGCTCCGTGCTGTGGGGTTGAAAGTTATCCTTAGATGGTCCCTCTGCTGTCTTATTAGGTGCCACTGTTATGTCTTTCCATTGCCAAAAGTCAGGTAGTTTTCAAAGCTCCCTTTGGGGGGACCGAGACATAAGGCCACCGTTAAGAGCATACTGGGTTTGCAGAGGGCCTGGGTCTACATCAGGTGAACCATGACTGTTTGTAACTCCAGGTCCAGGGGAGCCACCCAAACGCACATGGCAAAAATAAAAATAATAAGGATATTTAAATTTTTTCTTTGAAGTTTTTATTTTAGGTATTGGTCATCATTTAAGGTCTGATACCCATGTGTTTTGCTAATTTTCATAGCACCCAGGGTTCATTTCAGGGATTCTTCTGGTGTCTAACTGGCCTCACTGGTGCACAAAAGCATGGGATGCATGCTCTGGTCAGCAGTCTTTAGAGTGCCTATGGTGTCCGGTTTCGCTGTGTCCCATGAGGCACCAGGCCTCAGCAGGGATGATGTTCTCAGTCTCCTGTTCCCTGGGCCCTTGGCTAGCTCTGCAGAGCCACTGTACTGTACTGTGGCATTTGAGGAGGACTATCTCAAGCAGATGCAAAAAACTGCAGCCACCCCTGGCTTGTTCAGACGAGAGTTTTCCCCTGGTTGGCCTGTGTTTCTGTCCTGTAGAAGCTGTTGTCTGTTTTCTCAAGTGAAGTTCTGTGGGCTGCTCAAATACTGAGCTCCCACTCGAGGGAAGGCTGGGTCTCAGGTTGGAACTGCAGTCTGTCCGGAACCATCCAAGTCTTGTTTGCATCCTTGCTAGTCGGAAGTGTTTTCAAGCTGTAAGTTCCCATTGCAAGGGTTGGCAGTTAGCCCTGTTGTGTTTTCTAAGTTGGGGACTACAGGAGAGAAGTCTGTGATAAGTGTGGGCCTCTTGATGGGTGCGCCACTGTCCTCAGTCAAGCTGGCAGGCCATCCTACACCCGCAGGATCACACATAATCTTTTTAATTTTCTTGTGTCCGTCCGTCTTTAATCTCTCCAGATACTGCAGGCAAACAGCTGGCCGAGGTGTCCCCTGGGGGTTTAAAAGCCGCATCGAATGCAGTTGACTTAGCGCCCGTGGCGCAGCCCCACGGCCTGAAATGAACCCTGCGAGGCTGTGTATCAGAGGGTATGTTGTTGACTACTGGCCTATTTTTCTACTGGGCATTACTCAGGCATAGTGGAAATGGGGGCAGAGCAAGCAGGCGAGGACTAGGCAGGAGAGCAGCTTTTCTAGAAAGTGTCTTTAGGGCAGACATCAGCATTCAGCTAAACACTTCCCTTGACCCAAAGGGGTGATCTGTCTTCTGATCCTAGTGGCCTAGGCCCATCTGAAATGTTCTTCCCTGAGATTTGCTTCTGTTGCGCCAGGACTTTGTGTAGAACTCTCTATCTTGACTCTGTTCTGCAGCATTTCATCTGATTATTTTAATCTGTAGTTACAGTATACTTGGGAGCGTTCCCTTCCCTTGGTTGTCTAGGGCAACTGAGCAGTTTGTGTGCTCAGGAAACGTGGTTCTTGACGCCTTCCTCAGAGTCCATTATTAGATTCCTGTGCTGTCTCTTGTTTGGGTCTTCTGTCCTGCTGCAAAGGTCATCACCTTGTGTCTGTACCGAACTCAGAGAACCCACCTAGGAGCAGTGTCTTTCTGAAGGAGAGTGGTTTCATCTTGGGTGGGGTATGTTGTGTGAATATGGCATCTTTAGAATCTTTGAATATGGCACAGTTTGTCTTAGAAACAGAATTATACAATGTAAATTTCCTGTTGGAAGGACATTTGCCAAAGTCTTGGCTGTTGTGACAGAAGATCCTCTAGGTACAATTGTCATGAAAGACATGACTGCTGAGTCAGGACTGGAGATGGCAGCAGCTGCCTCAGGGCTAGCTGTATAGTAAAGGAGACATGGTCTCAGCTGCAGGGGAAAAGAGAAGGAATGTTCTTCGTGGCTGGGACTGCACTGTGTGGCTCAGGCCTTCAGAGACTAGGCAGCCTTGCTTCTCGGGTGAATGTTTAGGTTGCTGGCATGTGTTGCTTACATTGCCTGACCAAGGGAATATTTATACCAAGGTGATGTCTTTCCTTCTCAGACCTCAGAATACATTATTCAAGCTTACAAATATGGTGCATTTGAGAAGATCCCAGAGTTTATCGCTTTTAGGAACAGGCTGAATAATTCTCTCCACTTTGCCCAAGTACGCACTGAACGGATGCTGTTGGACCTTCTACTTGAAGCAAACATGTGAGTACCTGGTTGAGAGTCCAGGAGGGACTGAGGGACCAGACCTGATGCTCATGGTTGTCAGTAGCAGAGATAAGGGGAAATGGAGGACGGGAAGATAAGGGAGATACTAGAGCCTTGACCCCATCATAGAGAATGCTGGAGGGCTGTGGCTCAGATCCAGATGGTCCCTGGGGACCATCCCGGGGCACACCCACTCGATCCTGCTGGCTTTCACTTGCTGTGGAGTGAGATGCCATGACTTGGCTTGGTTCCATTTGCCCTCATGTGAGACCATGTTTTCTAAAGTAAATCCTTTCTTTCCAGGAAAAGAAAGTCCTGGCTAATGTTTTAATATCTGTATTGTTATAAAAATAAAATGTTAAGGTAGGGGAGACAGCTCAGTATGTAAAGCACTTATAGTGGGAATGTGAGGGCCTGAGCTCTGGTCCCCAACATCTATGTATAAATCAGGCACGGCGGTGCATGCCTGCAGTCTTTTGCTTGGCGGCACTGGCTGGCCAGCCTAGCACATGGTGAGGTCCAGGTTCAGGGAGAAAGCTCTCTTGAAACACAAGATAGCTAGAAACAGAGGGGAACACCTGATGTAGCCCTCTGGCCTCTATAGGCATATACAGTCTTGGCTGTCTGGCTCTCTCGCGCGCGTGCGCGCTCTCTCTCTCTCTGTGTCTTTCTGTCAAAATTCTAAGCAAACCTTTTGTATTACAGATCAATTAGCTTGGCAGAAAGTATCAAATCAATGAATCTGAGGCCAGAGGAAGATGATATTCCATGGGAAGATTTGCGAGACAACAGAGACTTGGATGTTTTCTTCAGCTGGGATCCAAAAGACAGGTAAGAGGAACTCAGCAGTGAGCGGTCGGGGTAAATCCAAACTTTAAAGAAAGATTCCTTTTTACACAAATACACGCTCAGCATTGGAATCAGTGAGCAGGTGCACAGCCTATCCCAGTCCGTGCTGGGACTGCCACCATTGGTCTGCCCATGGCGTGCTGCGTGAGCTCCAAGTGGATACGAGGCTTCACCACAGTGCAGTTCCTTAGGTGCTGCAGAGGAAGGCGAGATATCCTAAGTGATTCTGGCTTCCCTAACATCTCAGCCTGGCACATATAAAGGCTTTTTAATCTCTGTTAGTTTCTAATGGGTTATGGCAAATTGACAAATTGGTGTGTGTGTTTAGTGTGCAAATATGTGTGTGTGTGTGTGTACACAAGTACAAGGTTATTATTTTTTGAGCAATATAAAAGAGAAGTGTTTATAAGCTAGGCGTGATTGGTTGTTCATGCCTGGAGGCAGAGGCAGGCCAGAACTCCAGGGCAGTTAGGACAGCTAGGACTACATAGTTTATTCCCCGAGCCCCGAGGCCCCCCCCCCCCACACAAAAAAAAAAAAGAGGTGAAAATGCTTAACAATCGATGCCATGTTCTAAGCCTCACACAGACTTGAAGCCCAGGCGTGACGGGAACGGACAGACATGCCATGTGCTGCCCGTCTGCCCTCTTTGCAACATGTGGTCGAGCCAGGCCTCTGCTCGGCCTGTTTCCCGGGTGTTTTAGAGCTCCGTGCTCCCTCTGGCCCTGTGGAAGTGAGGTGGAAGGTGTGAACTTCAGCACCACATTTCACACTGGCGAGAATGAGTGGGGACGGGGGGCCCATGAGAAGGGTTGTGAGCGTGCCTGTTCACCGCTGCCGTCCCTAACCCTGCCAGGCTCCATGGCCTGCCTCCTTCACATGACCTCTCAGCATCTGTGACCACGCCTGTGGTCAGACTTCCTGTTCTTCTGAGTGTTGAGGGAATCGTTGGCAATTCCAGAGCAGTCTGCTAAGACCTGGGCTCACTCTGTGACACTGATCTGAATACTTCAGGTCTCTGGGTTCAGTTTATACATATGCTGGGTAAAGTTTTGTTTAAAACTTTCTCAGGGCCTGGGATGCTGATGCCCACCAGCGATCCCAGCACTTTTGAGAGTAGAGGCAGGTGGATCAGGAGTTCAAGGTCATTCCCAGCTACACAGCAAATAGCCTATGCTGTAAGAGGCCCAAGGTCAGAGAAACACCAAACTTTCTGCATCCTGTGATTGTTTGTGGAGCAGCTAGTCAGCCACAGAAGAGTTGCCCACTCTTCTTTATCCTGCCCACTTGAGCAACTCCTTCAGATGGCGATCCTATAGAGTGCCCTCTGCCCTCTGAGCACCTAGAGTAGAAGCAGTCTTCAAAGGAGTCAGAAGGGACCAACAGCTCAGTGGGTGAAGGGGCTTGCCACTAACTAGCCCAAGTTCAGTTCTTCAGACTTTCCTGATGAAAGGCCTCCATGCGTGTACCCCATACACCTACAAAGACAAAGCAGTGTTCATTTTTAAAGGGTACACTCTGGCGGACAGTGGTGGCACATGCCTGGAACCTCAGCGTTCAGGAGGCGAAGCTTTGAGAGTAGGTTCCAGGACAGCCAAGGCTACACAGAGAAACTCAGAAAGACCACACAAGCCACAGATGCTGATGTGGGGAGAGCCTGCTTCCCTGGGCGAGAGACGGGACACTGCTCTCTCCAGAACACGAGTGGGAAGTAAAAGGATGCAGCCACAGGCGTCCTGCGCAGGCTCAGCTGGTGTCTGCTAGATGCTGCCAGGCTGGAGCCTGACCCGCTGTCACTGCTGGAGTCTAGCACTGGGGAGGCAGAGATGCAGACAGCTCAGGAGTTCACGGTCATCTGTTTTAGCAAATTTGGGCCAGTTTGGGCTATATGAGACCCTATCTCAAAAAGAACAGGAAACGATTAAAGGCTCTCAATCGTCATTCCTGTTGACATCCTCTGTAACTAGGAGCTGCTCAGGTGAAGAGATGAGTGAGTGGCTGTGGACAGCAAGGCTGTGTGGGACTGTGGCTATTGCCTTGTATTTAGGTGACGTGTAAATGTACAGCCTTTCAGTGGGGAGTTTAAAATGCAACATATCATTTACTGTAACATGTCTGCACTAGAAAGCTAGGGCACAAACATGCAAGACCTGTGTGTGAGGGCCTTGAACACACTGATTTATTGGTTACCAAAACTACACTGAGTAAGCTGGCAGAGAGAGCCGCAAGGCAGTGTGTAGTTGCTGTCCTGCCCCCTGCGGCTCGTCCCAGCGAAGGGCATGCGCAGGGCCATGGGAAGTCTGGGGGCACTGATTGCTCTTCCCTCCATCCAAGAGGCGGCAGGAGGCAGCGGCCAGGAGGGAAGAGTATGACTGCGCAGTTGGTGCTGTTTCTGCTTAGGGCAATGGGTGATGAGTGTACAAGGTTTGTAGCAGCCGGTTCTGTCACACTCTGTTCAGCATACACTGAGCTTCCAGGCTCCCCGAAGACAAGATACTCACCAGTACTAATGGTGTGTTCATGGCCACAGAGGCTGCTCTTGCCTAAGTCGTGATTGGAGGCCACACTGCCAGGCATCGGCTGAAGGCTGACCGTGCAAATAGGTCCTTGTGCAGCCCACTGCAGCATTTACTATCACTAAAGAAAAGTGGCTCAGAGTTAGCACAGGCAGCCGGGTGCCGTCCACTCCTGTCTCAGGAAGAGAGCGGCCGCTTGATCTAAAGAGACTGCCTCAAAAAGAGATGGCACAAGTGCTCCCACCAATTTAAGATTTGGGGTATGTTTATATATTTGCATTTTTGGTGCTACTTAGAATCAGCCTGTGCCTTCTAAAGGGTAAAGGTGTCCTGTGCCATCGAGCTGAGCCCCGGGCAGTCATGCCTTTGTATAGGTGTGTATGGAGAGATCTGAAGGGTTTGGGGGAGCCGGCCTGTGGACTCTGGAGTCTGAGTAACTTGGCACTTGTACTGTCTGGCATCTGAACTTTTTTTGTATCATTCGGGTTTTAATCCTCAGAGCACATAGTCCTTGTGGGGAAGCAGCCTGTAGGTAAGGCTGCCGTACACAGCCTTCTCTTGTGAGGCAGGTGCTCATCAGATGCTTGGACTGAAGTCCCCGCGTGAAGGCAGGACCGGTACTTAGGTATCCTGACAGGGGAAGCCAACTGCTCAAAGCTTTGGAGGCTGCAGGCTGAGTAAAATGGACGGTCTGGGGATGTTTCTGTTTAAGGAATGTTTCTGAAGAGCATAAGAAACTCTCCTTGGAGGAGGAGACCATGTGGTTAAGAATCCGCTCCTTAACGCTGAGGCTGATCAGTGCACTTCCAAGTCTTACCCACCCTGCGGAGCCAAAGAACTCAGAGAAGATGTCAGAGAATGGTGTGTCCTCCCGGATCGACATCCTCCGCTTGCTCCTCCAACAGCTAGAAGTGGCCGTGGAGACGGGGAAGCGGTTTATTGAGAAGGAAATTCAGGTATCAATAAGTATTTGCTGTTGGAGGTTCAATAATTATCCCACCCACTGTTGGCATAACAGAGAAAGGGATGGAAAGTCTTGGGCCATGTCAGGGTATTGTTCTGTAAGGAAAAGCAAAATAGCTGTTAGGGATTTTTCTTTCCTTTTCCCTTTGAGATGGGGTCTTGGTGTATAATTCTAGATGGCCTTGAGTTCGAAGTCTTCCTGCCTCAGTGTTCGGACCACAGGCACACACCACCCCGCTCCACCAATACATAAGGCTTTTCCTTGTTACTATGGGAGTCAGTTATTGGCTTTCTGATGGATGGATTTCTGTTATGTTTTATCCAGTAGTTACAAGTCCTGGTTTCATACTTGGTGTGAATTAAGGATGTGGTTGTCTCTTTTTCCAGTACCCGTTCCTTGGGCCTGTCCCCACCAGGATGAGCAGGTTCTTCAGCTCCGGCTGCTGTCAGTGCCAGGTCCGCTCCTTCCATCTGGTCAGCGATGTGTTTGAGCTTGACACCAGTGGCTTGGGTAGGTATGCATGGGCACGTGTTTACTGGACCTTTACCATTAGGAACTTAGTAAGTGAGTAAAACTCAAACCCAGACATTCTCATCTACTGACGGGTCTGCAGTGCAGGCAGCATTAGCTGGCAGTCCTGCTGGAGAGCCTGAGACGGTCTGTGTCCAGAGCAGCAGCCATGGTCCTCTTGTGTCGGCACTTCTGCCTTTCTGCCTCCGTCCCTCAGTAGTGGGTTTAAATGTCTGCGTCTCAGGGAAAAGGCCCTGCCACGACTTGCTTGTTAGTATTGAGTTTACTGTTGCTTCTTTTTTTTTTTTATTATTTCAATTATTTTATTTTATTTTATTATGTTTATGGGTATTTTGCCATTGTGCAATTCTATACATAATTTGTATGTCTGGAGCCCTCTGGGCCAGAAAAGGGAGGGTCATATCCTTTGGAACTGAAGTTACAATTGTGAGTCACGGTGAGGGTATTAGGAATTGAACCTGGTTCTTCTAGCAGAGCAGCCAGGACTTACTCGTAACTGCTATCTCTCCAGCCCCAACATTTCGGGGTGTGTGTGTGTGTGTGTGTTGAGGTGTCTAGGGGAGGCTGGTGCCTATGGAGACCAGAGTTTTCAGCTCTGTTGGAGACGGGGATATGGGCCATTGTGAACATCCTGAAATGTGTGCTGGGAATTGACCTCAGGTCCTCTGCAAGAGCTGTACTCACTCCTGACTGCCTGGCCATCTCCCCAGGCCTGCCACTGTGGGTTCTTGTCACTTACGTGTTTGCTGACTCAGTCCGTGTGTGCCACGACCCTCATGGGGAGCTCACAGGACAACTGAGGACTCCGTTCTCTCCTTTTACCAGCGGTGTCTGGTGGATCACACTCAACTCTGATGACAGTGGCTTTCCTAGCCCACTGGGTTTTCAGCATAGCTTATGGACTAGGCTTGATCTCGGTCTGGCTGCCTCAGCGAACTGTATGCAGCCATGCCCGGTTTGCTGCTTTTTCTTTAAACTCAATGTTGATTTGCTTGTTTTTTAATTTTAGAGGGCACAGTGGATATACAGGAACGAGTAGAAAATAGTCTTACATCTTTACTAGAACTATTGAAAGGTAAGATTTGATTGTAGATTCCTGAATTGTGTTTGCGTGTCTGACAGTAGCTCAGTCTATAAAAATATATGTGGAAGGATTTGGAAATAATGAGCATTTTTTAATCTTAAAAATTATTTGTTACTCTTTAAAGTTAAGGGTGGTTGTTTCTTGTGTTTGAGATGGTCTTCCATGTGTGCTCCAGACTTACCTTAGCCCAAGATGGTTTTGACTTGATGATCTTCCTTCTTTACCCTGGTATTACAGGCATGCAACAGCATTATGCCTGAAAGTTAAACTTACACAGAAGTATTTGAAAACTATTATAAACGGGGATGTCAGTGGGTGTGATCTTACATAGACTCAGTTGGCCAGTTTCTTAACAGTGTGAAGCTAATAGTCTCAGTTGACATGGGTGAGTCTGTTTGTGGTTGTGTTTGGTGGGGGAGAGGTAGGCGTGTACGGGAGGGTGTCATGAACGTGCAGCGGCTGGAGACTGAGTGTCCTCTTACCTCATTCCACCTTATTCTCAGACGCAAGGCCACTCACTGAACCCACAGTGCCTTGATCTGACGAGTCTAGTGCTGCCCCAGGGACTCCCGCTGCGCCTCCCTCTCAGCTGGTGGCTGGGGGTGCCAGCACTTCATTCATTAACCAGGCCATCAGCTCCCAGCCCTGTGCAGATGCTCTCCTCCATGGCCCTCTGAACCTTTCAGGTCACAGTGCCACAGGGCTTCTAAACCAGGCTATAGTTTATGATAGCCTCTATTTCAGATCTCTTAGCTGATGGCCACACCCTAGCATTATAATTTTAAAGACTACTTTTCATATTTTGGAGACTATAGCATGTTAATTGTTAAGACTTTTTACTTTCTATGCCTTAAAGCTTTGGGGGAAGTTTTTTTTTTTTTGTGTGTGTTGTGGTGGTCCTGGGGAAGGTGTCTGAGACCAAGCGCAAGCTGACCACTGATACTCAGCTCCATTCCTGTCCCACTGCAGCTTTTTTATTTATTTGGGTTTTTTGTAGTTTCTGTTTTGAGACAGGGTCTCATTTTGTAGCTCTAGGCAGCTTGGAACTTAGCATGTAGACCAGGCTGGCCTCAAACTTAGAGATGCCTCTGACTTCCAGTGCCACCAGGCCCAACTTGGATTAAGTGTATATGTTACTTATTTTCAGATGCTACTTTCTAAACACATCAAAACTTACCCCCTTAGGTGTCTTCAGCACATGTAAAGGTGACCTGTTAGAAGTAACAGACGGGAATGTGAAGACTCAGCCTGCAGTCCTAGAGAACCTGGTCTTCTTCGTTGAGGTGTGTCCTCCTCCAGAGGCGTGGCCTCTGTGGACTCTTCTCCTCAGCAGAGCCTGGGCTTCACACCTGCACCTCACCCCTTGTCACTCATTATTTAGGACACTAGATGCCATTTTTGTCATTTTCTAAACTGGTTTCCTCTGCTATGCTTAGGGACAGCATCTGAGTGGTGTTCTTCCTCTGAGGTTCACCCTCCTTAGGCTTTGCTTGAGTTCATACTCCGTCTGTTTTACCAATTGCCTAGCATTCTGTGTTGTCAAGTATCTGGGGGATCATGAAAGACAATGTAGCTTCTTCCCATTTCCCTTTTTTGGAGTGTTAGTTACTGCGTAGTCAAGACTGGCCTTGAACTCTGAACTCTGCCACAGCCTCCTAAGGGTCATGGGCCTACGCCAGCACTCCTGACAGCAAAACTCGTTTTTGTTTTTTTTCTAGACAAGGTTTCTCTGTGTATCCCTGGCTGTCCTGGAACGCACTCTGTAAACCAGGCTGGCCTCGAACTCAGAAATCCGCCTGCCTCTGCCTCCCAAGTGCTGGGATTTTTTTTTTTTTTTTTTTTTTTAAGATTTATTTATTTTATCTCAGTACACTGAAGCTGTCTTCAGACACAGCAGAAGAGATCTCATTATAAATGGTTGTGAGCCACCATGTGGTTGCTAGGATTTGAACTCAGGACTTTCAGAAGAGCAGTCAGTGTTCTTAACGACTGAGCTGTCTCTCCTGCCCAAAAATGTTTTTTTGTTTGTTTGTTTTGTTTTGTTTTGTTTTATCAAGACAGGGTTTTTCTATATAGCTCTGGCTGTCCTGGAACTCACTCTGTAGATCAGGCTGGCTTCCCCTGCCTCTGCCTCCCAAGCACTGAGATTATAGCATGCGCCACCACTGCCCGGCCCAGCTCATATTCTTTGTTTAGATTTATGTGTATATTGTGTTCCTGTGTGAGTTCTTGTGTACCCTGTATACAAAGTACCTGTAGAAGGCCACAGCTGCCATGTGGGTGCTGGGCCCCAAACTCAGGTCTTCTGTAAGAGCAGCCAGCCCTCTTAACTGCAGAGCATTCCCCCTTCCAGTGGTGTGGAGAAGTCACTGAGCACACACCTACTCCCACAGTGTGGGACAAGAGCCAGCTGGATACTCAAGGGGACGTGTCCCACTACCCTGTGTGCAGTTCACACTGTGAGGAGCCCTTGGGACCCGCATGCTGGGAAGCAAAGGAATGCACAGATGCGCTCCTCTCCTTAGGGAAGGGAAATAAGATGAGTCTAGCAGAGTGGGAACCAGGAGGACGGATAATGAGCTCCACTGTTGGGGCAGCAAACTGCTGGGACAGATGTGAGGGGCACCTTCCAAGGAACAAGTGTCTGTTCGGCACATAGTCACAGCTGCCTGTCCTGGTTGGCTTCTGCATAACTGCCAGTGCTGTGACTTTGTCTAAACCTTTGTCTCTGGCAGCTATGTAGATGCTGGAATGTAATTTATACTGAAGAGTTTGCAAATTTCCTCTTTCAGACTATTTCTCTCGTCCTTTGGGTGTCCAGTTACTGTGAGAGTGTCTTGCGACCATACAAATTAAATATTCAGAAAAAGAAAAAGAAGAAAAAAGAAACCAGCATCATCATGGTAATAACAAAGAACGGCTTACAGCCTGGCACAACTACCTCTCCTTCCACTGTCCCCTGCATGTTGTTAGCCTTTTCACGTCTCTGAAGGCACCTTTCCTGCGGCCTTTTCTGAAAGGACTGTACTGTGTTGTCTGGGCTTGTCTTG
This sequence comes from Apodemus agrarius, assembly GCA_964023405.1. Lineage (NCBI taxonomy): Eukaryota > Metazoa > Chordata > Mammalia > Rodentia > Muridae > Apodemus > Apodemus agrarius. The sequence goes on from OZ030028.1 coordinate 11,775,488, forward strand.
ACTCTTGATCCTCGGTGTCCCCAGTAGCCAGGTCACAAGTATGTGTTGGTTTTAAGACAGACTCACCGTGTAAGTCAGCTGTCCCTGAACTTACATTGTCCCTGGCATTGTCCCTGCCACCGCCCCCAGGTCCATCCTTACAGTGAAAGTGGGAGAATAAAGGCTCCGTGAGGACCCTTCCCTCGGTCAGCCAAAGGACAGGCGGGTGTGTCCAGGGGCTGAGGTGGCAGCACTGCGTCATTCCTAACCGTCTGTTCACCCCACAGTGTATCCATCCACCCTGTGGTCACAGCCTCAGACACTGCATGCTGGGGAGTTCTCATCCCATGCCAGACAAACAGATGTTCGGAGGCTCTTTAACAGCTTTTCCCTTTTCCTCCCCCAGCCCCCGGTCTTCGCCAGTTTCCAAGACTATGTTACTGGGCTTCAGACTGTCATTTCCAATGCTGTGGATCATGTTAAAGGACTTGAAGCACATCTAATTGCACTTAAACTTGAGGAGCTCACATTAGAGGACACTTCTATCTCTCCGGTAAGAGATGATGCACAAGCAGTGTGCTGTGTACAGGCTGAAACTTTCCCCTGAGCACCAGTCAGTGGTCAGTTCATCATAGATTTTATACCTTGCCCAGCTTCTTATAAAATAGTTCTGTGTGCAAGCTGCTCAGGAAGACTTGCACATGTCTCTTGGTCTGGGGTGCACACCTGTCGGATCCCAGCCTGTGCCACGTGTGCCTACGTGAGTCCCCTGATGTCAGAATGGCTTCCCTCCCATGTTCTTTATGAACTGAAAATGCTGTGGGTGTTCTGCATGAGGTCACTGTAAACCGAGCGACTGATTCTCCAGCAAGACTACTGTTATTGTTTGTTTTGTAGGAAGAAAGAAAATTTTCAAGGACTGTGCAGGGAAAAGTCCAGAGCAGTTACCTGCACTCGCTACTGGAAATGGGAGAGCTGCTGAGAAAAAGACTTGAGACTACAAAAAAACTGAAAATTTAAGGAGTTATGAACCACAGGCACGAAGACTCCACAGCAGAAGACGACACGCCACCTTCCCCAGCAAAAACATCTGGCTGGCATCGTGCTAATCCAGAACTTCCTCACAAATGCATGAAGGACTTTGATCGTGAATTAATTTTTGAGGTATTAAATATATACAACAAATTAAATTATTGTATATAAACCAGAAGCAGGACCCTCATCTGGGTTTACCACTCTTTATACCTGTTCATACATACAGAACAGCAACAAGAGCTCCCCACTTCACTCCCATCTCCAGAAATGTCTGGGCTGGGTATTTCTGTACAAAAAGCAATAGAGAATAAGTACAGCATCGACCGCAGCAGGCAGGTCGCTATCCCATCATGCAGTGGGAGTTTGGGTTTGGTACTTCAGCCATGTGAGGCAAAAAGCAGGTGTAGGAGCAGACTCAGGAGCAGGACCCTTCCCTTACTGGCAGGTTCCCTGTGAGGGTCCCACAGAACCAGGACGGGTCCACAGCGGATCGGGTGAGCCGTAGCTGAGTGCAGGGCACCGCAGGGCACCACACACCACCACAGGTGCTCAGTTCTGGCTTCATAGCCCCAACAGCCAAGACACATCCCCAGCTCCACTCCTGGAGGAGCTCGGCCTCAGGGCAGCGAGCCCACCTTGAGGAGGAAGTATGAGCGCAGCCCGCCAGGAGCTCTGTAAGCTGCTGAGACCGCGCCCGTTGGTCGGCTAGGAAGGGTGAAGAGATGTTGAAGAGGTGGTGCACTGTCTGAGCAGGCAAGTCTGGTACTTGTGTTGTTGCTTTCGAGTCACATTCTGCAGCTGACTCAGGAGTCTCACGCAGATAACACATGCATAAATATGCTTGGCGGCTTTAGTGCTTTTAAGGGGGAGGTTTGGGGTGGAAGGAATTGTATATTATGGGCTTAACCTAGATTTTAAGTTTTAGATTGACATGTTTTACAATGGGCCTGATGTCGGTGTACTTTGCCGACACTTGGGAACTGCATCAGGATGTATTTACATTGTCCCCCGAGGCTGGAGGTCTGGTTCCTAGGCCTCCAGCTCAAGAGGCTGGTCTGAGAGAAGATGAGAACTGCTCTTGATGGTGTTGTGCCGAGCTCCCACAGCTCCTTCCGCGACTGTTTCCTGTCTGAATCTCCTCTCTTGCTTCTGTTCGTGTTCCCTGTCACTTGACCCCCGAGAGTCAGTAACTATAAGGTGAAAAAATGAATTTGGTGAGATTGGTCTTTCCCGTGTACTGCTCCAGCAGAGGTGGCAGACAGCAGCTAGAGGCCAGCTGGCAGGATCGGGGTGGCTCTGTCTGCACTCATCCTTTATCTCGACTGTCTTAAAGTCACAAATCAGCATAGTGGTTAACAATAATTTAAACTTGTAAGTACTACTTGTACAAACACTTTACTTGTAGGATGTGCTGGAGTTTACACCACAAAATCAAATTAGAGTATCACATGCTCCATCCCCAAAGAAAGGGCCTTTTTCAATAAGCTGGATTGGAAACCCTGATTTTGACTTGCCTTGAATACCAACTTGTGGTCTTGTTCTGTAGTTGTGGCCTGTTTCCCATGGAACTGGGTGGGCTTTTGCCTGTACTGCCCTGGCTCCTGGAATGTTTCTTGGGATATTCAAATTGTACTGTGTGCTCATGGTCATAGATGCTGTAAGTCAGCTGTCAGCTGACCTGATCAGTATGGACTCTATGGGCTGGCTATGGTCCTCAGGCATAGCTCCTTCCTCTAATGGTCTACGCAGTCGGTCTCCTGCCCCAACTGTAGGACCTCCACTGGTCTTAATAACAAATAATGTCATGTTGGGGGTTACACTTCCTGTTACTGATTTCTTACTAAATGTAGCATTTCAATCAGCTCTAATTCTTACATTTTGAGATAACTGTAAAAAGAATGAAATTATGAAATGGCCAATATCTTTTACCAGTCTGTTCTTTTGGAAGCTGTCATGCACTCTACATTGTGTACAGTACACTCTTACCTAGTGACAGCCTCCTCTCCCCACGCTTGTGTGTCATTCCAGCTAAGGGGAGTGCTCAGAGGCCCGCTGCTGCTGCTGTTCTGCTTTATATGGGTTTTGTTCTGTTTTGTTTTTGTGTGGTAAATTGATATTTAAAAAACAAAAAACTACAACAAAAACCACGACTACTGTTTACAGACTAAAAAAAAAAATCACTGCTTTTTATACTACTGAGATCCTAAGTCAAGACTTTGCAAAGCAAGAACTGGGTTCAAGTTATTCCTTGCTGTGGACGGAGAGTCCTCTGTAGTGTCTCCACATAATGGAGAGTGCACAAATCTAGGTGTGCTACCATCAATTTTGTATATTTTCATAATTTTAATTGTTCAAAATTGCATTATATTTTGCAGTCACCACGTTCAATCTGTATGTCTTTCATTTCAACTTTTTCAATACAAAAAAGGGGTTCAATTTATCTGCAGGTTTGTTGAGACTCTTCCTACTTTCTTATGTGATTTATTGGTATGGGAAATCTGCTCTTGAAAACTAAGTGCAGGTAGCAAGTCAGCTTTAACTGGACAGGCTGGTTTATATAAATGTTCTTATTTTAAGTTGGCACTTTTTCTGGTTCATTTTTGTTCAGTTTTAAAAGAGCTTCCAAAACTGCACCTCATCTCAATTCTGGACTAGCATCCCTAAATATGAGCTAGCATGGGACCCTCTTGTAGATCCAGCTTTTAAGAGGTGGAGACAGGAGGATCAGGTCAAAACCATGCTCAGCTCCTAGGAACAAATAAATGAAAATAAACAAAATCCAAAAGATTAAAGGTCAGAGCTAATGTTTTTGACATAACAGCTGAGAGTTGCACACTCCCATTATTAACTAGTGGGTCAGTCTGAGCAGGTGTCATGGGCCATACGTTAGTCACCGAGACACGAGGTCCTACTGGAAGCTGTGTGTCGAAGTATGTCAGAGTGTGTGCAGCTCTGAGTGAGTCAAGGGCAAAGGCTGCTCCTAGCAGAGCGCCCCGCAGTTCCTCCCGGGCAGTCTGCAGACACAGTGGGAGTGGTGACTGCTTTCCTCTCTGTCCTGACAGTACATGCCCTTAGCAGGATTTGCCTGCTTCTCTGGAAGGAACTAACCTTTTTTCCCCCTTCAGCAAAAAGATGAATGCTTGCCTGTTCTTAACCTTCCTGACATGGTGCAAATCTGCAGGTGCAATTACTGCCTTGTTGCCAAACTTACAGGACGAGTCCTACTGGAAGCTGTGTGCCATAGAACCGCTCATGAACGGTTCATGAACTCGTTCATAGAACGAACGAGTCATATAATCACACATTATTTGGGGTTACCCACTGCACATCATGCTCGGGGTGGGGGAACACAGCTTTATTCAACTCTCGCTTCTCTCTATTCCACAGACATTGCATGAGGCCCATATAAGAGTTAAAATTGAGATTGTTGATTTTGCAAGACAGGGCTTAGGGCTTCCCAGTACAGCCTTGGATTTCTCTGTCCTGCCCCACTCTGCCCTCCTGAATTAAAAAGTACCTCTTGACACTATTTAAGAAAATGTGCAGGTTCATTAGAATAAAATTCTTCATATTAGATGCAGTGTTTGCTGCTTCAGGTTACTGAGGAATTTCCTTAAACTGTATATAGCTGTTTAACCCTAAGAAGGGCTCTAGGTAGCCATCATTAGAGCCAGTGTTGCGGGACATAATCAGCTGCGTGCACAACGAGTGCAGCTGCATTTCCATGATATCGAAAATCTCAGAAGCATATTCAGCTTGAAATAGAAGACATGGTAATTTAGTCCTTCTGCCTCCTAGTTCCTCAAGTTAGAAACAGCTGCAGCTGGTCTGAGTCCATCCTGTAAGAGCTCAGGGGTAGACTGCCACCGTCCTGTTGCTATCACAAAAAAATGAAAGAGACCAGCCGGGCGGTGGTGGCGCACGCCTGTAATCCCAGCACTTGGGAGGCAGAGGCAGGCGGATTTCTGAGTTCGAGGCCAGCCTGGTCTACAGAGTGAGTTCCAGGATAGCCGGGGCAATACAGAGAAACCCTGTCTCAAAAAAAAAAAAAAAAAAAAAAAAAAAAAAAAAAGAAGAGACCAAAAGAGACAGCTCCTTTGCTCTTTAGATTTAACCTGGCCTAGATAGGTATATAAACCAGAACAGCTAAGGCAAGTCTGTGTGCTTCTGAAGCACCCACAGAGAGTCTAAAATAGATTACAACTAAAATTAGAACTAAAAATGACAACATTAGCAGCTAGAGAGATGGTTCAGTGGTTAGGAGCCCTCAACTCAGCACCTCCAACATGGCCCACAACCTTCTACTACTTTAGTTGCAGAGAATCCAGCACCCTCTTCTGGCCTCTATGGGCACTGCAGGTACACTGGATATACAAACATGCAGGCAACAAGCATTCAAGACACATACAAATTTAAAAAAAAAAAAAAAAAGATTAAAATACAAGTCTCTAGATCACATTCATTCCTGAGATGTAGATTCTGCACCATGAGCATGGGCCACTCTTGCGAGGCTGGTTCACATTGATGCCCTTAGCTACTGGGCTCTTTGCTTCTATTGAACACGGGGCTTTTCCTCTGCTTGGCTTCCAGATCACTCTGAAAGGCAGTCTGGTGGGAGGGGAGGTGCTTGAGCGGCTCACACTGTGCAAACCGTGTTGAGCAGGGCTGTGCCTGCCAGCCGGTGAGCTGCAGCTCCAGGGCATCTCATAGCAGGTGGGCAGCGTGGGGTTCAGGGCTGCAGGGCTCCAGGCCCCCCAAACCCGAGTCAGCTGCTGCCACTTGGCTTATCAAAAGCTGGTGTTGACCAAGCTTATAGCAAGTGATTTTGTTGGGAAGTAACTTCTATTTTACATGTTGAAATTAAAATGAAAGAACATTCATGTTATTTTGTTTGGACAGTACATTAGTAAAAGAAAATTTGCTTGCTCTGTAGAGAAACATGACACATCATGCCCCGCTTGCTCATTCGCATACGCTCAGAGTATAGACAGCACCCTGCACCTCACCATACATGGATGGCCATGGAAACACGCAAGGTGCCAGTACTAATCTGCCATTCCTTTTTCTTTTAATGACTTATTTTTATGTGCATCAGTTTTGCCTGCATGTATATCTGTGTGTGAGTTTCAACTTGGAAACAGATTACAGACAGTTGTAAGCCACCATGTGGGTGCTGGGAACTGAACCCGGGTGCCCTGGAAGAGCAGCCAGTGCCCTTAACTGCTGAGCCATGTCTCCAGGCCCCAAAAACTCGTGGAAAGCCGTGCCTTATGTAGGGAAGTCTTGGCAGAACAGAATGCACAGCAGCAGCTTAGACTCAGCTGAACTCTAACCGTAGGCCAAAAGCATTATCTGAGAAGAAAACCAGCTAACCAAAACAGACTTTTATTTGATCAGAATTACACTCCTCAGGGACCCAGGCAGTGCCTCCCTCTATAGCACCAACTCCGGCAGGGGCATTTCGCCAGCCGTCTTGGCTGAGCACACAGGCTCTCCACACACCCGCTCTCGGGATGTCCTAAGTACGGTCTCAGCAGCGTCAATGTCCAGGCATACTCTGGGCACAGGTTTGTGGCTCAGGACTGCTTTGCTCCACTGCCCCTTCCACCCCGCAGGGGTCCCAGTCAGCAGGTAGCTAGCTAGCTCTCCCTTCCCGCCCCAGCAAACCCTGGGCCCCGTCACAGCTCCTCCTTCTCGGCCCCCTTCCTGCGGAAGGCGGTCAGGATGTTCAGGCTCTTCTGCAGCTCCTCTTTCTTGCTGTCACTCATCCTGGTCTCAATCAGCTTACTGATCCGGGCCGTCTCCGAGGCCGGAAAGTCTTCACCTTGGTCCAAGATCTTCCCCATGATCTTCAGGTACTGGCTAGCCCACTTCTTGTCTGTCTCCTTCACAGCTGAGAGGCCATCCTGCCCCTGCTTCAAGATGGCTTGGCGGGCCTCTGCGCTGGAGGCCTTGATGAACTCCCCTGCCAGGGCATCGTATGCAGGCAGGCACCCGGGCATGCCCAGGTAGACCCCCTGCCCCTTTAGCCAGCGCTGGATGGCTCCAACCTTAACTGCCCCACTGTACAGGACAGGATTCTCAAAGTCCCCATCCCGGAAGAGGTAGAAGACCGGGTAGTTCTCTTTGTCCAGCTTGTACTTCTCACTCAGCTCCATGTTCAGCTTGTCACCGTAGTCTGCGAACAGAAAGCAGACATGAGGAGCCAGCAGAGCACTGCTACAGGGCCTGCTGAGAGGGGAAAACTCGAGGCTAAGGTGTAGTTATGTGAAGCTTTGCCAGAGACCTGGGTCTGAGTTCTCTTCCTTAGCTGTGTGGCTCTGCCCTGCCATTCAGTGATGCTTATCTTCCCTTGGTTTTGGTTTTTGTTTTTTGAGAGGACGGGGGCTGTCTTCTGAATATCAGGTCCATTACTTGCCAGAACCTGTGGGTGTTGTGAGTGCTCTGTCAAACTGTGACGCTGCAGGGAGACCACGGAGGGAACATCATGTGGAAGATGGAAGTGTTAAATATGAGGTGGTAGCTGACACCCATCTCTGTTCCAGGACAGCCTGGTCTACACAGAGAAACAAGAAAAGACAGAGTAGTAGTCTCCAGGCAAGATGCCAGTACTAAATCTGCCATTCCTTTTTCTTTTAATGACTTACATGTATGTGCATCAGTTTTGCCTGCATGTATATCTGTGTGAAGGGTTGGAAACAGATTACAGATGGTTGTGAGCCACCATGTGGGTGTTGGGAACTGAACCCAGGTCCCCTGGAAGAGTAGCCAGTGCCCTTAACTGCTGAGCCATGTCTCCCGTCCCCAAGGTCTGGCATTTAACTGCCCCACTAAGTCTTAAGCATCAAGCCATAGGTCTGTGATGCAGGTGACAGTCCCATAGTACTTCCTTAAGAGGTAGAAACAAAACTCGTGCAGGCTGCCATACAGCACACAGGGTCACTGTCCACCCCACTGCAGTTACTCTTCACCATGCTCTGAGGGAGGGAACTGACTGGAAACAGACAGTTGTCTAGCTGCCCTGGAGAAGTGTGCTAGCCAGCTAGCTCTACTGCCAGCAGACTACAGCTGGGAGGACACGGAAGGTCCTGGAGCTGCAGGCCTCACAGCTGAGGTACACCTTAGTCCTCGTGTGACAGTCGAGACGGGACTGTCACCACGAGGTGCTGGTGACCACAATTACTGAAACTGCCCTTCAGTTAGTGGTGGCTCGGGTTCATTCTAGCTAAACACCACAATGCAACACTGGCACAGAAACTGAAAGAAACGCAAGAGAAGGCATTCCTCCTGTCCTTCCTTACAAGGAGGGGTTTGGTTCTGAGGAAAGCTTCACCTGGGACAGGTGACGGTTTGGGGGAGGGGCTGGCTCTCTCCAGGCACCATCTGTAAGCTGCTCTGGGCCAGCACCTGCTGTGGCTCAGCCTGCTGCAGGCACCGGGTCCTGACACACCACACAACCAGTTTCCTCAGGGGAATGGTTCAGAGCATTATCTAGTGCCCCGCCGCAGACATCCTGGCCTTGTCCATACCTGAGATCCCCACCTCTGCCACCAAGAGGTCATCGCTGGAGGCCGAGTTCTCAGCCAGACGCTTGAACTCATCTTGCTTCTCTCCATAGGGGTACTGGGTGTCGAACTTCACCAAGACGAACTTGCTTTTAGGAATGACCTGAGGGCGCACAGAGCTGAGCCAGTCGGGTGTTTAGGGCCGTTGAGGGCTGACCCCCTTTCCCAAGGAAGCAAGCCTACACAGGAGACAGGCTGTCCCGGGCTCCAGTCACTAATTCCCGTAAGGCTTAGGGCATGCTTTCCTTACTGTGTGTCACACTAGGCATACGTTCCCACTAGCAAAAGCCTGCTGCAGGGCCCAGAAGTGGTTGTAACACGCCTCTAATCTAGCACCCAGGAAGCAGAGTTCCAGGACAGCCTGGTCTACTTAGAGAAACAGAAGAGTCATTCTAAACAGAGCTAACACCTTTGCTTTCGCTAAGGAGACTTATTCACGCTGTTGTTCTCCCCCCCGCATGTCTGCCATCCCAGGATGCCCTTCTCAATAAACACCAAACTACAAATCTGCTAAAGCAAATAGCTCTCCAAACCACTCTGGCTGCTTTGGCTGTGGAGGTCAGACATGGGTTAGAAATTTTATGTATATGACTGCTCTATCTGCATATAAACCTGCATGCCAGAAGAGGGCGTCTAAGGTCATTACAGATGGCTGTAATCCACCATAAGGTTTCTGGGACTTGAACTCGGGACCTCTGGAAGAGTAGCTTTTAACCACAGAGCCATCTCTCTAGCCTGAGGCCAGAATTTTAATTGTGGTAAAGTTAATTTAATGAAATAATGGTGCTTGTCTATAAACCTAGCACGCTGGACGTGATGGAGGTCAGCTGTACATGGGGAGGGCCCAGCCAGCTCCCAGGAATTAATGCTCCTTATCCACCATTAGTACGTAGCTGCCCAGAAGGAAGGAATACCTGTGCCCACTGGGCAGTTCCTCCCTATCCTCCTTGTAACCCGTCTCTGGTTTGTCTACTCGGAATCAGAGCCCTCTGGGTCTCATTTCTTTGCCACTACAGAGTTTTTTTGGTTTTTGGTTTTTCCGAGACGCCGCTACGTTTTTAAAACTTGTTTATGTTATAACGTGACAGTTCTTTCTTCCCTTTCTTGGAGTCAGGGTCTATGTAGTTCAGGCTAGCTTACACTGGTCCTTCTGTCTCAGCTTCCCAACGCTCAGGTGTGTGTCAGCACACCTTGCTTAGCGCGTTGGGTATTCTTCCCTCCAAGTAAGCCACACTATCCAGTAACAGGCTCTTGAGCTGTCCCCTCCTCCTCCTGTAGCTGGCACGGCCCTAAGTGTCCACACGTGTTGTGTTTGAGCACGCACATTCTACTCCAGCTGGCTTTAGTCAGCGGTTCTGCCTTCTCGTCTTCAACTTAAAATTACATGTGCATGTGCATCTGAGGACAGGTACCAGAGGAGGCCGGAAGGGGGCACCTGATCCCCTGGAGCTAGAGTTACAGACAGCTTTGAGCCACCTGACATGGGTGCCAGGAACTGAACTCATGTTCTCCGCAAGAGCAGTGTTTGCTGCTAGCCACTGAGCCAGTCTCCGGCCGCCTCCTCCAACCTTACATGCTTGTAATCCAGTGGTCACAAACTGTCATTTTAGTCACAGGCAAACACTGAAGATAAAGATCTTATGGTTTTACTTTTTTGTTTTGTTGAGACAGGGTTTCTCTGTGTAGCCCTGGCCGTCCTGGAACTCACTCTGTAGACCAGGCTGGCCTTGAACTCAGAAATTTGCCTGCCTCTGCCTCCCAAGTGCTGGGATTAAAGGTGTGCTCCACCACCGCCCGGCTGTGGTTTTACATTTTTAAGGATATTAACACTGCCTAGGGACATGAAAGAAGCCATGGGAACAGGTCACTGACACCAAAAAAATCCAGAGCTCCAAGGGCCCAGCAGCAGGAGAGAATGAAAATATAAATCAGAGCATCTCCCTGTGGCCCAGTAGCCTTGTTCCTGCTCAGCATCAGCTCCAACCGTTGCTGCGTGGGGCTTCTGGGTTCTCTCCTGCTTTCCTCTAACATTCAAGGCTCAGCTCAGTTTTCCCTCCTAGCGGACAGGACCATGCCAGTCACCTACGGCTTGATCCCTATAACACATTCGGTTATTTTCTATGCTTTCCATTAAAATGTGCATTTCTAAGAATAAGAAGCAAGCCTGTGATCTAGTGCATTTCTCAAGTCCCCGTGTCTGGCGTGTGGCTGTGAGCCAGGGCAGGTTGAAGCAGGGCGGTCTATCAAAAGCCCAGCATGGAATCCCTACCAAGAGGGCGTAATTAGTAATACAGGAAACCGGTAACCACCAGAAAGCTGAACAGTAGAAAGGAGATTATGGATAACAGGAGGTAGTAGTGGTGTTCTGTATGTGTGTTTGTGTGTGTGGGTGCCGTGGTGTGAATTGCGGTCAGAGGACAATTGGTGGTAGTCGGTTCTCTCCCCTGGCCTGTGGGTCCAGAGGATGGACCTCTGGCCATCAGGTTGGGGAAGCTTGCTGAGCCATCTCCTGGGCCCTTCACTGGCTTTAAGGCAAAGACATTATGTTTCCCAGACTGGCCTTGAACTTTTGACCTTTCTTCCTCTCCCAGTTGCAACACCATGCCTGGCTGAAATTCTTTATTCACTGATAATCTAAGAGCCCATTACATCCCAGGCACCATTCTAACTGAACACAGCAGCAAACAACACCGGGCCTCTCTAATGAGGTCTTCCAGTGATGGAGCCTGAGAAATCTGTTTTCATTTCTTTTTCACTAAATACAAAGAAGTAACAAGACAAAACAGCAGGAGGAGCCCTTTGTCTTTTAAGAGAGAACAGTTTAGAAGAGACTGGAGAGGACACCTGCTCACTCACATGTACACAGCCCATCTGGTAGGCTGTGTAGAGCCAGAAAAACACATCAGGCACTACAGGGCAGCGGTGGCACACGCCTTCAATCCCAGCACTAGGGAGAGGGAGAGGGAGAGGGGCAGAGGCAGGTAGATCTCTTGTGAGTTTCAGAAAGCTAGTTCCAGGACAACCAAAGTTACACAGAAAAACCCTGTCTCAAAAAGCCAAACTTGGGCTGGAGAGATGGCTCAGCGTTTAAGAGCACCAACTGCTCTTCCCAAAGTCCTGAGTTCAAATCCCAGCAACAACATGATGGCTCACAACCATCTGTAACGAGATCTGATACCCTTTTCTGGAGTGTCTGAAGACAGCTACAGTGTGCTTACATATAATAATAAATCTTTTTTAAAAAAAAAAAAAGCTAACCCCACCCCAATCAGATCTGGTACTTCATAAACGTGTAATCTCTGAAATACGAGTGACAAGCTGAAAAGGCAGTGATGAGCGCCCCAAGGGGCGCCAAGGAGAGCAACAGGACTGCTTTCTCCATCTGGGCAACCGAGGAAGCCAGGAAGGGATGAGAGAAGTTAACGTTTAACCTAAGAGAGCAGAGAGAGGTAACCTACTTCAAAGATGGCCAAGAATGTTGCAGTCACAAGGAGGCCACTGCAGATGGACTAGCTGCCGTGAGCTAGGGACAGTCAGAAGGCTTGTGCTGCCTGGAGCAGATTGGAACCGGGGCTAAATGGCTAGGAAATGAGATGCAATAAGGGACATTCCCTATAGGGCTTGCTACGCTATTCAATTAGAACCTCAAGGTGCTGCCAGGTGGCCTGTGTGGTTGAGACCGGGAGGGGAATGATGACACCCTCAGGGCAAGGAGGTCCTTAAAGATGGAGGAGCGAGCTGGGTGTGGTGGCGAACACCTTTAGTCCCAGCACTTGGGAGGCCTCCTGGGAGGCAGAGGCAGGTGGATTTCTGAGTTCGAGGCCAGCCTGGTCTATAGAGTGAGTTCCAGGACAGCCAGGGCTATACAGAGAAACCCTGCCTCAAAAAACAACAACAACAACAACAACAAAAACCAAAAAAAAAAAAAAACAACCAAAAAACAAAAACAAAAACAAAGTGAAAAAAGATGGAGGAGCAAATCTATGGTGCAAAATGTCCTTTTTATTCACACTTTGTGGTATTACTATATTGCTATATAGGGTTGAATGGATGATTAATTTATATATATATGTATATATATATATATATATATATATATATATATATATATATATATATATATCTTGGTTTATATGTGTAGGGTCCTAACAGCAACCCTTCCCGAAATAGCCCTGTCCAACCACTCGACACAGGCACCTTTAGAGTCCCCTTCTACATTTCAGTTCCCCATTCTAACAAAATAAGAAACTGACCACTTCTCTCCACGCTGAGCTAGTTCAATAGAGGAAGTGAGAAGCTTCTAGAGACATGCACGTGAAACTGGGTCCACAGAGGTCACTGCTTTCAGCCTGCAACATTTCCACCGTCCATTTACCCAGCCTTAGAAACCAAATTTTATAAATTAAAAAAAAACAAAAAACAAAAAAACAAAAAAAACTAAGATTGCTGAAGGTAGCGTACTTTCTTTCGTGCCTTGACCAGGTTTTGTTCATCTCGTTCTCAGCCCCCAAGATGCTCTCTACAGGTGGGTGACCTGCACCATTTTTTAACCCTTGCACTTTGTAGGGGTCCCAGTGCGGTCTGAACCTGGTTTGCACACTGCCAAGAACGCTACAATTCCATCCTCAGAGGAGCAGGCTCGCAAGCTTACGCAGAGTTCTCTAGGCCACCCCCACCCCATCAGTGAGCCGACCTCGCCCCGCCCTCCGGGCTTCCACTTGTGACTCGTGGATTGGATCTTCCCCGGCATTGTCTTTTTTCCCTATCGATAAAGGGAAGGGACACTTAGTTCCCATGACCGGGGCTGTAAGGCAAAAGGCAAGGATGCCGGGTGGTCAGGGTGCGCCCCTGCTCTGTCGACACTGGGCCTATGGGATGGCGGGATGTCTAGGGATGGTCCCTAAGGTCCGCCTGCTGCCACCCCTCGGGGTCCAACGTCCCCGCGGGCGCGCGCTCCCACGGGCGTCTATCTGCACCTGCGCATGACCCCGCCCTCCTTACCTTGTAGAAAGTGACTGTATCCAAGGGAAGGGCGCCCTTCGTGTGCAGGCCGCTGCCGCCGTGCGGAGCAAAGAGGAGCAGCAGGCCCAGGAGAACGGACAGCAGTGGGGAGAGAGAAACCGCGGCAGCCATCACGCCGGATCGTGGGAGCGGGAGACGGGCAAGCTACAGGCTGAGCGCTCCGAGTGGGCGGTCGCGTCACTGGAAGGGCCGTCCCGCCGGCGCGCATGAGCGCACGTGGCCACTCCGAGAGGCTCGGGCCGCCTCTTGGGTAGGAGGGGTAGGCCGTAGAAGGGCGGGGCAGAGAGAGGAGGCTGCGCGTGCGTAGTGGGCGAAGCTGCGGGCGGGGCGGGGCTGTCGCGCGTGCGCACTTCGCACTGCTCGCCTAGGCTGGGTTCCGCTGTGTTCTCGCGTGAGGAGAGGCGCGAGGCGCCGCTTCAACCATTGCCTCGTTCCCTTCACCTGCCTTGGAAGAAGACGTGGCGGCGTCCCTGCCTTCCCTGCGCTGGGCTGTCATGCGGTCGGCTGAGACCCGCCGCCTCCCTCGGTTAGTCAGCTGGTAGTCCCTGCCTTGTCCATGGAGGCCGCAGGCTGCGGCTCTGGTCGGGCCCGCGGGGCACTTAGGCAATGTGGCCTCCCACGTCCCAGAAGGTTGGGAAAAGGCCTGTTCGCCATCCCGCTTTCGGCCAGGTGTGGTAGGTGGCACAAGGCAGGAGGGTGACCAGACCAGGCTGGGCTCTTCCCTTTTCAGGGACTAGCTTCTGCCACGTTCTGATTGCCCGTGGGAATTCAGCACAGTGATAAAGGCTCGAAGGAATTGCTTAATGGAGAAGACAGGGCTCATGGCCAGCAGGCTGTGGGAGGCGACAGAGGCGGCGCAGGCCTTCAGTCCCAGTGCTAGCTAGGAAGACTGGCAGGCTGATCTCCGAGTTGGAATCCGAACCTGATCCACAAACTGTGTTCCAGGACTCGGTACACACCACGTATAAGTTCCATCCTCAGGCACCCGAGGGAAAAGCACATCTTTAATGACACCACTTTTAAGGCCAAGGGGTGGTGGACCTGAGTTCAAGGCCAGCGTGGTCTACAGCGTGAGTTCTAGGCCATTCAGAGTCAATGTGGATCTTGACAGAAACAACACAAAAAGCTGGGTGGGAAACACTTGCCAGTACTGAGGAGGTGAGGATCACGCCTAAATGGAGCCTAATAGAGTCAGCTTCAGACTTAGGGAAAGATTTTCAAAGAAAAATGTGCGAATGATTAATGAAGATAGGTGGGTCACTGGCCTCTCCATGCATATGAATGCACATTCTCACACACACACACACACACACACACACACACCTGTAGAATCATGAAAACAAGGCTAGACTATGTTGTGGGTTGTTTTTTTTTTTTTTTTTACTGTTACGTCTCAAACCCTGGGAAAAAAGGCTGAGGTGACTAACATCAGTGTGGACCTGGCCATGAGGTTCTCCCAGAATCTCTCAGGGTATGGCAGACATGCCCTGCTCCCTACCCTAAACTCCAGTCCAGGGGCTGGGATGCCCTTCCTCCAGCTGCCTTTCCCTATGTAATCCAGCCATTTAAGCTATGGCACTCTCCTGGTCAGTGTCTTGGCCCAGGCTGCCCCTCTTAGCCGGGACTCTTCCCCCTCTGTCCTCCCTTCCCCCTCTCTTCACATGTCTCACAGCCATGTTCACTCTGGGCCCTTCCAGATGCCTGACTCTGACTCTGCTCTCCCTTTTTATCTACAAGCTCCCTCCTCCATCCTGAGGAGCGGTCCTTCCACGGCTGTGCTTTTTACAGCTGCTGCCTTGTGACCGCCCCTCGAATAGACAGCTAGATGCCCTCCATTTGACCGGCCGTACCGACCTTGACATCTAGCACAGTGTGTACAAGCGTGACGCGCTGGCCATTCGGCCACAGTATGACATACATGGCTATGTCCTAAGAAATACCTGTAGGTCCTTTTTGAGTTGTGTGTGTGGCCTCTAGACTGGCATCTACCCAGTCAGTATTAAAATCTTTACTCCCGTCTCATGCCTTTCGCAATCACTGCAAAGGTATTTTCCGCCTTTGAAGATCCTGTATGACAAGCCGGTCCTGCTCACATGCATCAACACGGTGCCCAGGAGATACTTGGGAGCATGACTGCGAAAGGTGGGAAGCACTTGTGAAGCAATAGGAAGCAGGATGTGGTCGGGCACGCTGAGCACTGCGGATCTACGCAGAGGCACAAAACAATCTGTCACTAAGGGGTTCTCAGCCACCAGAGGCTTTTGCTGCAGTGTGGTCAGATTTGTGTAGGAAAACATCACATGAAAAATGGAGGCGAATGTGGCTGTAGTCCTAAGCCTTCCTGGGAAAGAGAGCTCTGGAGACCTGAGGACTGGAATAAGCAGGATCCTTGACATGGACTAAATCATGTACCTCAAATACACTATAATTGCATTTGGAGAGATAATTATAGTAATTACAGAAATAAAGCTAAATGAAATCCTTCAGGTGGGCCCCAATCCAGTGGGCCTGATGTCCCTTTAAGAAAAAGAGACTACGCCAGGTGGTGGTGGTGCACACCTGTAATCCCAGCACTCTGGGAAGTAGAGGCAGGCAGATTTCTGAATTCAAGGCCAGCCTGGGCTATACAGAGAAACCCTGTCTCGAAAAAAACAAAAACAAAACAAAAGCCGGGCAGTGGTGGCACACGCCTTTAATCCCAGCACTTGAGAGGCAGAGGCAGGTGGATTTCTGAGTTCGAGGCCAGCCTGATCTACAGAGTGAGTTCCAGGACAGCCAAGGCTGCACAGAGAAACCCTGTCTCAAAAAAAAAAAAAAAAGAAAGAAAGAAAGAAAGAAAAAGAAAAAAAAAGAAAAGAAAAGAAAAAGAAAAAAGAAAAAGAGACTACAGCTGGGCATGATGGCCAGAGCCTTTGATCTCAGCACTCAGGCTAAGGCAGGTGGGTCTACTTAGTTCCAGGTCAGCTGGGTTGTATAGTTTCTCACTATAAAAAAGAATAATGAATGAAGAGAATGTATCAGAAGGGAGAAGACTTGAGGCTGAGGGCAGTTGGGTATGTATTGCAGTATTTAAAGGAGGTGAGAGAAGTTAAAATCTGGCAATTCAGAAAGGCATACAGAGTCTGGTGGGAAGGAGAGGGGGCATGGATCTAGGAGGAGTTGGAGGAGGAGGGTAAATATGATCAAATGTACAAAATTCTCAAAGAACAAATAATACTTTTAAAAAAAAAAAAAAGACTGGGCGGTGGTGGTGTGCGCCTGTAATCCCAGCACTTGGGAGGCAGAGGCAGGTGGATTCCTGAGTTCGAAGCCAGCTTGGTCTACAGAGTGAGTTGCAGGACAGCCAGGACTATACAGAGAAACCTTGTCTCAAAAAACCAAAAAAATAAAAAATAAAAAAGAGCCTAAGTTGGGACTGGGTGGTAGCTGAGTAGTAGGCCTCAAGTGTGTGACTGAAGAAAAGGGAAATCAAGAAGCCTTTGCAGGAAGCCTGGACTTGGTGGCATACCCCTCGAACCCCAGAACTCTGAAGGAAGACGCAGATCTATGAGTCTAAGAACAGCCTGGGTAATAAAGCAAGATTCAAGCAAGTCAGGACTGCACATTGAGACCCTGTCTCAAACAAAAAGATCCTTTTGTAGAATAGAATTGGTAAGGCTTTGGTAAACAAATAGATTGAGGTAGAAAAACCATCTGAGCCTGCTCCAGCTTCCTCCGTTGTGTAGAATTGCTGCTTTCAGGCCGTGCAACACTTCAACCACACACTGAGGCTAAGTTCCGTGGAAACATGACAACATGGTCACACAAGTCAACAACTGCTGTCTGCTGGCACACCAGGATTATGAAGTGATAAATCATATGTGTGAATAAACAATGATCCCTGCCTGACTATCAAATCAAAGCAGAGACTATACACATGAACTGTTACATCAAGTATGACCCCTCATGTGGCACTGTACAGAGTACTGCTCCCCCCATCACCTGTCATGAGCCTTATCTAAGAAACTAAAGTGAAAGACTGTTCTGGAACTCCAACCAACGTGCAATCTCTCTATCCTGTGGGCCTCTGTCCGCTTCAGATCAACAATTGAAATGTCCAGACACCTGGGCCTATACTGACAACCCTTTAACAGCTGTGTCTGTGTCTAGTCAGACTTCTTTGTAGCCCCTACAGGGTTGAGATTGTATCAATTCGACTTCAGGAGAGCTTCCATGAACACTGCAACATCTGTAATTCTTGTGGCCATTCTGTAATTGGTATAAATATATCATTGTATGACAGGGTGATGTGTGATCTAAGAGTTAATACTATTCACTAATCTTGGCTTTAAAGGGCCTGTGATTGCTAGGATTTTGAACTCAAAATTACTTGTAAAGTTGCAGCCAATGAAACTGACATAGCTCTGAGAATGTATTTGCATAGGAGGAATTCCAGGTGCTGCTGGATATGACCTTAGGAGAGGAGAGGAAGTTTAACCTGCTTACTGGGCTACATGAGCTTCTTCGGTGGGGCAAATGGGAATACAGGGCTATGTGTGCTGGGACATGCAGGTCTGGGGAAGGGGAGAGTGATCCTACTCCTGCTGATCTCAGAAAGAGATTTCTGGGGTTTGGACATGTCTTGACCCCCGTTCTTGCTCCTGGCCCTACAGGAAGAAGGAACCTCAATTGAAGAATTGCCTCCATTAGATTGGCCTGTGGGTGTATCTGTATTTTCTTGATTGCTAATTGATGTAGGAGGTCCCAGTCTACCGTGGGCAGTTCCATTCCTGGGTAGGAGGGCCTGAGCTGTATAAAACAGTAGCTAGCTGTAAATGAGCCTGGCAGTGACCTGGTCAGAGGTGTGCCTTGATGGTTTCTGTTCAAGTTCTTAACTTCCCTAGATGATGCGCTGTAAAGTATAACATGAACTGAACCCCTCCATCTCAAATTGTCTTTGGTCATGATGTTTTTCACAGTGACAGAAAGCCAACTAATACACATTATAAAGAATTTAGCTAGCCTGGTCTACAGAGTAAGTTTCAGGACAGCCTGCGCTACAGAGAGAAACTCAGTCTCAAAAAACAATCATAAAAGAAGTTAGCACACCGGGTGTGGTGGCGCACGCCTGTAGTCCCAGCACTTGGGAGGCAGAGGCAGGTGGATTTCTGAGTTCGAGGCCAGCCTGGTCTACAGAGTGAGTTCCAGGACAGCCAGAGCTATAACAGAAAAAAACCCCGTCTCTTTCTTTCTTTCTTTCTTTCTTTCTTTCTTTCTTTCTTTCTTTCTTTCTTTTTGTTTGTTTTTCGAGACAGGGTTTCTCTGTGTAGCCCCTGGCTGTCCTGGAACTCACTCTGTAGACCAGGCTGGCCTCGAACTCCAAAATCCGCCTGCCTCTGCCTCCCAAGTGCTGGGATTACAGGCATGCGCCACCACACCCCGCTAAAAGCCCTGGAAAAAAAAAAAAAAAAGCGCTAAAAACCAAAAAAAAAAAAAAAAAAAAAAGTTAGCACTATAATTAATTATTGTATATATCCAATAAGTATTTGATATCAAAGATAGCAGGATCTAGTCTTTAGTAAATTTGAGACAAGGAACTCGATGTGTATATATTATATAAAACTATCTTTAAGCCGAACTGCCATCTTCAGGAATTCAGGTGTGCCCCCATCCAAAAGATGATCACAGCTGAGCTTGTTGACTGCTAACATTCCCTCCTAGAAGGAAGGATGGGAACTCCATAGCTCAGCCAAGGTCCAGCCACTCCTCCCAACCAGTTGTGTGCAATTCTGCCCAAATTGTACGTGGCCAGGGAGGAGCCCCAGTACACAGGCTGGGAAAGACTAGGAAGGAGGCTCCACCTGGCCAGCCACGGGCAAGCTGTCGTCCATGCTGGGTGCAGACCTGGGGTCACCAAGGCTCCTGATCGTAATTCTTCATGTATGCTTTGGAAGTAACCCTAATAAACCCACTGATTCCCCAGGGTAGACTTTGGTGGAATCAATCTTTGTTTTGTCATTAGAAACTTAAGGCAAGGGGAGAAGGCATTGTTTACATTTCTTCCACCCCAAGATGAGAATAGAGAATTCTATAGGTGTGTGTGTGTGTGTGTGTGTGTGTGTGTGTGTGTGTGTTTAGAAAGCTCAGAAGCAGTTCTGAGTTTACCTTAATAAAAGAGAAAATGAGCTACACAAATTGATAAGGTAGAAGAGCAGGCCTAGGGATGTACCTCAGTTGGTAGAGAGCTTTTCTAGTGTTCCACCTCTCGCACCGCGTAATCCCTGTGTGGCCCGCACCTGTGATCACAGTGCTGGGGAAGTAGAGAGTCAGAAGTTCAGGGTCATCCATGACCACGTAGCTAGTTTAAGATCAGCCTGGGATACAATGCATGGAACATTGTCGTAAAAATAATTTTTAAGACTTTAATCCTGGCACTTGGAAGGAAGAGTCAGAGGGAATCTGAGTTCAAGGCCAGCCTGGTCTACAGAGTGAGTTTCAGGACAGCCAGGGCTATACAGAGAAACCCTGTCTCAAAAAATCAAAATAACAACAACAACAATAATAATGGGGGGGTTGCTTCTGAATATGCTGGCTCAAGCCAACTCTGAGGAGAAAAGTGATGCTTTGGTCCCGAGGAGAGTGTGGGGGATGCAGAGGATTGCAAGCCTTCACGTGGGAAGCAGAAACAGTAAATTCTGGAAGTAAGCCCAGTGCAGGTGGGAAATTCCTGAACGGGACAAATACAGGAATGGATGCTTAGGCCCTAAAGCTTGGGGGGTCGAGTGCCTTAGCAGGAGGGAGTTTTCAAAATGGTAATATAGTTTAAAATTAAGAGAATGTGTCTTAAAAACTGTCTTAAGTCTGAGTTCAAGGCCAGCATGGTCTATAGAGTGAGTTCCAGGACAGCTACACAGAGAAACCCTGTCTTGAAAAAAACCAAAAAAACCAAAACCCAAACAAACAAACAAAAACTGTCTTAAGAACTTATGTCTTGCAATCAGTAAGGAACTATAAAGAAAATTGAAAATTCTTTATAAAATACTGATTTTTTTTTCAGATGTCCCTCACTTCTGAGTATATGAACTTGCTCTGTAAACCAGGTTGGCCTTAGAGTTCTGCCTGCCTCTGTCTCCAGAGTGCTGGGACTAAAGGTGTGTGCCACCACACCTGGCTGTCTTTGTGTTCTTAAAATGATGTTTGTTTTGTATTCATTGGGGTGTAAGCACAGCATCTGTGTGGAAGTCAAAGGACAATTTTAAGGAGTCAGTTCTTTCTACCATGTGGGTCCCAAGGCCCAAACTCAGGTCATCAGACTTGATAGCTGGTGCCCTAACCTGCTTAGCCTCCTCACCAGCCTGAGTCTTTGGGGTTCTTTGCTTGCTTGTTTGTTTGAGACAGGATCTCACTAGGTAGCCTAGACTAGTCTTGAACTAATGTTCCTCCTGCTTCACATTCCAAATACATTGCAGGAACACTGTGCCTCCACACTAGGTTCATACAGTTTTTTCCAGACCTAAAGCTTACAATATTCCACCTACCCTATTTGTGGGATCTTTTAATTTTCACGATGGAATCCTTTGAATGACAAATTTAAATTTTAAGTGGGAATAAAAGTTCTCAGGTTCTAAGTTACAGAACAGGACTAGGAAGGTAAAGAGAAAAAGGGAGGCAGCTGTGGCCCAGTGGATAAAGCCCTGGGCTTGTGAGCTTGCTGATGCTAGCTCAGCCCCCAGGCCCCAGGTAAAATGCACAAGATGCGCACTTGTGATCTAAGCAGGTGCAAAGTGGAGAGGCTCGCTGGACCTCGTCTACCCTAGTGGTTGCTTTGGTCAGGAACTCAAGATGGTAGACAGCAAACGTCGCTAACCTCTTGCCTCTACCGGCACCCCTTCCTACATGCCTGTACACACACATGCTTGTAAGCAGTCATAGAAATACATTTGTGGAAAGGACTAAAATGTTTAGCATAGATCTTTATTATACATAGAAACCACTTAAAAGTTGGCAGTTATTAACTACTATGATGCTGTCAGGCTGTATGCTGTGGCTCATGTGTGTAATTTGAGTACTCAGGAGGCAGAGGCAGAAGGATCCTTACAAATTTAAGGCCATCCTAGACACATAGCAAGTTCAGGCTAGGTAGGAGTTCAATTGCAGTGAGATCCTATTTCAAAACAACAAAAATACCAACAGCAACAAATCAGTATATATTCCTGTCAGAAGTGTAGTGAAATCTTGTTATATAGATTAATATGTAACATGTACGTCCATCATAGTCACTGAGGGCACATGCACCTGAACTGTGGCATACCCAAGCTCCCAGGTTCAATCCCAGAACCACACATGCAAATACACACCAATGAGCAGCAGGGCTTAAAAACAGAGAAGCAAAAACTGAGTATGACTGATTTCATTGAGTTTGAGATAGCCTTGTAGCAAAAAAAAGCAAAGTTATGTTTCCAAAGGGATTCCAAAGAAAAAGTGCATGTACACACACATGCATGCACATGCACACAGGCATATGTACACAGACACACGTGTATACCCAGGCACATGCACACACAGACATGTATATGTGCACACAGACATGTCCACACAGGCATACTCAGACTTGTCTATGTACACACAGGCACATGTACACATAGACATGTACATGTGTACATAGACATGTGCACACACAGGCATATATAGGCAGGTACATGTTCACAAAGGCACATGTACACACAGGCACATGCACACACAAGCACATGCACACATAGACATGCACATATGCAAACACAGGCACATGCACACACGGACATGTACATGCACACACAGACCCATACTCAACACAGGCATAGGCACATGCACACAGACACACATGTATGTACACAGACACATATGTACACAGAAACACATGTATGCATATATACAGGCACATACATGTGCATACACATGCATACTTGCACATGTACACAGACACAAATGTATGTACACACACAAGTATATATACACACACTCACATGTAGGAAAGTGGCATAGACACTTTAGGAATGTGCCAAAGGGAAAGGTTCTCTGAGGCTGATGGTCAGTAGGCTGTGCTCTGAACAATCTAACATTTGTCTTGAGAAACAAAGGAGCCTTTAGTCCAAGAGCATTTTCTTATCACTTGGTGACAGTCATTAGTCTCCACGCCCTTAGGACGTAGGCATCATTAGGGACCTCCAGATGCTCCCAAGAGTCTTTGCTGTGGGTCTGTGATGTGGGGTGCCTCCTAGTACTTGTTAAACAGTCACTAAAATCCCCACGAACTAGCCCCCGGCCTTCCACTCTACCTCTCCCTCCCTCTCTCGGACGTGAACTCCAGCCATGCAAGTGATTGCTAAAATACTCAAGAGCTGGGACATAGCTTAGTGCTCAGCATGCTTGTGTGACATTTGCCAGGCTCTGGGCTCAGTCCCCAGCACTTAGACACACAAGAGAGATGTTGTAGAACATGTGAACGTATAGTTAAAGCAATAGAGCCTTTGACTCCCTCTTCCCCGGCTCTGTCCGGCTCCCTCCACAGGCTGTCCACAAGCTCTTCTATACACTATTACCCTAGCCAGACTGTCCTTGGCACTCAGACCATTGCCCTCTGTGTTATATATAAGCTCCTGGAAGGCTCTGTCGAGACTTTATCTTTGTGTCTCCAATAACATGTTGATTTATATAAAATTGATTACACTTAAGTGTGCTGAGTAGATATATGATATAATAATATGTTAATGTTGAATATAACAAGCGTTTAATGACCTCTTCTTAATTTTCACTACTACTAAAATTTTAATTGAATGTGCCATCTTCCTTACCACTCTGTCTCCAAACAGGGACAAGGTTTAACAAGCCTCTGTTTTACTCCATTTCTTTCTCTTCTTTTCCCTGTTCCATTTCTCTTTTGCCAGTTTTTTTTTTATTATTATGAAAATACTCTCTACCTTTTATTGCTCCCGCCTTTTGCTTCACTTATTTATTCCCATCACAATTACTAACCCCCTTCAGGTCCCCCCCTTCGCCTCTGAAGAAGTGGGCCCCCGGGTGTGCCCCCAGCCTGGCACATCAGCTCTGCAGGCTTAGGCATCTTCTCTCACTCTGCCACATCTGTGCTGGGGGCCTCGTCCAGCCAGTGCATGCTCTTTGGTACAACTTGGTTTCTTCTGTCACCTGCTTCTTCTATTTTTGGTCTGTCCTTGGCCCTTCAGCCTCCTGCCCTTAAGGTACAGGGCAGGATTAGATGGGAGGAGCCCAGCTGAGGTAGGGGTGGAGCTGCCTGTCCAGAGCCTGACAGAGAAGGGCCGGGGCCTGGAGGGTCACTGCAGCTGAAGTCTTTATGGCCCTCCCACTGGAGACCAGCCGCCTGCAGGGCAGATGGGAGCCTGTAAGGTTAAAAGCTCCCCCACCCCCCATTCCTGCTCCCTCCGGGCCCTCTGTGCGCGTCTCACACCCGGTGGCTCTCTCCTTACTAATACCTTTCCCCTCTATCATTATTTCCCTCTGTCCCTGTCTTGTGAACCATGTCAGTCAGCCACACTTGGTCGTCTCTTCTGTCCTCCGTCCTCCTCAGAAGCTAGCCTCTCCTCTCGGTTTACTGCTTGTTCCTGGAGTTTCCTCAACTTCGCTTTCTTATTCAGTTTGCTCTGCTCACTGCTCTGTTTCCCTTAAGGTTTGAGTGTTTTATAAGGACTTAGGTTAAGGGCGGCCCAGGCCCTGCCTTCCACCCACAGGCCTGTTCAGATTCCACTCCTTGAAGGTCTGTGCTGAAGAGATGGTTAATAA
This sequence comes from Apodemus agrarius, assembly GCA_964023405.1. NCBI lineage: Eukaryota > Metazoa > Chordata > Mammalia > Rodentia > Muridae > Apodemus > Apodemus agrarius. The sequence continues at coordinate 11,799,862 of OZ030028.1, forward strand.
ACACCAAAAGGGAAATTAGGTTGAACATTAAATGTAAGAGACTGATTCCCCCCACCCCCTCTCTCCTTTAGCTTTTTCCTGCAATACAGTGGATACAGTTTGCCGTGGCTACTCTGAGGTATGTTTTTTTAAGTCTCATATCATATGACTGTTGAAATCTCATGACCACACTGGAGAGCTGCTCAGCTCTCCACAGATTCCTACTCCTGAAGATTGCATCTTACTTTTTAGTTAGAAATTCTTTCCTATGTTGATAGTTCCTGACTAGTAAATTCGGGGGGCCTGGGAAGATGTTTAGTGGATAGAGTGCTTGTTTCCTGAGCTTAAGAGCCCAAGTTGGGATCCCCAGCACCCACATGACAAGCCAGGTGTGTTGTTGCCAACCTATTAGCTTAGCTTTAGGAAGCAGGGATGGGGGTAGGGGCTAGCCAATCCAAGAATCTGAGAGCTTCAGGTTCACTGAGGGAGCACATCTCAAAAACTCAGGGGGAGCGTGATGGAGGCTGACACAGCCTCCCTCCTCTGACTGCTCACCCAGTGAACACAAGAGCAACAAGAACCGGATGGATAAAGGGAGGGAGGGAGGGCAGTCATCTGAAGTGAGCACTCGCTCAGACAGCCTGAGTCAGGCATTCCCTGCAACACCAAGTGTGCTGAATGCTGAAAGACAACATCTAATCCCAGCATTTGGGGACTAAGATCACTAAGTTTGACGCCAGCCTAGTCTACACAGCAGGTTCCAGGCCATCTGAGGCTACATCCTGAGAGACATTGGAATGGTAGTGAGAAGATGTGCATGGCCCAAAACAAGATGGCATGCAAATCTACCGAGTACTCTAAAAGTAAAAAACGTGTGGTATATTTTATATCAACTATGTTGATAAATGGTAAAAGAGTTTTATCATCATTGTGATGTAATGGTCATGGTCTGTCTCCCAGTGTTATAGGTTCCAGTTCACTCATCACCTACATCACGTTCCAGAGGCCACAAAAGTCTGCAGAGGTACGCCATCTCTTTCTGTTAAGTTTGACCTGTTAGTGACTTAGCCTTCAAAGTAAGTGCCAGGAAAGCACCAGCCTGTGCTGTGAATAAATTTATGTCGTACTAATAAAGTCCTCATTATTATAGATGGGATTGTTTTCCTGTCCATAGGCAGGACCATAGCTATAACCCTCAGTTACGTGACATTAGCTATAAATGTGGATCTCTTGGGGACTGTGAATCGTTAAGGATAAGGAAGCTGCTGTTTGAAGTCTGAGGCCAGAACGGGTGCTAAGTGTGCTAAGGCGCTCTCTCTCTCTCTCTCTCTCTCTCTCTCTCTCTCTCTCTCTCTCCTGTTTGTTTTGTTTTGAGACGAGGTATCTCTACATTATCAGTTCTCAAACTGTGGGTCATGACCCCTTTGGGGGAATCCATGACCCTTTCACAGGGTCATCAAAGACCATCTGCAAATCAGATACATTACTATTCATGACAGTGGCAAAGTTACAGTTATGAAGTAGCAATGAAATAATGTTATGATTCAGGGTCAGCACAGCATGAAGAGCTGTATTAAAGGGATCAGCATTAGGAAGCTTCAGAACCACTGGTCTTAGAGTCCTGGCTATCCTGGAATTCGCTCTGTAGACCAGGCTGGCTTCAGACTCACTGCGATCCTCCTGCCTCTGTCTCCAGAGTGCTGGGATTAAGGGTGTGCTGCACACCATGCCTGGCTTGGGTGAGCTTTCTGATCTTGACCTTGGGAGAACCACTGGAGTGCTCCAGAGGCACTTGAAGGCCTGTCCTCCTAAACAATTACAGTTCTGGTAAAATAAGTCCTTGCTAAGATAAACCACACCAAAATGTTCAAGTTAAAATCTTCCTGTTGGGTATGTAGAGACTCTGCCTCAAAATAACACACACACACACACACACACACACACACACACACACATACATGAAGTGGTGGCAAGAGTGGTCTACTTGCTAGCTCAATAAAGACCTTAAAAGACACGGAACAATTATTGCTGTAGTCAGGCAAAATAGTACAGAATTATCCACAGTGTGGTTGAATGTATAAGTGGAGAGCTTCTGATTTGGCCCATTACACATATGAGGAAACTGAGGCCCAAGTTGTATAGCAGGTAGCAGAGTAAGGCTTTTCAGAACAATTCTCTCAAGAGTTAAATAAATGTAGTATTATTATAGAGTAGGCATGTTTTCTTCAGTGCTTTAAACCCTGATATTTCTTTGTCAGTCTTGTGAACCCCAGGTAGTCTTGCTGTATTCTCAGTAGCTTCCCATTCTTGACTCTCCTGCCTCTGTCTGCTGAGTAGCAGGATCACCAGCTTGTTCTGCCACACCTGGTTAACACATTTCAGATTTCAAGTCAGCTTGTTAACTCCACAGGGAAATCTGCAGAGAAGAAAATGCATCTAATGTGCAGTCCATTTAGAGAGAACTGCCGCTTTATAGTATTCTACATTCATGACCACTGCACACTTCTCAGATCCTCTCTGGTGTGTCTCCATAAACATTTTACATTTGATATTTAGAATAATCAGAAAGATGCCAGTTGGTACACCTCTTTCATCCCAGAACTCAGGAGGCAAAGGCAGGCGGAGGCCAACCAGGGCTACAGAGTGAGACCCTATCTCAAAAAGAGCAAAATAGCAAGGAGTAAAATAGAATGATAAAAGACTATTGGAGCCAGGAGGTGGTGGCACACGCCTTTAATCCCAGCATTTGGGAGGCAGAGGCAGGCTGAGTTCGAGGCCAACCTGGTCTACAGAGTGAGTTCCAGGACAGCCAGGGCTACACAGAGAAACCCTGTCTCGAAAAAACAAAAACAAAAAGACTATTGGAAACAGGGGAGGCACAGAGATACTAAAGCAGTTGGGGGCTCAGGGATGTTCAGTGAGCAAGACCACATGCTGTGCGGGCCTGAGGCCCGAGTTCAGATTCTAGTGCTCAGGTAGAAGGCGGGGCTCGGCCATGTGCATGCCTGTACCACAGTACTGGGGTATCTGGGAACAAGAGCATCATGGGAGTTGCTGGTCGTCACCCTAATGTGGACTCAGTGAGGGACCCTGTCTTGACAAGTGAGGTGGAGATTGGAAGAGCAGGAATTCTCTCAGGCGTCCACGCACCACACACAGGAACATTCCTCCTCCAATATGAGCACACATGCAGACATGCTGTGCTTATACATAGAAGACTTCACCAGTGTAGCCAGAAGGCAGAGGCAGCACATCTACATATATATCTATATGTATATAGATATATGTGTGCATGCTAGTTTGATATGTATATGCTAATATGATATATATGTATATACACATATCATATTGGCATTCCCCCTCAACTCCGTCTGTAAACATACAGCTCATGACAGCATTGACCTGTAGCACTTACATTACACCTCCATTGTAAGGCTTTCATCTGTCTGCTCTATCTTCAGCCCTGTGACTGAGGAAGGAGTGTCCTGGGGGTGAGAACCCTCTTAGTCCAAGACACAGATGCCTTCCTATCTGGAGTCTTTCTTTACACTTTCCATAGTCAAACGATGGCAGAAGCCCTGGCAGAGTGACACCCAGTTTTTTATACTCAAAGCATAAAATGTAACGATAATTTATATGTTCTCCTAATTATATCACTAAACTAAATTAAGATTTTGTGGCTTTTGACAGATAAAGCCACTCTTGTATCTGAGTTTCTCTGACCTGCTCCTGGGGATTTGCTGGCTCGTAAAGGCACTTCTCTATGGAACTGCAGCAGCCCAAAAGGACAGCATCTGCTATAACCTACAGACCACTGGAGAGGTAAGCACCCCAGACTCAGCCAACACTTTACCATTCAGATCTAAGTACACTTCAGAGCAGACAGTGGAAACACAGACCCATTGTTTATTGTTACACTTTGATACAATAGCCTTTTTATCATTTTTAATTCTAAAAATAGCTACTGTGCTGGCTGTGGTGGCGCACGCCTTTAATCCCAGCACTTGGGAGGCAGAGGCAGGCGGATTTCTGAGTTCGAGGCCAGCCTGGTCTACAAAGTGAGTTCCAGGACAGCGAGAACTATAGAGAAACCCTGTCTCAAAAAACCAAAAAAAAAAAAAAAAAAAAAAGCTACTGCAAAGATGGACATTGTGCCTCATAATCCCAGCACTCAGGAGGCAGAGGCAGAGGCAGAGGCAGGATCTCTGTGAGTTAAAAGCCAGCTTAGGCCGGGCAGTGGTGGCGCATGCCTTTAATCCCAACACTTGGGAGGCAAAGGCAGGCAGATTTCTGAGTTCGAGGCCAGCCTGGTCTACAGAGTGAGTTCCAGGACAGCCAGGGTTACACAGAGAAACCCTGTCTCGAAAACAAACAAACAAACAAAAAGCCAGCTTAGTCTATCTAGTGAGTTCCAGGACAGACAGGGCTCCATAGAAAAACCTTGTCTCAAGAAGAAAATAATCAAAAGGAAAAAAAAGAAGGAAAGAAAAAAGAAAAAGAAAGAAAAACTACTGCCAAGCCTGAGCGATGATTCAGTGGGTAAAAGCACCTGCCACCAAGACAGGACTTCTGTTTAATACCCAGGACCCATGCAGTGGAGATAAAAAACTGATTCTCGCAAGTTGTCCACTGACTCTCTCTCTCTCTCTCTCTCTCTCTCTCTCTCTCTCTCTCTCTCTCTCTCACACACACACACACACACACACACACACACACATACACACACACACACACACAAACACACAGCCTGTGTGCACGTGTATGCTCGTGGGAACAATGAACAAATAAATAGAATTAAGTGGCTACTGCCATCAGCATGGTGCATGCCTGTCATCTAAGCAGTCAAGAGGCAGACATGAGAGGATCTGAAGTTCCAGACTCATTTGGGCCACACAGAAAAACACTTTCTTGCTGAGGTGACGGCATGCACCTTTAATCCTAGCATGCAGGAAGCAGAGGCAGATGGATTTCTGAATTTCAAGCCAGCCTGGCCTGTCTACAGAGTGAGTTCCAGGACAGCCAGCTCTACATACATAAATCCTGTCTCAAGAGAGAGGAGGGGAGGAGGAGGGGGAGAGAGAAGGGGAGAGAGAGGGAGAGACAGACAGAGACAGAGACAGAGACAGACATCCTTTCTAAAAAAAAAAAAAAAAAAATCCCAAAAAGTGAAGAGCCTTGGGTGCTGCTGGGCAAAACGAAACATTATTTCTAATAGAATTTTTGAAAACTCAGATGTACAACAAAACCCTGCCCACACACAGTCATATGAATTCATATATTACAGTAGTTTCCTTTGTATATGTTTTATAAAATAACAGATTAATGTTTTGGGGTTGTTTTGTTTTAAGACAGGGATTCTCTGGATAGCCTGGCTGTCGAACCTCACTCTGTAGACCAGGCTGGCCTTGAACTCACAAAGACCTGCCTGCCTCTGTCTCCTGAGTGCTGGCACTAAAGGCCTCTGCCACCATAGCTGGCTGAGGATTCCAGGATCACCTTGTTGTTCTCTTCTCTTCTCTTCTCTTCTCTTTTCTCTTCTCTTCTCTTCTCTTCTCTTCTCTTCTCTCTCTCTTTTCTTCTCTCTCTCTCTTTTGGAGTATGGGGCCTCTTTTTCTTTTAAAATTTATTAATTATTTTTTCTCATGTATATGGATTTTCTTTTGCCTATTTGTATGTATGTGCACTGTGTGTGTACTGTATGCCTGGTATCCAAGACAGCCAGAAAAAGGTATGTGGGTTTGGACCTGAAAGCTGGTCCACTATCTCTCCAGCCCTTCATTTAAATATTCTTTGTTTGTTTGTTTGAGATAGGGTTTCCCTATGTAGTCCTGGCTATTCTGGAACCAAACTAACACTCATTCTCTCTCTCTCTCTCTCTCTCTCTCTCTCTCTCTCTCTCTCTCTCTCTCTCTGTGTGTGTGTGTGTGTGTGTGTGTGTGTGTGTGTGTGTGTCTCATGCATGCACTATAGACCAGGCTAGCCTCAAACTCTGAGTCATTTAAGTACTGCTAACAACCACTGGCTCCTTTGATTTAAGATGGTGGTCTTCAGGCTCACTCCACAGTGGCGCTGGAGCCAGGAGTCCCTGTGCACGTGCTGTCGTCTAGCCACTGCTGTGTCTTGAGACGGCCGTTCTCTGCCAGAGTGCACAGCAGCACCCCAGGCTCCGGCATGTAGGGTCAGCTGGCTAGTTCTCACACTTACAGCGCTGGTTCACCTTCCATTTCATCGGGGTTGAATAGGGCGTGGTTTTTTTTTTTTTTTAAACACAGTTGTATATGTATAGTTAGCAGAGCATGGTAGCCTCAGGAATGTGAGCTAGAGGACAGCTCCTTCACATTGTAGCCGAGAGGTGCAGGGCTGGCAGGCACCAGCCTTTCTCCCTTTCCCTGCTCCTCCCATCCCTGCCCATTGTCTCAGTCACTGTCCTATCTCTGTGAAGAGACACAGTGACCACAGCAGCTCTTATAAAGGGAAGCATTTAACTGGGGCTGGCCTGCAGTGCAGGGGGTTAGTGCATCATCTGCATGCCGGGAGCAGGGTGGCACACAGGCAGACGCAGTGCTGAGAGGTAGCTGAGAGCTCTACATCTGGATTGGCAGGTAGCAAGAAGAGACAGTGACACTGGGCCTGAGATTCCTTGAGAGTTTGAAACCTTAAGGCCCACCCCAGTGACACACTTCCTCCAACAAGGCCACACCTCGTAATAGTGCCACTTTGTATGGGTTTATAGGTGCCAAACCCACCACACCTAGCTTCTTCAGGTTTGTCCCCCACCCCACCTCTCAGGAAGGCTGTGATACCTGAGATTCGGTTGTCCGAAGCTATCGCCTCAGTTCTCAAACTCTCTTACCGTGTACCACCCCGCCTGTCCCAGGACTCATCCAACTTTACAGAGCTGAGGTTTAGCCATGGGCCTGCCTCACACTGGGTTTTATGATGAACACAGCTATGACTGGTCTGGATTTTAGAATCAGAATTAGCCTACATGTCTTCTTCTGCTTTGTAGATGAGGAGCCACAACCCAGGGAGGCTAATTGACCCAGCCAAGATGATACCTCATTGCATGAGGCTGATACTTTGACTCTTAAACTCTTAACGCTACTCCAAAATATTTTCAAAAGCAACATTCCGGAAAAGAAAGGTACCAGTTTTTCATGAGTAATGTTCGTGGAACTTAAATTCCTTGAGAGGCAGGAGGTTGTTGGAGGGACACAGCAGAGGAGGATGCATGTTTTACATACATGTTTTAGGCAAGCAAACCCCTCTCCTTTCCACAGGTTCCCTAAACACCTCAGGACAGGGACACAAAGCACAGGCATCTCCTCAGTCTCTGAACCTGCCACACTGCCACACTCTTCCAAGAATCAGTCCGTCCAAGGGCCTGCTATTCCAAAAGGAGAACGCACACCATCCATTTTCTCCCCACAGGAAACCCTGCAGTGCTGTGCAGCCATAGTCTCTCCTGCTTCTGTGTCTCTAGTAGACTGCACTGAGGGTGTGGGGGTCTCAATTTAACCAAAGAATGAGCTCAGAGCCTCTCCCAGCCTGAGCTGCCAGCACAGGGTCTTCTCTGACGGGCAGGCTGAGCTCTAAGTAGGTCCCCATCGCCTCCTACAAAACAAAAGGCCAGAGCAGGAGGAGAGGGAGGCCAGGGACCCAGGCTACCCCACACGCTTGCTGTGACTGTCTGTGGGGCAGGTCCTTGGACTGGGGTTACGGTACCAGTCGGCTGGTTCTTGTCTGGTCCTGCTCTGAGCAGCTGCTTGGCCTACTCATCCTGGCTTTGGCCGTGTTTCAGTTTTGGGAGTCAGGGTACTTTACCCTTCTGGAGTCTCTCCACAAGGACACCAGAGCCTCCAAGTCCTAGGCGTCCATGTTTGGCTGTTATCACCACCTCCTCAGCTCCCTCCGGGAGAATACTTACTTTCTCCTGCGCTGTCCTCTGCATGGTCGGGACCTGGCCACTGCCTTGTGCTCGGTCTGAGTAAATTGCTACATTTCTGTCTGTCACTCTGACGCTCATTCATTACTATATCAAGTCCCATTTTTCTTGTTTGTTTTGTTCTGGTTTTGTTTTTGTTTTTGTTTTTGTTTTTTTGAGACAGGATTTCTTTATGTAGCCCTGGCTGTCCTGGAACTCACTTTGTAGACCAGGCTGGCCTCACAGAGATCCACTTGTCTCTGCCTCTCAACATTAAAGACATGCCCACCCCACCCCCACACACTGAATTTCCTTTTATTAGCTCATCTTTTTAACCTTTTAAAATAATTAGTGGTTGGGTCAAAGTTTATAGTTCACGTTTGAGCTTGCCAGAGTAGAAAGTCAAGTATTCTGACGTATGTTTGGCGTGCGCCTCTGTCTCCTACCGTGATGCTGTGTGTGGAGCTGGTCCCCAGCCTCCCTCAGCACTCGCGCTGGTTCCACGTGTGGAAACAGCGGCTTGTCCAGGGCTGTGCGACAGATAGGCACGCTGCGGAGCTCAGTGCCGTCTGGGCGTCATAATTTTATACAAAATACAAATACATTCCCTGGGAGGTGATACAGTGTCCCCAGCTTTGTGTTTTGCTGAATTAAGAACATTTTAAAAAGCTGGGTATGGTAACACTTGCTTTTAATCTCAGCACAGAGGAAGCAGAGGCAGGTGGATCTCTATGTGTTCAAGGACAGCTTTGTCCACAGAGCAAGTTCCAGGACAGCCCAGGCGGTTACACAAAAAGAAAACAAATTAAAAACAAATGTTATTTAAGTCTGTGAAATAAACAGTACTTGAGGAAAAAGAAACTTGGTAAAGTATGATCTCAAAGATAGGTTCTTGGTGCTGGGGAGATGGCTCAGTGGATGAGAGCACTTGTCCTTACAGATGACCTGGTTCCGTTCCCAGTACACACACACTGTGGTGCCCAACCTGTAAGTCCAGTTCCAAGGCTTCTGGCTTCCCAGGGACCAAACACAAGTATGTGGACACAGACTGAAGGCAAAACACACATACACATAAAAATCTCTAAATTTAGCATTGTTGTTGTACTGGTACAGCTCCGTTACCGGCCTGTAGGTGGCGCCCTTGGGCTAGGCTGCTTATGCTTCAGGAAGCCTCAGGCTCTTGATTTTTTACTTCTGGGCCATATGAATAGATGGACTTGGGTAGAAATTAGGTTGTTCCTCTTTTGTTTGTGTAGCTCAACCATGTGATCGTGCCCAAACCTGACTGAGATAATGGGAGTTGTTCACGGAGCCCAGAGCTGTGAAGACAGGCTTGGTCCAGCTTGAGTGCCTGGGTCCACTTCACCTGGAACACAGGAAGTCAACATTGACTCAGACCTGGTCCTCTGTACCGGATCTTACTAGGAAGGCGAGTGCTCAGAGAACCCAGCGATCAGGAGTAATTCTTGTTTTGATTAATAGGATATTTGGGGTTTGCTAAGGGTTATTGTCAACTCAGCTAGTCAGTGAACAGGCCCTTCTGGTGCCAGAGTCAAGTCTGGGTGAGGCCTCTTCTCTTCCTGCAGCATCTTTTCAGGAAAGATGCCGAGATGCTGAGGTGTCCTCATTGGACTGTCTGCTTGTTTGAAATTGTCCCCGGGGACAAGCCTAGGGTCAGGAACAGACTCTGTGTCTCCTCCCAAAGGGCAAGCCTGGGGTCAGGAACAGACTCGGTGTCTCCTCCCAAAGGGCAAGCCTGGGCTCAGGAACAGACTCGGTGTCTCCTCCCACAGACCCCAAGCCCTGCTGTGCTCTCCCCAGGCTTCTGTTTGGCAGGGACAAGCCCAGGGAATAATAACGACAGTGGCACAAATGGAGTTCTGAAGTGTTGGGTTCTGAAGTGTTTCCATTTCCTGAAAGAGCTAGCAAGCTAATGTAGAGATGCTGATTTGGGCTACTAATGCATGATGCTTGTGACATTCAGTTGAAGTTTAGAATGTTCAGCCACACGGTCCTGAACCAAAACTCCATTCTTTCAGACTGAACGCTGTGGCACACGGCACTTGGGCGGCAGAGTCAGGCAGATCTCTGACTTCGAGGCCAGCCTGCGCTACTGAGTAGGCTCCAGCACAGCCAGTTATATACACAGACCTTGTCTCGAAAACAAAACAGCGATGCTGGGTGGTAGGTGGTGGAAAACACCTTTAATCTCTGCATTATGGAGGCAGAGGCAGGTGGATCTCTGAGTTCAAGCCAGCCTAGTCTACTGAGTTCCAGGATAGACAGAGCTACACAGAGAAATCTGGTCTTGGGAAAAAAAAAGCCAGACAAACACCAAAAATAAAAACAAAACAAGCCGGGCAGTAGTGGCACATGCCTGTAGTCCCAGCACTTGGGAGGCAGAGCCAGGCGGATCTCTGAGTTCGAGGCCAGCCTGGTCTATAGAGTGAGTTCCAGGACAGCCAGGGCTATACAGAGAAACCCTGTCTCGAAAAATCACAAAAAAATTCTATATTTTATGCTTATTAGTTGTGTACTCTTTTTCTTATAAAGTCAAATTGTTATTGAAAGGATTTCACAGGTGTGATTTCATCACCATTTGCCAAGGCCACAAAAATTACAGATTCAGCAAGGTGGTCCTGACTCAACAGAGCTGATTCTTAGTCTAGTGGTCAGAGAGACCAGCTAAATGTTCTGACCCACTCTGCCTCAGTCAGACCTCCCTTACAAACAGAACTCCTTACTGTCAGCAGCCGGAGACTCAGAGAAGCCTGTGCTTCCAGCGGCACCAGAGTGATAATCTATGTTGTGTTTCTAAAACTTCCTCAGTCACACAAAGTCTGCTATAGATTGATTGCTAGCAAAATAGTACATAGAAAACCTATGGAAATCTGTTTTTGTTTGTTTTTTCTCTCAATACATTTATGTAAAACAGCAAATGAGAAACTGCATTCTAAAAGCCCTGGAGAGCAGGGTGGTGGTGGCGGGCCTTAAACCCCAGCACTCAGGAAGCAGAGGCAGGTGGATCTCTGAGTGTGGGGAAGATGTGGGTAGGTGACTCATTTCTCCTTGCCTGAGTTTAGGTTATTTTTTTTTTTGTTTTTTTTTGTTTTGTTTTGTTTTGTTTTTCAAGACAGGGTTTCTCTGTGTAGTCGTGGAACTCACTCTGTAGACCAGGCTAGCCTCAAACTCAGAAATCCGCCTTCCTCTGCCTCCCAAGTGCAGGGATTACAGGTGTGCGTCACCACTCCCGGCTAGGTTATTAATTTAATAGTAGAAGAAAAGTAGCTCCTGATGCTTGATGGGCCTTTCAAAAGCTCTTTTAAAATCTTTGCTTTTGACCTGGAGAGATGGCTCAGTGGTTTAGCTCACTGCTGCACTTCCAGAGGACCTGGGTTAAGTCCCAGCACCACGTGGGCAGCTTATGTCTGTCTGTAACTCCAGTTCCAGGGGATCTGACTCCTCCACACAGAACATACATGCAGCAGTACACTGATGCACAGTAAATAAATAAATCTTAAAGAAGGAGAAAGCTTCACTTGTCTTATAAAATCCGGACGAGATGTTAGCATGTGCTCTGCTGAAATGCAATTATTGTGAAGGCCCTCCTGCCTGCCTTCCTCAGGAAACCGAAATTAAATAATGTTTGCCTGGTGGGATTCTGAGTAATAAAGGTGACGGGTTTGATGAGTCTGACTCTTGTAAAAGACAAAGCAGGGCAACAGACATAATGATTCTCTTTGATACTGAAGATTGTGAACATTAACTATAACAATTCACGCTTTCTTCTTCTTCTTCTTCTTCTTCTTCTTCTTCTTCTTCTTCTTCGTCCTCTTCCTCCTCTTCCTCCTCCTCCTCCTCCTCCTCCTCCTCCTCCTCCTCCTCCTCCTCCTCCTCCTCCTCCTCCTCTTCTTCTTCTTCTTCTTCTTCTGACAGGGTTTCTCTGCGTAGCCCTGGCTGTCCTGGAACTCACTCTGTAGACCAGGCTGGCCTCGAACTCAGAAATCCGCCTGCCTCTGCCTCCCAAGTGCTGGGATTAAAGGTGTGCGCCACCACTGCCACTGCCCGCCACAATTCACGCTTCTGACACCGTTTTTTCAGGCTAATTGCAGATTAAGTATGAGAATTTAAAGGAAGGTTTAGTGTGTCTGGTTCAGGAATCTGTTTCATGATATCCTGGCTCCCTCTACTGGCCCTGAGTGAAATTACCTATTGGGTTTTTTTTTTGTTGCTGCTTTTTTTTTTTTTTTTAAAGATTTATTTATTTATTATATCTAAGTACACCATAGCTATCTTCAGACACTCCAGAAGAGGAGGTCAGATCTCATTATGGATGGTTGTGAGCCACCATGTGGTTGCTGGGGTTTGAACTCAGGACCTTTGGAAGAGCAGTCAGTGCTCTAAACCGCTGAGCCATCGCTCCAGCCCCTTGTTGCTTTTTAACATAGGATCTCACCTTAACACAGGCTAGAACAGAACTCAGTATGTATCCCAAGTAGTTTTTTTTTTTTGCATTTATAGCAATCTTCCAGTCTCAACTTCTCAAGTGTTGTGATTACAGACCTGAGCCATCTTACTGGCTTACTGTTTCCTTCCCCTCCCTCCACCTCCCCTCTTTTGGGTGTATGTCCATGAGTGAGTGTGCGTGAGTGTGAAGTATGTGTGTACATGGGATTTGAAATTAGGTTCTCTGCTTGCAGGGCAAACGCCCTTACCCACCGAGTCATCTTCTAACTCTCTTGGAACTTCTAGATCGGGTTCCATTCATGCAGCCCAACTGGCCTGGAATTTGTACTATATAGCCATGCAGGAGAAACCTGAAGTACTATGATTGATTTGATGCTATAAAGGATTCACTAAAAATTGCTTAGGAGAGCATTAAGTCACACAAATAGAATCTGTCTGCACTATGCCTAGAGAGGAATAAACAACCCTGACTTAGAGAAAACTGAACCACACCAACCCAAACTGAAATTCAGGGTTGCTGAGAAAGCCTCTTAATGTTGGTTTGCCAAGGCTGACCTCTGATGAGGTACCAATTCCAAAACAAAAGGAGATAACCCTGATTTACAACCAGCCAGTAGGCTCCTCCCCATATCAAAGAACTTATCTCCAACAGGCAGCTCAAGGGGTCAGCTCGAGGTCACTGCTGACAGTAGGTCTCAGGAGGACCCTGGGTAGTGACTGTTTGCCGAGAACAACTGTACTAGTGTCCTTAAGTGACTTTGCACTATCTTTGCTGTTTAATCTCACGTCTGCTGAAGAGGCCAGTCTTATAGTCCGCCATCTTTGTTTAAGTTGTTCAAAGTGGAACTGGAGGCCAGGACCTGGCAGAGGTTTAAAGATGGCCGTTTAGGTGGAGTTGCAAGCCTCAGGCCTGTGTAGGGCAGTAAGTAGTTTCTTCTCTAAAACTGCTCCTCTTTTCTGCATTAGTCAAAACCAGTCATGTGCTATTACTAAAGGGGTTTTGCTTTATCAGCCTCTAAGTGTGTTTAGGGATTTCTCTCTAAGAAAGTATATTAATTCTGTAACAGTCTGGGATAACCTTGAACTCACGACCATCCTGTCTCTGCTTCCCAAGTACTGGGACCACATGTTGGTAGGTATATACACTCACTGTTATATTAAGTTAACAATATAACCTGTTATATTAAGCTCATTAATTTTCTTTGGGTGGGTACATTTTTACCTTTATTTCTGTGGGTTTGAAACACCAAAGTGAGCCAGGCAGTGGTGGCGCACGCCTGTAATCCCAGCACTTGGGAGGCAGAGGCAGGCAGATTTCTGAGTTCGAGGCCAGCCTGGTCTACAGAGTGAGTTCCAGGACAGCCAGGACTACACAGAGAAACCCTGTCTTGAAAAACCTAAAAAAAAAAAAAAAAAAAATCACCAAAATGGCCTCACCCTCCTGCAGTATAGCCCTATGTTCATTCTTTCCTTTGCTTGTCATCAACTCACCTTTTCCTCTGCAGTGTAGACCCCAAAATGCACACCTCCCTAACCAATTTAGACACCATGACTCTCCTCAGACCTCATGTGGGTCATCCCATCACTCTTTGGAGCGCACAGGCAGTCAGATGCTTCCCTTCCTGTCGCCCTCACAACCTCTATTTCAGTCCACACTCTGGCCCTGTAAGCACTATCCTTCTGTGTTGTTTCAGTTCTTTTTCCTATATGGGTAAAATACTGTTTCCTAGAGTTACCTAAGCTAATTATATCTCTCTGTCTGTGTGTGCACGCACGGATACATGCATGTGCACAGGCATGCACTCATGCAATTGTATGAAAAGGTCAGAGGAAGATTGGCTGTCTCTATACTCAATGACTTATTCCTTGGGACAGGGCCTCTCATTTCCTTTGCAGTTAGTCATTCTGACTGGACTCACTGGACAGTGAGCTCCTGGGTTCACCTGTGTCTGTTCTCTCATGGAGCACGTGCAGCTGTGCCTGGATCCTTTTTGAAAATTACATTTCATTTGTGCCCATGTGTGCGTGTGTGCTTGTCCGTGTGTGTCTTTGTGTGTCAGTGTGTGTCCGTGTGTGTAAGTTCCAAGGATTACCAAGCTTGGCAGCAATTGGGCAGCAATCTGCCTGATGAGCCACCTCACTGGCCTCTGCTTGGCTTTCATCTGTAGGTCTGGGGATCGAACTGCCCTCATTTGGGTGTGGTAAACACTTTATCCAGTGAGCTGTCTCCCCAGCTCCAGGTTTTGCTTATGAGGCAGAAATGTAAATCCTGTTACCTTAATGTAACATGTAGTCATTCCCTCCATGGTGTCATGTGGATTCTGTGCTGTCCTATGAATTAGCTCCTTTGTTCCTTTAATAGATACATTTTATTTGTATTAGTGTTTGTGCATACACAGACACACACACACACACACACACACACACACACACGCACGCACATACGCATGAGGCTGCCTATACAGTTCGGAAGAGGGCATCAGATCAGCTAGAGCCAGAGTTACAGACAATAGTGAGCTGCCTGATATGGGTGATAGTAACTTAAGTCCCCTGCAAAAGAAGCTTTTTAACTAAGTTATCTCTCCAGTTCCTGTAAGTTTTTTCCCCCTAAATGTCATTACATTTATTTTATTTGCTTATTTTACCTATCTAAGTTTATGAGCCATGGTGTGTGTGTGTGTGTGTGTGTGTGTGTGTGTGTGTGTGTGTAGGTAAGAGGACAACTTGCAAGAATCAATTCTCCCGCTTTATAATCCAAAATTCAGCTCTGATATCAGGGTTGTAGTAACTGCCTTTCCTTGCTGAGTCATTGCTCTGAGTGAGTACCTGATTTTTATTCCTTTTTTATTTTTTTCTCGAGACAGGGTTTCTCTGTGTAGCCCTGGCTGTCCTGGAACTCACTCTGTAGACCAGGCTGGCCTCGAACTCAGAAATCCACCTGCCTCTGGGATTAAAGGCGTGCGCCACCACCGCCGCGCGGCCGAGTGCCTGATTTTTTTGAACGTCTTTTAGACATCACTGCTGGGGAAATATTGTTTGACAGAGGACTTGCTTGGCATGGATGAAGCCCTGAGTTCAGTCCTAGCACTCCATAAACTTGGAGTGGTGCAGAAGCTTGGGAGGCAAGGCAGAAGGATCTGCGTTAAATCAAGAGGCGTTCCTGGTCTACAGAGTGAGCTCTAGGACAGCCTCTGGAGGTTTCAGGGTTACAGCTCTTCTAGAAAGCAGTTCTCTAAGACGGCAGACAATGAAACAACTTGTGCATGTGCACTCTATTTGGGGTGAGATATAGGGGTTCTTCTTAGGGTGACATTTCATTAGATGAGGCCTAACATTCTGGGGACACCTCATTTTCATGGAGAGGCATTCCAGGAAGTTGAACCTATAATTTCGCCAAGAATTATGTGACATTCCTCAGGTAGAAGATTGGGGTCAGGCTCCCTAGATGAGAGGGATGAGAGCAGAGGAAGCCCCCTAAGAGCAGGGAGCCCTCCGTTTTGCACCAAGTTCAGGAAAGCTGTCTAGCCATGGTAGATTACGGCCTTTAGCAGTGAGGTGAACACATGAAAACAACAAACCAATTGAAAATCACAGTAGAAAAGGATTCCCGAAAGTGGGATGGTTAGGTGGGAGGGGTGGGTGTCTGTGGTTCTGAACAGTCCGTGAGGTGAGCTGAAGCTGGGTGGGTAGGGATGCGTACCTCACCTGAGAATATCGGATTGAGGAAGCCGGCATGGGACACTGACGATGGTCATGTGGCTTTCACCTAGATTTTCTACCTTGCCTCACTCCTCTACACCGTCCATTACATCTGGTGTCTGTACACAGAGCTGAGGAGGAAGCACGACCAGAGCCAGCGGAGCAGAGCTGTGCAGGTAAAGCACCGTGCGTGCGGCATCCCACCCGCCCGCTCCGAGGTGCTCCTGAGCCAGAGTGGGTGAGGAAGCTGGAGCTGGCTGTCCACAGTACATGCTCACCGCTCCCGTCTCTTCACATCGCCTCCTGCTCCCCCTTACCACACCAAGGAAGGTGGGGCTGCTGTGTGTCTCAAGACAGGGTTTCTCTTCGTAGCTGTGACTATCCTGAAACTGAATCTATAGACCAGGCTGGCCTTGGAACTCACAGAGATTGGCCTGCTTCAGCCTCCCAAATGCTGGGAGGAAAGGCATGTGCTACCACACCTGGCTCCCACAAAAGGTTTTTTTTTGTTGTTTTTTTTTTTTTTTTTTTTTTTTTTTTTTTTTTTTTTTTTTTTTTTGGTTTTTCGAGACAGGGTTTCTCTGTATAGTTCTGGCTGTCCTGGAACTCACTCTGTAGACCAGGCTGGCCTCAAACTCAGAAATCCGCCTGCCTCTGCCTCCCAAGTGCTGGGATTAAAGGCGTGCGCCACCACGCCCGGCTCCCACAAAAGGTTTTAACACAGGAGCTCTGCTGGCTGACTGCCATTCCTGCTGAGCTTGATTCAGTAAGGGACATCTTAGGCTCTGTGTAGCCCACCATGTCACTAATACAGGTCAGGGCACGCGCTGTATCTGCTG
The DNA here is from genome assembly GCA_964023405.1 of Apodemus agrarius. NCBI lineage: Eukaryota > Metazoa > Chordata > Mammalia > Rodentia > Muridae > Apodemus > Apodemus agrarius. The sequence continues at coordinate 11,816,770 of OZ030028.1, forward strand.
ACTCGGGTTTCAGGGTGACAGATGTCAGAGCGTGTTCTGCCCTGAGGCGTGTTTTTTAGTCTGTGTGTGAGTGACAGCTGTTGGTTCACAGAAAGGCAGAAGGATGCTTCTATGACAGTCAGAAGCCAGCAAGCATCCCAAGAGCACTTGTCACTGTCCAGAGTTACAGGATAAGAGAGAGGGCCGAGCCTAAGTGTGTTCTTTAGTGTGTGTGTTTCACATAGCACACAGCCCACCCGTTCTGAGTATGAGGATCCACATCGTGGCAAATTAGTCAAGTTGCACAGTCTTCATATCCACTCCAGGATGTTTCCTTCCCCAGCGGAATCTCTCATGATAGTTACCATTAAGTCCTCTCCATCCTCTGCTGGAGGCAGTCTACAGACCTGCTTCTGGGCCCTGCATGTAACAGTGATGCTGGATGTGTGTGCCTGTGTGCGTGTGCATGTGTGTTGGCTTTCACTTACCATGGCACGCTTAGTTATTTGTTTTTATGATAGAGAGGAAAGTCTTCACTGTAGATATGAGGGAGAGTACAGCCCGAGTCCAGAAAAGGGAAAGAAAGCAGTAGATTAAACATGGCCAGCAGAATGGAAGGGCCGCAGTGGGGGAGCTGTGGGGGAGACGAAGAGGGAGAGGGACAGGGAGAGGGAGAGGGCGGGCCCAGGTGGTGCATAGAACACATTGCCGCACAGTGCTTTTAAAGATCATATATTCTTACTGTAGAAATAATTCATTCTTTTTTACTTCACTCTTTATATTCATTATATACTACATTGAGTGTCTTACTTTTTCACCCCAATTTTTTTTTGAGACAGTATCTCAAGTAGGTGTTGCTGGCTTTGAATGGGCCACAGGTGGTTTGGGCTTCTGACCCTTCTGGCTGCACCTCCCAGGTGCTGGAATTATATATGTGGGGCCCAGACTAAAGTTTCTTACCTGTAATGCTTTGAGAATATCACTGGTTCTGACAAGTGACATATTTGTTGTTTCTCAGTTTTTATTTTTAAGTATCTTTACATTTTTAAATCGTTGTTTTGTTTTGGAGACAGCGTCTCTCTGTAGCCCTGATTCCCTGGCACTCACCGTGTGCAGTCAGGCCTCAACCTCAGCCTCTCAGAGCCCCGGCTGCCTCTGCCTCCTGAATGTTGGGACTAAAGGCGTGCGCCACACTTACTTCAATCTTTTTGTTGTTTTGTTTTTGAAACAGGATTCCATGTAGCCTAGACTGATCCCACTAGATATTGACCTTCTAATCTTGCCTCTACTTCCTGAGTAATAGGACTATATAGTGTGTACTACTAAGCCAGGTTTATGTGAAGCTGGAATTGGCCCCAGGGTTCCTAGAATGTTAAGCAACTGCTTTACCAACAAAACACAGGTTCCATTTTAACTTTTATTAAATTTTCTAATCTCAAATCTGCAAAATTCATTATTTTATGGGTTTTTTTTTAAAGTAAACTTTTGTTAAGAATGTGATATAAACAATCTAGAAAGCCCCTTTACCTTTTCCCTTGAACCTGCATATGCTTCTCCAACTTAGGAAAGTATCGCAGTGAACACAGGAACCGCTCAGTAAGTGCTTGCTGTGTGAGTGAGTGGGAGGACCTGTGGTGTAAGAGCATTAGTGACGCTCAGAGCCCTTGGTGACTCGTTCCTGCTGCACTGAGTGTGGAAGTGAACGCAGTTCTCCGCAGTCCTTTAAGAGGCAGGCCAGATCTGAAACCTCTGCTGCACCCCCTCTGTCTTCTGTCCCCAGTCCGTCTGACACTGACTCTGACGCTGTCCTAGGTCTGTCTGTCCCACACACAGAGCTCTGCTCTGCTTTTGTTGAATGGTACAGAAGGCATTGTGGGGAGAGACACAAGTGCTTTAGAGAATCTTTTTTTTTTTTTTTTTTTTTTTTGGTTTTTCGAGACAGGGTTTCTCTGTGTAGTCCTGGCTGTCTTGGAACTCACTCTGTAGACCAGGCTGGCCTCGAACTCAGAAATCCACCTGCCTCTGCCTCCCAAGTGCTGGGATTACAGGTGTGCACCACCACACTCGGCACTGCTTTAGAGAATCTTAACAGAGTTTCAAAGGAATGAAGTCACTATCTCCAGGTGACCAGAGAATAAACATTATTGTGTATCAACTAACTTCCAAATGTTGAGTTCATGAATATGAATATGGTGAATGCTAACTTTAGAAGGTTGCTTTCAACCTCTACATATTCTGCTTTCAGCAAACAATACATGTGCATTGTTCTGGGGCAATTCTCAGTTCTACAGCCTTGGGCACATCATCTCTCATGTTGTGTTTGTTTGAAAGCCAGGCTGGCTCACAACTCACTGTGTAGGCAAGACAATTAGGCCTCAAGTTTTTATCTTAAGTATTAATCTGTGTAACCCCTGGTGCCAACTTCCAGCACCAAGATGCTGTGCTCTGTGGAAATGTCATCTAACCAGCTGAAGAGAGTCATTTAAAGGTGTGCACTCTCAAAGAAGGGTAGGAACAGAGAATGCTCTCTCTTTTCCTCTGGTCCCCGCTTCTCTCTCAATGGGCAAGTGAAAAATCAATGAAATTTTAACATGAAAAGACAGCCTAAACAAGGTATTGCAGTCTATGCAAAGCCTGTCAGTGATACTTCTTGAAATAACAAAAGCAATTTTTGAGGCAGGATTTTACTAAATACCAGTTGTTGGCCTGGAACTCTCTGTGTACACTAGGCTGGCCTTGAAGTCACAGAGATCTGCTGCCTCTGCTCTCCAAGTGCTGGCCTACAGGAGCGCGGCACCACAACTGTGACAAGCACATTTTCTATCAGCAGCTACTGCGAGTGACCACTGAACATTCTGATGTGACTGCGAAGTGAAGGTACTGAATAGGGACCTCAGACTTTGAGGCAGAGTCTCTCTCCAGAGCCCTGGCTGGGGTGGATTAGACTGGCCTCTAACTTGCAGCCATCCCACTGCCTCTGCCTTTCACGTTCTGGGCCTAGAGGCATACGCCATCGTGACTGGCAGGACTTGACCTTTTTGTTTCACTCAGTGTTTGCTTCTGTGTAAATCGCTGTGTAGGCATTTCTTTTTGCTCTCTAGTGTTTGTTCCACAGGCACGAGCATTCTGTAACTTATGCCTGTGTGGACTCTGCAGTTAGGAAGGACCTGTGGCTGCCTACACCTTCACATGCTTGTCTGTATAACACTGGAGTCCTTGACATGAAAGTACTGGAAAGAGCTGGGCTTCTGCTTCCTTCCTGTGTAGACGAGTGCCTAAAAGCACAGCAGCTCCCAAGGTTTCGCTCATTCCTTCACTCAGAGCCGTGGGACTCAGCTGGTTGAGTGTGAACTGCAAATCTCATAAGGCCATGAACGGCTCCATCGGAATATTGAGGTCATAGCAGTCATGCTGCTGGAAGTTGTACAGTATCTGATGCAAGTGGGAAGTGTTCATCTGGCTGTCGTTTGCGAGTGCTATGGATTTGAACCCAAGACTTTTCTATAACAAGTACATATTCTACCACACTAAACCAACAAATTGTGTATGTGGAGTATGTGTAGTGTGTGTGCCTGTGCTTCAGCACATAGAACTCAGAGGTCAGCACCTGCTGCTTTCCTCCATTGCTTGCCGCCTTTTTGCTCTATGTTTTTGAGACATTGCTTCCCACTGAACCTGGATCTTGCCATTTGTGCTGGCTTGGTTAGCCCCTGCAGCCTCCAGGATCTGCTTGTCTTCCTGACCTCTCCATGTGCTGGGGCTTCTGGCCTGTGCTCTCGGGCCTGGTTCTTGCCTGGCGCTAGGTCTGTGAAATCAGGTTCCTGTGCCTGTTCAGCAAGTGCTTTATCATGGAGCTGTCTCCTAGGGCTCCAGGTTTTATATGTTCTGACCTCTAGAATGCACTGGTTTCTATCCAAGGGCCCCTTGGACTCCAGCATGCCAACACTGGCCTGCCGATACTCTGTACTGGCTGCCCTATGCATAGCTTCACTCATCCATGCCTTTCTGCATCTAATGGAGAAAAGCAACCCTCTGACGTCATGCATGCCATCCCTGGAGAATTTGATTCAGCACTCAAATCCTTTGCTGAATTCCTATGGATTTTGTTGTTGTTTGTTTGTTTGTTTGAGCATAGTAATATAGATAAAACACTGTCATCTCCAGTATCAAAGGGACTGACTGACAGATCCTATAAACAACATGTTACAGAGGCAGCAAGGCTGCTGAGATGTGTGTGTCTGGTCGCTGGTGAGTGGTGATCTGCCATTGCTATAAGGACTTTGGCACTGGTCCAAACCTTTTTCAATCTGCTCTTTTCACAGGTGACAGATTATGCTTGCCAAGGTAGTCACATAATGTTCCTTTTGTCAAGGTAAGATTGTTGTTCTTCTAGGTAAGGTGGCAAGGGAACAAATGGCCTGTCACTCTCCACTGCCCCCGCCATGCCTGTGTCTTCACAGAGCACTCCACGGCAGGAGGGAACAAGCATGTGGGCAAGGAGCCCTTCCTGCTTCCCTGGCTGGACATTAGCTCCAACTCCATGACAGCAGTCCTGGGTGGCTTTGAACAAACCTCTCCTTTGCATTTGTGTGTGTGTGTGTGTGTGTGTGTGTTGCTGTTTGTGCATGTGGGTACACGCTTGTGTGCATGCATGCAAGCATGTGGTGGCAGAGCCCAGTGTCAGCTCTTTCCTTCCCCGACCTCTGGCTTATACACTGAGGCAGTCTCTCGCTGAGCCCAGAGCTCAGCATACCTACTGGGTGGGCCAGGTGCCTTATGCTGGGGATTTACATCTGCCTCCAATGTCAGGGTAACCCTGTATCCCACTGTACCCCACCCCAAACCCTTTACCCTGTGAACCCAAATCTCAAGCTACGACCCTGTATGGGAATCCCACTCCAGAAAGGGTCTAGATTTCACACAAAGTAGTGGTCACATCAGTTCTAGACTTTATATCTTTTGCCCCACATCCCTTCTGGGGCAGTGGCTGTATTAAGTGGACAACACTGTCTGCTTACAGAGCCAGCACGTGGGAAGGTAAGGGAGGGTTACTCTGCCACTGCAGTGCCACGGACGCCATGCACAGTTCTTCCATAGCTTTCTTTCACTTAGATGAAAATTAAGTGAAATAAAGTAAATTTTGTTTTGTTTTACTTTTTTGAGACAAAGGCTTGCTATGTATGTAGTTCAGACTGGCCTCAGACGCAAGATGCTACCATCTCAGCTTCCTTCATGCTATGATTACAGGCCTGTATTACCACATCCAGGCTCGATTAGACTTCAGTTTGTTTTCTTTCTTCCTATTTAGATTGTGTGTGTGTGCATGTGAGGAGTGTATGTGAATGTGCATGTGAGGAGTATGTGTGTGTGTGTGTGTGTGTGTGTGTGTGTGTGTGTGTGCCTGCATGTGAGGAGTGTGTGTGTGTGTGTGTGTGTGTGTGTGTGTGTATGTGTGTGCATGTGAGGAGTGTGCGTGTGAGGAGTGTGCATGAGTCCATCACATGCATGTGGAAGCCACAGGTGCTGGGTGTCTATCACCCTGCACTTCGTTCTCTTACGACACTGCCTCTCACTGGAGCTGAGGTGTACCAGTTGGCTAAACTAGCCAGTGAGTTCGGAGGATCCATCTGCCCCAACCCATCTGCCACACATGTACAGCTATGCCCTGCTTTTTCATGGCTTTCTCAGTGTTTGTGCCTGCATGGCTAGCAACCCAACTGTGTTCCAACTCTACAGCCCTCCCTGAGGTCCTTTAGATTTTTATCTGACTATAATTCCAAAGGGTCTCAAGAACTTCTATATAGAATCAATTTCCCACCTCAGTTCTCCAGGGAATAGAAAATCAAGATCGCTATGGTATTCAGTGTTTTTCTTCACATATGTTGGGGGAGCTGGTGAAGTAATATGGTTGGGGGAAAGGCATGAAATTTTCTGGATTATAGAACAATAACTGATCTCCTTCCAGCATGATACCTCTGCTGTTGATGACACCTGTGTTCTTTTTGGGCAATGTCAATGAATGTTTCCACAACTTCAGCCAGAGCTACAGGTAAGGAAGGATCACCTCTCTGATTTTCATTTGTTCTTTTCTATAGCAGAATAAAGGGGGTGGGTTCTACACACATTCTAGCCAAGGAGTTTGTTTTACTTATGGAGGTAGGTCAGCTGGTAGACTGCTTGCTGGGTTTACACAAAGCCTTGAGTTGTATCCCAGCACTGCAAGAAAATGTGTATGGTGGTACACACCTTTAACCTCAGCACATAGGAGGTAGGGACAGAAGATCAGAAGTCCAAGGTCCTCCTCAACCACTTAGTTTGAAGCAAGCCTGGACTACATTAGATCCTGTCTCCAAATTTGTTTTTTTTTTTTTTTCTTTCTTTCTTCTCTTTTTTCCCTGAGACAGGGTTTCTCTGTAGTCCTGGCTGTCCTGGAACTCACTCTGTAGACCAGGCTGGCCTTGAACTCAGAAATCCACCTGCCTCTGCCTCCCAAGTGCTGGGATTACAGGCGTGAGGCGCCACCACCGCCCGGCTTCAAATTTGTTTTCTTGATAGGGTTTCTTTGTGCAGCCCTAACTAGAACTCACTCTGTCTACCAGTCTGGTCTCAAACTAGAGATCCGCCTGCCCTGCCTCCCGAGAGCTGGGGTTAAAGGCGTGCACTTCCACACCACCTATCTACAACTGCTTGTTCTGGAAATGGGTTATAGTTATAATGAGATGCAGTCAGGCTGAAGAGACACAAGGAAATACACAGTATAACATGACTTCAAGATAGTTCATCTGTGGGAAAGGGACAGGATGCTATAGTGGAGGTATGGGGGTCTGGGAATCGCCACACAAACCGCATGTGCTCCAGTCTCAGTTAAGCAAGGATAGTTTATTGAACACATCATTATACTGGACGTCCAGGCCCACAAGAAGGAAAAAAACCTAATCATAGCATCATTCTGTCCTCAGGACAGACTTTTTGTAGAAAAACCAGGTTCAAAGTTTGAAGGCAAGCAATGAAGTGGTCTGACAGTTCTGGCTAACTAGACAAAGTGTATCATCAGCTCACCTTTAAGCTGATGGGTCCTGAGTGACGTAAGAAGGGTGGTAGACAGGTGGTGAACAGGGGATCTTAGAACATTGAGATAACAGTACAAGTGATTCAGCCCTAACTCTTGGGCTTATTAGCAGCATTCTTTAATGTCAGCTATGGATAATTGCTTCTGGGAAGTGGAATCTGAGAACCTGAACTTAATTTCTCTTTATGAGCAAAATGGAGACTGAATACAAAATGGCTGCAGTGATGTTAAAAGGAGCAGGCCTCAACAACAGGCAAGAGCCAGGAACGTGAGAGGCATTGTTACTCACGGCGCTGGCTAGTTTCATGTTAACCTGACACAAGCTGGAGGAGGGGGCCTCAGCTGAGAGACAGGGGCAGGCGAGCCTCCATAGAACAGGGCTGCGAGCGAGCCCTGTGGCATTCTCTTCTTTAGTGACTGATGCTTGGGGCCTCATTGGATAAAGAGGTGGTGGATAAAGATGTGGAGGTGTAAGCCAAGTAAACCCTGTCCTCCTCTTTGTTTATGGTTGTGGGGTATTTTTGTTTGTTTTGTTTTTGTTTTTGTTTTCAAGACAGAATTGCTCTGTTTAGCCCTGGCTGTCCTGGAACTCACTTTGTAGATCAGGCTGACCTCGAACTCAGAAATCCACCTGCCTCTGCCTCCCAAGTGCTGGGATTACAGGTGTGTGCCACCACTGCCTGGCTGGTTGTGGTGTTTTATCACAGCAATGGCGCTCAGTTCTTGTTGCGTTTCTCCTGTCTTGTGCTTTGTAGTACCGTCCTGTCCGTTGGTTCTCTTCCCAGGTGTATCCTAATGTACTCACCACCATCAGCCATGATTGAGCCCCTGCCTCCCACCAACATGTCTGTCTGCAGCACACTCTATTTTTATGGTGTCACGGTTTTCCTGGCCAGCTTCTTCTTCAGCTTCCTCACCATTATGGTAATGTGCCATCCTGTCTGTGGCTGTGGAAAGCAGAGATTGGGAGAGCCCAGCAGCGGTGCAAGGCTGGAGGGATGCAGGACACATGGCCTGCAGTCCAGCTCGAAGGAGGGGCTGGGAGGTGGTAGCGCAGGGTAGAATACGCCCCTAGAGCGTATGAGAGCGTAAGAGGTTGAGGCAGGGGATCAGAAATTCAAGGTTATCTTCAGCTACATATAGCCAGATGGGCTGTATATGAGATCCTTTCTCAGAAAAAATCACTTCAAGAACATGCCTATAAGATGTTTATGCTAGAACGGATGTGTTTGATTCTCAGGAAGACTCAGAGCTGAAAGCCCATACAGCTCAGACATGTCCTTTCTACAGGTCAAAAGTAACAGTCTAGGACATCGGACCCACACTTTAACTTCCCAGATAAGGACATCCTTCCTTCCTTCCTTCCTCCCTCCCTCCCTCCCTCCCTCCCTCCCTTCCTTCCTTCCTTCTTTCCTTCCTTTTTTCAGAGAATTTGTGGTGTGTGTGTGTGTGTGTGTGTGTGTGTGTGTGTGTGTGTGTGTGTTTAGTCCTGGCTATCCTGGAACTCACTCTGTAGACCAAGCTGGCCTTAAACTCACAGAGATGTACCTGCCTCTATCCCCAAGTACTGGCATGAAAGTACCACACCTGACTTGAAAGCACAGTGGTCCCATCTGATTCAGTAACATTTGCATGTGTGTGTTTAGTTGGAGTGAATCCCATCATTTACCCAGTCAGCACCACGTAATGCTACAGAATTAAAGCAGGGGCTTTAGCCAGGCACGATGGCCTACGCCTTTAGTCCCAGCACTTGGAAGGCTGACACAGGCAGATCTCTCTATGTCCATTGAGTTCTAGACTATGTCTCAAATAAAACTCCACAGTCACAAAACCATCCAGCATGAAGTAGAGTATGTGTCCTTGCATCTGCCACACCAGCCCATTTCTCAGTGTCAAGTCCTTGTCACACACAAGTCTAGTGTAGGGCATGCAAACTGTCAGCCAACATCTCAAACCTATTCTGCAGAGTCTCTTTTAGTGAGTTTGATCACGATCTGATTGTGTGGATGTTGGGGGATGGGGGAAGGCTGGGGGAAGTGCAGGGGGCAGGGGTAGCCCAGGCTGTTGTTCTTTCTTGTTTGGTTCTTTTTGAGGCAGCGGAGGGGGAAGGGATAAGACTTGGTCTTATAGATATGTAGGGTTGCTGTATAATAATAAAACATTTTCCTTTTTTTTTTTTTTTTTTTTTTTTTTGAGACAGGGTTTCTCTGTGTAGCCCTGGCTGTCCTGGAACATTTTACTATCTTAAGCTAACCTGCCTGTCTGAGTTCCTCTGAGGCCACAAACTGTTTAGCAGTTATCATAAAACAGTAGGGGATAAGGGAAAAGACTGTTGCTGGAGCGCCTTCCTTTCTCCTGTGAGTCAGCTAGAAACCTCTCTGGATAAACTGGTTAACTCCTTGTGAACCAGAGAAGAAGGAAAGGAAAAGAATTAAGATGCTGTATACAGACAAATATGCACAGACACAAACACAAATACATTAAAACAATCATACACCCATACTCTGGCCCAGCCTGACCGTCTGTCACAATCAACTCCACGAGTATTCATGCATGCTTATACACATACACATATACCCTACACACAAACATAGACAGACAGACATACACATTTGGAATAATGGATGGATGGATGGGTGGGTGGATGGATGGATGGATGGATGGGGCAAAGTTCCCCAAGCCAAACCATTTGACCAACAATCAACAACTTTCTTTTCTCTCGTCTTTTTATACCTTTTAGACAAAAAGATTTTTAGAAAAATTACCCCAGAGATAAAATGTTACCTAAAATGGGAGTTACAGAAGGACACTGATATTAAGTTCAAAGCAGTGTTTCATCATAATATATTCATTAAAAGTTCAAAGCAACAGTTTTACATGGCCCTACCTTATAGTGCACACCTGTGACTTCATCCTTGGACCTAAATGTTTTTCTTTGAAAACAAAATTGTCCCAAGTCTATTTCTCTTATTAGTGTGATTATGAAAGCTCATTGTATTTCTTTTTTTTTTTTGGGGGGGGGGGAGTTCCGGGATAGGGTTTCTCTGTGTAGCCCTGGCCGTCCTGGAACTCACTCTGTAGACCAGGCTGGCCTCGAACTCAGAAATCCACCTACCTCTGCCTCCCAAGTGCTGGGATTACAGGCATGCACCACCACCGCCCGGCTTGTATTTCTTATTATACAGACTTTACTTACTATTCTGGGGAGTGGGCTCATTCTCTTCCTGATTCTAACTTTATTCCATCTTTCTAGCAACTAAGACCATCTCTAAAATCTTTCTTCCTAAAATTATTTGAATCAAATTAGGAATTCTATAGAATTATTATCTATTTGTCTATATAGCATCACTACAAGATAGTACATCTTCATAGGTCTGCAGAGATCTCCTCAATGGGGTGGGATAATGCCTAGTGATGGTTATATATTTAATAATAGTAAGAAAAACATATTAATGTAGGAATCTTTTTGTTTTTTTTTGGTTTTTTTTGTTTGTTTGTTTTGTTTTTTTTGTTTGTTTTTTTTTTGTTTTTTTTTTTTGTTTTTCCAAGAAGACCAAGAATAAACTTTTTTTTTTTTTTTTTTTTTTTTTTTTTCTGAGACAGGGTTTCTCTGTGAATTCTTGGCTGTCCTGGAACTCACTCTGTAAACCAGGCTGGCCTTGAACTCAGAAATCCACCTGCCTCTGCCTCCCAAGTGCTGGGATTAAAGGCATGCGCCACCACCTTTTTTGGTTTTTCAAGACAGGGTTTCTCTGTGTAGTCCTGGCTGTCCTGGAACTCACTCTGTAGATCAGGCTGGCCTCGAACTCAGAAATCCTGGAATCTTTCTTAAAATAGATTTTTCCTGGGCCTTGCCTACCAGAGCCCTAATAGATTTTAATCCAAGGCAGACCCATCTCGGGAAGATTACCTGCTAGTTTGTAGCTTCTCTTACAGCTCCTGACATGAGGGTAGTGCGAAACTGTGTGGAGCTTGACTCAATCATTCTCTTTGCACTTTATGATTAAGTGGTGCTGGGTTGTACTCGGACCTGACTAAGAAGCAGGCCCGGCACTCTGACAGTTCTAGGATTGGACTCAATCAATCAACGGTCTTGAGTTAAAAATGCCCTGGAGCTGGTTGTGATGCAATCCAAACTCAGGAGATAAAGCAGGAGCATAGCTAGGGGTGGAGGAGTGCCTCGGGGGTAGGAGAGCGGGGGTGCTGAACAGTGGGCCCGACTCAATGAGATAGGCAGCCAGATCTTGTGGGAAACACTTGTAATACCAGCACTTGGACCAGGTGGTCAAAACAATGCCTGATCAGAGAGCAAATGTGAAGCCAGCCTGGGCTACAGGACACCCTACCTTTGAAGACCAAAACAGACAAAATACAAAAACTAGAATTGAAATTTTGAATGTTCATTAAAGCTTTGGACCTGAGTTGTCAGTACAACTATTCAGATTTGGTAAGATTTTTTTTTTTTTACCAAGATTATTGGCTATTTGTGTCCCAGAAAACAAGCATGTTGTGTTCTGAGATATTCCCTGGTTCTTCAGCCAGCTCATCCTTAGCAGATCACTGGAAAATGGGCATTCCTTGTAAGGATGAGAAGAGGTTTTCTAAAACTTTTTTTTGCTGAGTTGAGAACATAAGCTCAGCCTTTGCACTAATGGACCTCAGGGTACTACTAAGCATAAAACCTGCTAGGAAAATCTCTAATAAAACATTTTAAGAGATGGGCTAATTAGAACGTACCCTTAACTTCCTGGGTGGGAAAGTAGCTCATTAGTAGAATGTGTACCGACCATGTACAAGTCCCACCTCCACAAGAAAACAACATGCCTTCCTGTGTACATTGTGATTTGTTGGAGGGCTGGGAAAGCTGGGGTTGATGATATTAACTTATTGAACATGAAAACCAAAAGTTTGGTTCATATCCGTTTCTCTAAGTGACACTCTGGGTCTGAGCAATTCTCCAAGCATGCTCGAATGGTACGGGTAGGAGAATGGTTTCGGTGACATGGCTCCTTGCCGAGTGAGCCATCTAAACGTTCCCTAAGCCACAGGCCAGCTCTTCACCACCGCGCTCATGTTTAGGTCTTACTCGTCCATGCCCAGACGTTCTATAAGAAGTTTGTGAAATCGATGGGCCTTCTGGAGAGTGAGCAGTGGGCAGTGATTCACACGGTGGGCCAGCGAGTGCGCTTCTTCCCAGTGGCCTTTGTGTGCTGCTGGGGTCCAGGTTAGTACCATAGTCCAAAGAGGTGGAGGTGAAAAAGATGACTGTGGGCCTGGTCAGACAAAATCATGACTGCATATTCCTGTCTGGCTTTAAATTTTATTCATTTGCATATTTCTTATTTTGTTTTTGTTTTTTGTTTTTTGAGACAAGGTCTCATTATATAGACTAGACTGGCCTCAAATTTACAGAGAACCATCTGTGTTGGCCTCTGCCTCTGCCTCTGTCCTGGGGTTAAAGACATGCACCACTATACCAGGCATTAATCTGCAAATTTTAATCAGTAAGGACTAGAAGTCAAAGGCCAAAGGCTCAGAGGCTTCTTTACTTGTTTAGCTTAGCGCTGGTCTTCAGCATTCTATAGCCTCTATCCAGGCACTGCGCAGGCACGTGCCCTGAGAGCTGACAGCATCTCACACACTGTGTTTGCAGCTGTTACACTGCTGATCATGAAGCTGACTGAGCCTCGGGAGACTTCCCTGCACATGGCCCTCGCTGTGCTCCAGGTAACGCCTTCCAAATCCACAATCTTGTGTCTGCACCTTTGGGCCCTATTCTCCTATCCTTCCATTTTAGAACACATGTTTTTCCTTCACTGTACGTCTTTGTGCATTGCAAAGAGAACATGTGATTTTTATGCTTACTTGTAAGGAATACAAAACTCTCAAAGGCAAGCTAGTACAAGTACTTGTGGGTATGGTGTGGAGCATATGTGTCTCTGGGCAACTTTGTTTGGACATGTTGAGGCCATGGCAGGAGAGTAAGCTGTCACAGGCTGTGCGCTTGTGGGGCACAGGTAATGCTAATGTCCCCATGCAGGGAGACCAAACAGCTCAAACTGTTTTGAGCGGCAGGCAGTGACAGGATGCTTGTCCTCTATCCTCCATTATCAGAAGAAAACTTCTGTACTGTGGTGATTTAGAATGGTGTTCTCTGTGAAATGGATCAGTAGTTGAAGCTATTGTACTGCCATCACGTATACACTAAGCAATCTAACTAGCTGTGAGCTGTCTGCAGCAAGGTGTAATGTGGAGTCTGTATGAGCTTGGGTACAGCTCGGTAGCTCGAGGGAAAATGGGACCTGCCCTACCTCCCCCCCCCACATGCACGCACGCACGCACGCACGCACGCACGCACGCATGCATGCTAGATGTGTCACCGTGCCTCATAAGTAAGAGCTAAACCAGGCTGAAGGCTGGGCTCCCCACTCTCCATCCCCTCCAGGCTCTCACAGCAGCATCCCAGGGGCTACTCAACTGTGGCATTTACGGCTGGACACAGTGCAAGTTCCAGCAGATAAAGCGGGAGCCTCGGCGTGATGCAGACACTCAGACCCCACTGCTGAGCTCACAGAAGAGAATTTATAGCAGAAGCCCAAACCCACCGGAGTCTCCTCGTGCCTTTGCTTCCAGTTCTTCCACCATTCTTTGAGACGCTAGAAACTGGAATGTCAGGGAGTGAATGGGTCACATGAGTGGACCCTGCCCTGGCCATACTCTAGACCGAAGAGCGGAAAGGAAATGCAGGTCCGTAGCAACTGTGGGTGAGTTCAGGAGCTCCCACTGCACGTGCACTGCTCGGTAGCCGCTTCCCATCTAAGGGACGCATTACTGTGACAAGTACTAGATTTATTTACATCTCTTTAAGAAAAAATAAATTTCTGGTTCATATGTATGTGTGTCATTTGCAAGCTCTCTGCTCCACGAGGGCACGAGAAGCAGGAAACCAGCCGGGCGTGGTGGGCACGCCCGTAATCCCAGCACTCGGGAGGCAGAGGCAGGCGGAGTTCTGAGTTCGAGGCCAGCCTAGTCTACAGAGTGAGTTCCAGGACAGCCAGGACTACACAGAGAAACCCTGTCTCGAAAAGAGAAGAGAGAGAGGAGAGAGAGAGGAGAGAGAGAGGAGAGAGGGAGAGAGAGAGAGAGAGGAGAGAGAGGAGAGAGAGAGGGGAGAGAGAGGAGAGAGAGAGAGAGGAGAGAGAGAGAGGAGAGAGGGAGAGAGAAGAGAGAGAGAGGAGAGAGGGGAGAGAGAGAGAGAGGGGAGAGAGAGGAGAGAGGAGAGAGAGAGGAGAGAGGGAGAGAGAGGAGAGAGAGGAGAGAGGGGAGAGGAGAGAGGGGAGAGAGAGAGAGAGGAGAGAGAGAGGAGAGAGGAGAGAGAGAGAGGAGAGAGGGAGAGAGAGGAGAGAGAGAGAGAGGAGAGAGAGAGGAGAGAGGGGAGAGAGAGAGAGGGGAGAGAGAGGAGAGAGAGGAGAGAGAGAGGAGAGAGGGAGAGAGAGGAGAGAGAGGAGAGGAGAGAGGGGAGAGAGAGGAGAGAGAGAGAGGAGAGAGGGGAGAGAGAGGAGAGAGAGAGAGGGGAGAGAGAGGAGAGAGAGGAGAGAGCAGGAAGCCATGCAGCAGCTTGCAGTGGTATGGCCACAGCTCTTGCTGTAAGGTTGTGTGGAGGCCTGAGACTGCCCACACAGCCAGATCTTGTCACACACCTCATTCTTAGTGGTTTAGTGCTTTTCAACTTGTTTAATAGAACATTTTTGTATAGAATTTTGGAAAACTTTATTGAAAGCAGAAGTTGGCTACCATCTGAAACATTTATGGCCGAGCGAGCACGCTCCTCAGTGGTCATTACAGCTATGGTGGCAGAATCACGTGTCCTGTACAGGGTCACAGCTGCTGTGGGAAGCACAGAGGCCCCATAGTTACAGTCAGGAGCAGCAGTCACCACAGCTCAGCCAGCCTCAGGTCCTGAGTGTCCCCAGCAGCACCACTCCCTGGGCCTTACCAGGCCACAGCGTCAACTGTTAGCCCAGCATCCAGACAGCTTCCGAAGGTTTCTTTTCTTTTCTTTCTTTTTTTTTTTTTTAAGATTTATTTATTTATTTTATGAATGTGAGCACACTGTAGCTGTCTTCAGACACACCAGAAGAGGGCGTCAGATCCCATTACAGATGATTGTGAGCCACCATGTGATTGCTGGAAATTGAACTCAGGACCTCTGGAAGAGCTGTCCTCTTAACCGCTGAACTGCTTCGTAAGGTTTCTATTGTAGACACATTGATAGAAATGTATTTCTGGGCAGCATTGAGATCAGAGGTCTCTAGAATTTGGGCCAGAGAAACAGGCTTAGGTAGTGAACAGAAGTGACCTAAACTGAGGTCCCCGAGCACACACCCATCAGTCACTGTCTTATAGGTCAAGGACTCGGCCCGATGGAGGGTTGGGCGAGGTCCAGCAGATAGATAGAGCTGAGCCCAGAAGATTCAGAGCCCTGTGCTCTGACTTGTGGGTCTCACTGGCATCCAGTCAGTAAGAGCTAACGCCACAGCAAGAGTCATATCTATGTATAAGAATATCCTTTAAATAACTGTGGAGATACTAACGTCCCATGGAGCCCTAGTAATAAAGAGTAGTTCAAGAATCACTGAGGTGTCAGACTTAGAGAGTTGCCTACTTTAGAAAAAATAATTGGCTTATTTATAAAAAATGGCCCTGAATGTAGATCATACACACACACACACACACACACACACACACACACACACACTTATCTGAACATGGAAGGGAGGGTCGGAAAGTATGGAAATTGGCTCCAGAACAAGGGTTTAGAGATCTATAGTCAGTGCAGACGGAAAGACAGGATGAGCAAGAGGAAGGAAGACATCATTTGTTAAAGAGAGGAGCACCCAGCATAGGAGGAGTACTGAGGGTGGGAGCCAGTGTTGTACCAGAGTACACAAGCATGGGGTTAGTAGGCTGTGCACATCCCTGACTGAATCTCCGTAGTCTGTGCTCCTCCCAACGTGCTCCTCCAGCATCCTTAACCTCCATTCTTCTGCCTGGACCCTCATCCTGACTTTTGTGATGCTAGAGTTCTTTTTTTTTCCCCAGTGGTAAACATCATAGCAAACTCAAGTATGTACATTTCCTCATCCACATTAAAACAGTTCAGCTATAATATGATTTAAGTGTGTAAATCTTGTCCTCACCATTCTAGGAAAGTGAAGTGTTTAAGATTTGCCTTTTTATGATATGAAGTCACAAAAATATTTTCACATATGTAAAGAGAAGTTTCATCTGTGGCTCTGATTAAACAAATGAGTAAGACTTTGAAATGTCTGTAATTACCGTTCATTCTGTCCACAAGCCTCACAGACCCAGAATCTACCACAGGGGGTGGGAGGGTCAACGTAGGGCACTGGAGTGCTTCCTCCTGAGCTATGGTAAGGTTTTCTGTGGTGGCACACTAGATGATACAGGGTGTGTGCTTACAGAAAAGACCAGTGGAAGACAGACAGACAGACTCACACACATACACATCAGGAAGGCACAATTAGTAAGACACAGAAAAATTTGAAAACTGAGCTTCCAAGCAGAGTGAAAACTTATTTTACAGGTTTTTTGTTTTTTTGTTTTTGTTTTTTGTTTTTTGTTTTTGTTTTTGTTTTTGTTTTTGAGACAGGGTTTCTCTGTGTAGCCCTGGCTGTCCTAGAACACACTCTGTAGACCAGTCTGGCCTCGAACTCAGAAATCTGCCTGCCTCTGCCTGTGCTGGGATTACAGGCATGCGCCACCACGCCCGGCTACAGTTTTATTTAAACCAATTTTCTTCCCTATTGCTGGAAGATAAACTGGTATTTTTCTCCCCTTTGAAAAACCCATTTGATTGAGTTGTTCCCCACTAAACCATAATGATAAAATTCTGTTTCAGAAGAAATTTGTAGAGACAACCAACCATCTTCTTTTTCAAATAAACGTAACACTTTGAGCGTATGTGGCAGTTTACAAGTATAATCTCAGGATTGCAGAGCTCAAGGCAGAAAGATTCCTGTGAGGCTGAGGCCAGCCTGGGCTACATAGCTGGAAGCTTGTCTCTAGGCTACAACTATGAGACACTACAGAAAAACACAGAAGTAACACATTGGCTTTATCAATTATAGACGTCTATCAATTTGGGGATATCTTGTTATTTTATTTTTCTTCAGTTGAGCTCCAGACAAGGGAGTGCAGTTTGACTTAGTGGAATGAGGAAAGATGAGGTCAGGCCCAGTGAGAGACACGCCTGACCCTGGTCCCCAGGGAGGAGCGTGAACCCTGGACTTGAGAGCGCCACTCTCCGCAGCATGTATTCCACACCATCATCCCCCTTGTGTCTCCCAAGCCTGGAGACAAACATGGAATCTGGAACTGGCTTTAGGAAACTAAGGAAAGTATCAGGGTCTTGGCTGACTTGAGGCAGTGCAACGAAGGCCGGAGAGACGGCAAGCCATCACTAGACCCTTGTGGGGAGTATGTGGCTGGGGACTACGGGGATACCACCATGTAGACTACTGGACACTTTCCTTATAATGCCATAAACGTGGGCAAGATGATTCATGAGAAAGGTTGTACTTTCTAGAAACAGTGATAGCACAAAACAACTTTGTTTTGTTTTACTGTATTTTGTTTTTAGACTAAATCTTGCTAGGTAGCCCAGGCTGTCCTTAAACTTGCAGTCTCCTCGTCTCAGCCTTCTGAAAGCTGGCAATATCGCACACACCACTATGCAGGCTGTCTTAGTACTGGTTGCTACTTCTCTTCTATAACACCTATGTTTGTTTGCTGTGTACTGCTCATATGTGTATAGATGTGGGAGTGCACCACGCATGCACCATAAAAGAGGTGTTTCACATCTTCCTCTCATATACCCTGCCTATTCCTTTGAAGCAGGGTCTTTCCCTGAACTGAAAGCCTGGATTTTCCAGGCTAGAAGCCACCAAGCCCCAGTGATCTTCCTGCTTTTGCCACATTGTCTTATGGCCATGTATAAGATACCTGTTTTGCCAGGTGAGTATGGGGATCTGAACTCCAGTCCTCATGATTGTATAGCACGCACTCTTTGACTCTGAGCTATGGCTGAAGTCTGTAATGCTGGCTTCTCTATTTCAGATCGAAGGTCAGGGCAATAGTATGGCCCTGCCCCCAACAGAATGGACTCAGCACAGACATTCATGGGGCCTGGAGACATGTCTAACAGTAGTAGTTTTATTTAAAGACTCATCCTTGAATATATATTTTTGGGCAAGTTAGAACAATGAATGTCATGGAAATTGTCCTTACATAATAGGTAATTGTTATTTGAAATGAAAGTTCTGGGAATAGTGAGAAATTCAGGAACATAGTATATTGCATACCAAAAAAAAAATATATCTATAGAGAAGAAAGCAGGTCCTGAAAAACAGTTTCTGGTGACCCAAAAAATCAGCCCAAAGATACAAGAACAAGAATATGCAAAGCTACTGGACAAGTTCAAACGAAATGTATAAACTAAAGTACTGAAATAGTATGCACACACCTGTCCACTAAACAGTGGTGCCAGGCGGCTCCCTCCTCCCTCGCCCAGGGAGAGTGGCAGGCCTCGGTTCCCCAGCCGCTTCCTGGAGCCTCATTCCCAGGGCTGGGAGAAGCTCGGCTATTTACTGGCTTTCTGTCCCCCACTTATTCCTCTCCCTCTTCTTCTTCTTCTTCTTCTACTTCTACTTCTACTACTTCTTCT
Source organism: Apodemus agrarius (assembly GCA_964023405.1). NCBI lineage: Eukaryota > Metazoa > Chordata > Mammalia > Rodentia > Muridae > Apodemus > Apodemus agrarius. The sequence continues at coordinate 11,835,564 of OZ030028.1, forward strand.
ACTTCTTTGTTTTCTCCTTCTTCCTCTTCTATGTTTGCCTCTTCTACTTCTCCCTCTTTCTCCACCAACTCCTCCTCCTCCTCTCCTTCTTCTCTCTCGACTTCTTCTGGTGGGAACTCCTCCTCCTCCACCTCCTCCTCCCCTTCTGGAACCTTCTCTAACACTGAAGACTCTCTTTCAGAGACAGGCTCTGACTTGCTGTAGGTGGTTATGATGCATACGATTATCAGGAGTATCATGAGCACCAGCACGATAGTCAGGACGATGAGCTTCAGGTTAAGGATCAGGTCCTTCGTTCTAGACTGTGTGGAGTTCTGTTCTGTCGGATTCTCATCTGGCGGGATGACAACGGGGCCACTGTCCACACTGCCTCCGTTGCCTTCATCTTTGCAGTCAGGAGGTGCAAAGCCAATTGAGCAGTGGCAGTTCCCCAGGTCATTGCACACCCCGTGCTCATTGCAGTGCCTCCTTGGGTTACAGGGCTGCTCGGGTAGGGTGAAGTTCTTACAGGCGAAATTTTCACACACTTTATTTTCGCCACAGAAAGTGTTGTCCCTCACACGTCCCTCATTGAGGGTATCCGTCTGGTCAACCGTATACATGCTCCAGCACCAGTCCTCAATCTGAGGGACCTGGATCAGCATGTGGTTGAGTTTGATCTGTGGCAGGAAGGCTACCTCTGTACATATGAGTTTCCCACACATTACATCTTCATTTGAACACTTGGTGTACGTTTTTGGAAGCTCAGAGGAGAAGCCGCAGTTTCCGAACTGGTCCCCTCTACTGTTCAGAGAGCTGTAGCAATAATCTGGACCAGACCTTGCACCAAAACCAAAGATACTTGAGCACTGAAAGCTGGGGTCCATGCACTTGCCGTCAAAGCAGAAGAATGACTCATGGCACACAGAGCCGTCTTGAGCGACCCTGTTCCTGGGACAGTCTGCAGAGGTCCCATTGCAGTATTCTTCCAGGTCGCACGGTCCATCAGCAGGACGGCAAACATCTCCTTTCTTTTTAAATTTACATTGAAAACAGCAAAGTTCATCACTACACTCTGAGCCCCCCTTCAGTTTACAATTGTCATCACAGCAACGACTTTTATCACAGTTACTGCCGCAGTCACACTCCTCCAAATCCTCCACCACACCATTTCCACAACCGGCGGCTCTGCGCTTGCGACTCTGGCGCCAAGGCTCTTCAAGCAGGCAGGCCCCTCTGTGGTCGTGGAGGAAACGGAGGAAGTGGTCAGAGCTGCAGTTGCTGAAGCCACTGTCCTTCTTGATCTTCTCATGCATGAGGCAGAAGTGCTTAGGACCACAGGTGCAGGTCGGGTGGTCGTGCTGGATACCCAGGTTGTGCCCGAGCTCGTGGGCCATGAGCGCCGCAAACAGGAGGACATCTTCGTGATGGAAGGCCTCCACGGCCGCCGCAAACCCGCCTGAACAGGCACCGTCGAGAAACGCCTGGCCCTCGCTCTCTCCTGGGCGATGCCCGACAATCAAGTGTGCCACATCGTGCCTGACCCGGCCCACCAGTTTCTCCTGTCTCCAGAAGTTGAAATTCCTGAGTGTGGCCTGCAGGTCCACTGAGACCTCTATCGGGTCCCCCTCTGTCCAGATTTCCAGGCCCACCAGCACCACCTCTGTGTTTATCCCCCTAGTGAAGCTGTTGGCCAGAGCAATGATGTCCACTACTGCCTGGACCGTCTCGTTGACATTGCTGCCCCACATCTGGAACCGCTGGTGGTTGACCACCACAAACATCTCCACGTACTTGGTGTGTGACCACAAGTCAGACAGAACCAGTAGGTCATCGGGCTTCCTGCTCCTTTCTTGATGGCTGGTGTCCCCCGCGCTGTCTTTAGGGGTGACACTGCAGACCACCACAGGCTGATGTGCCCTGGTGTAGAGGACGTGTTCAAAGTTTGTGGAAGAGAGCATGGGCTCAATGCCATAGGCTGTCTCTTCTGTAATCAGCACCCCCCTGAGGCCTGAGCAGATGTTGACAGAAACAAAGGAGCCTGGCACCCCTTCCATGTAGCCTTCATAGTGGCAGTCCTGGGAGAGGAGGGGCATTTCTTGCCCCAGGATGCCATTGTGGTAACTGTAGACTGGGAAGTTATTCTCAGGGCGGTGTCCCTTTACCTTGAGGTGAAGCAGCTGCCTTTGGCCTTGTATCAGCAGCACGTAGGACACCTTTCCTCCAGGATCTTCAGTCCCCTTGCCTGGCAGTCTCTCAGGGATGACTGTTTGATAGGAAGAATTAGATACAGATCCAGGGTCGCAGAACGTGCTCGGCAGAAAAATTGCCAAGAGCAACATGGCCACCAGCCTGATACACAAGTGTTCTGGGATTTGCCCCAGCTTTAGACGCTCCATCTGGGGAGGCCAAGTCTAAAGTGTTCCTCCAGCCTCTTACAAAGCCGCATGGGGGTCTACATGAACGAGGACGCCGACTGTCTCACTGTGGCCGGCTCTGCCATGGCGCTCCTCACTCAGTTGATGCTGTGGGGCTGTGGGGCTGTGTGCTGAACAGCGGCGGCGGCTCTCCTGACCTGGAGGCCTGGGTACCAGCCCCACATCTATGCTGGCTGTTCAAATGTTGGTTCCTCCCCACTTCCGTGAGATCAGCTTTCCGGCTGGGTCTTGTCCTGGGTCTTGACTCTGACTTCTGTGCCCTTTTAGACAGTTTCTGTTCTTGGTTGCTTCTTTCAAAGTCAGCTCCTGTAGTCCATCTCTAAGTCCCTTTGACAAGATGGAGAGATGTACCGCGACAGACTGACTACAGGGCGGGACTGTACCTTGAGAGAGACCTTAACATCCTCCAGCTAGCTCGCTCAGCAGAGCCACCCGGAACACCCCTCCCCCACGGCGCTCTTCCTGTTGTCAGTTGCTCGGCTAACCCCAGATGTTCCAAATCAAGGGGCTCAGAGACGCCCTAGGCGGGCACACAGGAACATTCCTACCTAGGGCAACGGCTGAGCTCTGAGAAGTGCGGTGAATATACACAAACTGAGGAGACCAGACTGATAGACCAGGCCACTGAGCTTACCCCCTTAGCTGCATGTTGTGGCACGGAGGGGTTGGGGTCACAGCCTGTGGAGAGGGAGAGTACCACCCTTCACATCATCCAGACTCAGCTTCTCAGAGGCAGTGGAAGATGCCATCGTACCCTCCTGTTAACATGTCCACAGTGGCTGGCATCTCAAAGGCTTAGCCACAACACGTGGATTCCCTAAGATTATGTGTGGTTATATGTGTGTCTTTGTTTATGTGGTAGTGTTTTGTCAAGTAGCCTAGGTTAGCCTGAAACTCTTAATCTTCCTCATGATCCTGGCAGCTGTGCGATTCCATGTGTTAGCCTTTCTTCTTGCGTCTATGCACCCATATGGACACAGATCACACAGGCTCATTCAGGTGTGCACACAGACACACAAAGTAAGTGTTCACAAGATATCTTATTTGTATATGTTATGGAATGCAGTACATTAATGTTACATGTATAAACATGTGGCGCACCACAAAACCTGTCAAAGCAGCGGCTGCTCCTCCTTCCCACCCCAGCCTACAGGGTAAGGTGCCATTTCAGGAATAGTTAAAAATAGCAGCTCTGCTAGGCCGTGGTGGCGCACGCCTGTAATCCCAGCACTCGGGAGGCAGAGGCAGGCGGATTTCTGAATTTGAGGCCAGCCTGGTCTACAGAGTAAGTTCCAGGACAGCCAGGGCTACACAGAGAAACCCTGTCTCGAAAAAACAAATAAATAAACAAAAACAAAAATGGCAGCTCTGTCAAAACAGCCAAACCGGGATATTACACTTGTGTAAGCCAGCCTACAGCCAGCAAAGGAGCCTTTCCCGCCTCAGCAGGAGATGCCCCTCAGGAGCTGTCCACACTGTCAGCACCTCCTTTCAGCCTCCCTGAACAGCCCCACAGAGATGGATCAAAAGCCAGCTGAAGCCAGGAAGGACTTCCCACCCTAACCCGTGGACATGATGCAGGGAAAATGGAGGAAAAAAGCCACCAATCCCTGAGCTCCCCAAGCTTAGGACTTGGATCCTTGCAAGCAGGCGGCAGCCTTCCGTGGATCCATCCCTCCTCCTCCCAGATTCTTCTCTTTAAGAAATCTCCTTTCTAGCTGGGCGGTGGTGGCACATGCCTGTAATCCCAGCACTTGGGAGGCAGAGGCAGGTGGATTTCTGAGTTCGAGGCCAGCCTGGTCTACAGAGTGAGTTTCAGGACAGCCAGGGCTATACAGAGAAACCCTGTCTCGAATAAACCAAATCCAAAAAAAATCTCCATTCTGAGATTTACTGCATGGAGTGGTTCTCCCATCAGAAGAAACCAGGAAGAAAAGCAATGAAGAGAAGGGGCGGGGCTGGGGCTCTAGAGCGCCTCAGCTCAGGCGGGGGTGCCCCCCCACCCCCGGGCACTGCAGCACCTCTGCTGAGGAGGCTTCCCCTCAGAGCTGTGTTATTCCTGGGCTCCAAGTCCCAGGAAACCTTCCCATCCAAGCAGAAACGCTTAATGGTATTTCCAGCTCTTCAAATATTATTGATCACTTTTTTTCCATAGTTTAATAGTATTTAATAAACTTAAGAATCTTTTCCCACTGAGATAATGTATTAAAATATAGTCACTGACAAATAGAGTCTTCAGTTTTTAATGTATTCATCTTATGCACACATTTACTTTGTTAGTATTGGTCACTTTTATATGTTGGGGAATCTCATGCTTTTCTACCAACTTTGAAGCTTGTTAGATTGTTTTTATCATTTTACCCACTGCACTCCCAAACATTAGAACTAAATCTCTGTCTGCGAACCTTACTGGCCTGTTTTCTTTCTTTCTTTCTTTCTTTCTTGTTTTTTTTGTTTTTGTTTTTGTTTTTGTTTTTGTTTTTTTTTTTTGGTTTTTCGAGACAGGGTTTCTCTGTGTAGCCCGGGCTGTCCTGGAACTCACACTGTAGACCAGGCTGGCCTTGAACTCAGAAATCCACCTGCCTCTGCCTCCCAAGTGCTGGGATTACAGGTGTGTGCCACCAAACCCGGCTCTCTTTTTCTTTCTTTCTTTCTTTCTTTCTTTCTTTCTTTCTTTCTTTTTTATTTATTTTTTTTTTTTTTGGTTTTTTGAGACAGGGTTTCTCTGTGTAGCCCTGGCTGTCCTGGAACTCACTCTGTAGACCAGGCTGGCCTCGAACTCAGAAATCCACCTACCTCTGCCTCCCAAGTGCTGGGATTACAGGCGTGCACCATCACTTCCCGGCTACTGGCCTGTTTTCTAACTCCCTCTCTCCACCCCATCCATCTGTCTGTCTGTCTGTCCGTCTGTCCGTCTGTTGGTCCCTGGTGATCATCATCCATTCTGCTCTTCAGCAGGATTAGCCTTTCGGTTTCCACAGAGGATTAGCACACATGGTGCTTCTCTTGCTGTCTGACTTCCATCACTTGATGTGACCTCCAGATCCCTCCCCATTGTAACAAGTGAGGATGGCTTCGTTCCGTGCGCAGGGCTACAGTCGCCACGGGAGAGCAGGTGTGTCTCTTGCACAGTGATTCCTCTTTGGACGTCTAACTGACTGAAGCTGCTAATTCAATGAGATCCTGTAGTCTCTCGGTCGGTGAGGACTCTCTCCACAGTGGTTGCTGTAATAATGGTGCTGCTCAGTTCCCATCAACAACGCGTGCAAACATCCAAGTTTGCTTTTGGTCATTCAAGATGTCTCCTGATTTGATTTCTAATACCTCAATAACTGCTGACATTGTGCATTGTTTCATACATTTCTTGGCTATTTGGGGTTTTTGCTGATGGAATGTCTTTTGAGACAACATCACGGGATAAAGCACAGGTTAGTCTGGAAATAAGTAGGTAGCCCAGGATGCCTTCCAATTAGAAATCCCCCACTTCAGTGCAGAGTGGTGGGGCTCGAGGCATTAGAGTCTTCTTACTCCTCCAGACCCCTCCCCTTCCCTCCCCCATACTGAGAAGCTGGGGGTCAAGCCTGGGCTTCTTCATGCGTCTTAGGCAGACACGGCACCGACAGCTCAGGCCCTTGTTTAGGTTTCTGCTACACTTTGAGTTGGCTTTTGTGTATGATTGGAGGGTATAGTCCAGCTTTAGTTTTTCCTGTTGATTTATCCAAATTTGCCAGCAGTGTTTATTGATAGGACTGCCTTTTCCACTATTGTCGCAGTCCAAACTCAACTGGGAGTTGTAGTTGCGGGGGAACCAGATTCTTTGGTGAAGCAGGAAGGTACGGATTTGGCAAATGACAAACAGACACCAAACACAGAAATGGTTTAAGGTCTGAGGGTATTTTGCTGCTCTGAGGCAGAAGCTTTTAAGCATGAGACTTTTCCTTTTCAAAAGATGTATCCAGTAAAGCAGGCACAAAGAACAATCAGCATAACCATTTGGCACAAGGAAATGTAAAATCAACCAGGTAAAACATTTCCGTGTAACAAATTAGAAGCTCAAACATAGGTAACATCTGTCTTCCTGATACAAACTTCAGTCCTAAAAGAGACTTCAAATGAAGTTAGGCCAGACACCCTAGGTCTTAATGAGATTCTGTGGGTAAACTTAACCTGGCACCTAGCCTTCTCTATGGAAACCTGAGATTTGCTGTGCTCAGTCAGTGCTTTTCATACCACAGAGTCAGAGCCACTCTCATTAACATAGACATAAAAGTTTACATATTGTTGGGAGATCAATGTAATTATGTAAACGACTAAGGCAAAGCGGTGCAGTTCTAAGAAGAGAGGTGTTTTGGCCAGTGACTTCAGAGAAGGATTCTTTTACATGTATTTGCTTGGTTTTTCTTAGTCCCGGCCACTAGGAAGAGGGGAAGTTTTAGGAAGTAAAGCAGGCTGCCAGTGAGATTTTTGGCTTCTGAGGTGTTCCGGAGAGCTCCAAGAGCTCAGTCTGCAAAGCCTTGTCTCACAGAATCAATTGGCGCCACAGCGGCACACTGTGTGTTCTTGGCACCGTGTTCAGGTGTCACGCTGATGACTGAAGAGAGTACTTTTATGACTGGTCAGCCTGTTGCCTTTGCAGTGTGCTAAAGAGAACATAACCCCCAAAAAGGAATCTTGGGGGTCTGGATTGTGCTAATCTGCTGGTTCTATGTCCATTTCATTTGTATCTATTTTCACACTGGTTCCTTTTGTTTGTTTGTTTGCTTGTTTGCTTGTTTGTTTGTTTGTTTGTTTGTTTTGAGACAAGGTTTCATGTAGCCCAGGCTGGCCTAGAACTTGTTATGTATCTAAGAATGACCTTGAACTCCTGATTCTCTGAGAGCTAGGATTACAGAGATACATCACCACGCCCAGTTTTCTTATTTCTTCAACAAGTTCTTTGACAGTTTCGTATATTTACATGACAGTCTGGTCGCACTCACCCTCTGCGTTCCTTGATTCTCTGTCAGCCCAACCCGTATCCTACTGTCAAGTGCTCAACCTACTTTCATGCCTTTTTGTCTTTTTGTTTGGTCTTTGTTTGGTATTGTGGTCCAGACCCACCAGGTTTGACCATGACCTTTCTTGGGCATGGATGGAATGCTGTCCACACGTGACTCACAGTGGCCATCTCACTGAAGACAGTGACCTGCTCTCCTCACACATCCATTAGCTTCCCGGGGTGGAATGGGGCTGCTTGAGCCTCTCATGTCTGTAACTGTACGTTGACTGCCTCAGACTTGTGTGACTTTCATGAGTGCGTCAATTGTGCCGTAACCTTCCTCTCCACAGTCCAGGCTTTCAAATCCTTTCTACCCTCCTCTCTGTGCTGTGCCCTAAGCCTTGGAGGGAGAGATGCCAGTATCCATTTACCGTTAGCGCCTTGCCAGTGTGTCTCTCGTTAACCACCACTTGCTGCTTTGACCAAGGCTGAGGGCAGGACTAATCCGAATAGAAAAAAAATTTGTCAGGAAGTTCGACATGTTCGTTTATCAAAAGGAATAGGTTTCCTTTAGTTTTGTGATCTCCCCTGCCGTAGGCTTTTGCCTAGGTCCATAGAACTGGAGTGAACTTAATCCTACAGAGCATGCCTCAGATCTAATCAGTTGCTTCTGCCACAGACATTGGTGCACTATTGTGCTGGTATCTGGTGCTTGTTAGTACTGTAGCATGTGAGGTCTGAAGCTGGGGAGACCAGTGCTGACTTCCCTTACCATGTTAGTTACAGCGTTATGACTGTGATAAAACACCATGACCAAGGCGACTTAGGTTTATTTGGGGTTTACAGTACCAGAGCGATATTTGCCCATCACCATGAGGACCATGGGAAAGTATGGCGACAGGCACCCAGCATGGCAGCATAAACCACCCAGAGTTCACATCTCAGTCCGCAGGCTGAGAGAGAGCACACTAGAAATGGCAGGGATCTTTGACATCATCAAGGCCTGCCTTCAGTGGCACACTTCTTCCAGCAAGGCCAACCATCAGGTAGAATCCAAGTCTTCAAATGCACGAACTACAGAGGAGCATTTCATTTAGGACACAAAAGTCCTGCAGGTTCGTGCAAAGCAACTCACAACACTCGGTAAGGATGATTCTAGCTAAATTGAAGCTTTTTCTTTTTGTATCATGAAACCAAGACACCATGTGGTGTCTTTAGTTCTAGGATCTTACAGTCCTGTCCTGGTGGGTAGCCAGGGCAACAGGATGGCCTGCATGCTTTGGGGCCTGTGGGGCCTTCCTGCCTACACTCCTCATGAGTTTTCATTGTATTGTAGGGTTGGGCCCAGGGCTTCCTGCATGCTAGGCAACCAACCATTCTACAGCCTGGGCTGCATTCCCACTCTGCTGCGTGGGTCACCGCGACAGTTGAGTGAGGTGGACTTCGGTGGATGCTGCGGCTCAGTATTGGTTTTGATGCCGTATGCTTTTTGCTCGTGTATTTGTATGTTTTGATTTTGTTGTCTCTCTATTGTGTGCCAGTCTATAAAAAAATTAGGCCGGGCAGTGGTGGTGCACGCCTTTAATGCCAGGCTTGGGAGGCAGAGGCAGGCAGATTTCTGAGTTCGAGGCCAGCCTGGTCTACAGAGTGAGTTCCAGGACACCCAGGGCTACACAGAGAGAAACCCTGTCTCGAAAAACCAAAAAAAAAAAAAAAAAAAAAAAAAAAAAAAAAAAGGGGAGCTGGAGAGATGGCTCAGAGGTTAAGAGCACTGACTACTCTTCCAGAGGTCCTGAGTTCAAATCCCAGCAACCACATGGTGGCTCACAACCATCCATAATGAAATCTGACTCCCTCTTCTGGAGTATGAAGACAGCTACAGTGTACTTACATATAATGAATAAATAAATAAATAAACAAACGTTTTAAAAAAAAGAAAAGCCAAAAAAAAAATTAGGATTCCTTTTTCTATTTCAGGAGAGCCAATAGTATTTTTTTAAGAAACTATATTACATTTATAACTCATTCTTTTAGATTTTCAAATTTTATCAATATGAGCATTTTGTCTGTATGTATATGCACACCAGATATATGGTTGCACCCACAGAGGCCAGAAAAGGACATCAAATCCCTTGGAACTGGAGTTACAGACAGTTGTGAACTGTCATGTGGGTGCTAGGAACCAAACGTGTATCTTCTACAAGAACAAGTACTCTTAAGTACTGAGCATCCCTCTAGTCTTCCATCTCTGTTTCAGCCGCAGCAGTAACTCTGATCTGTAAGTACAAGGTAGTTTTCCACTCTGCAGTCCTTCCATCAGACTTGGTATGGTTTTTATTGTAGAAATTGTTTATTACCTTGTAAAATCTACACTTAAGCGTCTGGAGAGATGGCTTAGCAGTTAAAAGGGCACAGGTTGTTCTTCTAGAGGACTCCAGTCTGATTCCCCAGCACCTACAGTCAACTCACAATCGTCTGTAACCGCAGGTCCAAGGATCCACTCCCTCTGTGGCTTCTGTGTATACTGTATGCTTACAGTGCACATGCATTCACACGGGCAGAGCAGCCGTACTCATGCAGTTAAGAGAAATCTTAAAGCATATTTTAAAATTTCATCCTCAAATGTTTGGATTTTTGTAGTAACTATGGATGAATTTTCTCCCTAAATTTCTTTTTCAACAATGTTAGCCTTTTTTCTCCTTTCTTTTCCCCTTTGTCTCCACTCCCCACCCCCACCCCCGCGCACGCACGCACATAAGCCTCTGCCATGTGGAAAAAAAAAAAAAACAAAAAACAATGTTAACTTTACTAAATGTATTTTGTCAGTCCTGACAGCTTTTCTTCTTCTTTTCCTTTCTCTTAAGATTTACATGATTGAGTGGGGCACACCTTTAATCCGAGCAGTCAAGAGGCAAAGGTAGACTGATCTCTTTGAGTTCAAGGCCAGCCTGGTCTATAGAGTGAGTTCTAGGACAGCTAGGGCTACATAGTGAGATCCTGTCTCCAAAAACAAAACAAAAATGGTAAGAGAAAAGAAAAGAACATGATAGTAAATCTAGGGTTAGAGACTTGTCTGTCCTGTTCCTATCCTTATCATTATAGTTTGGGTTGGGGAGCATGTACATATAACTTTGTAGGGAGGGTTCTGTCTTTCTGCCTTTTCATGGGTTGTGGGATCAAATTCAAATTTCTTCTTCTCTTTTTGAGATAGTGTCTCTTTACATAGCCCTAGCTGTCCTGAAACTCTGTCAGCCAAGCTGGTCTCAAACTCACAGAGATCTTCCTCCCTCTGCCTCCAGAGTGCTGGGATTAAAAGTGTATACCAAAGCCGGGCGTGGTGGCGCACGCCTGTAATCCCAGCACTTGGGAGGCAGAGGCAGGAGGATTTCTGAGTTCGAGGCCAGCCTGGTCTACAGAGTGAGTTCCAAGACAGCCAGGGCTACACAGAAAACCCTGTCTCGAAAAACCAAAAAAAAAAAAAAAAAGTGCCATGAGAACCTTGGCCCTACTTTTAGAAAAATGTTTTGATTAGTATATATTAACTAAGTATAATAATTGGCTCCATGATGACATCTCAGACATGTGCACTTCTATCTCAGTCTTGCCCTCTCCTTGCCCACTTCTCCTCCTCAGTGGCCCCCTCCTCCCTTTCCCCAGGCGCCCCTCTGGCTCCCGTCTTGTTTGCTTTGGTGACTCAGTAGGTTGCAAGAGTGTCGCTCCTAGGCACAGGAGTGAGGACTTACACGCACACCTTCTCTGTGGCTACACCCAGAAGAAGACATTTCTCCCTTCTCCACCAACCATAACTGTCAACGGTGCCTTTATTCTCCTGTAATACTGCCTCGGTCTGCTAAGCTAGGCCTCGTCCTGAAAGCTTCTAGACTGTACAATCCTAGCTAGGCCTAGTGAGACTCCTTTGCAGAAAACCTAAACCAAGTTTAAATTCTGGTAAACTAATAGGCCAGTACCTAACATTGGTTTCCAAGTTACCCACCCCCCAATAAAACCTGAGCCTAGTTAGAGTCTCTAGGCTCACCCCCAAAAGACCAGTGTCTTCAGGTTATTAACCCAACAGGAACCCCCCAGGTTCCAAGCCCACACCCCCTGCCTACTGTCTAACAATGCAGAGGGAAATAGAAATTAAGTTTACCATTTGATTCCCGGCACTAGCCAATTATGCTAAAGGTCATAGTAGTTTTCCAAACATGCTTGCGCCCATGCACCCTCCCAGGCCCTGCCTACTGCTTGCCAAACAGCCTTGCCCCAGTAGACATGCGGGGCTCCTCTCCTCATCCAAAACCGTCCTGCATGCTGGTGGTGAGCTGAGGGGCCCAAGCTAACTCAAATAAAATAAAGACCCTGTTGCGAGTTGCATCGGATCCAGTTCCTGACTATATTTTGGGGGAATTGCTAACACTTCCCTGACACTACACTAGAGTGTTGTCAGTCTCTGAGACTTGCTGCTGAATAAGCTCACTCCTTCCTAGTTGTTGCTGGGCTCTGACTCAAACTCCTTTTCCACGCTAGCTGACTCTAGCTGACTTATTCAGCTTCTCACTGAATTGCTCTACTTGGTTTCAAACTAACCCTGGCAATCTGTTCTGTCAGCTTCTGGCTCCTTCCCTCTTCGCCTGTGTCTAGCTGTTCTCTCTTCAACCTGTCTCTGTAACACTCTCCTGGTAAAACTGCCTCTTCTCTCTGCACTCTCTTAAGTGACTTCCCTTTTCCTTTCTCTTCTCCTAAGAGTTGGGAATATCCCATTCTGTCAAATGTTTCTTTGATATATTACTTTGTCTGCCATTCAATTAGACATCACTTTCAAACATGGCTGCTTCCTTCTACTAACTAACTTTACCTTCGTTGTCTGGGATTAGAGGTGTGTGCTAAGGGCATGTCTGTATTCAGCCAGAAGGATCAAAGGTGTGAACTAAGGCTGAGCCACACCACAACTAGAAACAGGTTTTTCCAGTAAACAGCACAATCTGGGAGTTCACAGTGTGATCAAATATCCTGCAACCATTAACTGGGCATATATCCTCTGGAGACGGTAGGCTCTGTGTCATCTATAGCAGTATGTTCCCACCATACAGTTCTGGTTGGCACCTGACAGCCATAGCAAATGGCTGTATATTATGTGAGGGACTCTGGGGCTCCCTGACCAATGACTTATATAAACAGTGCCTACCCCCAGCACCCAGGTTTTCTTTAATAACCGGTGGCTTCTGGGGGCAGCTCTCCCTACCCTCACAGGGGATGTTCACTCAGACTCTTACTTTTATTAGCTCACCAAGTATTAAGTTTCCCATGGTCCTTTCGGGTTTGTTTTTTTTGTTTTGTTTTGTTTTTTGTTTTTTGTTTTTTGTTTTTGTTTTTGTTTTTTTGGTTTTTTTTTTTTTTTTGGTTTTTTTTTTTTTTTCCGAGACAGGGTTTCTCTGTGTAGTCCTGGCTGTCCTGGCACTCACACTGTAGACCAGGCGGACCTCGAACTCAGAAATCCACCTGCCTCTGCCTCCCAAGTGCTGGGATTACAGGCGTGCGCCACCACCGCCTGGCACTTTTTTTTTTTTTTTTTTTTTGGTCTTTCGGTTTTTTTGTTTGTTTGTTTTTTGTTTTTTCCAACTCAGGGTTTCTCTGTGTAGCCCTGGCTGTCCTGGAACTCACTTTGTAGACCAGGCTGACCTCGAACTCAGAAATCTGCCTTTCTCTGCCTCCCAAGTGCTGGGATTAAAGGTGTGCACCACCAATGCCCTGCAGTGTTCAATATTCTCAATCACCAGAGAATGTAAACTAAAACTACTTTGAGACCCTACCTTAGTACAGTTAGAATGGCTACTGTCAAAAAAGCAGTGCTGAGGATGGGCAGGAAGAGGACCCACTCTGCTGGTGGCCAGGGTATAGGCTGGTATATCAGCTACAGAAACTGGTGTGCCCTGCCCAAAAACCACAAGCAGAACTTCCATCAGACGCAGCTACAGTACTCAGGCAAATGGCCCACGAGCACTATATCCTGCTGTCCCAGAGATAATCCACATTCATATTCATTGCTGCTTTATTCATAGAGCAAGCAAATGGAATTATCCTCAGCACTCACCTCCTGATAAGGAAAATGTATATATACAGAATTGGATTTTATTCACCTGCAATGAAAATGAAATTTCCAGGAGCTGGACAGAACTGGAAATATCATGTAGTCAAGGCTTAGGAAGACACTCTCTCATGTGTGGATCTTGGTTTCCAACTGTTACAGTCTACACTGCTCTAGGGATGTGTGTGGAGAGTCAGGAGCTTAGAAGGGGTCATGGGAGGGAAGTGTCCTTACAGTGGGAGGACGGCAGAGGACTCACATGCTATAGAGTAGAAGGGAATTATTAAGAATGGAAAGGTTTAAGCAAGGATAGGAAGTAGGAAGGTCTGGGAGAGCAGGAAGTGGGGAGTGGGTATGGTCAACCAAAAGTACTGGTTATGAAAGGGCCAGAGAGCTGGGTGGTGGTGGCGGCAGTGGTGGCGGCGGCGGCGCACGCCTGTAATCCCAGCACTCTGGGAGGCAGAGGCAGGTGGATTTCTGAGTTTGAGGGCAGCCTGGTCTACAGATGAGTTCCAGGACAGCCAGGACTACACAGAGAAACAGTATCAAAAAAACAAAACAACAAAAAAAGAATGTTGAACACCTTTAAAAATATTGTTGACAACTTGGGGATTCATGTGTGTGTGTGTGTGTGTGTGTGTATATACGCGCGCGCCAGTGAGTGCATGTTTGTTCTAGTTTTTTGTTTTTGAAAACTCAATTTCTTAGCCTAGTTTTTGATGTGGTTGGTTGTTTCCATGCTTAATTTTTTTTGAGTTATTTGCTCATTCTGGTTATTAATTCTCCATTAGCTATAGCCGGCAAAAATGTGTTGCCAGTGAAGACTGTCTTGTCTCCCAGTTACTGTTTCCTCTGCCACACAGCAGCTTCTAATTTCGTGAGGTCATAGTAATTGAGAGTGGCCCTCTCTGCGTGACTGAGGCCCAACTCAAAGTCCCGCCCCCCCTAGAGCTTGAGTTCCTCTTCTCCCGGAGCAGCTCCAGAGTTAGAAGTCTTACTGTGGAGTCGAGTTTCGGACAGAGGGACAGGTAACAGTTCACTTCCATCCCACACGGGGTAGCCAGTGCTGTCCATTAGAGACCACCTGTTCCTCAAAGTGCTTGCTAGCATTTCTGTCAGAACCAGCTGTAGCTGTGAGGGCTGCGGTGTGTCCCTCTGTCCAGCTGTAGCCGTGTGTGCTGCGGTGTGTCCCTCTGTCCAGCTGTAGCCGTGAGGGCTGCGGTGTGTCCCTCTGTCCAGCTGTAGCCGTGTGTGCTACGGTGCATCCCTCTGTCCAGCTGTAGCTATGAGGGCTGCGGTATGTCCCTCTGTCCAGCTGTAGTTGTGAGGGCTGCGGTGTGTCCCTCTGTCCAGCTGTAGCTGTGAGGGCTGCGGTGTGTCCCTCTGTCCAGCTGTAGCTGTTAGGGCTGTGGTGCACCCCTCTGTCCAGCCCACTGTTCCACGAGCCTGCGTTGTGTCCTGCTGACACTGCATTGATTACTGTGACTCGGTGCTTTAATATCTCCATTATTTTTGCTCAGGATTGCTTTGGGTATCTGGGGTCTTTGTGCTTCTGTATGAACATTAAGATCTTAAAAAACTAATTCTGTGAAGAATGGTGTTTACATTTTAATGGAGATACTTGAATCTTTAGGTAGCTCTTGGTAGAAAGCCATTTTATAATATTAATTCTTCCAAAACCCATGAGCATGGGAGGCCTTTCCATCTTCTAGTGTTGTATTAGTTCGGGTGACTAAGTCTGGGTGTAACTCTAGAGAGAGTCACAGAACATATGGAATGTGTCTATATATTAAGTGAATTTCTCATAATGCCTTACAGTCTGTAGCCCAACTAACCAGACAATGGGCAGCTGTGAATGGGAAGTCCAAGGATCTAGTAGTTGCTCAGTCCCACAAGGCCAGTTGTTTCAGCTGGTCTTCTGTAGAAGTTGGAAGAAGTGGGTTCCGACAAACATGCTGGCAAGCCGAGCAAGCAGGCGAAGAAGAGTGAGTCTTCCTTCTTCCAGTGTCCTTATGGAGGCCTCCAGCAGGAGGTGTGGCCCAGAGTAAAGGCTTGTGCCATCTGCGATCTGGAACTTGCTTTGTCCAAGGCTGGCCTTGAACTTAGAGATCTGCTTGCCTCAGTCTTGTGTACTACTTTGCCTTGGCCTGAGTTTCTCGTGGCCACTATGCTTCAAGATCTCCAAGTCAAGATCCGGGTCAGAAGCCTGTGTCTTCCAGCCTCAAGGTCTGCCCTCCATGTCTGTATTGCAGTTCATTCCGGATGCCGTCAAGTCAGCAACCAGATATAGCCCTCACAAATGTCCTCCCCAGTCTCCTTCTTCAGTATTTTGATGTTTTCACTGCAGAGATGCTGTGCATGGTGGTGCATGCCTTGGAAGGCAGAGGCTGGTGGATCTCTGAGTTTAGGGCCAGCCTGGCCTACAGAACAAGTTCCAGGACAGCCAAGGCTTGTTGTAGAGAATTTATTCCAAAGTATCTTTGAGGCAATTGGGATTGGGAGTATTTCCATGCTTTACCCCACTGTGTTTATCATTGATACATTGGAAGGCTGCTGATTTCTGTCTGAGAACTGTCTGTCCTGTCACCTTGCTGAAAGTGTCTATCAGCTCTAAGAACTTTCTGCTCCGGCCTGCTGAGTCTGATACATAGAATCTTGTCAGCACACAAGGATGCTTTGACTCCAGCTAAGACTTCTAGCATTCTCCCTGACAGGAGTGGAGAGAGCAGACTCCTTGCTCCTCACCTTAGTGGGAACGCTTTTGCGCTCTTCCTCCATTTACGTGATGTTAGCTAGAGATCTGACCTGCATAGTCTACCCACAGTTGGATGTCCCCTCCATTCTTCACTCTGGGTTTGTTTGTTTTTTTTATCACGAATGGATGTTAGATTTGAACAAAAACTACTGAGGCGATCGCGTATCCTGTCCTGTGTCTCTCCTCGTGTGGCTACGGTGGTTACACTTCTTGGTTTGTGGATGCTGACCCATCTCTGCACTTCTGGACTGAAGACAACCTGATCATGGCAAGCTTGAGCTTTCAGTGTGTTCCTGAATTCATTATGTAAACATTGATTTTAGTTTTGTGAGACAAGGTTTCTCTGTGTAGCCCTGGCTATCCTGGAACTCACTCTGTAGACCAGAGTCTACAGAGGCTGGCCTTGAACTCAGAAATCCTCCTGCCTCGGCCTCCTGAGTGCTGGGATTAAAGGTGAGCCTGCACCTCCTGGCAGCACGGCAGACCTGAATTGGGACTTTTGCACCTACGTTCTAGGTAGATCTGTCAGTAACTTTTCCTTTTAGTTGCTGCTGTTGTGTCTTGATCTGGTTTTAGGATCAAGATAACACTGTGAGTTTATCTCACGGCCTATGGCAGATCTGTGGGGATGCCATCTGGGACAGCCTGTGGGGGGATTTTTTTATAATTAAGGTATTAATTTCATTGCTTTTTATAGATCTGTTTAAATGATCTCATTATTTTGGTTAAGTCATATGTGTCTAGAAATTCACCCTTTCTTAATTTCAACCTTGGTGGGATATATGTTTTTTTAATTTATTTCTTTTATGTACACTGTAGCTGTACAGATGGTTTTCAGCCACCATGTGGTTGCTGGGATCTGAACTCAGGACCTTTGGGAGAGCAGTCAGTGTTCTTAACCACTGAGCCATCTCTCCAGCCCCCGGGATATATAAATCTTTAAAAAAAAAAAAAAAGAATCATGAAGCCAGGCGTGGTGGTGCATGCCTGTAATCCCAGCACTTGGGAGGCAGAGGCAGGCGGATTTCTGAGTTCGAGGCCAGCCTGGTCTACAGAGTAAGTTCCAGAACAGCCAGGGCTACACAGAAAAACCCTATCTCAGAAGAAAAAAATTATTTATTATATGTAAGTACATTGTAGCTGTCTTCAGACACTCCAGAAGAGGCCATTAGATCCCATTACAGATGGTTGTGAGCCACCATGTGGTTGCTGGGATTTGAACTCAGGATCTATGGAAGAGCAGTTGGTGCTCTTAACCCCTAAGCCATCTCTCTAGCCCTTCCTCTTCTTTTTTTGAGATAGGGTTTTTCTGTGTACCTCTGGCTGTTTGGAACTCACTTTGTAGACCAGAATGGCCTTAAACTCATAGAAATCCTCCTGTCTCTGCCTTCTGAGTGCTGGGTGGCATGTGCCACCACTACCAGCTAGTAGTGTTCTCTTGGTGGATTACTCTATTAGTAAGTATGAAATGGCCTTCTTTAATCCCGCCTCACTAGTTTTGGTTCTACACCATTACTATTAAGACACCAATGCCGTCCTGTTTCCTGGTTCCATTTGCTTGGAAGATATCCCCATGTTTTCACCCACAGATAGTGTCAATCTTTAAGGGTGAACAAAATTATCTGCCATAATTGATGGTTACATAAAAATTACCATGATAAAAACAGGCCAACAAAATTTATGGTCACTAAGCCACCTCTCTGTAGAGCATTCCAGAAGAAATTCTTTAGACAAAAGAGAATGATAATAAAGAGTCAGTTACCAAGAAACACTAAGAGCTAGAGCAATACCTTTACATCATCATTCTATGACCTTCTGGGGGTTTTTTTGTTTTGTTTTGTTTTGGTTTGGTTTTGGTTTTTTTTTTTTGTGTGTGTGTGTGTGGGGGGTTTTTTTTTTTGTTATAGAATAGAGTTTATTCAGGTCATAGGATGGGAGTTAATGATGTAGTGGAGGCAGAGAGAGGCAGAGAGAGAGTAGAGAAGTGGAGGAGTGGAGGCCGGCCATGAGGGGAGGAGAGCCCAAGAGGGGCAGAGAGGTGAGAGTGCGGAGAGGCAAGAGCGGTGAGAGAGCGACCTTCTAGCTTTTAAAGTTTCTGTTAAGAATTTAGCCTCTAGTTCTTTTAATGCCAGCTTTGTAGTGACACGGTGCTTACCCTGTGCAGGTCTCAGATCACTTCCTTCGTGCTGTGTGACATGGCGAGTTTCCTTCCTTCTCCTGTCTCCCTGCTGAGCTCTGCCTTTTGTATCTGGATGGGCCTCTCTTGCCCTAGTCTGAATCTTCTCTATTATGATTGTATTGAACATAATTTCCCCAGGAAGTGGGGTTGCATGCCTTTAATCTCATCACTCAGGAGACAGAGCAGGCAAAGCTCTGAACTCAAGGCCAGCCTGGTCTACAGAGTAAGTTGCAGGACAGCCAGGGCTATATATAAAGGGGACGGGGAGAAAAGAAAATACTTTCTATGCTTTTAGAATGAAAATCATCTTTGATGCTCATATTGGGCCTTTTCTTATTATATTATTTACTTTTTCTTGCTGTGATAACACACCAGACCCAGAAATGACTTATAGAAGAGTTTACTCGGGCTTACAACTCCAGAGGGAGACTCTGTAATGGTGGAGGAGGTGTGGCAGCGGCAGCCAGAGCAGGAAACGGGCTGATCTCACTTTCCACCACACACAGGAGACAAGGAGGAAGCAGGAGGAGGCCTAGGCAACCCTCAAGCCTCAGTCAGGCTTCTTCCAGCTGAGCCCATTGCCTGGAGTCTAGAACTCCCCAGACAGCACCACCTGCTGGGGAGCAGGTCAGACACCTGAGCACATGGGGACAGATCTTTCTTGCTTTTTTCTTTTTCTTTTTAAGATTTATTTTATATCTACAGTACACTGTCGCTGTCTTCACACACACTAGGAGAGGGCGTCAGATCCCATTACGGATGGCTGTGAGCCACCATGTGGTTGTTGGGATTTGAACTCAGAAACTGGAAGAGCAGTCAGTGCTCTTACCCACTGAGCCATCTCTGAGGGGAGGGACAGTTCTTACTCAGACCACTAGTTTTTGTTGCTATTTATTCCAGGCTGGCTTTGAACCTCTAACTTACCCAACCCTCTTGTTTTAGCCTTAGCCTTCCTGAGTGCGGAGGTGGGGAATGGGTGTGGGGGGGGGTTGGGGGGGATATTGGAGCCACATGTTTCTTTAATGTTTTGTTTGTTGACTCCATGAAGATTAATTACAATTAACACTTTATTTAAATGTTTTGGGAGATTCTGAAGGACATCCGTTGGCTCCTGGAATTTTTGTGTGTTCTGTTCTGTGACTTATAAGTGTTTCCTGGGCCAGTGATGTGGCTCAGTGGGAAAGACGCCTGCCACCAAGGTCTGTGACCTAAATTCTGTTCCCAGGACCTAGAGTCAAGGAGAGAGCCAGCTTGCATGCACACCCAGTGACTCTCATACCTGCTCCCTGTCAAAAGTAAATAATTAAAATTTTGTAGTCAAATTTCAGATAAGAATGCATGACATGCTACTGCAGGTGATTTACTATCTTTTTAATTGTTACAGAATAATCAAAACAGTCTTAATTAGGTTTCTATTGCTATGATAAATACGATCAGAAGCAGCTTGATAAAGAAAGGGTTTCTTTATCTTTTAGCTGTAGTTCATCATCCAGAGGAGCCAGAGCAGGAACCTGGAGAGGGGCTCTGAGGAAGGGGTTTCTGGGAGCAGCAAAGACACGACCCAAAGTCAGATCCTAGGGTACAAGTTGACGGCCTGTGACCTGTTTGAGATTGGCTCCCTAGAGTTTTCTGTAGATATCTCTCGGTTCTGTAGTCTGCCGGAGACAGCCTCTGCTCAAGACAGCTCCTTGCTAGAGACAGCTCTCTCATGCTAGGGAAAAAATTTCAAAATGTGCTGGACATGGTGGCGCACGCCTTTAATCCCAGCATGTGGGAGGCAGATGCAGGCGAATTTCTGAGTTCGAGGCCAGCCTGGTCTACAGAGTGAGTTCCAGGACAGCCAGAGCTACACAGAGACACCCTGTCTTAGAAAAAAAATTCATGCTCTCTGGATTTCGTGTGTGTGTGTGTGTGTGTGTGTGTGTGTGTGTGTGTGTGAGAGAGAGAGAGAGAGAGAGAGAGAGAGAGAGAGAGAGAGAGAGAATCAGACAGCTTTTTCTCTGAATATCATCCAGACAGCCAGACAGCTCAGCTCTTGCAGGCCAAGGCCCAGTCTTTTATTTAATATCAATTTAGTCATTTACTCCAGGTTCCCTTTGATTATCCCAAGAATTAGCATTACAAGACTCCAGCCCCTTGATTCTTAGAGATAGCAAGCACTTTTATTTTTAACATTGCAAAAGAATTCAGAGATCTGCCTACCTTTGTATCATGGGGTCCTTAGCATTAATAGGGAAGGCATTCGCCAATAACCTTGGCAGGGAAAATATTTCCCCGAGGAACATGAACTAAGATACATATTTTACACAAACAAGCCTATGCCCACAGACAGCAATCATTCACATTGTGGAGGCCCACACCCAGCAGGCTCTGTTCAGGGTTGGGAAGCATCTTGTCCCTACCATGGCCAAGCTGGAGTCAGGGTTCTCTCCAGTCCCCGAGCTTTCCCATGCCTTCGAGTGGTGTACAACACCCTACATGAGACTAAAGGTGGCTCAAGGGTCAGGAGGGATGAACCTGCTTCTAAGAGGGACAAGGTGTCCTCTACCAAGACTTATTATGCCCACAGATCAAAAGTAGAGCAAGGCAGGCTCTCATGTTTGTCATGCCACTGGAGTGCAAGCGCTCTTGTCTGTAGGAACTGGATGCCAGTCTGAGCCTATCCCATGCTGCTGGTTTGGGAGGAGCTGTTGTGTGGCAGCTGCTGTGCAGGCTTTCCTCGCCTGGAGCCCTAGGACAGGGGCTTTAGCTCCTCAGAGCTCAGGTCGTTCTGGGAGTAATGCTTCTTACAGCACCCAGGGACAGCTGGTGACAGTTGCAGAGCAAGGCTTCTCTCCAGCATTTGTGCGGGGAAGAGTGGGGAAGTGGGCATGCAGTTGGCACTGGAAGGGCACATGGTCAGTGTGGATCCAGTGGCACTGGAAGGACTTGTGGTTAGTGGGGATACAGATGTGCTGAGTGGACTGCTTGCAAATGGCTGTCTGCTGGCCAGAAGTAGGGCCTCTCATGCACTTTTGTCTTCCTGGGTCTATTGTGGGGTACTTGGGAGGCCTCAGGGTGGGCCACAGTAGAAGGTGGTATGGGTCGCAGGCAGCAGGAGGGACTGAGGCTAGCATCCAGAGCCCTCCGCTGCCTCTGATCCCTTACTCCCTCCAGGATAAAGGTATGGAGAGAGGAGGCCCACGGGAGTCCAGAAAGCAGGGAAACAGCTTACTGTTTGGGCTAGCTGCACCATGTGGTGCTCCAGCACAGTGACACAAATAATCCAAGGTAATCTGGGTTAAGGGGATGATGATGTGAGTCTGTGGTTGCCGTGGAAACTGAAGGGCAAAGATGGGGTTGGTAGGTCAGATAGTAGGCAGGTGTAGGGGTGGCAACAGGAATGCAGAGGGGCTACCTGTGCAACCAGAGCAGGAAGGGGGCAGTGGTGGAGAATACAGGAGGTCTGCCCAGGCTGGGGCTAGGACATGGGTGTTCACAGTCAGAAGTCCTGTGGCCACTGAGTTGTGGGAAGCAGAGTTGATATTGGGTAATTTGAGCCCTTGCAGAATGCGTGTTCTCAGAGTACAGATGATGCCATCTAGATAGCAGCTGACACCACAACCTGGTTGTCAATGGGGAACTTGCTCATGGAAGTGATCTGTTTTCTAAGTGCTGAGATGGGGACAGCATGGCTGTGTGAAACTCAGGGCCTCTTTTCTCCATCCAAGTCAGTGTTGATCATCAGGGTACACCTTCAGGCTCCTCCAAAACCTCGGCAAGACTCCACAGACAAGTATGTGGGCTCTCCTCGGCACGTTCTTGCTACTTCCTTCTCCAGACATGCAACTCTCTGGAAGCTCCAAACACCCCGAATCACAGAAGTAGAGAGGCCAAAGTCCTGCTGGCTAAAAGGCCTGTCCGTGCACATGGCCAGAATAGTCTCCTGCAGTGTGTCTTGTGATCTTGCAGTTTCTGTGGTATCTGTTGTAATGCCTGGTTGAGCTGAAGCACTTACATAGGTGTAGGTAAAACAATCATGAGCATAAAATAATCTAAAAATATTTTTAAATGAAAAATAAAAATTCTGGCTTGAGAGGCAGAGTCAGGCAGATCTGATTTAGGCCAACCTGGTCTACAGAGTGAGTTCCAGACAGCCATGGCTACACAGAGAAACCCTGTCTTGAAAAAAAAAGAAAAAGAAAAGAAAAACAGGGCTGGAGAGATGGCTCAGCGGGTAAGTGTACCTGACTGCTCTTCTGAAGGTCCTGAGTTCAAATCCCAACAACCACATGGTGGCTCACAACCATCTGTAAAGAGATCTGATTCCCTCTTCTGATATATCTGATGGCAGCTACAGTGTACTTACATGTAATAATAACTAAATCTTTAAAAAAAAGAAAAAGAAAAACAAAAAAGATTTCTTGAGACTTTATTTTTAAACTTTTTAAAAAAGATTTATTTATTATATGTAAGTACACTGTAGTTATCTTCAGACACCCCAGAAGAGGGCGTCAGATCTCATTACAGATGGTTGCTGGGATTTGAACTCAGGACCTTTGGAAGAACAGTCAGTGCTCTTCACCGCTGAGCCATCTCTCCAGCCCTATTTTTAAACTTTTAATGATGCTTGTGTGTGTGTGTGTGTGCGCGTGTGCGCGCGCGGCGTGCGCGCGCGCACACACACACTCCCTGAAGTGGTATTACAGGCAGTTGAGGGCTACCTGACTCAGGTGCTGCATACTGAACTCAGGTCCTTTATGAGAGCGCTGTCCACATTTACCACGGGGCCAGCTCAACAGCCCAAGACTTGACTTTTTTTGTTTTGCTTTGATTTTTGTTTGTTTTTTCAAGACAGGGTTTCTCTTTATAGCCCTGGCTGTCCTGGAACTCACTCTGTAGACCAGGCTGGCCTCGAACTCAGAAATCCGCCTGCCTCTGCCTCCCACGTGCTGGGATTAAAGGCGTGCACCACCACCACCGCCCAGCCCCAAGACTTGATTTTTAACCTACACAGTATTTGTCTTGGAGAATGTCTCCTGTGCTGATGGGTATAGTGTGTGCCCTTCTGCCGTTGGAGGACGTGTTCTGTGCTGTCTTCCAGGTCTTTTATCCTAAATCCTCAAGTGTGATTAAACAGATGCTTCTTTCTTGATTTTCATTGTGGATGATATATAAATTCAATCAAAGGGCATGGAATTCTTTACTTTTAGATCTCATAGTGTGATGGTTTATATATTCTTGGCCCAGGGAGTGACAATATTTGTAGGTGTGGCCTTGTTGGAGTGGGTGTGTTACTGTGGGTGTGGGTTTCAGACCCTCATCCTAGCTGCCTGGAGGTTAGTTTTCCACCAGCAGCCTTCAGATGAAGATGTAGAACTCTCAGCTCTTCCCACACCGTGCCCGCCTGGATGCCGCTGTGCTCCCAACTTGATGAGAATGGACTGACCCTCTGTAAGCCAGCCCCAATTAAATGTTGTCCTTTATAAGACTTGCCTTGGTCATGGCATCTGCTCAGAGCAATAAAACACATAGTATTTGCCATTTGTATTTGAGTGGTTTCCATCATACGTGCATATGCATTTCCAATTCATATATTTCCAATTCATATATTTTCTTGCTTATTTTTTGTTTTGTTTTTTGTTTTTGTTTTTGTTTTTTGTTTGTTTGTTTGTTTGTTTTCTTCGAGACAGGGTCTCTCTGTATAGCCCTGACTGTCCTGGAACTCACTTTGTAGACCAGGCTGGCCTCGAACTCAGAAATCCGCCTGCCTCTGCCTCCCAAGTGCTGGGATTACAGGCCACCACCGCCCGGCTCTTGCTTATTTTTTTAAACAAAGTTTCATTTATCCCAGGTTGGTCTCAAACCATGTAGCCAAGGATGATCTTGATTTCCTTTTTTCTTTTTTAAGATTTATTTATTGCCGGGCGGTGGTGGTGCATTCCTGTAATCCCAGCACTCTGGGAGGCAGAGTCAGGCGGATTTCTGAGTTCGAGGCCAGCCTAGTCTACAGAGTGAGTTCCAGGACAGCCAGGGCTATACAGAGAAACCCTAGGAAACAAAAAAACAAAAGATTTATTTATAAATACACTGTAGCTGTCTTCAGACACCCCAGAAGAGAGTGTCAGATTTCGTTATGGATGGTTGTGAGCCACCATGTAGTTGCTCAGGACCTTTGGAAGAGCAGCCAGTGCTCTTAACCGCTGAGCCATCTCTGTAGCCCCGACCTTGATTTTCTGATCCTCCTTTTAGAGTCAAATTGCTGGGGTTACAGATGTGCATGACTGGTTCTCATGGATCTGAGGCCTGACTCCTAGGCAAGGACTGTACCAACTGTGTGACACCGCTGGAACTTGTAGTGTTTCACATTTGTGTGTTTTCCGGAGAATGGTTGATGACCTTTCCCTCTAGTGTGGAGCTCCTGGCTGTTCCTTAATGGGCGTTTATAGGGGTGACCTAGCAGAATTCCCTCAGCTTCTGCTCACCTATGAAAGCCTTTATTGCTCTTTTGATTCTGAAGAATAATTTTTGTAGGGTATAGTAGGTTTTTTAAAGACTATATGAGTTTATGTAAGTGCTGGGACCCTGACCTGGGTCCTTTGTAGGAGCAGCCAATGGGCGTGGTAATGTTGTTGACCAGTCTTTGCCAGGCCTCTGGACTATATGGTTTTTGCTGAGAAACTGGCTGCAAGGCAGGCAGCTCTTTCCTATGCGGATCTCACCCTACTCCTTTAGGACCCTATATTATGCCTTTGTTGTATCATGTATATTGTTTATATTCTGGGGTGCCATTCTCATTTGTGTGTTTGTATTATCTGTATCTAAGTTCCCTTAGGATGGTTTTGTTTTGTTTCGTTTTTTGGTTTTTCGAGACAGGGTTTCTCTGTGTAGCCCTGGCTGTCCTGGAACTCACTCTGTAGACCAGGCTGGCCTCAAACTCAGAAATCTGCCTGCCTCTGCCTCCCAAGTGCTGGGATTACAGGCGTGCGCCACCACGCCCGGCTAGGATGGTTATTTCTAATTCTCCTCCATGAACTTCTTCGGTCCCTTTCAAGCTGGTGACTCTCTGGAGCAGTGGTCCTCCAGGAGGTGTCAGAGCTCCTTCCCTCTCTTGTCCTCTGCATGAGCCAGACAGGATGCAGAGACATGCAGGCAAGCACCCACTCACATCTGAAAGCATGAGAACGGCCCAGTGACGGGCTTATCCTCTTACTCTACTAAGTTTTCGTCCTAAGCTGCGTCACTCTGCTGGAGCATACAAGCATGGGGAGACCACACAAGCAATGCAGTCTTCTTTATGAATGGTCAACAGTATTTAAAAGTTCATCAGTGGGGCTGGAGAGATGGCTCAGAGCTTAAGAGCACTTCCTCTGGTTGTTCGTCCAGAGGTCCTGAGTTCAATTCCCAGTAACCACATGGTGGCTCACAACCATCTATAATGAGATCTGGTGCCCTCTTCTGACATGCAGGCAGAAGACAAATTATCAGCAACCTGATTTGGTTTTAGAGTCACACTGGGCACTGGTTGCAGGCCCCAGGGTTTTAAAAGCAGAGACCAACTCATGTCCTGGGTGATTCCTGAGTGCACAGCTCTGGAAGGTTTGGGTGCCAAAGAGATGATGCCACCTCCGTGCTGGACGTGGAGCTCCAAGCATGTGCAGGCGGGCTGGGTTTCTGCAGTAAAGCTCTTATAAACAGAAAAGACCTTTCTTGGGCTTTCCAGGATAATGCTCTCCCACAGTGGATACTCTGACATCTCTCCAGATTCTTCATTTCAGCAACACACACACAGGGGATGTCTTTCCTCTAGCAAGACAGTATCAATCAGCCCCACAGCTCTCCAAACATGGATGGCTAGCTTATCTGCTGATCGCAGACCCAGTCACCTCGCTGCCTAGTGGACATACCCTCTGTGTCTTTGGCTGGCATTTCGTACTGGACACAGCCATGCCTGGTAGTCATGCTTCTCCCCATCCCGGCGAAGGCCAGCCAGTGAGTTCACGTGAGTTCTGAGGCGTGTTGCCCTCACTGCGTCTGCTCTTTTAGCTTTGTATGGGTGTTGTCACATCTCAAGGGATTACACTATCCCTGAGCGGTGGTTCCCAACCTTCCTAGTGCTTTGACCCTTGAGGCTGTTCTCCCTGTTGTTCCCACTATTTCATACATATAACTTTGCTACTGTTATGAATTATAATATAAATATATGATATGCAGATGGTCTTAGGAGACCCCTGTGAAAAGGTAGTTGCAACCTAAGTTGAAAACCACTACAAGGACCTAAATTCTACTATCTAAGGTCTGTCATGCTGAAGACCAGAATCTTCTACTTGGCAAAACAAAGCAAGAGTTGATACAGTTCTTTAACTTCGCAATACATTGCACATTACATTTATTTTGTTTTTCCAAGACGAGACAGGGTTTGTGTAGTTTTGGCTGTCCTGGAACTCAAAAAAAATGTAGTTCTCTACATAGACCAGGATGGCCTTGAACTCAGATATTCACCTGCCTCATTCTCCCAATTACTGGAAATTGCACATTTTTATTGCACGGGTCTTACTCTGTAGTACAGGCTGGCCATGCACTGGCCAGTTCACCTGCCTGAGTCTCCCCAGTGCTGAGATTACAGGCACAAGACCCCATTCGTACCTGGGAACCGGGTCTAGGGCATTGCATGAGCTAGTCAAGAACATACCACTGACCCCTATTCACAGTTAATAGTTAAAATAATCAGATAGTGCAGGAGTTTCTTGATACATCTCAATATCTAACTAAGGAACCATCTGGACAGTCAGACTCATCAAATGTTATTCCTTTTTACTGAAGAGAAAGACTCAAGTGACACAGAATGTACGCTTTTGGGTGAGTTCCCACCACTTGTTCTTGTCTGTCTGTGGGGAGATTATAACAGTGACTGTGGTGTCGAACCTTCTGTCACACAGAAGGAATTATGCTTTGTACTAGCTCTGTGCCTTAGAGGAAAGCATCTTCACACTGCAGACCATGCACATGCAGACACCAGCAACCCACAGAGGAAGAGCTGCCAGGTTAGAGGTGGGGACAGATGCTCAGGAGGTAGTGGACATCTGCCCATGCAGAGGGCCCAGAGTCAGTTCCTAGCTAGCACTCACATGACAGCTCACATCTGCCTATGGCTCCATTTCCACAGGAACCAATGCTCTCTTCTGGCCTCCTTGGGCACAAGGCACACAACTTATACACATACATATGTGCAGACAAATATTCATACATGTAAAATAAAAATAAATACATTTTAAAAATCAAATTTAATAGAAAAACTGGGAAAACTAAGTGCTACAAATCTGAGCTCAGCACTGGCTGGAGCTGTTGCTGAGGCTGCTGTCTGTGCCCAAGTATCTACTAAGTACCTGCAAACTAGTCTTGCACTGTGCCTTAAAACTAAAGATCCTAGCCGGGCGTGGTGGCGCATGCCTGTAATCCCAGCACTTGGGAGGCAGAGGCAGGCGGATTTCTGAGTTCAAGGCCAGCCTGGTCTACAGAGTGAGTTCCAGGACAGCCAGGACTACACAGAGAAACCCAGTCTCGAAAAAACAAAAAACAAAACAAAACAAAACAAAACAAACAAAAAAAAAACCCAAAAAACTAAAGATTCTGCTTGGGGGTTGGGGTGGGGTTGCAGGCAGAGCACACATGCCTTTAATCCCAGAACTTGGGAGGCAGATGCAGGAAGACCCTGTGAGTTGGAGGCCAGCCTGGTTTACAGAGTAAGTCCCAGGACAGCCTGTCTGGGATTTGAAACAAACCCTGTCCTAGAAAAACATAACCAACCAACCAACCAAATAAAAACCCTAAATATCACACAGTATGAGGATGACTAGTTTCGAATAATGCTTCATCTGAAGCGGGGGGAAAAAAAAGGCCTTACTATTTATATTTATTTAAAATCTTCTATTTTATGAACAGTAGCTGACAGGGCAAGGTAGAACGTTTAGATCCCTTAAGAACATCCAAGATATAATACCAGTTGTTTCTGAGATGAGCAACACAAGTATATAGAGAACACATTACACTAAACAGTGTAGATGCAGCATGCCCTAAAAACCACTTAGTCAACATTGCCCTGCAAGTACAAGACATCAATAGCAACGATCCATGAGAAGATCTTAAATAAAGCTTCACTGGGACTCGGATTCTGACCAGTCAGATGATGATGAAGACTCTGATGAACTCCCTGGAGACACCGCTTCTTGCACTTCAGACCAGAGGTAGGCGATCAGCATTAGACAGCACAGCAAAAGGACAAGGAATATGGGGACCACAAGCACCACCACGTGCAGGCTTATCTCGTCATCCTCCGCCCTAGCATCTAGACTCTCTTGATCCAGAAAAAGACTCAAGTTTCGATCACTTGGCTTACCAACAGGACCACTGTCCACACTCCCTCCATTTCCTGGGCTGACGCAGTCAGGAGGGGAGAAGCCAGGATCACAGTGACAGTGCTTGAAATTGTTGCACACCCCATTCCCATGACACGTTTCCTGTGGCTCACAGTCGTACTGGAGTACCGTATGACCAGTACAGATGTACTCCATGCAGACTTTGTTTGGGGCACAGTAGGTACCACTCTGCACATCTCCGTAATCAGGGACATCAGTAATGTTATGGGCATCCATACTCCAACACCAGTCCTCTCCATGAGGAACCTGGAGGAGTGAGTGTAGGGGTCTGACTTGCGGCAAGTATCTAACATCTGTACATACCAGTTTCCCACAGAATATATCTTCATCAGAACATGTTTCGTATCTTAAGTTGGCTGAGGTAGGATGGCCACAGTTTCCAAAACGGTTCGCTTTAGTATTAAATGAGATGTAACATTCCTCAGGGGCAGATCTTGCAGGATACCCATAGATCCTGGCACACTGCTTATCAGGGTTCTTACACCAGCCCCCTGAGCAGAAATAAATCCTATCACACTGTGTGCCATCCTGCATGTAGGCGTTTGCAGGGCATTCTTGAGTACTGCCATCACAGTACTCGGGAAGGTCACACACATCCTCAGCAGGACGACATAAGCTGCCTTTCTTCTTGAATGCACATTTGTAGCAGCAGAGTCCATCACTGCACTGCGCACCCTCCTTCAGTGTACATGTTGACGCACAGCATGGGTGACGGTCACAGTCACTGCCGCAGTCACACTCCTCCAAATCCTCCACCACACCATTTCCACAGCGGGCGGCTCTGCGCTTGCGACTCTGGCGCCAAGGCTCGTCAAGCAGGCAGGCCCCTCTGTGGTCGTGGAGGAAACGGAGGAAGTGGTCAGAGCTGCAGTTGCTGAAGCCACTGTCCTTCTTGATCTTCTCATGCATGAGGCAGAAGTGCTTAGGACCACAGGTGCAGGTCGGGTGGTCGTGCTGGATACCCAGGTTGTGCCCGAGCTCGTGGGCCATGAGCGCCGCAAACAGGAGGACATCTTCGTGATGGAAGGCCTCCACGGCCGCCGCAAACCCGCCTGAACAGGCACCGTCGAGAAACGCCTGGCCCTCGCTCTCTCCTGGGCGATGCCCGACAATCAAGTGTGCCACATCGTGCCTGACCCGGCCCACCAGTTTCTCCTGTCTCCAGAAGTTGAAATTCCTGAGTGTGGCCTGCAGGTCCACTGAGACCTCTATCGGGTCCCCCTCTGTCCAGATTTCCAGGCCCACCAGCACCACCTCTGTGTTTATCCCCCTAGTGAAGCTGTTGGCCAGAGCAATGATGTCCACTACTGCCTGGACCGTCTCGTTGACATTGCTGCCCCACATCTGGAACCGCTGGTGGTTGACCACCACAAACATCTCCACATACTTGGTGTGTGACCACAAGTCAGACAGAACCAGTAGGTCATCGGGCTTCCTGCTCCTTTCTTGATGGCTGGTGTCCCCCGCGCTGTCTTTAGGGGTGACACTGCAGACCACCACAGGCTGATGTGCCCTGGTGTAGAGGACGTGTTCAAAGTTTGTGGAAGAGAGCATGGGCTCAATGCCATAGGCTGTCTCTTCTGTAATCAGCACCCCCCTGAGGCCTGAGCAGATGTTGACAGAAACAAAGGAGCCTGGCACCCCTTCCATGTAGCCTTCATAGTGGCAGTCCTGGGAGAGGAGGGGCATTTCTTGCCCCAGGATGCCATTGTGGTAACTGTAGACTGGGAAGTTATTCTCAGGGCGGTGTCCCTTTACCTTGAGGTGAAGCAGCTGCCTTTGGCCTTGTATCAGCAGCACGTAGGACACCTTTCCTCCAGGATCTTCAGTCCCCTTGCCTGGCAGTCTCTCAGGGATGACTGTTTGATAGGAAGAATTAGATACAGATCCAGGGTCACAGAACGTGCTCGGCAGAAAAATCAGTAGCACCAAAATCCCTACTCTGACAGGTGGCACTAGTCTCAGACCCACGTTCCAGTGCTGTGCAGCCCAGATATGAGGTGTTATCTTAGATTCCTTTGAGGATACTTGCCTCATCCTCATCTGTAGGGAAGACAGACTGGAGGCAAACTCTCTCACCAGTGCTGTCACTGACATGGCTCCTACCAGCTGTTGATAATGTAAGCTCTATGTCCATCAGCGGCAGCTCTCTTGATGTCCCCGGACCCAGGAACCCAGACCTGTGCCTGTGCCTCACAGGGGGCCTCCCAGCATGACTCCTCCGGCCTCAGGCTGTGTCTCTGTTCTCCCGGCCTTGGTGGTTATGAGCAGCACAGGCACCTCTTACTCAGGTGGAAGAGCTTCCGTGTTGCTTAAGTTCTTTGACATTCATGGAGATGAGCCCTGTCTCTGCAGAGACGCAGCCAGCCCTGTACATCAGATCATCTTTCACCCTCCACAGGTCACGGACCCCTGGCAGGTTAACCTGCTCATACTTTCAGACTCAACATTCTGCAGGGATGCGGGGGAGGGGACAGAGTTCTCTGGGTTCTCTGAACAATTAAGAGTTCTCTGTTGTCCTGCCTCGTTCCTCATTCCTACAGTAGTCATGCTGGACAAACAGCTAGTTCTCTGATTTCTGACTCCCTGATTCCTTTCACCGGCGCGCGCTCGTGTGTATACACACACACACACACACACACACACACACACACACACAGTACTTAGATGTTCTACTTTCCCTTATCCTTGTGTCTACCAAATGAATTTTGGCATTAAAACATGATCCTTCTCTGTGTTAACGTTTTTCTAAGGTATGAGTGTTATATGATCTTATTTTCACCACAGAAATATATTAAGAGTCTGAAATCTAAGTTCTCCCAATGGTCTCACCATAAAAATGAAGACAGACTGGTGACTCTAGTTAAAGCAACAAAGAAAATGGAAGTAGGCTCTGGAAGAACTCTCAAACTCCCACACTTGTCTGAGTGCAGTTGGAAATGCACTGCCCACCCACGTCTGAGGCTTTAGTTTCCCGTTAGTGTTCTTCCTGTATTTAGCATTATCCATTAGAAGGAAAACAGAAGTTGTGTGAACACATTCCTTCCCTCATTTCTTCACTCTCATGCATATTTTAAAATTAACTAAATAAAACTCTGTCTTCTACGTGGTATAAAAATAATTTTATGTTATATATTCATAACATAAAACATATGAGGTATAACATTTGGGATTGGAGAAATGCCCTGCTTGATTTAGCAATATGGTACATTTGTGTAATCCCAACACCCAGGAGACAGAGACAAGAGGATCACAAAGTTAAGGCCAGCATGGTTTTGTTTGAGTTCTGAGCCAGCCAGATACACAAAGCAAGACCTTCTCTCAAAAAAGAAGGCCACCGCCAAAAAAAGAGAGAGAAAAGAAAAAAAATGGAATTAGATATTGTATATCAGAGAATATATTCTCTAATAATGGAAAAACAGTCTTTTATATATATATAAAACTCCTGGCATCTGGCCTCAGCCAGTAATGCTTCCTTCCTATTAGACAGCATTAGCATTTAGAAAAAAATGCATACTCTCACCTCACAGACAGTGGGCGGGAAAGGGAGGGCCCTCAATTGCACCGAGCAGCAGCCACTAAGTTATCCAAAACCTCTTCCAAGTACCTGTTCTGGAAATGACCAAAGCTACTCCTCTGTTTCCCTGTGTCAGAACTAACATAACAAAGGTTAAGGCAGAAGACAAACCAAGACAAACAATCGAAAAAAAATCTTTTTAAATTTAAAAATATGGAGGGAGGGACAGGGATAAAAAAAATAAATAAACTTAAAAATATGTAATTAAGGGCTGGAGAGGTGGCTCAGTGGTTAAGAGCCAGAGGTCCTGAGTTCCCAGTAACCACATGGTGGCTGCAACCATCTATAATGACCCTCTTCAGGCCTGCAGGCAGACTTGCATGCAGAATGCTATATATATAACAAATAAAAAATAAAACAAAAACCCCACAAAAAAACATAACTCGTAAAAAAAAAAGCAAACCTTATGGTGACATTTCAAAAAATAAAAAAAAAACTTCTCACTGTTGGTGGCTGCACAGGCCTTTGATTCTAGCCTGGCAGAGGCAGAGGCAGAGCCAGGTGGACCTCTGAGTTCAAGACCAGCCTGGTCTATAGAACAAGTTACAGGAAAGTCAGGGCTACATGGAGAAACCCTGCAAAAAAAAAAAAAAGAAAAAAGAAAAAAAGAAAAGAAAAGAAAAAGGAAGGAAGGAAGGAAGGAAGGAAGGAAGGAAGGAAGAAAAAGAAAAAAGCTCAAGTAAGTAATAAATATCAGAGCAGCATTTTCCTATGGAGAGTGTCTAAGCCACAAGCAGTGGTATTGACGAGCAGGCTGGGTGATGATGTGGGCAGACTGGAGACAACGGCCTGCTGCTTTCCTGGAGCTGTTCTTGTATCCACAGGTATCAGTGGTAGGCAGGCAGCAAATCACCAGGAATACAAAGGTTTAACTTCCAGTTAGGGGTAGATTTTGTATTATTAGCAAAACTGACTCATGTTAAAATATAACTTACTACTGGCCTACAAATATACAAACCAAACTGTGCTCTGACTTAGTGTGGCCAATCACAAACAACAGGAAGTTACTGCGTCTAGGGGATCTTTGTCCAGGTGAGTGACAAGAGCCAGGACATCTCCAGGGTTTTTTTTTACCGACACCCAACATAGTTCTCATTTGGACAAACAGAGATTTCATCACGGAACCAGATGACTAGGTTAAAGCTGCTGAGACGCACCATGCTCAGAGGAAAGGCAGCCATAGATGTCCCGCCTTTCTACACTTCACGGCAGTGAAGGGGAAAACGTCCTAGGCCTTTACAAGACACCCAAAATGATACAGTCCAAAGATGGATGCTAGAGCCGCTGTGCCAGTGGCTCCCCTGCAGAGAAGAACAACAGCCAACTTGTCCCCAGGACAGAGGGCAAGTGTGGCCTCCTTAATGATCTAGGAGATGGGATTCGCTGAAAACAACATGCCCTAAGCCAGTTCCCAGCTTCATTTTTCTGGCCTGAAATTTTGCTTAAAATTGGTTTTCCTCTGCTAAGTGAGTTCTTGCTATCCTGGAAAATACACCCACTTCTCAGAATGGCACTACTCACCTAACAGTCACAACCTTTTCCCCCTGTAATTCCCAGGGACACCGCTGTTCCTATGGCATGAGCCAGTCGGTGGCATCCCTCTGTAGATCAATTCGGACACCCACTCTCCAGGAGCTAGGAAGTAACAAAGCCCCAGGGAATCCTTGATTGATGAGGAGTAAACAAAACTGAACATCTGAGACACAGGACTTGTCCTACCTGTGAATGAAGTGTCCATTAGCTCCTCTGGGTACCAACAAAGGGAAGCACCGAAAAAGCTCTAAAAGGCCACCACGAGCAGAGGGACTGGCTGTGCCTATATGTAGAACAGTTAACAAAGGAAACAGCTACATTTTGGGCCACAATTCTATTTCCTGAGAATAAAAGATACTAAAGAAAATAACCACAGCCTGGAGGATGCCATCAGTCTAGGCAGAACCCACTATTCTGGACAGCCATGAGAGAGAGACCACCAAGGAAAAGTGGGTCCTCTGATGTCGTTTCTCAGTCAGGGGAGCAGGGCGGTGGTGAGCGCCTGTACAGTGGAGCTGTACTAGAGCAGAGGCCAGAAGGTGCAAGGATGGCAAAGATTAAGCCAGAGCAAATCCCAGCAGGCCTCAGAGCCGCACCCACACACCTGACAGTACGACATAAATAAAGGGAATAGCTGGTTTTCCTAGATCAGGGCGAGAGACGCTAAGGCTGTGTTCTTCTCTCCACCAGCAGTGGCTCCAGGCTGTGAGTGTGCGCGTCCTGGGAGCTGTGGCAGGCAGTTGACAACAACACTTGGTTCACAGAAACAGGTCAGCACTGGGACTAGTCTAGCCGGCCGAGGTGCAGGGAGCAAACACCCAGAGCAAATGGGAGTGAGACTCCACAGTGCTGGCTGCAACAGTTTACAGGGCAGAAGCATGGCATGGCTCCTTTATCTACCTCTGGCAGACGGCTGTAACACTTTACTAAAATAAATCGATCTTTCCTGACAATGTTTTCTTACAATATGACTCAATCGTCCTACGTTAATATATGTATTACTGGAATTGAGGTTTTTTGGGGTTTTTTTTGTTTGTTTGGTTTTGGTTTTTGGTTTTTCGAGACAGGGTTTCTCTGTGTAGTCCTGGCTGTCCTGGAACTCACTCTGTAGACCAGGCTAGCCTTGAACTCAGAAATCCACCTGCCTCTGCCTCCCAAGTGCTGGGATTAAAGGCGTGCGCCACCACTGCCTGGTGGAATTGAGCTTTTTAAAAAAGAAAAAGAGTTAACTGTTAGGTAACTCTGGACCTAAGTTTATATAGCAACTTTAAGAAACAAGGAAATGAAATTAGGATTTATTAATTTACATAAAAATTACTTTTTACATTAAGGAATAATTTTTCCAATTGTTAAAAACAGTTTGAAGCTGTTCCTACTGGGGCTCGTGGGGAAGGGTCTGCTCCTCGATAACCTGCTTCACCACCTCTGCCAGCTTTAAACGGTCCACTTTATCCGTGAACCCACGGCCTGAAAGGCAAGAAAGAGCACAGTCAGCACAGCGCCTTACAAGCCAAATTCACCCCTCACTGCCCAGAGCAGGCCAGAGGCGCTGTTTTCATGCAGCCTCGGAGCTCTGAACAGCTTCTCTAAACCAGAGATCACCGTGTGTCTGACAGCCAACTCACCCAAGCGTATACAAACTCCAAACATGTATAAGGAGCTACCAGTGGGTAGAATGACAGGCCAAAAATGACAACAGGTATGTCATAAAGCAGCAACTGCCAATAGACGGGCGGTGGTGGCGCACGCCTGTAATCCCAGCACTCTGGGAGGCAGAGGCAGGTGAATTTCTGAGTTCGAGGCCAGCCTGGTCTACAGAGTGAGTTCCAGAACAGCCAGGGCTATGCAGAGAAACCCTGTCTCGAAAAAACCAAATCCAAAAAACCAAAAAAAAAAAAAAAAAAAAAAAAAAAAAAAGCAGCAGCTGCCAGCCATGCCTGGGCAACTGAGGTCGGGGTGCGCCACCCACCTTTACACGTGCTTTCCTCACTGAGTCTGGCCTCAGAGATCATCTCTGTCTGACTAAGCATGGGTAGGGGCTGTGTCTCACCGTTCCAGCTGAAACTCTGCAGAGCGTCTCTCAGGAGCTTGCAGTCCCGGTTATACTTCCAGGCCTCCTGCATCACCTCGTTCAGCTTCTCGTCTTCATTCTCTCCTGTGCGTAAGGATGGAGAGGAGTTTAACTTTTCCGTAGCATCATGGGATTTTTGTGTTAAAAATGGAAGGCTGTGCTACGCTGTCCAGTTAGTTGGGAAATTATGAAACGGCATATACAAGTTGCTAGCAACTAGCTCCCCAGGGCTCCAGGCTGACCCTCCTATCACTGAGCTCTTCCAAGTTTCTGTTTTCACACAAATGTGACAGCGCTCCAGGCTAAGTGCTGGGAGTTAGGAAATGTGAGATGTCTAAGCAAACACCTCTGGCCAAGCACGGGAGAAAGAAAAGGTGTGCTACTTTCTCCTCAGCACATCTCGTGCTTCAGAATGCTCAAGCAAGTTCTCTGAGTGCTGTTACATCGCAAAGGATTTAGGGAGACAGGTTAATCCAACCTTCTGTGACCCCATCTAATATGAGAACAGCCCCTCACTTCACAGGCGGCTGAGTCCCAAGCGAGGCCCTGGGGTGAGAGGTCCCTCCTTCAAGGGCAAGCATAAGGCTGGGACAGGAGCCACAGCAGGGCTGGCCATGACCTTGTGCAGTGTCCTTTTTACACTTAAGAGACAAGGTGCATCCCTGGAAATGGTGCTGGTGGCCCCTGTACTATCCTTGGACCCTGTCCACATTTCCATTCTTCACCCTCTCCTTTATGCCTTCATTGTGAAATTTAAGACAACAGAAAATTGTGTGCCACACCTGGCACTGGCAGTCAAGCCTAACCTAGAACATCAGAGAAGACCAAAGATACAGAGCTTACCATGTGTCTTCACTCCCAGGGTCTGCACTTCCTAGTAATGAGGACTCATTTATATAATGTACTTAAAAGAGACAAATCACAAACTAATCTGATCCTCTTGTGTGTACACACACACACACACACACACAGAACATTAGTAAGTGGCATGACCTTTACCAGCCTGGGGGAGGATACACTGGGCAATGACATCTCGAAGCTTTTCCAAGGCAACGTTTGAGTCCTCCGCTCCATTCTCGTGGTCGTGTATGTAAATACCATCCTTTGGCTTGGTGCTTCACAAAAGTGGGGAAAGAAGAGCAAGGTAAGACCTCAGAGCCCAGCTCCAAACTCAAGACACCAGGATGTTCAGAAAGATAACTACAGAATGTGTCCAACTCCTGCGGTAATTTAAAATATCTACACTTCCTATAGAAAGTCAAAGAAGGCAGACTCCCCACTGAGGTCTCAGCACTCACCATCAACCATGCCTGCCATGAAGAACATCAAAGGCACACGCTCACTCACCCCAGTAGCTTCCTCTTCCTCAGAATGGGGTTGTTCACGGAATGCAGGGGTTTGAGGCTGACTTTGAGGTCCTGGATCCTCATGTTTGCCAGTTGCTCGGCATGAGCCTGCTGGATCCCTGCCACCACAGCCTGCATGTGAAGACTGCCACCAGTTAAAGTTTGCCTTCTGGACTTTTTATTGTTGCTCTATTACCCATGTTCATCCTGACTTCCTGGACTCACGTGATTTGCCAACCTAAGCTTCCCGAGTGAGTGCTGGGTATGGTGCCACTGTGCCTGGCTGTGGCAGCTTGTGTCCACATGTGTTCCCTGGCACTAAAAAAGGTGATCTAAACCAAAGGGAAGCACTGAGCGTGCTGGTGACATCTGGCCAGGCAGAGGGTTCTCCAAGTGACCAATGAGGCCCGTGGAACAGCAGACCACACGAAGACCACATCCCAATTAGCCTTCATCCTTGGCAACAGGAACACAAATTTCAGTAAGAATTCCTAACAGTGCTGGCCAGATGGCTCGCGGTGATGAGCACGCACTGTCCCTACAAAGGACCCAACTTCAGTGCTAGCCCTTGTAGCAGGCAGCTCACCTAGAGCACCTTAACTCCAGCCCGAGGGAGGATTCCCTCCTCCTGGCCTTGAGGTTCCTTTGTGCACATGGCATACGGATAGATAAACTTTCATATTCCTCAAATCAGAAGGGAGCCAGGAAGTGTACAGGTCTCTACCTTCTTCCGGGGTGATCTATATCCTCAGAGATGTCCCTGTTTCTTCTGAATTCCAACAGCATGGAAGATCTGGTTTCTAAAACCCTCACTTTGTTTTGTTTGCCTTTAGAACGAGCCTGATTTCAAAACCTTGCAGGGAGGATCTTTATGCTCTATGCAACTAAACCCACACCCAAAGTGGAAAGGCCTTTGAGCCTTCTCTTGGACCCTGATTTCTCAGGAAACAAGAACAGTAGCATGTGCTTGCCGCTGTTTCCCTTTGAGCCCTGTGTTCAGTCACCGACTTCCCTTTGTCACACATAAGCATCCCTCACCTTATCCATCATCAGCTGGGCAGAGGGAAGCACATTATCCAGGGCCTCCGTCGAGTTGAGCCAGGGATGGCCCAGCACTCCCTCGATTGTGAGTCTTTCCTCTGGTTTGACCTTTAGAAGCCTTGAAATAAAACACACCAACAGACACAACATGTACACAATGCTCCCAAAACAAAGGAAGTTCTTGGGCTGGGCTCCAAATAGGCCTGGCTTCTAAGGTCAAGGCAGGATGGGACACTAGTCACACATAGTGCGTATGGGGATATTATGGCTTGAGATTTCCTGGGCAGCAGATTGAAAGTGGCGTTTTGTTCAGAACGCTCCAGAGCACACCACAGATTCAGTGGGGACGCCGCCAGGCCACCTGTGTCTAATCCCCACACTGAGTTTCTGGGGCAATGCTTCAGCTGCTTTTGGCTGGTAGCTGCTGCAACTTAGCTGACGTTCATGCAGTTTCAAACAGGAAGTTGTTCTCTAAGATACAACTAGATCCCATCGTGGTAGGACCTGAGCTTTTCTACAGTCCAGTCGGTCAACAACTGAGGCAAACCACCACAGGGCCTTTGTGCTCAGCTCAGCAGTCTCTGGACCTACTCTGCGGCCTCACACCCCTCGCCTGTAGCTCACCCCAGCGTGCTCCTAGACTCTCGGCACCACCACCTCATTCCA
Source organism: Apodemus agrarius (assembly GCA_964023405.1). Lineage (NCBI taxonomy): Eukaryota > Metazoa > Chordata > Mammalia > Rodentia > Muridae > Apodemus > Apodemus agrarius. Next base: position 11,874,627 of record OZ030028.1, read on the forward strand.
AATGTCTGCGTCAGGACAAGCCACGGCCCTCGGAAAGGTCCAGGCCAGTGAGAGATCTTTGTGTCAAAGAAAAGGCAGAGGAGAAAGAAGAGGAGGGAAACGTGGTTGAAGGCCTTAAGAACGGCCTCTGACCTCTACATGCATGCACACCTGCACTCACAAGAGGCAGAGCCCCCAGGAGGACACCAAGGTTCACCACAGAGCTGGGCGCGTGGCACGGAAGCAGTGTGAAGACTGGTGGGAATTCAAACCCTGCTCTTACATCGCAACAACCCCAAACAAAACAAGATGACAAAAGAGAGCCGCTGAGCAGGGAAGGGAAGGGAAGGAGGACACGGCAGGAGGCTGGCCGCTGAGGGTCCTGGGTGTAGTACCCGTGGACACTGGCCACAGCCGGCACTTACTTCCTCACGACATCTTTAGCCATCTCTGAGATCTGGCTCCACTCTTCCTCGGGGAACTCGAAGCTTCCTGTCATAATCTTCTTCCGCATATCCTTTGGGATAGTCCGACTATGGTGTTTGGAGTAAAAAGGAGGATATCCACACAGCATCACATAAATTATCACCCCTAGGGACCACAAGTCACAGCTCTGAAAGCAAAATAGAAAATAATCACACCTATGAGAGAAGAACCAGGTGTAGCCAACACATAAAGGCTAAAATCAGCAAACTTCACAGGCCAGTGAGTGCTGGGAACACCTGAGAGCCACCATCACAGCATGCATCGCACGCAAATGAGGCACAGCCTGGAGCGAAAAGGCCACGAAGAGAACAGCTGCTGGGCACACGTGACCTGGTGCCAAGATGGCAGAAGCCATTTTGAAAAGGCCGAAAGCAGCAAGACAAAATTTGGAGGTCTAGAGACACTCTGGTGGCCCCATATGACAATTGTGTCCTACTCTATTCTAATTCAGAGATTCTATTTGAATTGTAAAAAACAAACAAACAAACAAACAAAAACTATGTGAAGAAAAGAAAACCCTGTAAGAACAAGCAGAAGGTCTCCGCTAGCCCCAAACAGGAGACTCCTCTCTCAACACTCTCCGGTACAGCCGAGTGTAATGTGTGGAGACTTGAGTCACATCTCCCCACACAGGTAGGTACCTGTCTCACACAGGCAGGCGGCTGTCTGGAGCCACTGTCCGCAACGGCACCTGGCTCAGGTGGGCCTGGGTCTGCGGTCACATGTCCTAAAGGCTGCATACCACACAAGCTCCATCAGGTCACGTGTACATCGGGCCAAGCAGTCTCCAGTGAGCCCTCTGCATCACAGTGATTTGAGGAATCCTGTGTGATGTCTGTCTGTGCACATAGGGGTGGGGGTATGCACATGCCTGTGCATTTTGTGTGTGAAACCAGAGGATGTCTGCTGTCCTCCCCTACCACTGCTGACATTGTTCCATTGAGAAGGGGTATCTCACTGAACCTGCCATTTTCTGGCTAAGCCTGCAAATTCCACAAATGCTCTGAATGCTCCTGTCCAGAGTGCAGATTAAGCTGGGCAGAAGTAGTGCATGCCTGCCTTTAATCCCAGCACTCGGGAGGCAGAGGCCGGCGGATCTCTGTAAGTTCGAGGCCAACCTGGTCTCCAGAGCAAGTTCCAGGACAGCCAGAGCTACCTAGAGAATCCCTATTTTGAACCCCATTTCCCCCACACACTAAAAGTACAGCTTGGTGGCCTTAAATAAAGCCACACAGCTCGAGTGTGTGGATCCTCGGCAGCTGTCCCAGGCCACTCTCACCCATACCTATTCTAGAGTGCCCAAAGAGCAAGCACACTAAAATCTAGTCAGCGAATCGAAGACCCATTTCCAAAGATGCTGGCCTCCACACAGCATGTTTGGTGGTTGCAGATTCAGAGAGCACCACATAAACAAGCATTTGCTATGCTCAGAAGACATTGTTCAAATTACACAGAAGCTTTAAAATGTGCCTTTTTATTTTCTTCAAATTGGCATTCTATTAAGTACCAAAGAATGGTGATATACAACAGCAGCGTGCTCTTGAATTTCAGTTTCTCAAAAATGGCCTGTATGTCTAAAGTGAAAGCCAACCAGGTCACTTCAGTGCCCTTAGAGGATCACTTCCTGTCTTATCAGATCAGAGACTTGGCTTCCAGGGCACTTGCTGTATTACAGCTGCTGCAGCATCATGACCATCTCACAGAAGAGCCGCCCAGTCCCGAGTGGGAAGGAGCTGACCACCTGTCCTTTACCTTGTTGTAAGTGTAGGGTGTTGGCGAGGTAGGTATAATGCCGGACTTCTCCTTCTGGTGCCTTCTCTGTGCTTCCAGTACCTACGAAGGAGATGGAAATCACATCACCAATGTCCCACAGCTTGAGACAGACTATAGGAAGGCTAAAGATGAACTGACAATCAACAATAAAAAATAACATTAAGCCAATACTTTCAGTCAGGTGTGCTGGCACACACCTTTGGCATACATAGCAAGGACACAGCTTCAGGACATGGTAAGACCCTGTCTCAAAAACAAAACCCTTTCACCGGGTAGTGCTGGCTCAGGCCTTTAGTCCCAGCAGAGGCAGGAGGATCTGAGTTCAAGGCTATATAGCATGGTCTACAGTAAGATCCAGGACACACAGAGAAGCCTTCTTCATGTTCCCAAGCCCAGGAACCCTAAACACCCATGATTTTCTCTCCAGCTATTGTTACCAATCAGAATTAACTGAGAACAGGGTCCTTCAGTGTCTTATGGGGTACTCTCTCCAGCTAACAGTGTTTCTACCCAAATTAACATTAGAAATACAAGCAGCCGTTAGGCCAAACCCACAGTAGAAACAAGAACCTATAAGTCATCTGGCAGTGGTGGCGCACACCTTTAATCCCAGCACCTGGCAGGCAGAGGCAGGCACATCTCAAAGTTCAAGGCCAGCCTGGTCTACAGAGTGGGTTCCAGGACACTCCACAGAGGAACCTGGGGGTTGGGGGGGTCAGGAAAGTTGGCAATACATCGTAAAGAAGGAAACACGCTTACCTGAGGTGCTACATAGTAAGGGGTAAACTGGGGTGTCATCAAATCACCTTGGTCTACTTTAGCAAACCCAAAGTCACATAACTTCACAGGGGCGTCCTGAAAGAAAACAAACGGGTTAATGTGACACAGTTGTCAGTAAACACTTTATGGAAACCAGGTGTGGTGGCTCATGCCTGTAATCCTAGCACTGTGGACTCCGGGGCAGGGGGATTACCATGAGTTTGAGACCTGGCCTGGGAAGGGCATCTGAAAGCTGTTCTTAGTGCACGGCTGTCAGAGCTCAGCACTCAGGGGCACTTCCTGCTCTTCCATAATGCCTGGCTTTGGGTCCCAGCACCCACGCGTCAGCTCACAACAACCTGTAACAGTTCCAGGGTATCCAATGCCCTCTTGTGGCCTTCACAGGTATTGCATGCACCTTCAGGTAAAACAAGCATACACACAAAAAAAATCAATCATCAATAATCTAAAAGTAATAGAGAAGCAGGAGCTCTTCGTGGGCAGCCCCGGCTTGGACTTGTGAGCACAGCTCTGGGTTCAGTCGTAGCTAGCGGGCCTCCTCTCATCCATCCAGCCTCACTCTGAACATCAGCCATGAGCTTCATGGCAACTAGAGAAAATGACTAGTCTACTGAACGTGGGCCAGGGGATAGGAGTACAGGGGGACAGGCTAGCAGCAACTCACACTGAACTACGTAGCAGCATGTCAAGTCCTGCCTCTCCCCAAAGGCTGTCCAGATAATATGCAAGTTTATAAGTCTCACAAATATATCTGTACCATCCAAATCACCCATGCCATGGGTGTGGCAACATTTCTGAGGCCCTACGAAGAAAAGAGTGGGAAACTAAAGTATTAGAAGCACATGGCCTAAAACCTCCTGTGCACGGGCTCAGTACAGCAGCAGGGAGCACACACCTGCAATCCCAGCACTCAGGAGGCCAAGTAAGAGTTTTAGGCCAACCTAGTTTACATGGGCTCCAGGCCAGCCTGGTCTACAAAGCAAGAGAATATGACAAAAACTAAACCAGCCTGAGGCTGTATGTCAGCTGGCACAGTACTGGCCTACTGTGTGCGGAGCCCTGGGTTCAATCCCTACAGTCACATAAACTGAATCTGGTGATGCATACCTGGAATCCCAATACTCAAAAGGAGGCGGAGGCAGGAGGTCAGAAGTGTGAGGTCATCTTCAGCTACATAGTAAGTTCAAGGCTGGCCTGGGATAGACAGATCCTATCCTAGAAGGAAGGAAGGAAGGAAGGAAGGAAGGAAGGGAGGGAGGGAGGGAGGGAGGGGGAGAGGAGGGGAGGGGAGGGGAGGGGAGGGGAGGGGAGGGAGGGAAGGAAGGAAGGAAGGAAGGAAGGAAGGAAGGAAGGAAGGAAGGAAGGACAAAAAGTGACAGCATCAAATGAGGAAAAGCAATTTTTCTCACCAAAGAGTTATCCTTGAAAAGCAGATTTTCAGGCTTGAGGTCTCTGTGCGCAATGTTTAGCAAGTGACAGTGCCGCAGAGCCAGGGCTATCTGGAAAAGGGCACAGTGGACCACCGCCTCTTAGAAAAGCACCATCGCTAACACCCTCGTCAGTTACAACTGTGGCTAGTGTTGAGTACACAGGAGAAACTAAGAAAGACTCGGGACACCAAGAAACGGAAATAAATTGGCCTTAGTTTATATTTACTAAACAAACACGACTACAAATGATCGTCTGTCAGAATAAAGCAGTGGACACATCCCTTTAGATACTTGGCCATCCCTTTACCTGTGCTGTGACAGGTACTGTGGGGACCCGCAGGCAGCAGTCCTCAATAAGAAGGGCTTCCCAGTGGACAGCAGGGCTGCTCCTCCAGATACCTGCACCCTAGGGAGCTGAAAGGCGGGCAACACCTTCCAGCCAGCCAGCTTGACTTCCTACCTCATGACAATGCATGTCTGTGTAACTGAGACGGCTTTTGTTTTACAGATGATCACATCTCATCCTTTAGTCTTAGTATTGAAAAATGAATGGTGTAACTTAAAAGTTAGATAGTTCCTCAACTCTGTTCACAAGCTTCACATAGTGGCTAATCCTAGTCAATCAGAAAGGAGGCATCCAGAGACACTTGAGAACTGAGGGGGGCACTCTGCAAGAGCTTTCTCACAGCGCTAACTGTTGTGCCAAGTGCTTTCCGATGGTCTACTTGCTTGGTATGAAGACAGGCCTAAAGTTTAGCCTGTCACCTCTATGAGGGTATTGTATGCGACATAAGGTATTTCTATAGTAAATATAATGGAATATAACTAAGAATCATTCGCTATTACAAAAACCTGCAGAAATGATAGGTGACTTATACAAGAAACATCTTAAGTACAAATGCCTGAGGTCAAGTTTATGCTAAAGGTCATTCAAGTGATATCAACAGCATCAAATGCTACCTGCCCACAGCTGCCCACAGTTAAGACAATGGAGGAGACTCTCGCAGCTCCCTTGGGAAAGGTGGCAAGCAATTAAAAGTACAATCCTCCCTGCCAAGGTCTAAAAGGTGACAGTGGCACATTTAGTAAGATGTCCCTCCTTTCTGATTATAACAAAGCAGGCAGTGAGAGATCCAATGGAGCTTGTCTTTAAGCCTCCCTTCCCACAATGCAATTGGACTGCCTCCCTTCCCACAATGCAATTGGACTGCCTCCCTTCCCACAATGCAACTGGGTTGCTTGGCAAGGCCGCGGCGGTGTGGCCAATGCTGGGTCCACTTGCCTGCTTTGTTACTTGGCTGGCTTGCTTCTCTGTAAAGTGCCGGTGCTGGCTGATTCTGTGAAATAGCTCGCCCCCTTCCATCATCTCCATTACAATTAAGAGTCGAGCCCTGTTTGAAAGCATTTGATTTTGTTACATTAAAAAAAAAAAAAAAGAAAAAGAAAAAAGGAAAAAAAAACCAAAGGGAAAAAAAAGAAAAACCCTGAAGCATCAAATGCTGACCTAAAGTGACCTCATCTACAAAATATGCAACCGCTTGCTCTGCGTTCAGGGTAAGCTTGCCACTGATTAAGTGCAATGACTCTAATATTCTCAATCAAAAAGTAAAAAAGGAAAAAACAAGCAAACAAGCAAGCAAGCATGAACTCCTGACTCCTGTTCCCTCACATAACTGCTGCTTGCATCCAAGTGCTGTCCGCATCAGAGCACACCTGGGAACCACGCTGATTCCCACTGGCTTTAACAGTACAGCTCCTGCACCCCCTTTCCGACACGCACTTTCTGCAGCCTGAGACACTGGACTGGCAAGCTGCACTTACACTAGCTCTGCTCTGCTCTGAGTTCAAAGGAGTAGGTGCCTTGCTTGCTACCCGACACGCCCCAATGACAGGGTTCCCATCTCAGTCTCTACCTAAGGGACTTCCCAAACTCATGCAACTAAAAGAAGATGATGAAGCCGGGCGTGGTGGCGCACGCCTGAAATCCCAGCACTTGGGAGGCAGAGGCAGGCGGATTTCTGAGTTCGAGGCCAGCCTGGTCTACAGAGTGAGTTCCAAGACAGCCAGGACTACACAGAGAAACCCTGTCTCGAAAAACCAAAAAAAAAAAAAAAAAAAAGATGATGATGGTTTATTTTTTCAAAAGGCAAGTCAGAGCAAGCACTGGGGTGTCTCTGCCCATTACTTCTACAACTTGACCTGGAAAGCTGGAATGACGGTTAGGCCCTGCCCACTGATTTGAAATAGAATCTATTTCAATTCCCATTTTAGTTAGAACATAGTCTTACTATGTAGACCAAGCTAGACTAGAATGTATGATCCTCCTGCCTCGGCTTCTCCAGGGCTAGCATTATAGGCATGTACCAACTACACTTGGTTCTTTAATGTTTTATTTTGCTTTTACACACACACACACACACACACACACACACACACATACACACACACACACACACACACAGTGATGGTTTGTATATGATTGGTTCATGGAAAAACCCTATTAGGAGGTGTGGCCTTGTTGGAGTAGGTGTGTCACTGTGGGTGTGGGCTTTAGACCCCCCACCCTAGTTGCCTGGAAGTCAGTCTTCCACTAGCAGCCTTCAGATGAAGATGTAAAACTCTCAGCTCCTCCTGAACCATATCTGCCTGGATGCTGCCATGTTTCTGCCTTGATGACAATGGACTGAACCTCTAAGCCTGTAAGCCAACCCCAATTAAATGTTGTCTTTTATAAAACTTGCACTGGTCATGGTGTCTGTTCATAGCAGTAAAACCCTAACTAAGACACACACACACACACACACACACACACACACACCAAAATGCATGAGAAATAAATCCAAGGCCGTAGCTATGCTTGGCAAACACTCCATCACTAACCTATAACCCCCAAGCCCTTAAACATGTTTTTGGTTTTTTTTTTTTTTAAGTGAAAGTAATCAAAATAATGGTGAGGAAGGAAGCAAACGAAACAAGATTCCCCAGAGGCATCTAATAAGACTTGGTGATGAGAACTCAGGCACTGGTTACAGAATTCAGTGAGAAAGGTAGAGCAGGGCAGGGCAGGGCAGGGCAGCAGGAAGCACAAGCCTGCAACTGACTCCGTGGGCACAGGTGATGACCCCCTGCAGTCTTACCTGGGGCTGGACTCGTGAGGGAACTGTACACTGTTAGCAAACACTTCAATGATCTGAACTATGTTGGGGTGTGTGGCACACATCATGTGCAGGCGCACCTTAAAGAGAACACAGGAGACACGCGTGTGCAGAAGAAATGCTACCGTTTACCCCAAACTCCCCATCAAAACTGACCACTAAGTCCAAAAGGTAAGTCTGCAGAAATCCTTACCACCTAGAATACTACAAAGTGTTTTCCTGTCCAGCCCATCTCCTCCGCCTTCTTTATACAAATAAAATGGCACCGACAGATTGACCACACCCTCTACTAACAAATGAAAACATGCATAACTCCCTTTATCTCACAAGTTACTGCTACTAATTTAAAAAAATATATATATATGAGACTAGAGACTGTATGCTAGCAAGTCATTAGAGCACTTGATAATGGTAATATAAAGAGAGTAAGTACAGACAAAGTCTTTATGTATCTCTTTATTTTCCAGGGAGCCACCTGCCTTAACTGTAAATACATATATATTCTTAGGATCTAAAAACATTCAAACAAGGCTGGACATGGTTAAGAGGATTTCCTGAGCTGGGCGGTGGTGGCGCACACCTTTAATCCCAGCACTTAAGAGGCAGAGGCAGGCGGATTTCTGAGTTCGAGGCCAGCCTGGTCTACAGAGTGAGTTCCGGGACAGCCAGGACTACACAGAGAAACCCTGTCTAAAAAAAAAAAAAAAAAAAAAAAAGAGGATTTCCTGTTCTTCCAGAAAACCAAACTTCAGTTCAGTTCCCAGAACCAAGTTGGGTGGGCTCCCACAGTCTGCAGCTCTAAGGCATCTGATGCTGTCTCATGCCTGCACAGGCAAAGAACACCCCTGTGTGTGCGTGTGTGTGCATGCGTGCATATGAGTGTGTAAGCCAAATAAAGGAACATACCTCATTTCTAGCTTTTGGACGATCGAGAAGAATTTTCAGTGCAAACCGTTCTTGAGTGGATTTCTTCACACAGACTCTAGGGACAGAAAGAAATCACAATGGCAGTCAGGACCTCCACAGCATGGCTAACAGAGACCCTGTCTCAGACACAGGCAAATGAATACAACTTACCCTAAAGCAGCAGATGGCAAGGAGAAGTCTCTTGCTCTTCTCCTCAACCACTGATGCATACCAGAGTCATACCTCAGCAGGTAGTTTCAGCTCACTACCAAAGTACACAAGAAATGATGGCCCCTAAAAATGGCCCACAGTCTTATTTCTTAAGACTTTTATTTCTTTTTATTGTATGAATGTTTTGCATGCATGTAAGTTGGTTCACCATCTGTTCACTGTGGAGATCAGTAAAGGACATCAGATCCCCTGGAAGAGGAGTTACCAGTGGCTGTGAGCCACTTTATGGGTACTAGGACACGAACCCAGGTCCTCTGCAAGAGCAGCTAGTGCTCTTAACCTCTGACCCATCTCGCCAGCCCCACTCTTTTTTTTTTTTTTTTTTTTTTTTTTTTGGTTTTTTGGATTTGGTTTTTTCAAGACAGGGTTTCTCTGTATAGCCCTGGCTGTCCTGGAACTCACTCTGTAGACCAGGTTGGCCTCAAACTCAGAAATCCGCCTGCCTCTGCCTCCCAGAGTGTTGGGATTACAGGTGTGTGCCACCACCTCCTGGCCACTTTTACATTTTTAAAATTACATTTACATTTTTTCATTTGTTTGTATATGGACATACATATGGAGGTCACCAGAACCTGCAGAGATCAGTTCTCTCCCTCCAGTATTATTACTGGACCCAGAGATCAACATCAGGCCATCAGAATTGTAAACAAGAACCTCTACCCAACAACCCATCTCACTGGCCCAAGTAGCTTAACATCTTAAAATTAACCCATAAATACTACAGACCAAGTGACTTTGATACTTAGCTGTTTCTAGCTATAAAATACTAACAAAAAGCCTTTACAGAGGGGCCAGTGGTCCACAGGACCCACATGGAGGAAGAGAACCACCTCCTCCAAGTCATCCCTTTGACTTCTACACACTCATGAAAAAATGCAATCCACAAGCTGGGTGACTTCTACACACTCATGAAAAAATGCAATCAACAAGCTGGGTGTCGTGGCGCACTCCTGTAATCCCAGCACTTGGGAGGCAGAGGCAGATGGATTTCTGAGTTCGAGGGCAGCCTGGTCTACAGAGTGAGTTCCAGGACAGCCAGGACTACACAGAGAAACCCTGTCTCGGAAAAGAAAAGAACACACACACACACACACACACACACACACACACACAACCAACAGATGAATAAAGTGTGCGGAGCTGGGGCAGCTCAGGGTGCACGTGTCAGTACACACAAGCTGACACCAATACAAACCAAAACCCAAACAAAAAACGCTACCATGTACGCTCAAGCCAATGCTTACAGCGCATCTGATGCCTGTGGCTCAAGGTTCATTTCCTATGTCTGCTCCCAGAACAACATGTCCACTTTTCCACACCGTCTTACCTAACTGGACCACTGATCCCGGCTCCCAGTTTCTGAGTCCAATTGATACTATATTCTTCTAAAATGGAGGTCTCCTATTAAAAAGAAGAAAATGAATAGGAGAGGCAGCGATAACTATTGTTAAACCAGATTACCAGGCAGGGGCAGGACAGCCATGGCTCAGCCCCTCCCCTCCTGAGCCAGTCCACAGGCTTCTTAATCAAGCCCACACCTGTCATTGCCTCGTACCCACTGCCTCCCGGCACTACAGGTTTCGGAACAAAGGGCCTTGTTAGGGGAAGTGTGTCACTGTAGGGGTTGGCTTTGAAACCCTCCTCCTAGGCACCTGGGTAACACTCTGCTCCTGTTTTCCTTTGGATTAAGATGTAGAACTTTCAGCTCCTCCAGTGCCATGCCTGCCTGGACAATACCTTACTTCCTGCCGTAATGATAACCTGTAAGCCAGTCCCAACTAAATGTTGTCCTTTTAAGAGTTGCTGTGGTCATGGTCTCCCTTCACAGTAATGAAACCCTAACTAAGACAGGAGGAGAATGAACTCTCAGGCCTAATCTTTTACCAAGCTAAGGACGATAATCTACTTGACAGCAGAGAGTATTCCATCCACATTAGAGACTGGGGTTCAGACACTTGCTTTCACAGAAGGAAGAATGGCGCTTTCAGACCCAGTCTAGACCACTTGTCCGCAGTAACAACCCACCACAACCAGCGGAGACGGAGGGGGCCAGGCACTCCTCCTCCATTCATCTCCGCTAGGCCATCAGCATTCTCTGGGCTCATTAATAAAACAGGGATTCTCAGAGTCACCGTGTGAAAGGCAGGTGACTGCTCTCCACGAATATATTTAAAGCTAGACAAAATGTCAAGACAAACAAGACTGTCAGCCTAGAGGGGCTCCGCTCTACTTCCAGCAGGCAGGAGGCAGAGGCAGGCAGACTTCTATGAATTCAAGCAACCGAATCCTCATAATGAGTCCCAGGCCTGGCAGAGCTACACAGTGAGACCCTGTCAGTTGTCTAACAGTTTTAGAACAGTACAAACAACCCACTAGAAATGAGGTCAAAAGCCAGCACACAGCCTGGCCCTTCCAGCTTCCACTCTCCGCCCAAACTGCCCAAAGCAATGGGGTGGCTTGCCCCCCAGCACAGAGCTGTGTGAACAAGAACAATGCTGCTCTAGGGGACAGGGAAGAAAACAGAAGAGGACAGTTCAGGGGAGACCAGGTAAGTGTGGAGAGAAGGAACAGCTGTGCTGAGCGCAGAGACAAGGTCCTGCCCAGGAATGCAGACTATGTGGGTTTGGAGGGCAAACTGCCACAGAGCCATAGAGTAAGGCCGAAGTGAGCCCTCCACAAAACTGATGAATGAACCAGAGAGAGCGAGAGGCCAGGGGAAACCTAAGGCCAGAAGTGACTTTGCAAGTCAACTCCATCTCCAGAACCACAGGGGTTGAGTGGCAGGGGGTAAAAGCCTCAGGATTTCAAAACACTGGATAGTCTCAGTCCACAGCAGAGGACAACTTACTCAGAGGCCAAGAACAACAGCCCTGATCTGACATTAGCATGCACAAGGAAAATAAATTTCCCTTTAATTCCAGGCACCTACAAATATGTGGAAAAGTAAGAGTCCAGAGTTACTTACTATGTTACCAAGTGTCCAATTTTTCAACAAAAATTAGTAGATATATAAAAACTTATTATCTTATGTGGTGGTGGTGGGAATCAGTAGCAACTATTTCTGACTACTAGATACAAATCCATAGGCCTTGCTTTTTTGTTTTTGAGACAAGTCTCACTATGTAGCCCAGGCTGGCTTGCAACTCTCTATGTAAATCATGCTGGCCTTTTTCACAGAGTTCCAGGCCTCTGTGTCCTAAGAGTTTAGCTTAAAGGTGTGTTTCTCCTTGTCCTATTTTTTTTTTCAGATTTATTTATTTATTATATGTGAGTACACTGTAGCTGTCTTCAGACACACCAGAAGAGGGCATCAGATCTCATTGTGGATGGTTGTGAGCAACCATGTGGTTGCTAGGATTTGAACTCAGGGCCTTTGGAAGAGCAGTCAGTGCTCTAACCACTGAGCCATCTCTCCAGCCCTATTTGTTTTTAATTATGTGTGTGCCCTGGAGGCCAGAAGATGTTGGATCCCTGAGAACTAGAGTCACAGACTGCTGTGACTGTGAGCCACCTAGTGTAGCTGCTAAGAACCAAACTGGAGCCCTCTACAAAAGGAATATGTCCTCTTAATCACCATCTCTCCAGTATACGTTCAGGGTTTTTGTTTCTTTTTTTTTTTTTTTTTTCCTTAAATATGCCCAAAGAGGATTCAGGAGCACTTGCCAACATGCCGAGTTGGATCCTTGGAACCCACATGATAGAAGAACTAATTTCCGTGTGTGTACATGCACTCACATACATGCCTACATACAGAGACACACACAGAGACACTTAAAACGTCTAATACATTTAAAGACTAAAAGAACAATATCGATACTGAGTCAAAACTAAGAACTTTTCATTTCATTGTTGTCTTGTTATCTGTTTTTGATATGGCAACTCACTGTGCTGCCCAGGCTAACCTTGAACTCCTGGCCTCAAGCACATGCCACCAGAACCCAGCAAATACACATGTCCTCAACGGTGAGACAAAATCAAGGAAGGCTAAATGTATGGCATTGTAAAATACACACAAAAACACAAAGCGTGTCAACACAAACAAAAATGACACTCTAAATTTAAAAAGAAAATCTATCCGGGCGGCGGTGGTGGCGCACGCCTTTAATCCCAGCACTTGGGAGGCAGACACAGGCGATTTCTGAGTTTGAGGCCAGCCTGATCTACAAAGTGAGTTCCAGGACAGCCAGAGCTACACAGAGAACAGCCAGAGCTACACAGAGAAACCCTGTCTCGAAAAACCAAAAAAAAAAAGAAAAAGAAAATCTAAACAAAGTCGACTTTAGTGGATGGTGGCAGCAAGCAAACACCTTTAATCCCAGAATTCAGGGAGGCAGAGGCTGGCCTGGCAGATTTCTGAGTTTGAGGCTAGCCTGGTCTACAGAATGAATTCCAGAACAGCCAGGGGTACACAGAGAAACCTTCCCTCGAAAAACAAAAAGACAGAAAGAGAAGCAATCATTTTGACTTGGGCCATGAGTTATTTTATGTACTTATAGACAAGAGTCTGCATCACCAGGATGGCCTCTTAACTCTTCCCAAAGATCAGAGGCTCTCTCCCGCCATGTGGATCTAAGGATCTTACTCTGATCATCAGGCTTGGGCTCAGGCTCCGCTTACCTGCCGAATATCGAGTCACAGCACTCAACTACTGATCCTCCTGCGTGAGGGGATGACCCCCTTACCGTGCCAGTTTTATGCAATGCAAGGGATCAAACCCAGGGGTTTGTGCGTGGTAACTACTCTACCAGCTGCGCTATATTCCCAGTCCTATTTGGGGTAGTTTTAGAGTATGGAGCGCTATAACGCCTCAGAAATAACTCTTGATTCTTGAGAGTAGACAAGAGAACAGAAGAAAATGAACGCACAGAGGAAGGAAAACCCAAAGGACAGGTTTTGGACAAAGGTAAAGCAACTCCTGAAGCTGAAGGTCTCAAGCAGGCTTGTTTCAGACCCTTCAGGAGGGGTCAGAGCCACTGCCAAGCGTTCCAGTGGATCACCAAGAAGCAAACGGGGGCACTTGGAGGCGATGGAAACACGAGAGTCCTAAGAAGCCCTCTTAATTCGACTCCTATCAAGTATCTCCACACTATTCAACTTCGTTCTAGCTGAGCACAAACGATAGCAACCAAAGAGACTAAAAGGAGTCGGAGGCTCCACCCTATACAAACCAACATTCTGGGCCTCCAAATGCGGGTCTCCTTCCCGGGGAGGCTGAAACCCGAAACTTTAGATTCTAGTAACTAGAACCTCTACCTCTCATCCAAATTCTCTCCATTTCCCAAGGCCGATGCTGAGACGAATCGCCGGACAAAGTAGGGACAGGTTGCATCTCCCGCTTACCTTGATGGCTTTCTCCATGTCGCTATCCTCCGACATGCTCCGCTGGGCTCCCACAGCCCGAAGTGGCGGAGGCTGCACGGCTGTCCGGTCTCCTGGCAGCCGAGGAAGCAAAGGACTCGGAGCTCGGGTCCCCGGGACTCCGGGAGACGGGCAGCGCCCGCCCCCGGGGACCGGAGGGGATGAAGGCCCGGGTGCCGGCTCGGCTTCCACAGGCGGCTCTAAGCTGGTGGGGGCGGTGGCGGCGGCAGCGGCGGCGGCCCCTGGGGACAAGCCTTTGTGCTGGGCCCCGCGCAGCCGCTTCCCGGCCTCATCCCCGGCCGGGGAGGCAGGCTCCCGGGGCAGGGCGAGACGGGGAGGGGCCCGGCCTGGAGCGCCGTGCGGGGGTTTTGCGGGGCCGCCGCTTAGGCCCGGGCTCGCCAGGTCCTGAGGAGAAGCCTACGCCGCCGCCGCCGCCGCCGGCACCAGCACCGTAGCGAAGCCGAAGCCGAGCCCCCCGCCGCCGCTGCCGCCGCCGCTCCCACTGCCGCTCCAGCGCCACACATCGCCGGGACGCCTGCGCCGGGCAGCCCGCCTGCCGCCCGCCCGCGCCGCATCCTCTGCAGCCTCACGCCACCCCTGCGGCTGCCCAGCTCTGCGACCACACAGCTCCGCGCGCCCCTCGCCGGCATCCGCCGGGCTTTCCGAGGCTTTCCCGGGCCGCGCGGTTGATGTGCAGGCACCAGCGGGGTCCTCCCCGGGGCGCGCCGCATGCAGCACAGGCCCCCGGGCCTTCTACTAGTTTGGCACTAGGTTAATGACGTAAGACGGCGCGACGACTGTCCTGCCAAGAGGCAAGCAGAACGCAGGTAGGGCGCATGCGCGAGAGCCCACTGCTTAATGTTCCTGTTCCAAGCATTTACACCTCCAGAAAAAACCTGTGGCTGCAGCCAAGAAGTTGGCTGGGAACTGGAACGGTAACTTGGGACGTACCGAAAACTTGCTATGTGAGAACCAACCGGATTGTGCTTGTCCTGTCAGCTGTGCATGGTCGGAGATGCAGCCAACTGGTGGAGTTTCCCTAGACTTTCGAAGGGGGAGGGAGAGACAAACGAGTTCGTGGCTTCCACGCTGACAATTTTAGGACTAGCCAGTTTATGAAGCAGAATTGAAGATTTTATTAAAGATTACTTAAATGGAAGCTTATCCATGAGTCATAAGTGATGGGAGTATAAACAAAGGAGTTTAGTCCTGATTGTTGAAGGTAAGGCTCCCGCCTCTTTCCTGCTCCCTGTCTGTCCCTTTGAGCTGCTTCCGAAATCTAGCCGAAAAAGACGTGGACTATTTACTGGTGCTCACAGCAGAGGGCATACTCCTCCAGTAAGTTGGACTAGTCTACCAGGGGAAAAAGCTGGCTACGAGGAGGGTCTTCTAGTGAGGGTCTTAAGAATCCAGAAATTGCCGGGCAGTGGTGGCGCACGCCTTTAATCCCAGCACTTGGGAGGCAGAGGCAGGCGGATCTCCAAGTTCGAGGCCAGCCTGGTCTAAAGAGTGAGTTCCAGGACAGCCAGGGCTATACAGAGAAACCCTGTCTCGAAAAACCAAAAAAAAAAAAAAAAAAAAAAAAAAAAAAATCCAGAAATATGGGGAAGAGGCCTCAGGCCATTACCCTTTTTATTTTATGAAGTTGTCTTAAACCAACTTAAAAGCAAGAGTTCCAAATTTGGACCGGCAGTCACCTTTGTCCAGTGTGTACTGAGGCTAGATTGGGACCAAGAGCTGAGCAAGTTAGTCTCTTGAGGGCTCCCAGATAGAGCTCTTAAAGATTAGCCTTCAGCCTGGCTAATGGTATTACCCTTTGGAATGGACAGTTTGGAACCCATGACAGGTGTGGAACCAAGGTAAACACGTGGGTTAAATTGAGTCACCCAGGGACATCCCTCGGATTTCCGATTAACCAAAAGTAATGTTCATAGTTTAAAAAAAAAAAAAAAAAAAAAAAGCCTTTAAGCCTGTAAAAAAAAAAAAAATAGCTTAGTTAGGATCTCCACTACACCACTACACCCAAGGCTGCACCTGATAACCAGAACCCAGGGACATCACCCAGATAACCAGACACAGCCCTGAAACCTCATGGCCTCCACTGGACAGTATAAACAGAGACCCAGAGCAATGCTCTGCACATCTGGAGAGACCTTGATTGGCCTTGCAGCTGGACAGTCTTCTCCAGGCTCCTCCTGACCCTTGAACCAGAGACCACTGTTAGAGACAGCACCTGACCTTTAGCTAATATGTCATACTGGTGAGCAGACTGATAAAACATGCCTTGTCATACCAACTGCATGATCTACGTTCTTGCTCGCCATACATGTGCTTAGAAAGGAGGGTGGGCATCCCCAATCTCCCACATTTCCAGGGGTCAAGGCACATGAAAAAGTACACAAGCCGGGTAGTGGTGGCACACACCTTTAATCCCAGCACTCTGGGAGGCAGAGGCAGGCGGATTTCTGAGTTCGAGGCCAGCCTGGTCTACAGAGTAAGTTCCAGGACAGCCAGAGCTACACAGAGAAACCCTGTCTCAGAAAAAACAAACAAACAAACAAACAAACAAAAAAACTACACAAAAGGTTCCTAGCCCTTTGTACCAAGCAAGCCAGGCAGGCGGTGTTAGTCAGGGTTCTCTAGAGTCACGGAACTTATGGGTACTCTCTATATTGCAAGGGAGTTTGTTGATGACTTACAGTCTGTAGTCCAACTCCCCAACAATAGTCAGCATCAGTTATGAATGGAAGTCCAAGGATCTGGGACTTGCTTTGTCCCAGATGACCTTGAACTCAGAGAGCTCCTTGCCTTGGTCTTCTGGGATTCGTAGCCACTATGCCTTAAGATCTCCATGTCAAGATCCAGGCCAGAAACTTGTATGTCCCAGCTTCAAGATTAGGATCACAGGTGAGGCTTCCAATTCTGGATTGTAGTTCATTCCAGATAGAGTCAAGCTGACAGACAGGAATAGCCACTACACAGGCCGATGAAGTGTTCCCAGAACTTCAGCAGATGATCTCACAGCCAGTGGAAAGCCTCTGGAACCTTTGAGCCAATCTCAAAGATGGAAGGGCCCTCACAGATGTAACCAGGTTGCCTTGGAGTAGGTTCCTCAGATTACCTTGTCCAAATGCTTTGGCTGTGTTGGATATGATACATGGTCTGGTTGAATGGAGAGTTGGCCTCCTGTTAGGTTCAGACTGTGTCGGAGCAAGACTGAAAAATGAGAAACACCTCAGAGAGACAGTGTGGTCCTTACAGGCCACCCTGGGGCATAGGACCAGCAAGCAGAGGAGATCAAGGGAGGTTCATGAGGGCTCAGGGTCCTTGCAGACACTGCTGTTGGGGCTGTATTGGGCTGTACTTCAGAGCTCTGATCCCATGGCTACAGCTCTCACTGTTACCCTTTGCCAGCAGCTACAGGCTAACTGTATCCCACTGCGCCACATGTTAACCAGAGAGGTATGTTTGTGGAAGGGCTCAGGTCACTAAAGGATCCTGGATTCCGTTTCTGAGTTTCTGCACTGTAAAGATCTCTAAGGCAGGGCTGGAGAGATGACTCAATGGT
Organism: Apodemus agrarius; assembly: GCA_964023405.1. Classification (NCBI taxonomy): domain Eukaryota; kingdom Metazoa; phylum Chordata; class Mammalia; order Rodentia; family Muridae; genus Apodemus; species Apodemus agrarius. Next base: position 11,892,293 of record OZ030028.1, read on the forward strand.
TAAGAGCACTGGCTGCTCTCCCAGAGGTCCTGAGTTCAAATCCCAGCAACCACATAGTGGCTCACAACCATCTGTAATGGGATCTGGTGCCCTCTTCTGATGTGTCTAAAGACAGCTACAGTGTACTTACATACATAAAAGATAAATAAATCTTTAAAAAAAAATAAAGATTTCTGAGTCAGCTCAAAGGGACAGGAAGTGGTAGAGAGAGAGAAGCCTGACCTTGAACACATGGGATGTGTTTATTGGCAAGAGGCAGACTCTTCCTGTGGGAGAGGAAGAGGAGAGAGATGGCTCCGGCCCTTTACGTGGGCTCTCCTAGCGTGTGGAAATGATTGAAGCCTGTCCCTCCCTACAGTCCCTGCCTCCCAGGACCGCCACTGACCTCTAGGCCAGAGTCCCGCCACAGGAACTCACAGCACCCACTCTTCAAGGCCCTGCCAGGACTTCACCTGCATTGCAAACAGCCAAGACACTGAGGAGTGGACAGCCCTCAGAGGGGGACCAGTCCCTGCCCACTCCTAACAGACGGTAGCCTGATCTGACTTCTGTCTTGCCAACTATGATCAGGCTGTAGACCCTCTGCCCCAGCCCTGTTGAACACCACGGTTAAAATGACATACCTTCATCACCACTGAATTGACCTTGCCCATAGGACTGTCTCTCTAGTAGTAGTAGACACTTCCTGTCTACTATTTCACAGGGCCCTTTACTGTCAAAGCCTTGGCTTTTCTTTTCTTCACACTTAGGGGATCTACTCACAGGCCCTGCTCTAAGCACACCCCAGAAGCCTCCTTTGTTGGTTGTTGTTTTTCCAAAACGTGGTTTCTCTGTGTTGAAGGGACCGGATCCAACAGTCAAGTACTGAGGTAAGGCACAGATAGGTGATCTCTGGTCATTGACTCTCTCACTGTTCTCGGGCTAGAGGCTGACAGCTTCTAGTAGTTTAACTCTCTTGCTCTTCTGGGGCCAAAAATTGGCTTCTGGCAATTCCTGCTGATAGTAGCAAAGGGTTGAGAAGGGAAACTTAGTTACTTCGGGCTCTTTACTCTTTGATTCATGGGCCTCTCAGCTGGCCAGGTAAGAGGCTCTGAGTTCCTTAATGCTTTGTGAGACAGAGAGAGAAAAGAAAGTCAGGCACACAAACATACTGGTTGATGCACAAAAGCTTTACACCGCCACTTTGTAGTTCTTAGTTTTCGTACTTTCTCAGAATAATTGATTACATGGTTTTCTAAGCATTTCTGCATTCCATAACTTCATAGTAAGTTTAAGGACACAGTGCATGTCATAGATTTAAGGAGTTATGGTAGAATTGTTTACATGTCTTCCCATTAAAACCTGACTGAACACTACTTATCTATTTTCTAGCTCCACAAGTTCATTACAAGTTTAAAGCAACAATTTTTATGCCACAAGTTAGCATAGTTTTGTCAAGAGACAAATCATCTGCCTTATGTCTTATTATTTTGAAGTCTTATATAAACTAGTCCATCATTTATTTTCTGTCCTTACACCTACAATCCACGGCCCATTCCCAGATCATGAGCTTTAGTTACCAGATAATGGCCTCATTCCTAACCTAGAAGGAATGTTTTCCTTGATTGTAAATTTGTTCCAAGCCTGTTTTCTTTTCCTAGTTCAGTTAGCTCATGACACAGGAGGATTTTCAGAGCTCTTGGTACAGCTTTTATTCTATATGGGGCTTGAGTCTATTTATATCCATTTAGAAGTGCTACATTATTAGGAATCATTATTAGGAATTATGAAATTCGTTTAAACAGAATATGGATTCCACAGGAAATCTGCCCAACAGAGTAGATAAATACCCAGGAAATCATTTAAGTTATGTAATAGTGGCAGGAAAAGCATATCAGCAGTGAGAAGCAATCCTGGGATGAAGCCTCGGGGGACCTTGCCTCTCAGAGCTCACCCATTGCAGCATTGCAAAATGGTGTGCCACCTCCAGAAAACTCACTTCTTCACCATAGCCTTTCCTAGATGGCTTCTGACGTGGTATAGCCTTGGCTGTAGACCAAAATGACATTATACTCAGAGATCTGCCTGCCTCTGCCTCTGCCTCCTGAGTGCTGGGATTAAAGGTGTGCAGCACCACTGCCCAGCAAAAGCCTCATCTTTTTAACTGCTCTTGGCCAACCACATGTCTCTCCCTAACCCCCAGCTATCCTGTCCCCTTTCCCACTGTACCTGCACAGGACTTAGTCTCAGTCCCTCTCCCTCAGTATGGGAACTGCCTTTCCAGCCCTCAGCCTGGAGTTCTGAACCTGAGAAAAAGCAAACAGAAAGTAAATGCTTTCTTCCCATTTCTACTCCATTCCTTTTTCTTTGTGGACTGTTACCTTATCTCTGCTTGTAAAGAAGCAAAAAGCAGCAGGAAAGATTCCATCTTTTCCTCTAAACACTATTTTAAGCTGCTATCCTTAGGGAAACCTTGGGGAAAGCTGTTGTCTACTGTCCTGGGGCTCTGGGAATGAGACCATCAAGTGTTCCCAGAAGTTGAAAATGGATAAAACAGCTGTGGCCAGCTTGCAACAACAGGAAAAACTGGTCACGATAACAGAATGAGTTAATCATTCCCAGGTCAAGATGCCCCTTTTCAGATGTGTGGTCTCTCCTTGTTGTTTGAACAAACGCTATCAGTTTGAAGGTTAACGTTCCTGTACCCATTTATCCAACCATGTAACGCCAAGGTTTGAAACCCCCAGCTTGTGCATCTTTCCCATATAAACCCTAAGCCCCTGGACCCGAGTGTCATTTTCCTAACCTGTTTTGCAGGGAGGGTTGTGACCCGAGTCCAAACTCAAATAAAGACTCTTGTGTGCTTACATCGGAGTTGTGGTTCCTGGTGGTCTCTTGGGGTCTCACAAACTGGACAGGTACACAGCTGTCCCCTTGGACACACCCATCCAGATGGTTCCAACTGGCTGATGGCTGCCATGATCAGTCAAGCTAGGGTTGGATGGAGCAAAAGGAGAGGCAAGAAAGCCCTGTAGAAGGTCGCATTGAAGTCACGCTGCCCCAGGACAGTCTTGAGGAGTCGGGATGGCTGAAGACATCAAGACTAAAATCAAGAACCACAAAACCACCCCCTTTGACAGCCGCTTCCCAAACCAGAGCCAGGCTTAGAACTGCTGGCGGAGCGGCCTGGCAATGTCGGCGAAGGGAGGTGACGTCTCCGTTTACGAATGGTACTGGTGTGTACAAGTCCCTCTGTCCCGTGTCATGGGTCTCAGCCTGGGATGACTGCATAGCAGAAGGCATATTTCCTAGGACCCGACTCTGCCCACGTCTCCTCTGTACTTTGTCTTTCTCTTGGAATAGAAAGGGTTATATGACGGTCCCTACCCTGGGACCCTGAATCATGATGCAACTACCAATAAAAACTCACTGGAAGCCAGGCAGTGGTGGTGCACACCTTTAATCCCAGCACTTGGGAGGCAGAGACAGGTGGATTTCTGAGTTCAAGGCCAGCCTGGTCTACAGAGTGAGTTCCAGGACAGCCAGGACTACACAGAGAAACCCTGTCTTGAAAAACAAAACAAAAAACAACAAAAAAGCCGGGCGTGGTGGCGCACGCCTGTAATCCCAGCACTTGGGAGGCAGAGGCAGGCGGATTTCTGAGTTCGAGACCATCCTGGTCTACAGAGTGAGTTCCAGGACAGCCAGGGCTACACAGAGAAACCCTGTCTCGAAAAGCAAAAAAAAACAAAAAAAAAAAAAAAAAAAGAAGCTAAAGTATCATTATTTGCAGATGATATGATAATATACTTAAGCGACCCTAAAAATTCCACCAGGGAACTCCTACAGTTGATAAACCCTTTGAGCAGAGTAGCTGCATATAAAAAACTCACAAAAACCTGTCGCCCTCTTATACACAAATGACAAATGGATCACAATAGCCTCAAATAATATAAAATATCTTGGGGTATCTCTAACCAAGGAAGAGAAAGACATGTATGGTAAAAACATCAAGCCAGGCGTGGTGGCACACGCCTGTAAGCCCAGCACTTGGGAGGCAGAGGCAGGCGGATTTCTGAGTTCGAGGCCAGCCTGGTCTACAGAGTGAGTTCCAGGACAACCAGGACTACACAGAGAAACCCTATCTCGAAAACAAACAAACAAACAAACAAACCAAAAAAAAAAAAAAAAAAAAAAGAGTACTTCTGGTGTGACTCTTACACATAACCAAGTTCAGCTGCCCGTGTGAGGTCCAGCCTTGGCTGACTCTGGAACACAGCTCTGTGCTCACACTTCCCAGAAGATTTCACCTCAATGATGCGGATCTGTTTTTGGGGGGTGCAGGGGGGAAACAGGGTTTCTCTCTGTAGCTCTGGCTGTGCTAGAACCTACTCTGTAGACCAGGCTGGCCTCAGACTCAGCTCTGCCCCCACGGCTGCCTCTCCAGTGCTGGGATTACAGGCGTGCGCGAACACCTTTAGTGCTGGTCTCTTCGTAATCACCAATAATTGTTCGCGGTCAGCGGAATTGTTCCAGCAAAGCAAAGCATTCGTTTTAGTCGTTCTTGATATGTTATTTCTCCGCTGGTGAGATGAGCCAGCTGGAGCCAGATTAGATTATAAGAAATGCAGCTTTATCAGGAAGCTGCTCTCTGGCAAGTTCACTGACTGGCACCAAGGCCTGGGGCGTGGGAAGTCACCACGGGGAGAGAAGGAGAAGGTGAGCGAGGAGACCCAAATGTCTGGATTGTATAGGGAGGAGCCTCTGAGGGAAAGTCCCTGGGTTGGAGAGTTCAGGGTTGGGGGCAGGCTAGGCCAGGTAGGGACTGAGGGATGCTGGGAGACCTGGAGCCAGGTCTGCTTTGATTTGTAAAATATGCACCTCAGTCTCTTGTCCCTGAGTCTGAAACCAGTCAATCTCTTGTTAATCAGCTAGCCAGAATTACACTTTTTTTTTTTTTTTTGGATTTGGATTTTCGAGACAGGGTTTCTCTGTGTAGCCCTGGCTGTCCTGGAATTCACTCTGTAGACCAGGCTGGCCTCGAACTCAGAAATCTGCCTGCCTCTGCCTCCCAAGTGCTGGGATTACAGGCATGCACCACCACCACCCGGCCACATTTTTTTTTAAGGATTTATTTATTTATTTATTTATTTATTTATTTATTATATATAAGTACTCTGTAACTGTCTTCAGACACACCAGAAGAGGGTGTCAGATCTCATTACGGATGGTTGTGAGCCACCATGTGGTTGCTGGGATTTGAACTCAGGACCTCTGGAAGAGCAGTCAGTGCTCTTTAACCGCTGAGCCATCTCTCCGGCCCCCACATTTTTTTAAAATTTCAAATGATACAATATAACTCCATGGTCTTTTTTATTTTTAAAATTTCTTTTTAGGTTTATTTATCTTCTGTATGTGAACACACTGTCCATCTCTTCAGACACCCCAGAAGAGAGTGTCAGATCTCATGACAGATGGTTGTGAGCCACCATGTGGTTGCCGGGAATTGAACTCAGGAACTCTGGAAGAGCGGTCGGTGCTCTTAACCGCTGAGCCATCTCTCCAGCCTCCACCCCCAACCCCACCCCAGTCTTTAAATGACTCTCACACTTCCTTCTGGAACTCCACAAGGCAGACACCTCTGTGCTCTGCATCGTTCTCAACACTGTCGCCTTCCGAGCTCCCACAAAACAGTTCACCAAGCTTTGAACAATCCCTCAATGGCTTTATCTACCCCAAAGTCCCAAAGTCCTTCCACAATCCTCCCTAAAGTAACAGTCAGGTCTGTCACAGCAAGACCCCCACAAGCCTGTCTGAGTTTCATGCTGTGATGAAACACCATGACCAAAGGAAACCCGAGGAGGAAAGGGTTTATTTCCCTGGCAGTACTGAAGAGCACAGTTCATCATCAAAAGCAGTTAGGAGGGCTGGGGAGATGGCTCAGTGGTTAGGAGAACTTGGGTCTCTGGAAGTGGGGCTTGGGGTCAGTTCCCAATAACCACATCACGTCTTGGTAAAACCAGCATGCCCCTTCGCACAGAAAACACTTTGTAAACCGACTGATTCACCAGGTGATTGATGTCTGAGAGGCCTATTGCTAACCTGGGCCTAGTCCTGGAAGCTTCTAGCCTCTGTACGATCTAGGCCTAGAATGTTTTCAGCCTCTGAGACTGACTGCTGAATAAGCTCACTCTTTCTGGTTCTTTCTGAACTCAGACTCCTCTTGAAGCTGATTGATTCAATCTGGCCTCTGTCAACTTCTCCCGAATTGCTCTGCTTGGCCTCAAACTGACTTTTGGAAATATATTCTAATATCTGGCTCCTTCTCATTCTCTGGCTTGTTCTGTCTTCACCTGCGTCTAGATTTTTCTTTCTTCAACCTGTCTCTGTAAAGCTCTCCCAGTAAAACTTCCCCCAGACCACTTTGAATTTCAACACTGACACTGCCCTTACCACCCTGCTGTTAGTGACTGAATCCAACCTGTCCCCACTGCACTGATGAGGTTTGGTGGCTGTGTATTGTAATGCCAAGTGTACGTGCGTGTGCACACATGCGCGCATGTGCACACACACACACACATACATACACCCCAAGAGTATACACTAGACCCAAGTGATTCTATGTGACCCTTGCCCCAAGTTATTTCTGATTGGTAAATAAAGATGCTGACAGCTGGGCACAAGAGACATGGGTGGGGTTTAGGATTCCCGGGCCTGGGGTCAGAGGAGAAGCACGAGGAGAATTTGGTGAAGGAGGAGGAGAAGCCTCGGTGGGTTAGAAAACATGGCCCTGAGGGCTGGCCACTTGGAGTGAAGAGCAGCCCAGATGAGACACAGTAACAAATAACTCAGGGTTATGATAGGAGAGTGGATTCTAACAGCACAGAGGGAAGGTATCTGCCCGGCTCTTGTGCTGGTTAAGGCTTATGGTAAATAATGAAAAGTTGTGTCTCTTTTATCTGGGAACTGAGTGGTGAAAGGCAGGGTAGAAATCCCCATTTGGGATTGTTTATCTTCTACCACACTGCTCTGATGCTGTCTGTTATGATTATAAAAAGATAAAGAGCTATTAGAATATGTTCTGTGGGGGTGTGGGGAAAGGGGGTGCCTCAGTAGGCCCTTGCCAAGGCATCCCTTCCCCCTGAGGGACCAGCCACATGACAGATGGCATAGCATAGAATAGTGTTTATTGAGGGAGGCAGATAGCGTTTGTAGAGGCCGGCCATGACCACGTGGAGAGAGGGGGGAGGGGAAGTGAGAAAGAAGGAGCAAAGGGGCAAGAGGCAAAAAAAAAAAAGAACGAGAGAGAGAGAGAGAGAGAGAGAGAGAGGGGGGGGGCAAGCTGACCCCTTTATAGTGGGCCAGGCCTACCTGGCTGTTGCCAGGTAACTGTGGGGAGGAGCTTAGAATCCTAACACTGTCACTGCTCTGATGTTATCACTGCTGAGTGATGTCACTACTCTGATGCCACCACTGCTCTGATGACATCACTACTCTGAGTGATGTCACTGCTCTGGCATGCACTGAGGAGAAGAAAGAGGAGGGTGAAATGGTGTTCTAGGGACAGCTGGGTAGTGTGAGGGTTTGTATATGCTCGGCCCAGGGAGTAGCACTATTAAAAAGTGTGGCCCTATTGGACTGGGTGTGGCCTTGTTGGAGTAGGTGTGTCACTGTGGGTGTGGGCTTTAAGACCCTCATCCCAGCTGCCTGGAAGCCCGTATTCTGCTAGCAGCCTTCAGATGAAGATGTGGAACTCTCAGCTCCTCCTGCACCATGCCTCCCTCCCTGGATCCTGCCACGTTCCTGCCTTGATGATAATGGGCTGAACCTTGTGTCTCAGTCAGGGTTTCTATTCCTGCACAAACATCTTGACCAAGAACCAAATTGGGGGAGGAAAAGGTTTATTCAGCTTACACTTCCACACTGCTGTCCATTACCAAAGGAAGTCAGGACTGGAACTCAAGTAGGTCAGGAAGCAGGAGCTGATGCAGAGGCCATAGAGGGATGTTACTTACTGGCTTGCTTCCCCTGGCTTGCTCAGCCTGCTTTCTTATAGAACCCAAGACTACCAGCCCAGGGATGGCCCCACCCCACAATGGGCCCTCCCCCCTTGATCACTAATTGAGAAAATGCCCCACAGCTGGATCTCATGGAGGCACTTCCTCACCTGAAGCTCCTTTCTCTGTGATAACTCCAGCCTGTGTCAAGTCGACACACAGAACCAACCAGTACAATTGACCCCTTGTCAACTTGACAAACACATCACTAGTAAGCCTCAACCCTTACTTTCTTATTCATCCCCCAAGATCTAAATAACTTTAAAGTCCTACAGTCTTTTTATATTAAAAGTTCAATCACTTTAAAATGTCCAATATCTTTTAAAATTCTAAGTCTTTTAAAAATTCAAAATCTCTTAACTGTGGGCTCCACTAAAATACCTTCTTCCTTCAAGAGGGAAAAATATCAGGGCACAGTCACAATCAAAAGCAAAACTCAAACTCCAATAGTTCAATGTCCAACTCACGATCTTCTGGGCTCCTCCAAGGGCTTGGGTCATTACTCCAGCTCTGCCCTTTGTAGCACACACCTTGTGTTCTAGGCTCCAGCTGCCTGTACCCCACTGCTGCTGCTGCTGTTCTTGGTACTGGCATCTCCAAAACACTGCTATCTTCCGCTGTAACTAGGCTTCACCAATAGCCTCTCATAGGCTTTCCTCATGGTGCCAAGCCTCAGATCCTTTGCACGACCCCTTCAGTCCTGGGCCATCAATTGCAGCTGAGGCTGCACCTTCACCAATGGCCTTCCTCGGCCTCTCACGGTGCCGAGCCTCAGCTGCTCTTCATGACCCCTTCATGCCTTCAAAACCAGTACCACCTGGGTGACTCACACAGTACCAAGTCCTGTGACAGCACGAGGTAGAACCTTGGCTATCTCTAGAACACAGCCTCTGTGCGCTCAGAAAACACTTCCCAGAAGATTTCACCTCAGTGATGCTGGTCTCTTCTTTTTTTGTTGTTTTGTTTTGTTTTTGTTTTTGTTCTTTTTTGTTTTTCGAGACAGGGTTTCTCTGTGTAGCCCTGGCTCTCCTGGAACTCACTTTGTAGACCAGGCTGGCCTTGAACTCAGAAATCCACCTGCTTCTGCCTCCCAAGTGCTGGGATTACAGGCGTGCACCACCACTGCCCGGCTGCTGGTCTCTTCTTAATCACCGCTAATTTCTTAGCTCCAGCTAACCAGCATCAATAGTCCCAGTAACACAAAGGTTTGCTTTAGAGGTTCTGGTATCTTGTTAATCACATCTGATTCTTCAGCCCCAGCTAACCAAAACCACAGGATCTTCACAATCAAAACAGCAATAGCCCTGATAAGAGTCTTTAATCTTCCTTCTGAAATTTCACAAGCCAGGCCTCCATCTTCTGCACTGTTCTCAACATTATCTTCCAAGCTCATACATAGCATCCCACAGAGCTCTTAACACCAAATGGACCTCTAGCTCAAAGTTCCAAAGTCCTTCCACAGTCCTCCCCAAAACATGGTCAGGTTATCACAGGAATACCCCACTATGCTGGTACCAATTTGTCTTAGTCAGGGTTTCTAGCCCTACACAAACATCATGACCAAGAAGCAAGTTGGGGAGGAAAGGGTTTATTCTGCTTACACTTCCACATTGCTGTTGATCACCAAAGGAAGTCAGGACTGGAACTCAAGCAGGTCAGGAAGCAGGAGCTGATGCAGAGGCCATGGAGGGATGTTTCTTACTGGCTTGTTTCCCCTGGCTTGCTCAGCCTGCTCTCTTATAGAACCCAAGAATACCAGTCCAGGGATGGCACCACCTACAATGGACCCTCCCCTCAAGATCATTAATTGAGAAAATGCCCCACAGCTGGGTCTCATGGAGGCACTTCCCCAACTGAAGCTCCTTTCTGTGTGATAACTCCAGCCTGTGTCTAGCTGACACACAAACCAGCCAGTTCACCTTGGAACTTGTAAGCCAGCCCCAATGAAATGTTGTCCTTATAAGAGTTGCCTTGGTCATGGTGTCTGCTCACAGCTGTGAGACCCTAAGACAGGCAGGGTGCCAGGTCATTCCTCCATGGCTTTCTTCTATGTCTGCTTCATGGGCACCACGGCTTCAGTCTATTCTGAGGTTTGTCAGGTGACCTTGCCCTTCCTGGGCACACCCTCTGCTTCACCCAGTTCAGTGTCAAAGGTATGGGTCCAGCCTCGTCAAGCACCCACACTGCCCTGGGCAGGGAGAAGGGCAGGGCCTCAAGAGGCCCAATGGGGAAGCCAGTTCCAAAGTGGGGAGTGGCTAGGTGGGCCTCTCACTCTCAGGCAGGCTGTGAGGAGGCAAGGGAGGAGCAGGACCAGACTCCCCCCAGCCCCCACCCCCTGCAGATGTCTCCAGTGCGATATCCACGTCGCCGTGGATCTGATCCTGTCGATTAGACGCCCCAAATCTGTTATGTGAACTGTGGTCATGTAAGAAAACATACTAGGTAAAAATTCAAACACAAGCCGGGGTGTGGTGGCGCACGCCTGTAATCCCAGCACTTGGGAGGCAGAGGCAGGTGGATTTCTGAGTTCGAGGCCAGCCTGGTCTACAGAGTGAGTTCCAGGATAGCCAGGGCTATACAGAGAAACCCTGTCTCGAAAAACCAAAAAAAAAAAAAAAAAAAAACAAACCCACAATACAGACGGTGAGCCGGTATAATGTTTGCAACCCACTGGGATAAACTAAAGAGGAAGAGGAAATGACAGACAGCAAAAAAATGGGGGAGGGAGGGGGCAGGCATGACTGAGCAAGATATCAGCTCGTTGGCTGCACAGACCTTTACTTCCTAGATTCAGAGGCAGAAGCATGAGGATCTTTGCGAGTTGCAGGCCAGCCTGGTCTATAGAGGGAGTTCTAGGATACTCAGGGCTACACAGAAACTTTGTCTCAAAAACAAACAAAAAACCAGACAGCTTCAGTGGGCACCAGCTTCAGTGGGCATCTGTCACCAAGCCTGATGACCTGAGTTCAATCCTTGGGTCTTTCATGGTGGAAGGAGAAATTCAACATCTGGTTTGACCTCTACACATGTACTATGACACATACAGCAACACACACACACACACACACACACACAGGCGCACGTGCGCACATGCTTTTTTTTTGGCCTCGAACTCAGAAATCCGCCTGCCTCTGCCTCCCAAGTGCTGGGATTAAAAGCGTGCGCCACTACCGCCCGCGGCGTGCACATGCTTTTGTTTTTGTTTTTGTTTTTGTTTTTGTTTTTGTTTTTTGTTTTTCAGAGACAGGGTTTCTCTGTGTAGTCCTGGCTGTCCTGGAACTCACTCTGTAGACCAGGCTGGCCTCGAACTCAGAAATCCACTTGCCTCTGCCTCCCAAGTGCTGGGATTACAGGCGTGCGCCAGTGCACATGCTTTTTAAAGCAAGTTTACACACTGGTGAAGTGGCTTCTCCCAGCCACAGCCTCATTTCCTCTTGGGGCTGGGCAGTTCCATGGAGCGGCCAAGCCACATTTTGGTTCATCTGTTGGTGGGTGAAATGGTCAGCATTTCCCTTTGGCTGCTGTGAAGATCCGGGTGAGAGTTTTGGTTGGGGGGGGGGTCCCTGTTTTCTTGCAAGGCTTGATTTCTTCCAGCCCTCGGGTTCTGGAAATCAAACTCAGGTCGTGCTGTTTAGTGGCAAGCTTCCTTTCCTGCAGAGCCATCTTGGAAACCCTGTTTTCAGTTCCTCCCTTTGAGCCATCTTGGCGTCTTTACCCGCTTCAGAGGACGTCGCTTTGGTTTGGCCATTGGCCACAAGGTGGCGCTAATATCTAGGTCTTCGATCCGGCGCCCTTGTGCCTTTCTGTTGCGCACAAGACCCCAACATTTCCTCCTGAGGATCAGAGAAGGCGACACCCACAAACAAAGGGCTTTGCACCCAATACTCCTGTGATCAGCCCATATCCAAGTACCCAGAGAGATCAGGCTCCTCGGAACCCGAGAACCTTGTTTTCACCCCCAGCCAGCTGCTTCCGGCCCGGAGGGTTCCTTCACCGACGCAGGATTACTGTGTCTTGGGTGTGGAAGCCTGGGCTCCAGGCTGCGCATCACACCCGCCCGCCTTTGTTCCGGATTAACTGCTGATCTCGCAGTGGGTTGGAGTCACACGCCCGGGGCCAAGAATTATCACCACACGCACGCGCGTGCACGGACGCGCGCGCGCACACACCATTCTCCCTACTGTTCTCTGCCTCACTGAGAATGCGCGTGCATCGGGCTGGGGCTGTTCCCGTGTTGAAAGTTCTAGTCTTCTCTGGAAATGTATCGCTAGCGGGGATGCTCCTCCTGGTCCAGGGGTGGACCATGTAACTCTGCATCCCATCTCGGTAGCACTAGCTTCATGGAGCTATTCCACATCACGGTTGGCCTCAGTGGGGCGGGGAGGAAGGCTGGGCGGCAGCGCTAAGGATCCAGACACACCAGAAAGGACAATGAAACCGGATTGGGGCGGGGCGGGCATAGAGGATGCCCTTGGGAAGTGAAAAGAAGCGGTTCCCAGCCATCCAGGACTCTCCCCACAGAGCCACCACCACCATCACCACCACCCCCACTCCCCACCCCTGCCTTCTCCTCTTGTCGTCTGAGAGGGATTTGGCTTCTTGATACTACAGTAATCCTCCTGCAGGGTTTCCATGACACGGTTGGCTAACGTCATGCATTCAGTACGTGCAGCGCGGTGCTTTGATTGGCATCTACTTTTGACAACAGCTCCCCCGTGGCAACCTTTGCAGGTGACGAGGGAGGGCTCACTCCCCGCTGGTTTCAAGTGCTCACTCAGCTGCCTGGTGGCCTGCCCCACCCCCTTCCCTTTTTGTACCGAGGCAGGTTCTTTTTAGTCCAAGCTGGCCTCGCACTCTTGGCAGTCCTGCCTTCTCTAAATCGTCTTCTAAATCTTGGGATTACAGGGTGTGTCGCTGCAGGCAACCGCCCAAATTTAACTTTTGTTTTTTTTTTCTCAGACAGGGTTTCTCAGGGTAGCCCCGGCTGTCCCAGAACTCAGTCTGTACAAGAGACTGGCCTTGAACTTAGAGATTGGAGTGCCTCTGCCTCCAGGTGCTGGGGTTAAAGGTGCAAGACCATGCCGGGGCGGTGGTGGCACACGCATTTAATCCCAGCACTTGGGAGGCAGAGGCAGGTGGATTTCTGAGTTCGAGGCCAGCCTGGTCTACAAAGTGAGTTCCAGGACAGCCAGGGCTACAGAGAAACCCTGTCTCGAAAAACAAAAAAACAAAAACAAAAACAAAAGGTGCGAGCCCATGCCACGCATCTGATTTTTAAAAGTTATATTCATGTATTGATTTCTGCGCGCACGCATGCGCTCACAGGTACGTGTGTATGGAGGTCAAAGGAGGTCATTCGAGAGTAAGATCTGTGACCTTTGCCCCTAAGCTTCCCTGTGGACCTTGACCTCTGACCTGCTTACCGCCACTCAGGGCAGGTACCAGGCACCTAATAGTCATGCACTGCGTGCGGGCACCAAGCTCTGGCCTCTTACTCCTGCTTCCTTCTCTCTCCCCCTCCCGCTTCTCTCCACACAGTCTCTCCACCCCCTTCTCTTTCCTCTCTCAATAAGCCTCACCTGGACCGTTAGGAAAAAAAAAAAAGAGTACTAAACGGAAATAGGCATGCACCGGTGTGAGCTGCATGCACCGGTGCAGCCCCCTGCGGCCTGTGACGAGCACCGTACCTGCAGCTGTATGTAGTAGCCACCTGCCCCATCTTGTTTCCTGGGGCACTGCAGCATTGCACGCAGAACTTCCTCAACACTCCAAACTACAAGCGTAGCGGTGCTGAGAGCCGTGTAATTTCTCACAATTACTCTTGCTAATTGCTGCTATTTTTTTTTTTTTTTGATGCCAATCATCATGAGCGTTTACGTATAGGTATCTACAGGCTGGGCACGAGGTGTCCCCTGATCAAGAGCTCTCTAGGCCTTCCACCAGGAGTGGGTCCCTGCGTCCTTCATCAATGTCATTACATCTGTCACACCCCCTGGTGTCTGCAGTGACCATAGCCTGACACACGAGTGTGCATTTCATCCCCAGCCCACGGTCACCGCCATCCTCCTTACTCTGACAATCTACTTCCTCTGGCGGTCCACGGCCACCTCCATCGGGCCGCTGTCACTCATGCCTCCGGGTCCTCTCGGTTCTGGGTGTGCGAGAGGCAGACCTGGCACTGTGCACGCGGCCCTGCTCCGCTCTGCGCCCCAAGGAGGCCGCAGAACAGATGGGGAGAGCAGAGCCACTTCGGGAAACTGTCCCTTGGCTGAAGAGACTGCAGGTCAGCAGCACGTTAGACCGAGGCTGGGCCATGAGGTCCCTTGGTTGAAGCTGACCCGGCTCCCCCTGGAGAGGATCAAACGGGTGTCACCACCTATGCTGGCCCGTGGTGGGTCAGGCAACGTGAAACCAAAATGTAGCCCCGCCACTGACAACCACTGCCCTCTCTCTTTAGCCTAGAACCGCTTGTGAGAGCCAAGGTCCCAGGTGCCGAGAGGGGGATATCCTGGTGTCCGGCGTGTCCGGAGTAGACAGTCACACCACCTTGAGTGACTTTTAACCAGTAAACACCAAGGCGCTAGTGCTCCACAGAGCTAAGCAGTTCTAACAATGGCCTTGTCTCCTCCCAAAGTAGAGAGTTACAGAGTACAACAGAGATAAAACTCAGAATTTATGTCTTAAGAGAACGGACGCCTCGGGCGTGATCTGCTGATATTTATTGCTCATTTGCTTAAGCACTTCCATCCTGCCCAAGCTGGTTGCAAGGGCGGTCTGCCTTGAGCTCCGCCCCCTATCCTATTGGGAGCTTTTCCCACTCCCCGCCTACCAGCCCCGCCCCGCCCCACCCTGTTTATCAAATTCTGACTTTCTTGGCCCAAGACACTTCGGCGAAGGGGCTTCTCTTTAGAGGTGCAGTGTGCGTGGTGGTTTTTCTCAGTAGCTTGTTGGGGTTTCGGGAGCTGGCAGAGGGAGCCGGCGGGCCGCTTTACGAGTTCTTCTGGGGCACTTTGACCGTGACCTGTGAGGGGTTCGGAGAAGCGGTTATTCTTCATACTCTCGCCAGGGTCGGAGGTCCCCTTAGGGGACAAGAGCCCCCCTTCCTTCTCACACCTCCCGGACAGCAGCCTGACCTCTGCGGGAGGTCGGGCTGTATCTCGCCTAAGGGCCTAGGGGACATCTGCCTGGGTCTGGAGGCCCGCCCTTTCTGGGGCACTGGACGGCATCACAGTTTAGTAGCATCTAGTGAGTTGAGGTCAGGAAGCTGCAGCATCCAGCGCGGTATAGCCCCCAACAAGGAGCCCCCGGGGTAACTGAGGAAGAGGCTACGTCCACAGGCGGCTCATCAAAGAAGGCCCTCGAGGCCCACAGCTGCACCCCCATTTGTACGTATCACAAAGTGATCTAAAGTCTGCCTCTTCCCGCATTTACTTTATTTTGCTTTAAAAAAGTATTTATTAATTTATCTATTTATTTATTATATACACTGTAGCTGTCTTCACACACCAGAAGAGGGCGTCAGATCTCATTACAGATGGTTGTGAACCACCATGTGGTTGCTGGGATTTGAACTCTGGACCTCTGGAAGAGCAGTCAGTGCTCTTAACTACTGAGCCATCTCGCCAGCCCTTTATTTTACTTTGTTTTTGTTTTTGTTTTTGTTTTTTCGAGACAGGGTTTTTCTGTGTAGTCTTGGCTGCCCTGGAACTCACTCTGTAGACCAGGCTGGCCTCGAACTCAGAAATCCGCCTGCCTCTGCCTCTCAAATGCTGGGATTACAGGCGTCTGCCACCACCGCCCGGCTAGTTTGCATTCTTTACGTCAAAAGACAAGCACTTCTCACATCTAATATGTGACAAGCCATTTTAAACAGGATCTGTAGTCCTCAGCTAGACAGACAGACACGCATGGGGCATATCAGTCACATCTGACCTTTCTTTTCGGATGGCCTGTGTCCGCAGCACGGTCACCCTCTCCGTGCTTCTGACGGGGTCTGGGCTACTGTTCCTGTGAGCAGAACTGGACCAGGGGCCTTGGCAGCTGCGCCTGCGCACACGTCTTACCGGATGCCGCTCGCGGCCTCTATACCCTGGGGTCCCGCCCTTTCTCAGGCTGACCAACTCTGTAGCAAATGACGGCGCAGGCCTCTTGTGTCTGACCCCCTCTGCAACTTCTCTGGTTTAAACTATGAACTAATCACCAGTACCAGCACCAGAGAGAGGCCAGGCCACTGTCCCCACAGGCTGTGTACCTACCGTCTTCACTTCCGTGTAGGCCTGCAGCCCATACTCGCCCAGCTCCCTGCCACTCCCCGACATCTTATAGCCGCCAAACGGGGACTGGGCTCCAAACACATCGTAGCAGTTGATCCTGTCATCGGAGAGAACACACAGGTCGTGTGAGGGACTTCTTCGTGCCACTCCAAGCCACGGCTGCCCCCCCTCCCCCACCTTCTATGGAAAATGGAGGCATGGGGCAGGTTCACTAACAGCCATGGAGGGGGCTCGGGCAGGTCACGTGGGGCACTCTGCTGTCACCCTTGTGTGTGCAGATGTGGTCACAGACGAGTATCAATATGGCACACCAAGAGCCAGATCCAACCTGAACGAGGCATCCGGGCTGACAGGGGGCTGGATTCCTCCCTTTCTTTTTTTCTTTATCTTTCTTTTTTTTTTTTTAATTAAAAAAAAATTTTTTTTTATCATTTCAAGACAGCGTTTCTCCGTATATGTAGACCTGGCTGTCCTGGAACTTGTCATATAATCCAGGCTGGCCTACAACTCACAAAGATAGATCTGCCTGCCTCTGCCTCCCAGGTGCTGGGATTAAAGGCGTGCGCCACCACCACCCTGGCTCCGGCTCCCTCTTTTAAATTTAAAAATTATTTAAAATTTCTGTGAAAATCCTGCATTTAAAAGTGTTTGACTCAGGCTAGCAGCACGACCAGGTGGCTGGGTGGAGGGTCTGCTACCGAGCCTGGCTGGCAAGTTCAATTCTTGGGACCCACAGAGAAAAGGGAAACCTACTCTAGCCTATGACCCCCATACACACACACACACACACACACACACACACACACAGAGGCACATGCATACATATACAGCATATGCACACATATACATGCTTAAAACATATGTTTTTGCTGGGCAATGGTGGCGCATGCCTGTAATCCCAGCACTTGGGAGGCAGAGGCAGGCGGATTTCTGAGTTCGAGGCCAGCCTGGTCTACAGAGTGAGTTCCAGGACAGCCAGGGCTATACAGAGAAACTGTGTCTCAAACAAAACAAAACAAAACAAAACAAAACAAAACAAAACAAAACAAAACAAAACAAAACAAAACAAAACAAAACAAAACAAAACATGTTTTCTAAAGACAGTCGCAGCTCGGTGGTTTGGATCTCACTCACAGTATCACATCAGAACAGGGTCTAACCGGACCTAATGGCCCCTTCCCGCCCCCTCCCCTCCAGGCCCAGCATCCACTAGTGGAGCACCCCATGGGGCTGGAGAGTCAGACCGTGTGGCAGCTAGCGCCTGCCTCTGATCACCTAGCATCGTGTGGTTAAGGTTCCCGCCCCACACTCCAGCGAGCACCAGGACGCCACTCCTCTGAATGACTTTCCACTAGGGATCCGCTGCCTCCTGTCCACCAATTCAAAGAACACTTGAGGTGTTGCTACCTGTTGGCTGCCCCGTCACCTGTGCACGAGCCCCTGTGAGAGTGTATTATTTCCTGCCGGCTCATACAGTGGCTCTGAACTTTAGCTGGTACAGGGCGCTGATGCCTGCCACAGGGTTGCAGGCTTCTCTGGACAGTCACCCATGGTGAACTGCTTGAGGGACCGCCAGAGTATACTACCTGGCTCAGCCTGGGTTCCCACGGTCACCTCTCGGGAAGGTAGCCCGCTTCCGGCTTCGTGGGATCTAGAGGTGTGTGGGGGGTATTCTTCTCTAGCAGAGAAGAACCAGTTCCAGGGTTCAAGATATGTGGGGGATATTTTCCTGGGCGGAAGAGTGGCTGCGGGGCCTGCTCTTACCACACAGTGCCAGCCTGGAGCGCTTGGGACAGGTAGTTGGCCTTATCCAGGTCCTTCGTGAAGACGGCTGCCGCCAGCCCGTACTTAGAATTATTGGCTCGCCCCACGACCTCCTCTATGGTCTTGAATTTGAGTATTTGCATCACTGGTCCGAAGATCTGGAGGGAGAGGGGGAGGAAAGCAAATACTGTTTAGCCTGAGACCCGACCCTGCCAGTCCAGGACTGCCGTGCTCTCCCAGATCGTGGACTGTGTATAAAGGGAGGGGGAAGGACAAGGACTGACTGGCCTCGAGGCCACCTCCTGGATATTCTGTGCTTTTGCATACAAGTATCTTATTTCTAACCAGGCCCGGGGCGAATGAAATATGTTAGCATGTGAACTTAGCATAGAGAATTAAGACTGCCTTCCATCAGATTAAACCCCTACCCCGGGGGTAGGGGGTGGGGGTGGGGTGGGGGTGGTAGGGAACAAGGCACAGGCTGGCTGCTGAGCTAGCTACTGTGAAATGCTAGCTTCTGTGGTTTCTCTTTCTAGCAGTTTCCAGAACAGGTCACTTCTTCACGTAGTTCCTGCTCCTTTGACGGAGAACGAAATTCAGAAAGTAAGACCTACGTGCAAGGCCGTACCACTGTGGCTGCTGCCGCCACCTCAGGCCCAGAAGCGCACTGAGAACGGGTCATCACATGAACACCTACCACGGAACCAGCTCAACTGGTGGCGGTCTGCAGTGACTGGGGATGAGGGGAAAGGGTCCTTCTCCACAGGAAGAGGAACTACATCTCCACAGAGGGGACAGGGGACAGAGGGCATCCAGGAACCTGAGTTGGGGCGGGCACTAAATCATGATCTTACAGGCTAATGCATAGCAAAGAGAGGCAATGTCGACCCCTCCTCCCCCCCCAGAATAGCCTCCTTAGCAATGTCAAAGGGTGACAGGACGCTGGCCTGTGTGTGGCTTCATGGCTGACCTCCAGAGGAAGCGGGAGCCATCGTGTTGGGTAAAAAGTCAAACACGGGCCTCATCTGATGTTTTACTTCAGCCAAAACTATGCAAAGGGCCAGATGAGCCCATACCTACATTCGTTCCCTAGACTCCCTGGGGAAAGAATAGAAAGTCTGGCAGGCTGGGCTACGCTGGGGAGAAGTCCCGGAGACCTTAAGGGAACAGTGAGGTATCAGGATCATGGTGTAAATAACTTACTCTAGGCGCCGAGATAGCTCCAAACCGGAATCGGGGGTCCCGTTAAAGACACTGGGCCACATCACCCATTTCTCCTTCCTGCTAAAAGCAGCCCAGCCCAGCCCAGGGGCTCACCTCCTCCTTGGCAATGGTCATGCCGTCCTTGACGTCCCCGAACACGGTGGGCTGGATAAAGTAGCCACGGTCTGCGGCGGCGCCCCCACCGCACAGCAGCTTCGCCCCTTCTTGCTGTCCCGATTTGATATAGCCCAGGATCTTGTTAAACTGCGTCTCATCCACCTACGGGAGAAGCCCAGGGGGACTGAGAAGCTAGATCGGGGCCTCTCTGCAGCTTTGGGCTGAGAACCTACAGCCAGGGGTAGCTGGGAAGGAGACGCAGGACTTTAAGGGACCAGAGCCAAAGAGAGAGCCACATGGTCAGACGCATAACGCCAAAGAGAGACGCCACATCCTTTACCACCGGGGCAAGGCACGTACGTCATGTCCGGCGTTTCTCTTTACATTCCAAGATTCGCAAAATGAAAACACAAAAATATATAGGCACTTAGGCAGCGGATCCCTAGCGGTATGGCAGCCATTGTCCTGCCAAGGTCTATGAAAAATCCGAAATATAGGACTCAAGACGGTGGCAGGGATCTTCCGATTACTCCCAACAGGACACACAGCTGGTACCCAGCAGAGGAGACACTTGAACCCAGCCCCACGGGGGGGCTGAGCCATCCTGTCCCCTCTGCCTCAGCAAGCTGCTGGCTTTTGGACTCCAGGCCCAGCCACCGGGGCCAGGCTTACCTGCGGCCCCTGCTCCGTCCGGCTGTCGAAGGGGTTGCCCACCACCCGAGACTTGGCCCGGGCCACACTGCGTTCCACGAATTCATCATACACATCCTCCTGCACGAAGGTCCGGGAGCCGGCGCAGCAGCACTGGCCCTGGTTGAAGAACAGGGCAAAGTGGGCCTGCTCCACAGCCCAGTCCACTGTGGGGAGGGGAGAGCGAGAGAGAGGCGACCTGAGGAGAGGCCGCCCTGGACCTCCAGCAACGCTCACCCACACCCACACCCACACCCACCCCCTTTCAAGACATCGGACCAGCACCTGGCCAGAATGAAACAGAACCTTTATCCCTTTGTAAAGACTGTCAACTGTGAAAGAGACAAAGGAAGTGTCTCACAGAGAGGGCAGAAGAGGGAGTGCTGAGGTGCAGGGCCAGGTGGCCTGTGGGTGGACACAGCACAGGGCTCAGGCTGGCCCTGATGACAGAGCGAGTAGCTAATGTGGAGAGCGGTCAACACCAGACCACCTGGGCCCCAAATCAATCCCACTGGAGCTGAGCCCCCCACCCCACTGCAGCCCACGGGACTTACTGTCCGCGTCCGACATGATGATGTTGGGGCTCTTCCCCCCCAGCTCCAGGGTGACTCTCTTGAGGTTGCTGCTCCCTGCGGCCACCTGGATGAGGTGACCAACCTGTGGAGACACACACGCAGACGGCTGTTAGCAGGGGAGGAAGCTGAACATGCCTGCACACACGGTCACTGAGTCCCAAGAGACCCAAGAGTCCCCCCCACCCCCGCCACTGAGATCACACATCGGTGACAAGAACCCTGCGTGTGGCTCACACACAGGTCTGTGCCAGGCGCTGGGGCCTGGACTCAGTCCTCCTGACGCCCTTAGGGGCCTATCCTATGGCTTAGCGGATGAGGGGAGCTGTCCTAGGAGTGTCCATGTCACAGGGCCAGTCACCCAGATGGCCAACGAGGAAGCAGGACCCAGTCAAACTATTGGGTGTCCTCCTTCCTGGCTCAGTGCTGTCCCCCCTGGGAGGGTAAGTACAGGGTTCTTACTCCCCCAAATTCCCGGAGCCCAGCACAAAGCTGACCCCACACATGTCTCTGCAAGGAGGCCAGCCCCTTTGTGACACTCGTCAGAGCTCCCGACTGAAGGCAGGCCGGGTGTGGAAGGGACCGGGAGATAAAGCTGTTTGAAAAATCAATGTTGTCGCATTCATTAGTGTCCCCTCTCAGAAGGCTGAGATTTCAGGGCTCTGGGTAGGGACCCGCTCTCCTTTGGAAAGAAACGTGTCCCTGCTCCAAGGACAGTTTGTTTAAAGACTCTCTAGGTCCTGGTTTGTTTATGTCTCCACCACAACAACCCTGATCTTTTCATCCATTCACATAATCACTGCTTCTGGCTGTCACACCGTGGCCGGAGCCAGAGCCTGTGAGGAAGCTTGCTTGGTCCTCACCATCAAAGATGGCAGCATCGGAAAAAAACAAAACAAAACAAAAAGATGGCGGCTCAAGAAAGTGGGCTCACCCAAGTGTCATGGTTCAAGCATGCAATGTCCCCCGCTGGATTTCCTTCCTTCCTTCCTCTCTCTTTTCCTTTCTTTCTTTTACAAGACACGGTTTCTCTGTGTAGCCCTGGCTGTCCTGGAACTCACTCTGTAGACCAGGCTGGCCTCAAACTCAGAAATCCGCCTGCCTCTGCCTCCCAAGTGCTGGGATTACAGGCATGCGCCACCACTGCCCAGCTCTTTTCTTTCTTTTTTAAAGACTTATTTATTATATATAAGTACATTGTAGCTGTTTTCACACACCCCAGAAAAGGGCATCAGATCCCATTACAGATAGTTGTGAGCCACCATGTGGTTGCTGGGAATCTGAACTCAGGACCTCCAGAAGAAGTCAGAGCTCTTAACTGCTGAGCCATCTCTCCATCCAGACTCCTCCCCCACTGTCTTTCATCTCTGAATCTTTAGTTCACCCAGTCGGTTGGCAGTGTTTTGGAATGTTGTGGAACCTTTAGGATTGTTGTCTAGGTGGAAGAAGTGGGTCCTTTGGGGAAGGTTATAGCTGATCTATATATAATCTAAAATGATCTAAAGAGTCCCCACAACAGACTCTCACTGTCATCCATCTTCCCTTTAACCTGCTTCTTGTCGGTGCCAGGTCACAGCAAAAGGAAAACTACCACAAGCTGGGCGTGGTGGCAGGCCTTCAGTCCCTGCATTCGAGAGACCAGCCTGGTCTACACAGCCAGATCTCTTTGGAGAGATCCTGTCTCTAAATAAATAAACATAATATGCCGAGGTTGCACAGCGAAGCCTGCATTCCGCCTGTGCTCTCTCCACCGTGCACACATCGTCCTGGTTTTCATTACTACTGCTGTAAAGCCAATTTTTTTTGAGGCAGGGTCTCATTATGTAGACCAGGCTAGCCTTGAACTTACAGAGATCCGCCTGCATTCTGCCTCTGAGGTGCTGGGACTAAAGGCATGTGCCATCATGCCTAGCTTCTGTTTTTGAGACATTGTCTCGTGTAGCAGA
Source organism: Apodemus agrarius (assembly GCA_964023405.1). Classification (NCBI taxonomy): domain Eukaryota; kingdom Metazoa; phylum Chordata; class Mammalia; order Rodentia; family Muridae; genus Apodemus; species Apodemus agrarius. The sequence continues at coordinate 11,914,894 of OZ030028.1, forward strand.
GGCTAGCCTCAAACTTATTAAGTAGCTCACTTTCCCCGAGCTCCTGACCGTCCTGCTTCCACGCCCCTATGCTGGGGTTCAAGGCACCAGCCTGGTCTCAAAGCAAATGGATAGATACACAGAGCCTCTGGGCATCCATTGGGTCCCCCAGGGATGCAACAGCACAGCCTGGACCTCACCTTGGCTTTCTGAAGCCAGCGAGTCCCAGCCCCCTGGGGTGAGTGCCGACCCCACCCCCACTCCCACAGCTGCATCCGGGGAAGCCAGCAGACCAGAGAACATAGTTCTGACCCTGCCTCAGGCACGTGTATGCAGGCTGTCATTTGGGTGACTGGCAGCTTGTTCTGGGACAGACGCTGGTTCCTCTGAAGGGAACGGGTCCTGAGCCCCAGCCTCCATGCTGCAACCCTGAGACACCTTACCTCTGTGGAGCCTGTGAAGGCCACTTTGTCCACATCCTCGTGGGACGCTATGGCAGCCCCGGCGGTGGGGCCGAATCCAGGAACAATATTGACCACGCCAGGGGGAAAGCCTGCCTGTAGGGGGAGGCAGGAGGCATGGATGTCAGACTCTTGCTCCCAGGGCCTTGACAAGAAAACACCTCATGGTCCCCAACAGTGGTCTGGGGGCACATGCAAAGGAAAGCCACTGCATGAGCCACCCCCTAGGGACTTCTGAAAGTGGCTGGGGCAAGTGCCTCGCTACAGGGTCCCCCGCGGAGCTGACAGTTCTAGAACAGTGGCGGTCATCCTTCGGGGAGTCTGTGCCACAGGCCCCAGCATGGGAGACAGTAGTAAGGACCCCTTCCACTTAAGGTACTGAGGACCGAGTCCCCCTCTGGATAAGGTACTGAGGACCGAGTTCCCCTCTGGTAAGGTACTGAGGACCGAGTCCCCCTCTAGATAAGGTACTGAGGACCGAGTTCCCCTTTGGTAAGGTACTGAGGACGGAGTCCCCCTCTAGATAATGTACTGAGGACGGAGTCCCCCTCTGGATAAGGTACTGAGGACGGAGTCCCCCTCTAGATAAGGTACTGAGGACCGAGTCCCCCTCTAGATAAGGTACTGAGGACCGAGTCCCCCTCTGGATAAGGTACTGAGGATCAAGTTCCCCTCTGGATAAGGTACTGAGGATCAAGTTCCCCTCTGGGTAAGGTACTGAGGACTGAGTTCCCCTCTGGGTAAGGTACTGAGGACTGAGTCCGCCTCTAGATAAGGTACTGAGGACCAAGTTCCCCTCTGGTAAGGTACTGAGGATAGACTTCCACAACGACAGTCTCAGGAACCCAAGGCTTTCCTCAGATTTCCTTCAGAGCAAGCCATGCTAGGACATTTAGAGATCACAGCAGAAGCAAGCCACACCCACCTCCTTGATCAAGTTGGCCACGTAGAGCGCCGTGAGCGGCGTCTGCTCGGCCACCTTCATCACCACCACGTTTCCGGTTGCCAAGGCTGGGCCCAGTTTCCACGCTTGCATCAGGAGTGGGAAGTTCCACTGTACAAAACAATAGTCACCCAACCACGGGTGCTCCTCAGAGAGACAGGTGGCAGGAGGGACCACTCCTGAGGGGCCCTACTGCTTAGCCATGGACACTGGCTGAGGCAGGTGGCTGACAGTGACAGTGGGCCACCCTTGTTAGTACCTCGGGTACTCGGTACCACGTGAGTCCCCGATTCCCCGCGACCAACTGACTGCCGGGTGAAGAACTGAGGCTTCCCAGGGGATAAACGGTTTACACCCATCCCACTAGACACGCCAAAGCCCATGTTCTAGCAATCACCCAGTCGCCTTCCGGGGACAGCTCCAGGAGAATCTCCCACTTCGCCATGAGCGTGGCTGACCCCCAAGTGTCATTCCCTAGCACCACGACTTCCAGAGGGGCCGCGTACACACCGGAATGATCTGTCCACACACGCCCACGGGCTCATGGCGGGTGTAGCTGAAGAAGTCCCCGTCGATGGGAATGGTTTTCCCGTGGTACTTGTCCGCCCAGCCAGCATAATAGCTAAAAGAAAAGAAAAGAAAAGAAAAATCCAAGAGTGTCTAGCCTGCACTACACGGCAGAGAGAGGCTCTGAATTGCACTGACAACCACCCTGGCATCTGGCTTATTCCCAGAAGGAAATGGATGACCACCAAGACATGGGGACCCACTCTCTATAATAAACTTCAGAGCCTCAGACAAATATGAGATCCACAGTGTGTGGGGGGGACTGTTTCCCACCTATTCAGCACACTTGTTGGGGACTCAGACTCTTAACTAAGTGCCTGGGTTTATTAACATGTGTGCAGTACCAGCCCAGCACTAGAGGGTCATGGGTGTGACCCGGGGGAGGAGGGCAGACACATCAAAGGCCACCACAGCCTGGACTAGCCTCGACCCATGAGGCCCATTATCCCAGTCAGGGGCACCCAGGTGACAGAAAAGCAGAAGGGTCAGGGGACAGCCGGTGTGTGGTCACGGCATGTATGGACAAGCCTTTGGGCAAGGAAGGGACAGGAAAGATTCAGGATGAGGCACGGGGCTCTGTAGAAGACTCCTGACGAGACCCGGGTCTGCCGCAGCTGACGAGGTTGGGGCTCACGTTTCCTAGGCTTAGCACGTCTGAGTTGGACAATTCTTTATTTCAGGAACCTTTTCTGTGGGTCTCAGGATATTTAGCAGTGTCCCTGGCCTCTCTGCCTGGAGCCAGCAGCACCTTCCCTGGCAATCATGACAAGACACGCCTCTGGTCGTGCTCACTGCCCCTGGGAACTTGGGTGAGCCCCGGGCTGTGGAAGACAACCCCTGCCGTTGGGCACTGCTGTCCTCTGCCAGCCACTGTCACACCACAGTCTGTCCACACTGCTCCTGCCTGGTCAGGACTCAAAGCAAGCGGGTTGTAGACCCTTCCCCAAGACATTAGCATTTGGTCTCAGGGATGACAACACGAAAGCTGGCCCTGAAGAAGCCACACGTGACAAAGGAAGAAATAAGGGAGTGGGGGAGGGGAGACACGGGCCTTTCGTGTCGAGACATGACTCTTGCTGCTGTCTATAACGGGCAAATCCCAAATGGTAATCAGTCACTCTCCACCATGCCCCTTGGTCATTAAGATGTGGAGGATTACACTGGAGAGATGGCTCAGCGGTGAAGAGCGCTGACTGTTCTTCCAGAGGTCCTGAGTTCAAATCCCAGCAACCCCATGGTGGCTCACAACCATCCGTAATGGGATCCGATGCCCTCTTTTGGTGTATCTGAAGACAGCTACAGTGTACTCATTAAAACAAACAAACAGGGGCTGGAGAGATGGCTCGGTGGGTAAGAGCACCCACTGCTCTTCCAAAGGTCATGAGTTCAAATCCCAGCACCCACATGGTGGCTCACAACCATCTGTAAAAGAGATCTGATGCCCTCTTCTGGTGCGTCTGCTCCAGTGTACTTACATATAATAAATAAATTTAAAATGAACAAACACACAAAAACAAAAAAAACTGATGTTGAGGATTGAACTAAATTCAAAGTAACAGAAGGAGAAAAACAATAGAATCAACGGAACAACTAAGCCCTTAGACAGCCTAAAGGCAGAAACCAAGGTGGAGGACAGAAAAGGCTAGACTGTTAGAAACCATAAACAACCGAAGGCTAACACATTGGATCCCTTAGAAAACGGCCAGTTCCGAAGACGCCAGAAACCACCAAACACAGCTCAAGGCGGAGAGCTCTCAGACGGCTAACTCAGCCGCCGGCCGACACCGAGGTCGACACCGAGGGGCTTTCTCACGAGGAGGAGCCTGAGCGGAGGCTCCAGTCCCCGTGAGCCTCTGCATCCTTCTAACCGTTTCTACCTCCCGCCACCCCTCCCTCCCCCCTCTGCACGATGCCCCATACCGGAGACATTTCAGCACCATGTCCAAATCCACCAGGTAGGAGATGACATAAGGCTTGCCGTTGTCCAGGGTCTCCAAGGCCTGAGGAGAGACCAAGGCGGGCAGAGACAACATGTGACATGTTGGTGCAGGAACGAGGGGAAGCAAACGGATGACCAGTGACTCGGGGCCTGACGTGACAGGGTCAGCGGCGGTGGCGGTCTCCTTTGGACCACCGAATGGCGCGGGTATTTTTGGACCATTGCCCCAGCTTCTCCCAACAGGGAGATGGGGAGAGAAGGCACGAGGAGTCAGCTTCGCCCATTTCACAGACAGACAGACTGCTGCTGTTGGACATACACAAGCAATGGCAAAGCCCAGTGACTCGGGTCGTCCGTCACACAAATTAAACGCGCTAGGAAAAAGAATGAGTCTTCCAGCTCCACCTCAGAAATTCCAAAGAGGACTAACTAACCCTGAAGGAGGGGGAGGGGGCGGGCAGGACACAGGGGGATGAAGACAAGAGCCCAGCAGGAGGGGACAGTGTGTGCAAAGGTCCCAGGGCTCCAAGAAGCTTGGCTGTCAAAAAAAATATAAAAAATAAAAAATGCAGGGGAGCTGGGCAGTGGTGGCGCGCGCCTTTAGTCCCAGCACTTGGGGTGTAGAGGCAGACAGATCTCTGAGGCCAGCCTGGTCTACAGAGTGAGTTCCAGGACAGCCTTCTCCCCAAAAAGACCCCCCAAAAAAAGCCAAAAAACAATAACAATAACAAAAACAATCCAAGGGTCTGAGTCAGTGAGGGTCACAGCTCAGCCTGGCTCAGGGAGTGGAGCCGCTAGATCAAGGCCTTTGTCCCAAAGGATTGAATGCCATGGCGCACCTGGACAGCTCGCTCTGGTGACCACCATAGAGAATGGGGCTCTCCCCTGGAGTTCTCCCAGCAGGGCAGCCAGGGCAAGGGCCTGGTCTGCCAGGTAGAGGGGCCCAAGGGAGGTGGCCAGCTACAAAAGGCCTGTGTAGAAACACTCTTCTTCTGGAAATCTTCCATCTTGGCCACACCCACGGCATCAGGACAGACAGGGAGGCTCAGCTGGTTAATAACGGGTAGACCCCCAAAGTATCTGTCCATCAGACGCCATTATGATCTATGAGCAGCAAGGCCTCTGGTGTCCAGGGGATGCTCGGAGCTCCACAATACCTCACTCCAGTTGTAGGACCCGTGGGCAAGAGGGCGGAGGACTCACCGCCAGGTAGGTCCGGTCCCGCTCGATGAGATCGGCCAATCGGTACAACAGCCGGCCCCGGTCAGATGCATCCATGCGGCGCCAGGGTGAGCCCAGCTGGAAGGCTGCCCGAGCCGCCTTCACTGCCTTGTCTACGTCCTCCTGTAAGACAGTCATCCCGGGAGCTCAGACCCCAGCAGCAAAGTCCTCCCGGGACCGTACACCCCACTGGCAAGCCTTCCATGGGCCAGTCAGTATGGGCAGTGCCGGAAGCCTCCCTAAATAGTCCTCCAGTGCCCCGAGCCTAAGCTGCCAAAGTACACCTCACCAGGGGGTGCGATGGGACGGAGACCCCTGGCCACCAGGACCGAGAGGCTCCCATGACTCAATCCTTAGGAAGGGACCCTGTGTCCCGTGCTTCCAGGGAAGCAACTCCAGCCAAAGGAAACATTCCCTGCAAGATGATGGGGTTCCCCAACAGCTGGAAGCTGGGCAGCCTAGCATATTCCGTACAGGGACGGGCGGGGGGGGGGGGGACCGCAGGGCTTTCATTCAGAGTAAATGCATCTACCATCAAGATACTCCATAAACGCCAGGCGTGGTGGCGCACGCCTGTAATCCCAGCACTTGGGAGGCAGAGGCAGGAGGATTTCTGAGTTTGAGGCCAGCCTGGTCTACAGAGTGAGTTTCCAGGTCAGCCAGGGCTACACAGAGAAACCCTGACTCGAAAAACCAAAAAAAAAAAAAAAAAAAAGATACTCCATAAACCAGGAAAATCCAGTAGGTCCTTTACACAGTAGGTGTAAAGGAAAGGGCCACCTTAAAACAGAGGCTAGGAGCAGACGTGACCCAGTTTCAATGCTGAGTTTGTTAAAAAGATAACTCACATTTTTTTGTTTTGTCTGAATTTTTTTTGTTGTTGTTCAAGAGGGAGTCTCATGTAGCCCAGGCTGGCCTAGAACTTGCTATGTAGCCAACAATGATCTTTTTTTTTTTTTTTTTTTTTTTTTTTTTGGTGGTGAAACAATTTTATTTCACAGTTGTCTTTAAAACTGCAAAGACGCTTATTTTCTTCATATAAAAACATTAGTATAGATACCTATACTTCCTAGAAAATGATTATGTAGACCCTTTCAAAGAAAATGCACCCCATTATATTGTTTCTGTGAAGTTGCTTAGAGAAAACTCACATCTGGACTGATTTCTAAAACATATCACCCAATACGCTGTAGCTGTTGGTTTAAAATACAGATTATTGTCACCAGGCCAACAATGATCTTTTTGCTTCACACCCCTAATGCTGAGATTAGAGGCGGGTACCCCTGTGCCTGCCTATCTATCTATCTATCTATCTATCTATCTATCTATTTTGGTTTTTTCGAGGCAGGGTTTCTCTGTGTTGCCCTGGCTGTCCTGGAGCTTACTCTGTAGACCAGGCTGGCCTCGAACTCAGAAATCCGCCTGCCTCTGCCTCCCAAGTGCTGGGATTAAAGGCATGCGCCACCAATGCCCAGCAATTTATTTATTTTTATGAGTATGGTATAGCTGTCTTCAGACACCCCAGAAGAGGGCGTCAGATCTCATTACGGATGGTTGTGGGCCACCACGTGGTTGCTGGGATTTGAACTCAGGACCTCTGGAAGAGCAGCCAGTACTGTTAACCACTGAGCCATCTCTCCAGCCCCTGAGACTAATTTTTTTGTTTGTTTGTTTGTTTGTTTTTTCGAGACAGGGTTTCTCTGTGTAGCCCTGGCTGTCCTCGAACTCAGAAATCTGCCTGCCTCTGCCTCCCATGTGCTGGGATTAAAGGCGTGCACCACCACCGCCGCCGGGCGAGACTAATTTTTAAAGTTTCATTATAATTTCTAGTTTCCTCTGCTACACATAACTCCCCTCCCCCCTAAAAAAAAAAATCACACCAGAACTATTTATCCCAGCAGACCCAAATTCTACACCAGCCTATCCACCTGTCCCTTGTATCTAAAGAGGAGAAAGCGGTTTGTGTTCCTTGGATTCACCTCCCAGTCCACACGGCAGCAGAGCTCGGCCTCCTCCTTGCACGATGGTGAATGGAGACTGCTGTGGATTCTTTTTTTTTAATTTTCTATTTTATATTTATGTGTGCAAGTGGTTTTTTTGTTTGTTTGTTTTGTTTTTTTTTGTTTGGTTGGTTTGGTTTGTTTTTGTTTTTCGAGACAGGGTTTCTCTGTGTAGCCCTGGCTGTCCTGGAACTCACTTTGTAGACCAGGCTGGCCTCGAACTCAGAAATCCACCTGCCTCTGCCTCCCAGAGTGCTGGGATTATAGGCATGCGCCACCAACGCCAGGCTCACTGCTGTGGATTCTTATCTCAAATGATTAATCTGATTAATCGGTGGTTTTAAGTTAGGAACGTGAAACAAGTTAAGCGGCCATATTTCAGTCATACAAAAACATAAACAACTGTGCCCTGTGTGGTAGGCAATATCTATAATCCGAGCACTCGGAGCACAGCTTGGGAAGACTAACCCAAGTTCCAGGCCAGCCTGGGCTATATGTGTATCAAGTTCTGAGCCAGCCTGGGCTACAGAATGAGACCCCACCCCACCCCAGAAACAAACAAAGGCCAATCTACACAATGTAAGCCACCAGGTCTTACCTTGTTCCCTTCGGCCACCTGGCAGATGACCTCCCCCGTGGAGGGGTTGACGGTGGGGAAGGTTTTCCTGCTGACAGAGTCATGCCACTCGTTGTTAATGAAGATCTGCAACGACAGGGGAAACGTGCTCTCAGGTCCCGCTTTCAGCTCTACCGAGCACCAGTACGGTAAAGAAGAAGAAAAAAACCCCAGGACAAACACGGAGACGCAGATCAGCGCCAGAGGGCTGGGGATTGATTCCAGGTTAGAAGCACAAGTCCAGAAACATCCGAAGCAGAACACCTACTGACCACACGACCCGAGTACCCGCCTGACCTCTCAGTGAGTTGGGTTCTTTGCAGAATGAGAATGGTCCTAGTGTGTCAGTCATCTACCGCTGTGTAACAAACACCCCCAAACACAGTGGCCTGAGACCCATGAGTCAAGGTTCTTCATATGACAACAGTCCAGGAGTGATCTGGGCAGCAGGAGGATCAAGGAGTCTCTTCCCTCATTCACCCAGCACTACATGGCGACTTGGCTTCCTGACAGCACAGCGGAACCAGATTAGTCAGATGTCTGGGGGCAGCTGGTGGCTCCAGGGCGTCCCAGAAGGAGGCGGAAAGGTTTCCCCTGGCCTAGCTTCCGAAACTGCTATCTCCGTTGCTGGATCCAGTAGGTCAGAATGTATAGAGAGACCATCTCGTGTACTGTAGGGGTGGGACATTCCAGAAGAGAGGGATTCTGGGATAGAGCCAGGCACACTCGAGATGGACCTGGGAAGGTGTGATGAGACGGACTCATGGTACCTGAGCACGGGTACCACATGGCAGACTGGAGACCAGGATAAACGGGATATCTTTAGCTACATCCAGTCAGAGACCGAGTCTTGCTATGCGGCCAAGGTACTTGGTAAATATATTTTGAGTCTGAGTCTTATTTCTGCGAGCATGGGGCTGGGAGGGAGGACCGGGCCTAACCACAAGAATGTGTCACAGACCCAGTCCAGACTCACAGAGGGGGCGGGAGCATCCCGTTTCTCTTGGACGAACAAGAAAACATTTAACAGCCACCTTCTTTTTATTATTATTATTATTATTATTATTATTATTATTAATGATGGTTTGTTTATTAATAGAGTTGTTGTTGTTCCCGGGTTTCGGCACCATTGATGGGATTTAAAAGAGAGAAAGGGTGTTAGTGAGTATGGCACGGCGGCGTGGGGGAAGGGGGTACCTAAGCGGGCCCAGGCCTAGGCATCCCCTCCCCCTGAAGGACCACACACACACCCCAACATGGTATAGAATAGAGTTTATTTAGAGAATAGGATGAGAGTCAATGGTATAGTAGAGAGAGAGAGAGAGAGAGAGAGAGAGAGAGAGAGAGAGAATAGAGAGAGAGTGGAGGCCGGCCATGACCACGTGGAGAGAGGGGGGAGGGGAGCCCAAGAGGGGCAGAGAGGTGAGATGATGAGAAGGGAGAGGGGAAAAAAGAGGGAGAGTAGGGGCAGACAGCCCCTCTTATAGTGGGCCAGGCAGGTGCGGCGGGGCATACCTGCCTATTGCTAGGTAACTGTGGGGTGGAGCTTGGATAGAGTACCAACAATTAATGTTGTTGTTGTTTTGAGAGAGTCTCTTGGTGAGGCTCTGGATGTCCTGGAACTCACTCTGTAGCCCAGGTTGGCATCAAATTTTCAGAGATCCTCCTGCCTCTGCCTTCTGAGCGCTGGGATTAAAGGCGTGCGCCACCATATCCAGCTGGCCATCTTTCTTCTAGGGAGAGGCACTCGTCAGCGTAGCCCTCCAACTCTGCAGCACACCCTGAATAACGTCCAGGTCAGGCCCTGTCCCGGGGTGGGGACAGTGGCCCAGTTTAGTGATTAAGGACATAGACTGAGGGCAGAATTTGGACTAAAGACTTGGACATTTCTGTTCCTGGCTTTGTCCCCAGGGTCAGGGACTTCTGACCCTGAAGGTAGTCCAGCCTTCTTTACCTCCAGCGCAGAGCCCACAATTCCCCCACCCCCCCTTTTTTTTTTTTTTTTTTTTGGTTCTTTTTGAGACAGGGTTTCTCTGTGTAGTCCTGGCTGTCCTGGCACTCACTCTGTAGACCAGGCTGGCCTCGAACTCAGAAATCTGCCTGCCTCTGCCTCCCAAGTGCTGGGATTACAGGCTTGCACCACCACCGCCCAGCCCACAATTCCCCTTTCTAAGGTGGCTTGCCCGGGCATGCCCTGGCATGAGCTGGTGGCTATGCTGACTGCGGTGGGCACTGGGAGTCCCCGGAAGCTGAATGGTCTGCACCTCTCACGTTACCCTCACTGAACCGCACCGCACGACTCCTCACTACCCAAACCTGGCAAGACAAGAGCGAACGGGAACTAGACTGTCGAGCCGTGCCTGTGTGGGTTCGCAGCCACTGACACTCATCTTCAATTAATTCGTCACTGTAACCCTAGACCCAGGTAGTTCCCAGTGAGGGACTGGGCCGGTTTCCAGGCCACCTGTGCTGTGGCGGGTTGGGACACCACCACCACCACCACCCCCACCCACCCCCACCCCACCCCACCCCCCACCCACCCACCCCCCGCACGGTGAACCCCCCTGCCCCGCCCTTCTTCATGGTTCACGTGAAGCAAAGGGAAGGGGGAATTGGAGGCGATGGGGCGAGGACTTAAGGATGGACGTGGAGTGTCAGGGGCTCACGGGCTCACGGATCCCTCCCCGGCAAGGTGGCACAGACAGAAGTTAGGGAGGGTACTAGAGGGCCCAGGCTCGAGGGCAGGGAAACGTCACGTGATCCGCTCCTTGTCTACACTGCTCGGAGCCCCATCCGCAGGCAGAGCTGTGAGCACCAGCGCTAGTTTTACTCCTCTCCGCTTCACCATGCACAGGAGGGGTCAGGGGACGGGGCAAGCTTGGCCAAGGGTTCACATCCACTGTAGAGACCAGAGTCAGGGAGGAATCCGAGCTTTCCAACGCCAAGGCCTCGTTATCTGCCCTCTTCCAACTGCAGCCTCCAGCCACACCTGCGAGGCTAGAATACTCTTCCCCAAAGTTAGGTCCTTTAAACTAAACACAGAGATGCCCGAGTACAACTCCAGCGCTTAGAAGGCTGAGGCAGGAGGATTGCCTTGAGGCCAGCACTGAGCACATGGCCAAACCCAGTCTTGCAAAGTCATAATAATAATAATAATAATAATAATAATAGCCAACAAAAATACAGTCGCCATCTTTTTGTCTTACTCACCACCCCCACCCCACAACACTTTATTCTGAATACTGGCAAGAGCGAACACTTCAAGGTGAGGCAGGACTGGCGTAGACTGGAGTCCAGCCCTCTCCACTGGGAAACTGGGGATATGAGTCTCAGGTGTCTGTATAAAGATTTGCTGCGACAAGAGGTATGCAGTTCCTGGCCAGACCCCTGCCGCGGGCTGTTTTTTAACACTCTTCTAGAAGTGGGGCAGTCATTTACAACTGAAGACCTCAGTCCACAACTGAAGACCTCAGTCCGGGAGTGACTCAGCTTCTCGGCTCTCTCTCCCCTGGAGACGGACTTCATGAGTTTACCCGGAAGAACTTCTCAGGGCAGTTTGCAAACATCAGGAAGTCAGAGCGAGAGAGGTGGCCTAATCAGACAAGGTGGACACCCGGCGCTGCCCCACCCTGCCTTGCCCCTGTGCTCGGAGGCAAGTCTGGAATATGCTGTGTCATTCTTCCGGTCTGTGGGAGTCAACGTTCTGTCCTTCCTTCTACGCTGGTGAAATAAGAGATTGCGGGAGTTCAGGGTCCCCATTTCCTCCCTGCCATGCCCCTCCCCTTCACCACCACCCCCCACCCCACCCCAGCCAAATGCTGGTGGGGAGCCAGGAGGGCAGGGCGCTCTCCCACAGCCCTGCAGAGTGCCTTCAGACCACAAAAGGGCAGAGTCCAAGCCAAAACTCCGCTCCCTCTAACCCTTCTGGCCTCTGACCAAGGCCGGCCTTACTTATGTAAGGTGCTGAGTCCAGCTGCCAAGGCGGAGGGGAGGGACCTCCCAGCACCCCCTTCCTCTTCAGTTTCCAGAACACACACACTGGTCAGGAGACGACGCTCTGGCTCTTAAGTAAATCAAAACAGTGTCTGCTCAGGGCAGGAGGGCTTCCTAGACTCTGGGTGTCCAGAGCCGCCACCACAAGGCCAAACAGCAAAGCCTTGTCTCCCTGGAGCTTAAGTCCTGAGGAGGAGGGGCCCAGTGACTGCGCACAGGCCAAGAGACAGCAGAGGGGCTCAGAGGGAGCCATTAAAGAGGACCCAAAGAAATGGAGACCCCAGGAGTTTTATGGAGGCACACACCCTAAGCCCAGTACAAACGTAAACAAAGAGTAAACCGGAAAGAAAACTCAGCTAGATGAGTTAGTATTTTATTATTTTGGGGGGTGGGGTGGTTTTTTTTTTTTTTCCGGGGAGGGAGTGTGGATTTGGTTTTTTTCGAGACAGGGTTTCTCTGTATAGCCTTGGCTGTCCTGGAACTCACTCTGTAGACCAGGCTGGCCTCAAACTCAGAAATCCACCTGCCTCTGCCTCCCAGAGTGCTGGGATTACAGGCGTGTGCCACCACCGCCGGCGAGTTAGTATTTTATTAATTTAATCCCAACACTCCATGGCCAGCCAAACATTCAAACACACGGTGGGGGGAGGTGGGGAGAGATTCCTATTCAAACCACCACAAGCTGTGATCTGTGGAAGGAGGGAACTTTCTAGAAAGAATTCTAAGTTGGTTGGTGTTTGATTAACTCTGTGTGTGTGTGTGTGTGTGTGTGTGTGTGTGTATGTGTGATGATCAGAGCTCACGTCTTTGGAATTTGGTTCACTCCTTCCCCCATGGGCCTTCTACGGATAGAACTCGGCCATCCTTACCTGCAGAGCCACTCCAGGGGTGGGGGTGGGGAATCTCACATTCCACAGTATAAGTGAGACTTGCAGGCTGGAGAGATGGCTCAGCAGTTAAGAGCAATGACTGCTCTTCCGGAGGTCCTGGGTTCAATTCCCAGCAACCACATGGTGGCTCACAACTATCTGTAATGAGATCAGACGCCCTCTTCTGGGGTGTGAAGACAGCTAGAGTGTATTTACAAATAATAAATAAATCTGTGATAAGGAGCCCCTCCCCCCCCCTGCCCTTAGCTGTGGGGAAACTAGGCGGGAGGACCCATTGGTAAAGTTCTCTTAGGGGTGGTCCATCAGCAGGTCCCATCAGCCTCTTGCCGTGAGGGGGAAGGGCTATCACTGGCTTCCCAAAGGAGCACTATCATCCCAGCAGGGAGGATCCAGGAGTCTGGGAGAGATGGACCTTGGATCGTGGCCCCCTGGGAAGAGGCGCTGCTGGTGTCTTTCTGGAGCAGATGCAGCCGTTGTTTTGGGAGTCGGACTCTGAGCCGCGTCTCTTCCACCCACTTCCTAAGGCGATCTTAGTTTCCTAGCACAGCAGGACTCCCGGAGACCCGCAGCTCCTAGGAAACCTGGGCACACAGAGCAGCAGGCGGATGGATCCCCAGTGATTCTGGAGTGCTTCACCTCCCACACAGGTGATTCCAAAAAAAGTTTGCTTTACGAAACTCTTCTGGCTTTCTCTCTTTTTTTGTTATTTCTTCCTTTTTGCTATTTTTTTTTTTTAAATATATGTAGCCTAGGCTGGCCCGAAATCCATAATCCCCTTGCCTCAGCCTCTTGAGGGCCACCATGCCCAGTGCACGCCAGCCATGCCCACATTTCTTTGCTCTACCCCTCCCTTAGCTATCATCAAACCCAAGGCCTGCAGCCCGGAGCAGGCACTCATCTGCTTCTTAAAAGGCAGTTACGTAACCATCCAGTGAACAGCACAGGCTAGCCTTTGCATTACAAGATCCCAAGGGGCTCAAGTTCCAGATAAACACAGAACGCCACAGGTACCTGTACTCTCTAACAGACACAGGCTCCCAGGGTCAGCTTGCGGCGAAAGCTAAGGGAAGCCCCTGAGAGGTTCTGGCCTCTGGCGCGGGACCCCCCCACCCCCAATCCCCAAAGCCAGCGCCTTTTTTTAACTAACAAATTTAATCACGCCCAGGAAGGGGCGGGGCTTAGCTCGGTTTTGGAACTTTTGCCCCCGTGCTTAACTGACAATGCTATCTCTCCATGACCGCTGTCCCTGGCCCATCCCACCACCTTCCTGCAGACAGGACTGCAGCCAACTGCCTTGGAGTAAATATTGAATTTACAAATGGTTGCTGTTTATGAAAATGGCCGAGGCTTTGCGCCAGAGATAGGGTCCCACCCTAGGGACCCTGTTCCTACACACTGCTCATGCCAACTCCCAGATATGTTACATTGGGTCCCCAGGAAGTGACCCTATCTCTGGCTCCTTTGGCCATTTTCATAAACAGCAAGCATTTGCAAACTCAATATTTACTCCAAAGCGGTTCCTTGCCAGGCACCGGGCGGGTACCAGGAATACAAATTGGATCATAGAAGCAGCTCCTCCCAGCTGGTTTCAAAGGTTTGATCGAATGTCTCCTCAAATATTGACTTTTTCCCCCCCTGACCCAGAGGGGCTTAATGGTGAGGTAGCTTATCCGTGCTCACGCTATGCAGAGCTGAGCCCCCGAGCCTGGTTTCAAACCTATGGTCTAAGGCCTTCCTGAAACCCGTTTCTCCCCTTAGTTTCAGGGACAGCAGTACCTCTCTGACTTAAAGAACAGTGGGTGGGTGACGGGAAGGTTCAGGACACAGCCCTCAGGCCAGGGCCAACTGGTAGTAAGGGGTTGGTTATCAGACCAGGCACTACGGCTACATGCCCAAACCCATGCAAGACTCCCCTTGACCCCACCACAGACAGGACTGCAGCCACTGCCTTTGGGTAAATATTGCATTTATTGCAAATATGCAAATTGCTGTTTGTGAAAATGGCTTTGCACAAGGGAGCAAGAGACAGGGTCCCGCCCTAGGGACCCAATGCAAAGTATCTGGGAGTTGACATGAGCGAATCTGGTAGGGGGGGGGGGCGGAAGGTGGTGTGGAATGGGTCAGGGTCAGGGGTCATGGTGAGCTAGCACTGCCAGCCACCTAGCAACTCAAGCCTATTCCCTGACCCACACACGGGGGGTGGGTCACCCAGGTGGCGTGGAACACTATTTGAGGTCCCCGGTTTTAAAATCACTAGTTGCCAAAGGCATCTCCAGGCTCTGTGGGTCACCCCTAGCTTTCTATGAGAGTAAAACCAGTGTAACCAGTGTGGTGGGCCAGATCATATGGTCTATGATCACACTCTGTATCCCAGGTTAGCCCAGCACTCACTCCGTTGACGCTGCTGATCTTTGTGGGCAGGGTATTGACGCCATCTCTCCAGCCACGCACCCTTCTTCATCATCATCATCATCATCATCATCATCTCTCCAGCCACGCCCCCTCAAATCCAGTAGTGTAGGCTAGACTAGCCTTGAGCCTCCTGCTTCTGCATCCCCCCATGCCGAGATTGCAGGTGCACCCCAAAGTCACAGGTGTTCCCTGCCCTTCCCCGGCCACTCAGGAACATACCAGGCTCACCTCCAATAAATGCAAATAAGAAACAGGAGGGGAAGCCGGGCGGTGGTGGCGCACGCCTGTAATCCCAGCACTTGGGAGGCAGAGGCAGGCGGATTTCTGAGTTCGAGGCTAGCCTGGTCTATAGAGTGAGTTCCAGGACAGCCAGGGCTACACAGAGAAACCCTGTCTTGAAAAACAACAAAAGAAACCAGAGGGGAAGCCACAGGCTGGGACAAATGCTGGCCGCCCCTCCCCCACAGAGCAAGGGGAGGTGGTCCTACACGCTTTCCCACCAAAGTGGGTCTCCCTTTTCACTCTGCTGCAGCATCCGTGCGGAAGGGGCGGGGGCCCCCTCGTCCCTAGTGTGGGGTAGTCAGTACCTAGCCTGCTGCGCCCCAACTTCCCCGCTTCCCCTAGAGAGTATTGGGGGGTGAGAATACAGGCAAAATCGGAGGATGAACATCTGGCGCTGGTAGCAGCAGCAATGGTGGGTGTCTGAACATGAACACTGAACAACAACAACAACAAACAACACAACCATCCAGAGGTAGTTTTGGGGCAGGGAGGAGCGAAAGGAGGGGGTGCCAAGGCTAGCTTCTCGGTGTCCTGCTGGAGGAAGGAACAGCCCAGGGTGTAGTGGAGGTGCTCCGTTTGCTTTAGGTGGAAACGAGAATAGGACCTCACTCTGGAGATGGGTGGTAACCCCATCTTTCTTAACCCAGGTGAGAGCATCAAAGTGGGCGGAGCCAACACCACCCTACTTTCTGTTGTCCAACCAAGGGACTCACCTAACCCAGGGCATGATCATGGTAGGCTGCGGGAGGAGGGGCTGAGAAACCCACCAGTGACACTTTTCTGATGCTGTGACTCTTTAACACAGTCCTTCATGTTGTGCTGACCATGCGATCATTTCTGTTGCAACTTCCTAGCTGTTTGCTACTGTTATGAATTGTAAATATTTTTGGAGACAGAGGTTTGCCAAAGGGATCTCAAGCCACGAGTTGAGAACCACTACCCTAGGCTGCTGGTGCACGCTATACACGGAGAAGTGTTCAGAGGCAGGTCTTGGTTAGTGAGCTTTAATTGATTGAAGGCCTTTGAGGTTCACTATTCAGAGACCTGGTACACACTGTACACAAAGTGTTCAGAGGCAGGTCTTGGTTTGGTGAGCTTTAATTGATTTAAAGTACTTTGTATTGCAAAGAAGGAAGGCTGATCAATTTCCCCCTGCGGCACAGTCTCTGGGACCCAACTGACTCTCTTGCAGCACAGTCTCTGATACCCAGCTGACTCTGCCACCCAGGCAGAGGCATCCATCCACCTTAAAGTGCTGCCTATGTGAACTCTCACAAGTTCCATCAAAGGCCCATGAAAGTTCCCAGTGAATTCCCACCTAATTACACTTTCTAGATTGAGGGTGAAACAGTGTAGCAATTGAGAAGACTCCTGGGTGCTGGAGAGATGGCTCAGAATTAAGAGCACTGGCTGCTCTTGCAGAGGATCTGGAAGAGCAAAAGGCTAATGTTGGTGTTTCTCTGTAAGCTAAACAACAATGTCCTTACACAGCTGGGACATGCAAGACCATGGTAACCACAAGCAGGTCCTGCTGAGGGCTGAGGAGCACCCCCATTGTGTCCTCACAACCACCCTACAACAAGGGTGGGATTATTAACCCATTTTACAGATGTGGCCACTGAGGTCCAGACTTGACCCTGCACATTCCTCCTGGGTTTGTTTCTTGATGCTGTGCCGACTGTCTGGTGCCGTGCTGCACTTTTTACTTAGGACTTATTCTCCACCTTCCAACTCCTGAGCATCCCACGGGCAGGAGACCTAGAGTGTTGTTAGTTGGGCCCGGCCGCTCGTGATTACCCCCGAGGCCCATCAACAGGGGTGTGGCAAACAGTTAAATCTGAGGTGGAACTGTATATGCTCTTTTTTATTGGGTTTTTCTTTTTTCTTTTGAGGCAGGTTCTCCTACAACCCAGGCTGACTTCCAACTCACTATGTAGCCAGTAATCTTTCTGGCCCTCCTGGGTCTCCATCTCCTGAACGCTGGGATTACAAGAGCTCATACCTGTGTTTACACATTGCTGGGAATCAGACGGGGAGGGGCGGGGGGGGAGGGGGTTCAAGCACGGTCAGCAAGCTCTCTCTACCAACCGAGCCCACCCCTAATCTCTCGCTCCTGTTAGTTCTTGGTTTTGAGGCAGCGTCTCCCGTTGGTCCCTCCGCGGGCTTGGAGCTCAGGATGTAACTGACGCTGACCCTGACCTCCTGATCCTCCTGCCTCTGCTTCCCACGTGTTGGGATTAAAGGGAGCCTCGAGGGAGGAGAAGTTCGCCATGCTTTGGAGAGCGTAGGAGCAGGCAAACATGTGAGATCTCAAAATGGACTGGCCCCAAAGGCCCCAAAAGCCAGTAGTCTGGGGAGTTTAGCAACTGAAGTTTGGGCAGGGGGAGAGACAGAGATAAGAAACTGGTAAGGGCACGCTTTCCAGCTCGGAGAGAGTAGCGCCCAGCAATTGTGTCCTAAGGCAAGTTAAGAAGGAACAAATTGTGTGTGTGCGTCTTTTGTCTGAGGATTCAAGGGAAGTCTGGTAGAGTGGTCCACTCCCTGGAGGTAAAGGCATATATAGCATAAAATTACACGCTACAGATGGCGTCCAACAGGCACACGGAACTGGTGATGTTGAGGATGAAGCGAGGCCCGGATAGAGGCCACCCACACACCCATGGCGTGGGAGGTCTCTTTATACACCTTGACTGTTCTCCGGGACAGCGGACAAATTAATTAAATGTAAAAACTCGGTTTTGTTGACATTGGGCCGAAATCAGGCCCTGAAATCTGAAATGAACATAGTGGTAAAACAGGCTTCTTTCAGAAGCCACACACGGGGATCCATTCTGAAGAAGCTGAAGTCACCTAAAGTATCTATCCCCCACCCAAGAAGTTTACCTAGCCTGTGCTCCCTCTTAGGATAAAAGGCAAGAGGGCTTCAGAAAGGGGCCAAGCCTCGCTCAGCCTGCTTTAGTTAGGCAAGGTGAGGACACTCAGATGGGACACGTGAAGCTTGCAGAGAAACAGCCCCGCTGGGACGCTCAGGGCCTGCAGGTGCCCTTGGAAGCAAGCCCAGAGTCTGGGGAAGCCACCTCAAGGCCACACTGGCAGCTCCTTGGGGCAAATGTCCCTAGTAACAAGCCATAGAGATATGCAGGAACAGACAGAACCCAGAGCCACTGCTTCCAAGTCCTGGTGTCCCTGCCAGAAGGGTTTGCAATGATAACGCCGGGCAGTTTCTAGCCTTCCCACCACGCACCGCCAGGCTTAGGGCAGGGAGCTTGTGTTCTCCAAAAATAAATAAATAAATTAATTAATTAACAGCCTTAAAAGCAGCTGAGCGTACTGACTGAGAAAGATAAGCAGTGTTTAGGGACCCGAGGGGCAGGAAGCCAGCACGCTGCCTCCCACACAAACTCATCAAAGCAAAGAAACAACCGAGCAAGGCCACTCGCATTAACAGCACTCTCGCGAGGTGTGCAATAGGGTCACTTCTGTAATGAACGGGTACTATTCTTGGGACGTCAAAAAGGCAGCGATGGGGGAGGGGCTTCACTCCCCCCACCCCCCCACCCCCATCCCCACAGGGAACACTCCAAACTGAATCAAGCCTGAGCGAGCTTTAGGACCTGAAACTTTGTGTCCTGCCTCCAGGTGAACCCGAAGAGCGAAGCTATTGATCAGGTGCTTCCCCTTGTAGTCATTCCGGCTCTTTTTGATGTTCAGCTCCTTCAAGCCGGACTGATGGCCTCGGATCATCCGCCCCCTAAAAACCAGCAGCTACGACTCTACAGCTTGTATTACGCAAAAGATGGGTTTTTGGCTCTCCCTTGGATTGACTCTTTGTAGCCCTCCTCAGAAAGCACACGGGCATTTTAAACAGGTCCTGTAAGGTGCGTGGAAACGGTTGCCAGGTCCTAGAAGTACACACTGCAGAAAGCCAGAGGTCAAGGCTACATCACGTCACGGGTGGTCAGCACTCCAGCTGGAGGGAGTCGCAATACACCACAGAACGTTTTGGCGAAGGGCTGGCTTTCAGAATCCCGGAAGAGAACCCAGACGTCCCCTTAACTTGGCTCTTTGGGACCCTGACCAGACCTCAGTCTCTCGGGCTGTGTAGTGGGGCTGGTGACTGCAGCTAACTCCCAGTTCTAAGGCCTAAAGCTTAAAGACTGAATTGTTTAGGATGCTGCCCTGCACAAAGGTTGGGGGAGGGGGGCTTTGAGGGGAACCCGGATTGCTGCTCGCGCCAAGAGCCAAGGGCACTGGGCCCCGAAGTAGCAAGAGTCATGGGGTCGCTGTGTCCCAGGACTGGGAAGCCTGGGGCAGGAGAATTACAAGCTCAAAGCCAGCCTGGGCGACTTAGTGAGAGAAAACTGAAAGGCTGGGGAGGCGTGTAGGTGGTGGCTGCGTGTCTGGCTTGTGCAAGTCCAAAATGGGGTGGGAGTGGCTGAAGGAAGAAGACAGAGAATTCCGGGGCCAGCCTTGGCTACAAAATGAGATCCTCTTTCAAAATAACGCATCAAGATACCAGACCTGACTGCTTTCCCATTTTACAGAAGAGGGCAGCCAAGTCCCACTTGTTGCACAAACGAAAAGTACCTCACAACCACTTTCTTTCATGTGATTCCAGACTTTACCAAAACTCAAAAAGCTAAGACAACATTCCAAAGTCCCGGTTGGGTAAGGGCGGCCACAGAGGGGTCCTGACCCGGCTTTTGCTTCTGACCTCTTAGCTCGGGTCTGCGTGAGTCGGGTAGGGATGTATGTGAGGTCTCGCAGAGAGGAGCAGGGACGGCTGGGCCTCCTGGGTGGACCCAGGACCGCGTGGGGCAGGAGCAGGCTGGATGCGGGATAAAGAGGCCCAGGAGGGTCCCCGGGGGGCCGGGAGGCGACACAGTGCGGCCACATGGGCAGGGGAAAAGTCGCGCGCAAAGATCGCGGGGCGGGGAGGGGAAACTGAGGCCACGTCGCTCTCTCGGTCCCGCCCTAGGACCTGTGGGGGGGCCGCGAGTCTCTCACCTGGTTGCAGAAGACCTCGGGCTGCTGGTTGGGGGCTGGCACCGCGCTGGTGGCGGCGGCGGACAGCAGGCGGCTCAGGCGCGGCCCGCGGCGGGCGGTGGTGAGGGCGGCGCGCAGCATGCTGAACTGAGCGGAGCTTAACTGAGCCGAACTGAGCTGAGCCGGGCGAGCGGAGGCGAGCGGAGCCAAGAAGAGCCTCGCTGAGCCGGGGTACGACTGCAGCTTCGTAAAACGAGTCTTCGCCTCCTCCTCCTCCCGCGGCGGCGGCCAATGGGAGGCGGAGACACGGGGGCGTGGCCGGGGAGCCCCAGCCCCCAACCGCCTAAGGGGCGCGCCCCTGGCTCCCTAAGCCAAGTCTGAGATGGAGTTTGCAGAGCACCAGGGTAGCCTGAGAAAGCCTAGCCACGGTGCTGTGCGCTTCTAGCAGGGTGGCTGGCGCCCATGGTTCCCATGCGTGCAGATGTGGGGGCGAAGAGAATTCACGAATGAGATTATTCCAGGAACAGCCTGGGACTGGGCGCTTGAGGTGCAGGAGGGCACTGGCTAGAAAGAGACGTGGACGCCTTTGGATCAGATGAACGCAGCGGTAGGCTAAGGAGATGATGAGGATCTTGGCAGGGGCTTCTGGGCAGTGCAAAGAGAAGTGCTTTGAAACAGAGGAGCCCCCAAAATGAGCGGAGCCTTTGGAAGCTGAGGCCCAGCCCGTTTCCGAAGCACCCAGCAGGAGGAGACTGCTGTGTCTGAGCTTCGCCTTGCTCTGGCGACTCGCAGGATATTGTCACCCGCGCTGTAAGAGCCAGCGACCAGACAAGCAGTCTGGGCGCGATTCCTCGTGAACTCTGGGCAGCTTAAGTTGTTCCGGAGCTCAGCGCCTTAAGCACAAAACCCGAGGGGAAAACCTTTAAGGACCTCACAGCCTGGTCACATGACCAACCGTAGGTGCAATGGAATCTGCGAAACTGAAAGTGCAGTTAGGAGAAATTGTAAAGGGGGCACTGAGCAGATATTCGGATTCCCCGGGGGTCTGCACTTACAGAAATCAAAAGATAGGCTCGAATTTCCTATCTCCCTGGAAACTGTGCAGCTCTGTTAGCCAGTCAGGTCAAAATGAAAGACCGGCTCTGTCCACTCAGAGACGCAGGGCCCCTTTTGTTACGGAATAAAAAAATCCAACAGAAAAATGGGTCTAGGCCTTTCATCTCAGCATTCAAGAAGCAGAAGCCAGCAAATCTCTTCTCTTGAAAGCTCGAGGACAGCCTGGTGTTCTACATATGAGATATGAGTTCCAGCTAGCCATATGTGTGTGTGTGTGTGTGTGTGTGTGTGTGTATAACCACCTGTAGGGCACTCTGGGGTTGCTCGCTTGTTTGGCATGGCAATGCACCCTTGTGCAGAAGTAAACCATTTTGCCTTGTCAAAATGTTTCAGATTGCTGGGCAGTGGAGCATGCCTGTAATCCCAGCACTTGGGAGGCAGAGGCAGGCGGATTTCTGAGTTTGAGGCCAGCCTGGTCTACAAAGTGAGTTCCAGGACAGCCAGAGCTACACAGAGAAACCCTGTCTCGAAAAACCAAAAAAAAAAAAAGAAAGAAAAAAAAAGTTTCAGATTGTGTTGGGGGATCTTGAATCTCCACACCCATTTCCTGCAGGATGGTATCCTCCTCATTCAGAGTTTTTAAAATAGCTACTTGCTGTTTCATTGGCTACAGGTACATTACTATCTAAAAGGATTTTCTAAGGGTGATATTTAGGTGGCTTCCAATCTTGTGGGATTACAAACAATGTCCCGATTTGTATCTTTTGATTTACTGAGTAATTCACTGCCACTAAGTCACAGGATATTTCCTAATTAAATACAGATCGTGCTATAAACAAGTGCCTTGATTTATGATGGGTGTGGCCTATAACCCTTCTCAAGTTGGAAGTATCACAAAGCAAGAATGTATTGAAAGTCCTTCAGGTTGGAGAGATGAAGGTTAAGAGCACCAACTGCTCTTCCAGAGGTCCTAAGTTCAATTCCCAGCACCCACATGGTGGCTCACAACTATCTGTAATGGGATCTGATGCCCTCTGTTGGTGTGTCTGGAGACAGCTACAGTGTACTCATATACATACAATAAAAATGGAAAAAAATCTAAAACAAAAAATGACTTGAAAAAGTCTATTCTCGCCAGGCAGTGGTGGCACACGCCTGTAATCCCAGCACTCTGGGAGGCAGAGGCAGGCGGATTTCTGAGTTCAAGGCCAGCCTGGTCTACTGAGTGAGTTCCAGGACAGCCAGGACTACACAGAGAAACCCTGTCTTGAAAAAATCAAATCCAAAAAACCAATTTTAAAAAAAAAGTCTGTTCTCTTGTGGTACCTGCCCTGTAACCTCAGCACTGAGGAAGTGAGGTCAGGAGGAGTTTAAAGTCAACCTGAGCGATAAAGAGTTCCAGACTAGTCTGGGCGACAGGAGACTCTATCTCAAACAAACGACTTCGAAACACCTACCCTGCCACACCACAGAGCTTAGCTCTGAGACTGTGCTGTGCAGAGGCTGTGCCTAGCCCTCATGACACAGGGCTGACCGGGACCCCAGCTGCCTGAGCTTCTGGAGGGATGATTACATAGTTAGTTAGGAAAGGAAAGAATCCGTGTTCAAAAAGTCTATAGCCTCACCAGGCAGTGGCATTGGTGAAACATGCCTTTAACCCCAGGACTTGGGAGGCAGAGGCAGGCAGATCTCCGAGTTTAAGGCCAGCCTGGTCTACAGAGTGAGTTCCAGGACAGCCAGGGCTACGCAGAGAAACCCTGTCTCAAAATCAAATTGGGGGTTAGATAGAAGGCTCAGTGGTTAGGACCATGTGCTTGCACGAGGCCTTGAAGCAGCTAGTCTGAGGCAGACGTGGGGTCACGCCTTAGCATGGCGGTAGAGCAGGTTAACCGCAGAGGTCAAGAGGCATTCTTGGCCACATGCCAGGCCATGTGATAACCACTTCCTTTTTTACAAGCCCTTGTTTTCCTCTCTGGCCTGAGACAGAGGTGGGGCTCAGGTTGTCGGGATCTGCCAGTTTGCAGGGGCTGTGCTGCCACCGAGGGCTGGGTCCTTTGCGGATTTTCCTTCAGCTGTGGTGGCAGCTGTGTCCCCAACCCATGCGGGCACCAGCATACCTGAGAAACCTACTGAGGAGCCTGTGGCGACTGTGCACTCTGCGGGGCGTGGGCCAGGCTGCGGCAGCAGGTCAGTTAGGGGAAGGCAGGTCCCCTGAGCATGTGATGGAGTCCAGCAGGCTAGCTGACCTGGCCTGCGGCTGCACCTTAAGCTGACTCTACCCAACTGTGACTCCATCTTTTCTGGGATTGTGGTGGCCGTGCTTCTCTGAGAAGTCAGACCATCCTGAGGGAGGGCACAGTTACGCTTCAAATCTCATCGGCGGCGTCTTGCCTGTCACCCTCCATGCCACAACACGGCCACCAGGGCAGGTGGCAGATCCTGACAGTTAGCAAGGGTCTCACTCAGATGGCATGGCTCCTCTGGACAGGATTCTGAATGGCTGCTGTGGTGTGAAGAAGACATGTGGGGTTATCAGGAGCCCTGGCACCCAGGTGCCACGGGACCCGGTATGCAAGGCCAGCACTGGGAAAGCCACTGACACCTGAGTCACAGGGCCCTAGGAACCTTTATTCCCCAGGTCCTTCATGTGACATAGAAGCAGACAGATTCTTTGTGTCCCCTAAGCCCCTTTCCAACAGGGCATCTGAATCAGCATTCCATGGCGTGGACACTTGGGTGGCCACAGAGTGGCTTCGTCCCAGTTCCCTGGAGCATCTTCTGTGGGCCACGCCCTCTGCATTCCCAGAAGCTCCGAGAAGGAGCCTCGTCGACTCTGGAGAGATCAGAGCACACAGCATCCAGATTCCTACAGGCTGGAGGAAAGGGGTCACAGGTCAACTCTGAAGAACTCAAGAACAGCAGCCCAGGCCTGCACCCCAATCTCCTTCCTCCACGCCTAGAGCATGCTCTAACCCAGACTCTCCAGAAACATCTTCATGAAGAGACCCCAGAAGGCTCAGGTCACTGTAACTGTCCCAGACTGAGGTGCCGGACGTGATGTAAGAGCCACACCTACCAGGCTTTTCCAAACACAGCAGCTACGCTCTGGGCGCGGCCGGCTGCTGCGGCCGGGAGTGATGCTTCAGCTCCATCTTAGCCACCTTCATCTGCTCGTCCCCCAAGCGCAGGGTTTGGGCCCAGCCGAAGAACTGAGCCAGGGGGTAGTCGCTGCTGAGGCCGGCTGCTCCAAAGGCCTGGCAGACATCGTGGAAAACAGAAGGAAGCCTGAGTTCTAAGAGTGAGCGCCTGCTCAGATCAGCTGGTGCTGCCAGAGGTCCCCTGTACCACTGTGTGTCCCAGACTCCACACAGGGCCATATTGTCACCCTTTGCATGCCTGGCTCACCAAGCCCATGCGACATGGTTTTCTTGTGCTACTGAGAAAGTTCTGTGTGAAACCTGGTGTCGGGATGTGCATCCCGCAGGTCAGGGCGCTGGGTCTGAGCGGCAACAGGGCTCCCTTAGGCCTGAGGCCCACTACTTGCAAGCAGAATGTACTGAGAGGGACATACCCTCCCGGGTGCAGGGGGTGGGGGTGGTGGGGTGGCAGGGTTGCAGGGGACCTGCACAAGCTTGGTTTGGGGAGGAAGGCAGCAGGCACAGCGGGAGGCCAGTCTAGGGTGGGGGAGCTCACCTGAATAGCTCTGTCAATTACTTGATTGGCCATGGAAGGGACTACCATTTTAATCATAGCCATCTCAAAAGCTGCAGCCTGCAGGAGAAGGAAGAGTGAAGAAAAACAGGATGAGGAGGAGGTAGGAGGACAGCAAAGTCAAACTGACTGTCAGGGGGATGCTGGATACAGCGCTGCAGGCGACAGTGGACCAAAACTAGACCTGGGCATCCCGAGGCCGCCAGCAACAAGGGCATCAAAGAACCAGGCTCAGAATCCCTGGCTCCACTACCCGGTAGGCAGCTCCTGTCAGGGTCTAGGGCCCCTGCATAGGAGGCCAGACAGCACAGCAGTCCCCATGCACCATGGCCACCCACCAGAGGGAATGGCAGAGGTTGCTATGGGAACAAGCTCCTCTGTAGGCTAATGCTGTATTTGGCCCAGGCCTGCGGGGTCCCTTCTCCCAGCTCTCCTCCTCCATCTGCCTCCTGCACCAGGAGGACAAGTCTTCTTGTGGAAGCCCCGGGAGCACAGGGCTGACCCTGTGGTACAAGTTCTCCCCTCTCCCCACGCCTTTTCTGGGGTGCAATAGATGACACTCTAGACTTCAAGCAGCACAGTAGCAGTCACCAGTGTCCAAGAGCTGAGCCTTCCCACGGTTTGCCATACAGGAGAGAAAGGAAGACCCTGGCGTCACTGCAAGGGGACTCCTGTCATCTCTGAGGCCGCCCACCTTATTTCCGGCCACATCCATGAGGTGGGCGGCTTTCAGCACCAGCAGCCGGGCCTGCTCGATGTCCACACGTGACCGGGCAATGTCTGCCAGGATGGTGCTGTGCTCCACCAGGGGCTTCCCGAAGGCCGTGCGGGACATCACCTGCACACACCAGGGAGACAAGGCTGAGGAGCTGGGCCGAGAGGGGCCCTGGGATGCTCAGAGTGGATGACCTGCAGGGGAGCCGGGCACTCAGGACCAGAGAGCAGATGTGGGACCCGCCTGGCCCACAGATAATGGGGGCGAGGGTCTGAGTTAGGCACTGCAGTGCTCCTTACAGATGCTGCAGCTACAGAGAACTTCCTCCAGGAGCTGAGGGCTGATCACAGTGATCCTGGGGAGCCGGGAATGTCACAGCCCAGAGCCAGGAATCTGGGGCTGTCACGGCGTCTCAGTAGCCATTTATTGCCCAGTGCTGTGTATGACAAGTGACCAAGGGAAATGCTCCTGGAAAGTGAGGATCACTACCTTCCAAGAAGGCCATCAGAGACCCACGGCAGAGGTGTATTGTGCCTCGTCTGCCTGAAGCATCATCAAGGCAACTGAAAGTGTTCTGACCTTCTCCTTTGATACTACACAAACTTCATGAAGGTGGGTGTCATAGTGCACATCCTTAATCCCAAAGGCAGAGGCAGGTGGATCTCTATGAGGTCTATGCTGTGTGTGTGTGTGTGTGTGTGTGTGTGAGTGTGTGTGTGTGTGTGTGAGAGAGAGAGAGAGAGAGAGAGAGAGGGATTGATTCATAGTTAGATCATGTCTTCCAAGAAAACAGAGCAGGCAGATATGGTACTTGCCTTTAATCCTAGCACTTGAGAGGCAGAGGCAGGGGCAGGGGGATCTCTGTTTGAGACCAGGCTGGTTTATAAAGTAAGTTAGTTCTAGGACTGCCAGAGCTACAGAGAGAAACCATGTCTCAAAAATACGAACCAACCACAAAAACAGAATCCAAAAACAAACAAAAAAAAACAAAAAAAAAAAAAACCAAAAAACAAAAAACAAAAAACAAAAAAAACCCTGCCTGGCAGTGGTGGTACACACCTTTAATCCCAGCATTTGGGAGGGAGAGGCACACGGGTTTCTGAGTTCAAGGCCAGCATGGTCCACAGACTGAGTTCCAGGACAGCAAGGGCTACACAGAGAAACTCTGTCTCAAAAAACCAAAAAACAAACCAACAAACCAAAAACCACAAAACAACAAAAAAGTCTGTATAATTTAGCACAAAGTGGAATCTGAGGTCATCTGAATCAGTATTCCTGGACAGTGCTCGCTCACATGTGGCTCTGAAATAAGCTTCCTCTGAGGTTGAGAGCCACACCGTTTTGTTCTGTTTTTCAAGACATGTTTGTCTGTGTACCCTGCATGCCCTGGTCCTATAGCCCAAGCTGTTCTCAAACTCCTGAGAGATCCACCTGCCTCTGCCTTCCTAGTGCTGGGATTAAAGGCCTGCACCACCACCGCCCGGCCCAGAACTTCTCAGACCCCTTTAGTGAAGCCCTGTGCTTGAAATAAGAGAGAAGGCCCCAGCCAGCTTCTGGCCAAGGCGGCTCCCAGGAAGGAAGGAAGGAAGGAAGAAAGGAGGGAGGGAGGGAGGGAGGGAGGGAGGGAGGGAGGGAGGGAGGGAGGGAGGGAGGAAGGAAGGAAGGAAGGAAGGAAGGAAGGAAGGAAGGAAGGAAGGGACTGAGGAACTACACCAAGGGGCACGTCGCCACCTGCTGGCGATGGCCAGCGTCACAACCTGGAGCTCCAGCTTAGGGTAATGAGAGAAAAGCATTTTTCTCTCCTTTGCTTTGTTTATCTATCCTTGGGAAAGTAATTTTTTTTTACATAAATAATATATCTGTATTTGCATGTAGCCCTGGCTGTCCTAGAACTTGCTATGCAGACCACACTGGGCTCTGTCACAAAGAGACGCACCTGCCTCTGTCTACAGAGTGCTGGGTCCAAGGCAAACATCATGGCATCTGTCCCTGGCAGCCTGCTTCAAACCGTACACTTCAGCCGGGCGTGGTGGCGCACGCCTGTAATCCCAGCACTTGGGAGGCAGAGGCAGGAGGATTTCTGAGTTCGAGGCCAGCCTGGTCTACAGAGTGAGTTCCAGGACAGCCAGGGCTACACAGAAAACCCTGTCTCGAAAAAAAAAAAAAAAAAAAAACAAAAAAACAAAAAAACCCAAAACCGTACACTTCGGGATCACAGTGAGTTCATCTCTATGTAAGAAGTTACTTTCCAACCAGGGATGGTGTGGCGCCTGCACCTGAGTCCCAGCCAGGTCCTCCCTGCCTACAAGGAGAGTTCCAGGCCAGTAAGAGACCCTGAGCCATGAGAGAGGATGTAGTTAATAGTCTGGGGACATTTGTGTTATCTTTGTACCTGTACCAGATCCTCCTGCCCAGGGACCCTCCCTAGAGCCTTTAAAGGCTTATATAGGTTTTTCTCAAATAATGTATAGAATCATCTTTATGGAAGGCGTCACACAGCCTTTACAAAGAGTCTCAAGTCACTTGTTCTGTTCCTCAGAGGGATGCCTGTATACTTTGATGTGCACACATGGTTTACTCATCACCAGAATAAGTTTTCACCAAATTGTGTGCATGCTTTAAGACACCTAAAACAAACTGCATGAGGTAAGACTCCTAAAGTCTGAACCAACACCAGCTTGATCTCACCTAACTGAACGCCTTTCCTCCTGCAGATCCTCACACTGCGGCCATGGTAGTGACAGAGTTCCCAGCCTGTAAGGGGCCCATGGCAAATGACTTTTGTTGTTTGAGACAATATCATACTATGGACACTGTCTATAGGCTAGTCTGAAAGTTTCAGCAATCCTCCTGCCTCAGCGTCTGAGTGCTATAATGGCATGCAGAAGACGCCAAGCCTGGACATATTGAACGAGGAAGTTGTTATGCACGGGACCAGCAGCTGTGACCTCAGGGGCACAAACTGGCCATGCAGGAGGGCCCTGGGAGGTGCTGGGAACACGAATGGCTCCTGGCTGCCCACAGTCCTCTGGGATTTGGAGCCTTGCCCTCAGCCTCCATAAAGCCTGGCCTTGCCTTCTCATTGGACAGAGGTGCCCGTGCCGCTCGGGAAGCCAGCGGCAGCCAAGCAGAGATGCAGATTCCAGGCATGAGCACCATCCTGTGAGGTCTGTTCCCAGAGGGGACCAGTGTTGGAATTCCCCAGCCAGCAAAGTGGTACAAGGGGGCTCACCCGTGTCTTCATGAGGGCCAGGGCCCGCTCTGAATTCCCAATCAACTTCATGGAGTTATGAATCCGGGCAGTCCCCAGCCTGCCCAGAGCGATCTCAAAGCCTCGGCCAGGGCCCAGAAGTATGTTTTCCTTAGGCACACGCACGTCCTTGAATCGTACTTCACCAAGGCCACCTGAAAGGCCAAAATGCAATTTCTTTGGACGTCTGTATACCTTCCTTAGGTTAGGGCTATCCTCTGGCACTGATCCCAGGCCTTAGGCTTCTAACTGGGTCACAGCTAAGGAAGGGAAAGTGGACCCAGACATACAGAAGAGGAATTGATGTCCACAGCAAAACCAAATTATTCTATTAACAGGCTTTCTCTGTGTAGCCCTGGCTATCCTAGAACTCACCCTGTAGACCAGGCTGGCCTCAAACTCAGAAATCTGCCTGCCTCTGCTTCCCAAGTGCTGGGATTAAAGATGTGTACCATAACTGCCTGGCCATAAAAAGTTATTCTATTTGTTTCTTTTTTCTTTTCTTTCTTTCTTTTCTTTCTTTCTTTCTTTTTTTTTTTTTTGTTTGTTTGTTTGTTTTTGTTTTTCGAGACAGGGTTTCTCTATGTAGCCCTGGCTGTCCTGGAACTCACTCTGTAGACCAGGCTGGCCTCGAACTCAGAAATCCGCCTGCCTCTGCCTCCCAGAGTGCTGGGATTACAGGCGTGCGCCACCACCGCCCGGCTGTTTGTTTCTTTCTTTCTCTTTTTCTTTCTTTTTTGAGACAGGGTTTCTCTGTGTAGACCAGATTGGCCTTGAACTCAGTCATCTGCTGGCCTCTGCCTCCCAAGTGCATGTTTCACACCTCTGCCTGTATATACCATCAGCATACAGGCATGGTACACATGGAAGGTCAGAGACACCTCTCAGGGTCAGGTCTCTTCTACCATGTCGGCCCTGGGCTTGACCTCAGGCGGCCGGGCTTGCAGCACGCGCCCTCATGTATGCGCCATCTCACCGGCCACAGATTATTGATTGTTTGCTTTACTGTTTCATGTGTTATTCACTGTTTGTGTGTGTGCTGTGCACACATGCCCAAGCCTGTGTGAGGAGCTCAGAGGACAACCGGCAGGGCCAGCTCGTTCTCTCTACCATGCGGGTCCCAAGGACTGAACTCTGGTCACCAGGCTTGGCGGAAATCCCCACTGCGCCATCTCACTGGCCTCACAGTTAAAACAGGATGCAGGCCAGAACCCCGAGGTGAGGAAGGTGCACCAGTCCTCTGGAGATGGCAGCAGTGCGGGTACAAATGATGCAGTGGAGAGGTCCCTCCCCCGACACAGGAGAGGGAGTCCACTGGGCGTTGCCACACAAGACAAAATCAGGAGGATGCAGGCCTGGTGCCTCTGCCCGCCTGTCTCCTCTCACAGATTCCTGCTTATCGTCTCAGATTAGAAGGGAAATGAAAGGCAAGCAGAAACCCCTACAGGCAGTCTGCTGGGCGGGCCATGCTCCTTAGGAAATGAAAGGCTGGGCTGGGCCTCACCAGTACCTTCAGATCCTTGGCTTGTGGCAAATTCTCAACAGAACCAGGGCTCCCCAAACTGCTGTCACACACTAGAGCCACACTCGGGGTGACTGACTCTGGGAGATCTAACCTGGAGGATCCTCCAATCCGAACACCGACAGAGGCCTGATGACTGTGATTCCTGGCGTGTCCATGGGAACCAAGATCATGGATTGTTGCTGGTGCTTTGGGGCTTGTGGGTCTGTTTTTCCCATAAACACACAGAGTTTGCAGCGTGGATCCAGGATGCCTGCCGGGAAGAAGAGGAACAGGGCCTGTCAGTGGACTCCAGGACTACGGAGTCTCTGACCACATGCCCAGTACAGGCTCCCAAACTCTGACAGGTCCACAGGATCGGAGACTCACATGCAGCCTCCAGGGCAGACAAAACTCATTCCAGGGAGATGGGAACCTACCACACTCACTGCAACAGCATTTTGAACTTTCATGTGTGAGTTTTTGTCTGGATG
Source organism: Apodemus agrarius (assembly GCA_964023405.1). Lineage (NCBI taxonomy): Eukaryota > Metazoa > Chordata > Mammalia > Rodentia > Muridae > Apodemus > Apodemus agrarius. Next base: position 11,945,910 of record OZ030028.1, read on the forward strand.
TGTGTGCAGTGCGCACAGAAGCCAGAAGAAGGTGTCAGATCTTCTGGAAACAGTCATAGAGAGCTGAGAGCTGCCATGCAGGTGAGCGCTGGGCCTCTGCCAAAGCACCCAGTGCCTTTAACTGCTGAGACCTCTGTCCATCTCCAGGAGAAACAGTTTAAAAACCATCTCGTTAGCCTTCCAAAACAGAAACGAGATCTCAAAGCGGCTGCAGACAGTGATAGTTTCCCGCACACCGAGTGAGGTAGTTGGCACATCTACCAAAGATAGTGAAAGTCAGACGCTTCCCTAATCCATCCCCAGGAAGCATCAAGATAGAACTGCCTACAAAAGCCTTCCACAAGAGTGCACCCTCCGTGGACACTGGGGTTGTAGCCCCAGGACAGAGACCCTCCTGGAAATACCCAGCAGACATCTGAACTGCCTCTCAGGGCTCCATTCCGGTGTGGGCTTCAGTGGTGCCTCAGACTCTAAGAGAGAGCTGGGCCTCCAGCAGGCCATCGCTGAGCTTGGTGGGAGGCCTGGCAGCCTCTCTGGCCAGCCTCTGTGAGAATACCAGCTGTGTGCTCTCCATGTCAAAAGTGTCACACATACGCCACAGACGGACACACTGCATATATGGAGCAAGTGGATCAGAACCCACCGTGATGGAGAGAGGGACGGGGACACAGCTCAGGATGGAACACTTGCCCGATACCTGAGGCACACTTCATTCTCTCTCTCCCACCCCCTCCCCTCTCCTCCCTCTTCCTCTAGTCAGAGGTGGTTCTGAATATTACATTTTCCCCACATGGTCAGCCTAAGAACATTAAAAAATAGGAGGTGGATGAGTTCTGAGATGTGTCCATGACGTGACTCAGAATCTCGTTACAGAGGTGTGATGCAATAAAAGTCAAATATCTCAGAGAACAAGAGGGAAGCGTTCACTTCATAACCATTATAAGAGTAGAAACATTAATTCATGTGTGTGTGTTGCCTGCCTCTGTGTGTATGTGCACACCGCATGATGCCTGGTGCTCAGGAAAGTCAGAAGAGGGCATTGGAATGACCAGATGTGAGCAGCCATGGGGTGCCGGGAACAGAACCCAGGCCCCTGCGAGAACAAGTGCTCCTAACCCCTGAGCCATCTCTCCAGCAACTGCTTAAGAAACAGAATGAAGCCGGGCGGAGTGGCCGAAGCCTTTACCTCAGCACTTGGAGGGCAGAGGCAAGAGGATCTCTGAGAGCTCAAGGCCAGCCTAATCTACATAAACAAGGCCCAAGGCACACAGTTCCTTGTTGGACAACTACAACAACAAAACCAAAAACAAACAAGCAAAAGAAGTATAAGGAAACCTAATAAAATAGTGTGGACAGTGTAGCATTTGGATTTCTGGCTTAGTTTTGTTTTTTCCAGATAGGGTCTCATGTAGCCCAGGCTGGCCTCAAACTCATACATGAGCAAGGATGGCCTCCTCACATTTGTGTTTAACATCTGCCACTATCTCCCCGCCCTGGATTACAGTTTACACAACACCGTGTCGAGCAGGTATATGGATTTTTGTCAGATCCACACATCTGAGCCTGGTGTGGTGGCACACCCCTGTAATCCCAGCACTGGGAATGCAGAGGCACGAGGATCTGGAGCTCAAGGCCAGCGTCAGCTGCACAGCAGTTGAGGTCAGCATAGTCTACATGATGCTTATCACAAAGCACCGCCAGCTGCTACAGCCCTAGGTAACTGACTGGCCACACTCCCAGGTTCCTCCTGTGAAATGGGATGGGGCCTGGGGATCCTTGCCTTAAGGGAAGCATGGGGGCTCTGTGAACTGAGGCACAGACACAGTACACCTGACCTCAAAGAAAGGGGAGCCACCAGGAAGACTTGCAGCCAAAATGGCAGGGACAGAATAAAGAGAGAAGGTTCCGTTAACAGATGTCTAGAGATCTGCCTGCAGGGGTTGGGCTGACCCTCCAGGGCCTCACAACACCCTGAACCCACAATACAGCACCTGCTGGGTTCAGAGGCCTGCCCACCCACAGACTGCCCACCCACAGACTGCCCACCCACAGACTGCCCACCCACAGACTGCCCACCCACAGGCTGGAAAGTGTGAGAAGCACATTTCAGGCCGAGTACCTGAGGTCCACCACTTGTGACCATTTAAGACATAGGAGCCATCTTCCTCTTGGATGGAAGCCTCAATGTTAGAGGCATCTGAGGAGGCCGCCTGTCCAAGAGAGAGCACGTTCTGGTTAGAGTTCCTAGGGACCTATGTGAGGGTGATAATTAAGAAAGAGTTCCTCCCCACCAGGCCTCTGCACCACTCCTTCCAAATATCCGGTAAAGCATGACTCTTAAACTTGAATAGCTAACCAAATATATTTATGTATAAGAAACTCCCAATTACATAATGACAATTTACAATGATAAGGTCTTATTCCAATATTTCTAACTTCTCCAAAACAACAGCAATATGTCTGAAGCCATTTGTCTCCCTCTCTGCTCTGCTGTCTCCTCCATCCAGCCTCTCCCTCTCTCCTCCCCTCCTCTTAGCTCCTCCTCCTCCTCCTCGCTCCCCTCCAATCATCGGCCTCTCGCTGCCTTACTGTGAATGGATAACAGACCTACATCACACAGGAGCAGAGAGCAGCTTCAGCCCAGCCAAAGGCAAAGAAGTGAACACAGTACCTTGTGGTCAGTCATGGCGAAGCAGGAACGGATCCTGCCCTCCAACAGCGGCACCAGCCAACGGGCCTTCTGCTCCTCAGTGCCACACCGCACCAGGATCTCCATTGTCCCCAGATCGGGGACAGAACAATTAAATATCTGAGGAGAAGAAACTCATTGGAGTCCACACGTCTCCAACCTCTTGGAAGAGGGGAGGCAGAATTCCTTCCACATCACTGAGCGTTTGCTCTCCCCTAAGAAGGGCCAGGCACACACTCAAGTTGAGTCTTAACCGCCCCTCTCTGAGTTTAAGGACCCTGGGCTAGAAGCCCCCACAGCCCACACCCTAGGTGGCTCCTCTCTGAGTGGATTCTCTGCACAGGCCTTGTCAGCTGCCTACACTTGCCCACCTTGCCCACGTGAGATCCCGGCTGTGTGGTACCGAGATAGACTGTCCACACACAGGGGTTTCTGCTGGCCATGTGTGTGTGCACGTGGGGAGGGAGGGTACATGTTCTTACAGGCTGAGAGAACTCTGAAGACTGTACCTCAGAAGTATACGGCGACATGCCCAATACTTCACACAGATGTGCATACTCCACGTTAGTCAGCCCTGCTCCATACTGTTTCTTAGGATCTGTCTTCAAGGGTAGGAAAAGGTTCCACAGCCCTTCAGCCTTGGCTTTCTCCTGTTAGGGGAAAGGGAAAACAATAATCACTGAATCTTACCTTTAAAAACTGTGTATGTATGTACACACACACACACACACACACACACACACATACACACACTAAAAATTTTGGCCAGAGGGAGAACAATAATTACTGAATCTTACCTTTAAAACTGTGTATGTATGTGTACACACACACACACACACACACACTAAAAATTTTGGCCAGAAGTGGTATTATCCATCTTTAACCCCAGCACTTGGGAGGCAGAGCCATGTGGATCTCTGTGTGGATCTCTGTGTTTGAGACTAACCTGGTCCACATGTTGAATTTTAGGCCAGCTGCACAGAGAGATGCTGTCTCAAAAAATAAAAACTAAACTAAACAAAACAAAACAAAAACAAAAGCTGGGTTGTGGTGGTGTACACCCTGGAAGCAGAGGCAGGAGGATCTCTGTGATTTCAAAGCTAAATTAGTCAACACAGCAAATTCCAGGATAGCCAGAACTACACAGAGCAACCCTGCTTTAAAAAAAGAAAGAAAGAAAGAAAGAAAGAAAGAAAGAAAGAAAGAAAGAAAGAAAGATGCCCAAGTATGTATATGTATATGAATGTGGATGCAGGGGTCCATGGAGGTGAGAGGCATGTGACTGTCACCCTGAGATGAACTGCTTTCCACAGTCACCCTCCCTGTGTTGTCCAGGCTGACCACAGGCACCACCGACTGAAGCGTTTGTCAGAACGGTAAGAGAAGTGTATCAGCTAAAGCAGGGTGAGGAGGACACTTTACAAATACTCAGCTCTCTGCTTCTGATATGATCTATAGCAAGAGAATATGGCTACAGAATTGCCCTAATATGGCTTGTTTCTCAAATCTGTGTGGCAGATGCCTAACCCAATGAGTCTATCCAAACCATAGGTCATATTACTCGATTTTGAGACAGGGTCTCAAGTAGTTGATGTTGGCCTGAGCTTTTTACCCTCCTAGCTCTACCTCCCAAGTATGAGGGTCCCAGGAGAACTATGCCCAGCTCACCCCTCTCCTTTCTCACCCCAGCAGCACACTCACATACACCCCACCCCCAGGACAGGATAAGACCTGGTTAAGCAGCTGCTGCTTCTCTCTAGTGATCAGAAACCTAGAGGATTCTACCCGGCCTCCTTGCCTCTGGCCTCAACGGCTAGGGTCTGCCACACTGACAGCTGGCCTACCTTGAGGTCCTCTATCAGTGGGGACGGGCTCCACCTGTCGGCTGAGGCCTGGTGTTTCTGCAGCTCTGGCTCCACGGGGTACACCTTCTGTTCTACAAACTGCAGCAGCCGCTCATACAGCTTTCTGACCGGAGGAGACAGGCCCTCTGGAGAGATGATCAGGCCTGCCTTCTCCTCGTGAGAGGGTGAAGCAGCTGCTACAGTGCTGTGACTCCTCACACCCGCGGGCGACCTCAGGGACCGCGGCCCAGCCCACGCGTGGTAGGATCTCGTCAGTATTCTGGTGGCTGGCATCTCTTTGAAAACCCGGAACCCTTCTTTGGTGGCAAAATCCCAGGCCAGCTCAGCCATGGACTCGGTGAGCTTTCCACTTTGTTCTGCTGTTGCTGAGCTCGCCTGTCCTGTGGAGAATGGAGGGGGAACTGATTACCCATGACCACCCTGGCGATGTGGGAGTCAGTGACATGGCCCATCCTATCCATCCCCAGCTCTCCTTCCAGGTGTACCCAGTTCTCCATAGCCACTGGACGGCTAAGGTGGCGCCCGAAGGGGGAAATGGACACGGAGAGACCAAATGAGGGACGTTGTCTTTGGTGGAGCTCCAAAGAAAATGGAAGAAGCCGGGTGGTAGTGGCTCACGCCTGTAATCCCAGCACTTGGGAGGCAAAGGCAGGTGGATTTCTGAGTTCGAGGCCAGCCTGGTCTACAGAGTGAGTTCCAGGATAGCCAGGGCTACACAGAGAAACCCTGTCTCGAAAAAAAACAAAACAAAACAAAACAAAACAAAACAAAAACGGAAGAAATTACATATCCAGCACGGTAAGCGACATACAGCATTAATGTTGGCACTATAAATGTCATCTTTTGAAGGATACTGTTGCAGGGGTGGAAAGAGGATACAGGCTAGACAGTCAGCATCGGCCCAACGCTGATATAGGCTAGCGACAGTGCATTGGGATGGGGAATTTTATATAGGCAATTGTTTGCAGCCTCCAAGAGCTGCTTCAGGCAAGAGGAGTAGGGCTTACAATAAAATAAATAAAATAAACTAAAATAAGAAGAGTAAAAAACAAAAACAAACAAACAAACAAACAAAAGAACAAAAAAACCCACAGATGCCAGAAAAACTCTTAGCTCAAGTATATTTATGCTGTGCATGGTAAATATACAAATGACATGAGGGAGAAAGAGAGAGAAACAGAAGGAAAATGGTTTTCAGAGCTCTCCCAGAGACAAGAGGAAATCAGGAGACATCCTGCTTCCTCCCTGGCCTGAGATATTCTCAGTTCTGGTTACATCAAATTCTCTTCCCTCTCTGTATTGTCTGTCTTTGGTGCACCAATCTGTCCATGTGTCAATTTGTGTCTGTTTTGTTTTGTTGTTTGAATAACATATGTTTCATGTTGAAAAGAAAAAATGGTTGAAACTTTATCTGCTGGTTATCCATCTCACCATTCAGTCTCAGTTTGCCCAGTGGAAGCTGACATAAGTTGCCCCACACCCTTAGCCAAGAGTCAGGCACAGCAGAAGCCCTGCTGAAAAGCTCTTTTAAAGGGAGCCAGCAGCTTCTCAAGTTCTAGGGCACATAAGCCGATAGTTGTTTTTTCCTAGAAAAATCTCTGAAATCGTGTTTATTTCACGATAAGCAAATGACAAAGTGCTTTTTGTCTTGAAATTATAGCTAGACAAAGTAAAAATTTTGTTTGGTCTAAATTTATAAGATTTGTATAGCCACTTAATTTTTGTTTCTGATTGATCTTAAAGGTATAAATATAGGGGTTGGTGAGATGACTCAGTGGGGAAGAGCACTGACTGCTCTTCCAAAGGTCCTGAGTTCAAATTCTAGCACCCATATGGTGGCTCATAACCATCCGTAATGAGATCTGACGTCCTCTTCTGGTGTGTCTGAAGACAGCCACATTGTACTTACATATAATAATAAATAAATCTTTAAAAAAAAGGTATAAGGCCGGGCAGTGGTGGCACATGCCTGTAATCCCAGCACTTGGGAGGCAGAGGCAGGCGGATTTCTGAGTTTGAGGCCAGCCTGGTCTACAGAGTGAGTTCCAGGACAGACAGGGCTATACAGAGAAACCCTGTCTAGAAAAAACCAAATCCAAAAAAACAAAAAACAAAACAAAACAAAACATCCTGTGGTGGCGCACGCCTGTAATCCCAGCACTTGGGAGGCAGAGGCAGGCGAATTTCTGAGTTCGAGGCCAGCCTGGTCTACAGAGTGAGTTCCAAGACAGCCAGGGCTCTACAGAGAAACCCTGTCTCGGAAAAGCCAAAAACAGACAAACAAACAAACAAACAAAACAAAAAACAAAAAAAAAGCCCATCCTATTATGAAGCTGATGCTGTGTTAATAAAGAATTATAGGATAGAATTTTGAATGTATTTTGGAAAGAATGTCTCAAGAAACATCTAGTCCTTGTTTCAAACAGCAATTAAATTGGTTATTGCAGAATACTGATATTTGGTTTATTGCAAGGCAAAACTTTTTAGGCAAAATTAATAATTATTATCCAAAATACAAGTTGTTAAAATTTGTTTCCATGCATGCTTTTGTATTTCCTGTAAATTTATGCATGCATCCCATAAAGAATGCATCTACTGTATTTATAAACAGCTCATCTATGGGAGAAAAGCTTATGTAATTGGATCACGTGGTTTATTCTCTTGAACTTCCCTCTGCTTCAGCACCAATAGTTGAATAATATATATATCAGGGCTTACAATTGCTTGAAATTGTTCCCTTTTTAGGTACCACTAATTGTCAAATTTTGCAATTATCTATGCAAATACAACTCAAGCTAAGGAAAAAGTACAGTTCCTTTATAGTATTGTCTTTGGACATTTAAGAGCTCATCCTGGATTGCCTGGACAAGAGCCATTAAGGCAATGCCACAGCAGATTTGTATCCCAGGCAGATTATAGGCCTTACATAGGAACAATTGGCCATACAATCTCATTCTTTATATCATCAAAATAGTAATGGCTTGAGAAAAAAATGGTATTTATTTCCATATTTATTGTTATATGTGAGTACAGTGTAGCTGTCTTCAGACACCCCAGAAGAGGGCGTCAGATCTCATTACAGATGGTTGTTAGCCACCATGTGGTTGCTGGGATTTGAACTCAGGACCTTTGGAAGAGCAGTCAGAGCTCTTAACCGCTGAGCCATCTCTCCAGCCCCGAGAAAAAAATGGTATTTTTAGAAAATGTCCACATCAAATTGTAAAGACTTGTTCTCCGTGTCCTCAATTTCCAACTGTACCACATAATGGTATTAATTCTCGAGGACTTATACCTAATCAATTATTGCAAATGGAAACTCATATTTCTGATTTTAGAAAAGTAAGCTGGGTGGTGGTGGCACACGCCTTTAATCCCAGCACTTGGGAGGCAGAGGCAGACGGATTTCTGAATTCGAGGCCAGCCTGGTCTACAGAGTGAGTTCCAGGACAGCCAGGGCTACACAGAGAAACCCTATCTCAAAAAAACAAAAAAACAAAAAAAACAAAAAAAAAAAAAAGTAAAATATGCACCTGTGACTACTGATACCTTTTTAGGCTTTCTAGTTGCAACTGCTTTACCAGGAGAAGCAACTAAAAATGCAATTAGTCATTGCCTGTATTATTTTTCTGTGCTTGGTGTTTCAAATCAGATTAAAATAGATACTGGAACTGGCTATTACAGTCAAGCATTTAGGATGTTTTATAGACAATTTAATATTACCCATATTGCTGGGATTCTTTATAATTCACAAGGACAAGATATTGTGGAACTTTAAAACAATATCTTCTTAAAAAACAAAAAGGGGGCCGGGCATGGTGGTGCATGCCTGTAATCCCAGCACTTGGGAGGCAGAGGCAGGCGGATTTCTGAGTTCGAGGCCAGCCTGGTCTACAGAGTGAGTTCCAGGACAGCCAGAGCTACACAGAGAAACCCTGTCTCGAAAAAAAAAAAAAAAAAAAAAAACAAAACAAAAACAAAAACAAAAACAAAAAAACAAAAAGGGAGGAATTATATCCCTGTGCACATTATTTAAATCATGTTTTTGTTTTGAAAATTTTAAAATGTGGATGCCAAGGAACTCTTTGCTGAGTGTCTATGACACCCTACAACTAGGCATACTCATGCCTAGGTGAAGTGGAAGGATCTACTTCTTGACATATGGCAAGATCCTGACCCTGTTTTAATATGGGGGTGAGGTTCTGTCTGTTTTTTCACAAAAAGAAGATGGAGATCCTGAGCCTTCTAGTAATTATGATTCCAATTATAAAGATGGCTCAAAATCTCTATCAGCCCGCTAACTTGGAGCATGGTTTCCACTCCTACAAGAGAAGTATTTTCTATCAATTCTCTCTCTCTCTCTCTCTCTCTCTCTCTCTCTCTCTCTCTCTCTCTCTCTCTCTCTCTCTCGTTTTTCGAGACAGGGTTTTTCTGTGTAGTCCTGGCTGTCCTGGAACTCACTCTGTAGACCAGGCTGTCCTCGAACTCAGAAATCCGCCTGCCTCTGCCTCCCAAGTGCAGGGATTACAGGCGTGTGCCACCATGCCTGGCTCTATTAATTCTCAAAGCCACCTCTTATACACCTGGTGACCAGACTTTGTGTTTGATTGTTGCTAATTTGCTAATGAATTGAATATCTGGGACATCCCCACAGACAACTTTAATCCTGTTTGCTCTTAACTATTGACTTTGTATTTTAAGCAGGTTGATTGTTTTCACACAGAATCGCCTTCAGCAAGCTTAGTTATTCACCATGGCAGTTACTGATCGCTATGAAGAAATGCACTGAGTGCATATTCATATGTCCTTCATGGCTTTGGTCTGTATGGGGAAAAGGTGTGCTAATGAAGGCCAGTATCCAGAGACGGGCAATTGGGGCTCTTGATCTATCAACCTAAGACAGAGGCAAGTGCCAAAAGGTGGTGTTTGTTCATAACAAACACTAAAAAGAGCCAGACTTGTTTAAATGAACACAAACAAGCTGCATGTGTTCTCAAAGACAGGTAAGAAGGAGTGTTATAGACCCAGACCTAAGCCAGGCATGGTTGCCAGCTGCCATATTCCCCAGACGGGATCATGGAGCATATGTAAATCTTGGGCTTCCAGTCCATCTCATCTTTAAAAAAACAAAAAGGGGGAATTGTGCCCTTCCCCCAGCCTTGAGCAGGCTAACCAGACCTTAATTGTTTGCCACAGTCAGTCTTCTGCCTACCTGGGTGGAGTCTACCTACCTAGATGGAAGTCTCCATCTTGCCACACCTGCAGTTTCCTGCAGAAGAAGACTGCCCACTGAGCTTTTTTGCAACAGAATCCAGCGGAAACCGGGGAGCAGCACCAACAGGGGATGGGTCCTACGTCTTCCCCCAATATATTCAGAGCTGAACATTAAACATTAAGCCTTGTTCAGAGAATTCTTGTCTTGGTTCCTTATTTCTCTTGCCCATCCAACCTATTCCATCACCAGCTCTCCTTCCAGGTGCTCCAGTTCTCCGTGGCCCTGGACTGCTACAAGCTCCAGTACAGTTAGGGCTACTACTGAGACCCTGTTTCAAAAAACAACAACGGGCTGCAGAGATGGCCCAGTGGCTAATGTTGTTTATGGCTCTTACAGAGGTCAGAGGAAGGTTCCCAGCACCTGTGCCAGGCAGCTGCCTATAAGCCAGGCTCAGGGAAAGTTTCAATGCCTGCCTCTCGACTCTTTGGAACCTACCTGTGTATACACCTGCCCACACATATGCACATAATTAAAAATAGGTCTTGAAAACAAAACAGCTGGGGCTGGAGAGATGGCTCAGTAGTTAAGAGAACTGACTGATCTTCCAGAGGTCCTGAGTTCAGTTCCCAGCATCCACATGGTGGCTCACACAATCACTAATGAGATCTGATGCCCTCTTCTGGGGTGTCTGAAGACAGTGACAGTGTACTCATATAAATAAAAATAAATAAATCTTAAAAAAGAAAGAAAGAGAGAGAGAGAGCGCAGAGAGGGCAGGCCACGGGGAGGGTTGAAGAGACGCAGGAAACCTGCCTCTGCACTTTTCTGCCACTTGAGCTCCCCTTCCCATTTCTTAGCACAGATGCCTCCCGCCTTTGGAGAGGGCAAACAGAGGGCCCATCCTGGCACCAGCATATTGCAATTCCCCTTTTCACAATGGTACTCCCTTCCCCCTCACGATGCCCCCGGGGGTGGGGGCAGCAGGTGCCAGCTTTGGGAACAGACAAAAAGCAACATACCCTAGCCTCCGTGTCACCGTGGCTAACACTCCCCTTGACCGGTAACCAACATTTCTCCTGTGCAGATGGCTCCTGCCCTTGAGGGAACAAGAACCAAACATCCTTGAAATGGTAAGCGGCTCACTCCTGGGCTAAGAGAAAAGGGCAGGTGAGTGTTCCCAGACCGCTGTGCCCAGTTTGTAAAATTACACTAACTCCTGATAGAGCCACAGTTACTTCCCAGGTCAGGAAGGTCCCTCCCAGCTCCACGGTTCTGCCCCACTGTCTGAACAGACGTTACCGGGTTTGAAGGATGGCTTTCCCTTTCCCAGCCACGGAACCCCGAAGTTCAAGGATTCCTGCTTATGCATATGCGTGTGTATATATACTCTGAGCCCGTGGACGCAAGCATCTCATCCCTAACCTGTGCAGGGCGAAAGGCTTGCGATCCAGGTCTGACTTATGAAAAAAAGGCTCTCGTTTTTAGATAGGACTTGCAATTCCTAACATTCTTCTGAGGTTCCCAAGAACTGACATTGCAGGAGCAAGCCGACAAGCAGCAGCCCTCCATGGCCTCTGCTTCGGGTCCTGCCCTGAGTGCCCTCCATGAGAGACACTGACTTGGGCGTGGGACTCAAGTGAAGACAGCTCTTTCCTCCCAAGGTGCCCTGGCTCATGGAGTTTGTCAGGACAACAGGAAGGGGCGAGGAAGGGACACGAGGAAGAGGCTTCTTTCCTCACACTCCACCCCAGGAATGTGGTTCACACTGGGAAGAGGCTGCCTGACCTCCGGCTCCTCCTCCCTCTTCCCACTGTGTTCCTGCAGTGCTGGGAACTGACCCAGGGCCTTGTGGGTAGTAGGCTAGCCCTGTACCACTGCGCTACATCTCAGCCCAAGCACTGTCCTCCCAGGGTCCAGTTGGCCAGCCTAGGCCAAAGCTAGCCACTGTCACTTTTTATATGGCCTGTGAGTCAGAATGGCTTTACCTTTTGAGGAAGTTGGAAACTAACCCAACCAAATAGTATCATGTGACACATGAAAACCCCACTGGGGCCTGGGAGCCTGCACGCCACGCCTTCAGTCACCGCTGCCCTGGCTGCTCGGACACTATGGGCAGCCTTCGGGTGCTTTCAGCAGAGACTTTATCTTCTCTTATCCTTACCCTTTGCCTCTCTCTTCCTTGGAAATGCTAGCCCATCCTTGACGTAAGCTGTGAGCTCGCAGTGAAGTCATCCCGCCTATGACACAACCTCCAGGACGGACACTGCTTGAGACTGGATGTGGGGAGTGCGCGGGCGTGCGGGGACAGCTTCAGGTTTGTAGCTGCCAAGGCTGAGGACTCCATTTCTGTACTTTTCCCCTGGCTATTACTTGTTTGGTCATTTGCAAGAGGGGAAAGATTAATGTAGACTCAGTTTGGAGGCTTCGGTTCTCTGGCGTAGCAGAACATAACAGCTCTCATGATGATACTCGGGCAGAAGGCTAAGTTCCTTGTGTTACTATTTATTATAGACAACGTTTCATCTAGCTCAGGGGTGGGGCGGTGAGCTGTGATAGGCAGCCTGGTCCCTGGTCCAGCTCAGGCTTAAAACCCAGTGACCCAGCAGGTGACTGTCACCTGCATGGAATGGGAGGCATTTGGCTACACACCCGGGCCCCTGGCTCCTGTCACATAGCCTCCCCCAACATCCCCCCAGCCCCCGCAGAGAGGTTTGTGGCCATCAATCATGTAGGAGCAGCACCAAGACCCCCCACACGCAGATAAGGTATCTCCAAGCTCTCAGACCAAGCCTATGAGAAGTACCTGCTGTCGACCCTGGCCCGCCCCAACACTGTATATAAATCCTATCCAGAAGGATTAGAGGTGTGTGCGAGAACTGCTCCACAGCTTCTGTCTTAAGAGCTCTCCAGAAATGCCACCTGAAGCTCCCCTGAACTCCGCCCTGGCTAGTCAGCCTCTCGTCAGCCCAGCCCCCCGCGCAGCTCAGCACGGGAAGACATGGAGCAATCTGGACAGCAACGGTACAGCGGGGACAGAGAGGGAACCACCTGCAGCAGTGGAAGCTGGGGGGAGGGGGACGACTCCCCTTTCCTGCTTTCATTCTCCGTTTTGCATGAACCCTCGCACCTGGCTGGGCCATACATCTCCATGGACAGCCTCTGGTACACAGGCCCACACTCAGGCTATCCTTCAACTTGCTGTTTAGCTGAGGATGACCCTGAACACCTGATCCTCCTGCATCAACCTACCAAATGCCATGCCTCGCTTATGAGGTGTCAGGGACTGAACCCGGGGCTTCCTGCATGTTACCAACTGATCTGTCCTATTTTCCACGGGTCATTTCATTTAACTCTCCCTCAAATCTCCAGGAAGGAGGGTCCATTATTTGCCCTGATTTACAGACAAGCAACCATGACTGAGAGCACCTGAATAATTTGCCTCAAACACTGCTGTAAAGAGGGGATTAGAATTTGACCCTAGGGCCTGTCAATTTCCCACTCCCACTTAGCCCCTAAAAGTTAAAACGAGTAAGGAACTTACCCGAAATCACCATCCCTGGAGAAGGCTCTAGAACTCTGCCCATGTCAAAAGTGACTGCTCTGTAGCTCTGGGCTCCAGAATGTGTCCAGCGAAGGACTCCATGATGCCTGCCCAGGGGATGTCTCAGGGCAGTGGTCCTCCATGCCCAGTGGAGAGAGGAAGGCTGGAAAAGCCTCCTTACACACATGGTGAGACGGAGGCTGTGTGGGAAGAAGGTTCAGGACAGCTTCAGCCGCAGCTTCCATCCAGAGTCAGGGTTAAGTTAGGGTTAGGGCACCCCTGAGCTTGATGCCACCCACGGCTCCCAGCTGATGCCCAAGGAACCCTGGAGCCCCGCCCACAGCTGGCCTCAATGACTGATCACCAAGGGGCCTGCACCCCTCAACTGCTATAACCACGGAAAGGGGGTTCGAGCCCTGAGTTTCCTCAATCCCAGCTCAGCTACCTCAGCCCTGTCTGTGCTTCCTCCTGAGAAGTCGCTCTCCTGCCTCCTTCTCTCACTGCGGACGTCTCTTCAGAGACCCTGAGGGCTCCCTGCCCTTTCCACCTTCCTCCCTCATCAGCCAGAGGAATCCTTCAAGGCCGCACATGTGACCACATCCTAACCCCATTTTACTTCATGGTTTGTTTGTTTTTGTTTTGTTTTGGACATGGGGTTTCTCTGCATAGCCTTGGCTATATTGGAACTCACTCTGTAGACCAGGCTGGCCTAGAACTCAGAGATCAACCTACCTCTGCCTTCCAAGTGCTAGGATTAAATTCTGCACCAGCAGGCTGCCTTAACCCCATTTAAAACCTTCATTGGCCAGGCGGGCGGTGTTGCGCACGCCTGTAATCCCAGAACTTGGGAGGCAGAGGCAAGCAGATTTCTGAGTTTGAGGCCAGTCTGGTCTTACAGAGTGAGTTCCAGGACAGCCAGGAGGACTACACAGAGAAACCCCATCTGGGGGCGGGGGGGTGGGGTGGGGTGGGGGTGGGGGTGGGTGGGGGGGGAGAGCAAACAACTAAAATCTTCATTGGAAACAATGGATGGTAGTCCAACTAACCCACTCCCTGACAGAGCAGCACAAAGGAAGGATTTGTTCCCGGGCGCAGTTTCAGAGAGCTTACTTCGTGGCTGTGCATGCAGCTCCATGCACTTGGCCAGAACATCATGACTGAAAAGACATTTGTACTTCATGGCCAAGCAGGAAGCAGAGAGAGGGAACATAGGACATGCCAGGGGAAGACACCAGGGCACACACCAGTCACTCGCTTCCTTTACCTGGGCCCCACCTCCCAGGATTCACCAGCTCCCAACAAAGGTGTGTCTCTTTTCGAACTGTCATGGGATCAAGCCACTGATTGGGTCCAGAGCCCTCAGAGGCAAACTGTCTCTGGACCCCTCCAAGAGGCCTAGTTTCCTAACGTTGGACACCCTCTTAATCAACTATGAGCTTTTATTGGGGTTTGCAGGCCCACACCTATAATCTCAGCACCAGGGAGACAGAGGCAGGGGATTCCCAGTGTGTCCGGGAAAGCCAGGATTACATGAGACCCTATCTCACACATACAAATAGATTCAGAATGAGCACAAAAACTCACAAACAAAACCAACATCTAAAAAAGGAACATTTCTTCTTCTCTTTTATTCTTGAGATGGGTCTTGCTCTGCTACCCAAGTACTCTCAAGTGCTTGGTTCCAGGCAATCCTCCTGCCTTAGTTTCCTTATGTAGCTGGTGTGGTAGGCACATGTGTATGCTGTACCCAGATAACAAAGATATAATGGTAAATCATGAAAATGGCATGATTTAATTTGTTGTTGTTTTGTTTTTTGGATTTGGTTTTTTCGAGACAGGGTTTCTCTGTATGGCCCTGGCTGTCCTGGAACTCACTCTGTAGACAAGGCTGGCCTTGAGCTCAGAAATCCACCTGCCTCTGCCTCCTAAGTGCTGGGATTACAGGCATGCGCCACCACTGCCCGGCACATGATGTGCTTATTCATCAAAATTTGGCTAAATTTGGTAGTTTAAAAAAAACAAAACAAAACCAAAACCAAAAATAAAAACAAAACAAGCCCTCTAAACCCTAAACATCAAGGCCGACGAGCCTCTTTCAATTTTACTTCTTTCTGTGCAGAGGCCAAAGTCTCTAGGGCCAACAGAGGGATGGAGGCAGATAAGGCAGGCTTCCATTACCTCTTCTGGGGCACTCATGTATCCCTGGGGAACGGGACTCTGACCTCTGTGCACACCAGGCAAGCTGCCCGCCTCTCCTCTCCGCTCCTCTCCTGGCCTGGGCGCCCTCTGTGCTGGCAGACAGGAGCCCTCCCCTGCTTCATCTGGCCGCTGAGTTCCCACTCCCTTCTACCTCAGCCCTGCCTTCTTCTCCATAGATTTCCTTTCTTTTCCCAAGTTGACTGTGGCAGGTTTGGGGTGGGCTCCCACCCCCAATGTCCCTTTTCCTTTTCTGTAGTGGAGTATACACCGTCTACACACTAACTCTTCTCCTGTCTGCTCCTACTGTAAGCTCCACAAGGCAAGGACTGAGCTGTCTTTTACACAGCCATCCCCTGGGGCTTGGTGCTGGAGTCAGAACAGCTCCTCAGGCTAAATGACCTGAAGGATGGATGTGTAAAGGGGATAGATCAGAAAATAGCACGGAGTCCTGAGGATGCGTGACTGTATCCTTAGCACACGGGATGCAGAGGCGGGGCAGCCGTGAATGCCAGGCTAGCCCAGGGAGAGGGACATGCAGAGAGGGAAGAGCTAGGGACTCACTTGAGTGGCTGACAGCCGGGAAGAGCTGTGACAGCCTATCTGCTCCTGGTTAACAAAGCTAGTTTCCTGGGACTGGCATCTTCTAAGCACAAAGCATCTTTGTTTTGTCCTTGTCAATCGGAATGAGGTTAGACTCATGTGGACTTCCTGGCTCTATCATATTTCATAAACATCCACACAGTGTAGAGTTTTATATTACAGAGATGGATTAGTAAAGACATAAGTGATCTGGACTGACTTGTTTCCAATCTGTCTCTACTTCCCACTGAGAGTGAGGTCCTTGGCATATTGCCCTCTCTGAGCCTCAGTTTCCTCCTCTGTAAAATGGGCACAATTACAGAACCAATTGCAAAGGTGGTGGTAAGCCGGGAGGTGGTGGCACACGCCTGTAATCCCAGCACTCAGGAGGCAGAGGCAGGCGGATTTCTGAGTTCCAGGCCAGCCTGGTCTACAGAGTGAGTTCCAGGACAGCCAGGGCTGTACAGAGAAACCCTGTTTTGAAAAAACCAAAACAACAACAACAAAACAACAACAACAAAACAAAACAGCAATGGTGGTGGTGGTATGAGTGGGTCACCACTGTCTAAGGCAAAAATATAGAGCCATCAAGTTAGTGTGTGGCACACCAGTTAGGTTATCTAACAAGGGGTATGCCTCAGCAGTATGGCATGTAGTTAGCATGCTGAAGGCCCTAGGTTGACCTCAGCACCACAAACACACATGACACGCGGTCAGGTGATCTATACTGTGCTGGTGGCTTATGTACTTTCCTATAAGCCCATTATTTGAAGGGTGTGTGTGATTTGGGCCTCAGAGGGGACATTTGGAGATATCTGGGCACATTTTTTGGTGGTCACCACCAGGTGACAGTATTACTGACATCTATAGTTCACAGACACCCATACACGCACCCCGAAAGGGTTATCAGGATGTGAAATGTGAGTAGAAGTTGGGAAACCATGGCATTAAAAGGGTATGAGACATATTACATAGGAAATAGCATAAGCAGCTCTATGTATGTGTGTTCCTGTTACAGGTACAGTTTCTATACACGGTCTCTCCCTCATGTCTTACACTATAGCATGTACACAATAGCACCCTGTCAAGGCATGGGTTTCTCCATATATGCACTGATTTTATGAGGCTTTCCCTCCTTCCTTCCTTTCATTTCTTTCTCGTGGGTGTGTGTACTGTACATTATGTCGATTATGTAGTGTGTGTGTGTGTATATACACTAGGCACTGAACCCAGAGCCTATACCGCAAGCAATCTACCTCTGAAGTGCATTCCTCGGAGAGTGGGCTCACTGTGGCACCTGAAGAGAGGACGATTCTTGAGTGAGTTCTATCCTGCCATCTTGTGAAGCGCAAAGCCTTCAGCAGAAGCTTGTAGACCTCGCACTGATGAGGTGAAAAAGGGCAGGAGGGTCAGAAGTTCAAGGACATCTGTTTCTACTACATAGAGAACACAGCTTATCTTTTCTCCAATATATAGGGTTCGAGATATTTCCGTCTACACCAGACCCTGTCTCAAAATAATTCACAAGAACTAAACAATGGCCAGACCTGGTGGTGGACAGGTCTCTATCCCACAACTAAGGAGGCAGAGGCAGGTAGAGCTCTGAGTTTGAGGCCAGCCTGGTCTACAGAATGAGTTCCAGGACAGTCAGGCCTGCTTGGAGAAACTCTGACTCGGGAAACAAACAAACAAACAACAGAAACAAACAAAAAATAAAAACCAAACCAAACACAACCAAACAACAAAACCAAATTTAACCATGACTTATAGGCTTTCCAGCGTATCCCTGTCTCCACACAGCGTTTCATTTCACACAACCGTGTGGTTAAGCAACAACTAGCTCAGGATTAAACAAGTGCTGAAGGTTGTGCTGTCCGTGGCTGTTTCTGTGTCTGCAAAATCACCATCCCAGGCAGCCCCGCAGTGTTCGGCTCTCAGGGAGGCCATTGCGTTCCTAAGCAGCCCATCGCCATACCTGCAGAAAGTTACAACCCTGAGTTCGAACACCCTCAGAGTCTCTGCGAACACTCAGAGTCTCGGTGAACCCTGCCGGAAAACTAGGCGGAACAAACCGAGAGAGGGCTCTAACGCAAAATAGAAGCCAGAACGCTCTGCACTGACTGCGCACGCTCCGCGGACGGTGCTCTGTCCAGACTGTCAACTGAGGTTCAGAAGCGGCTGCCGAAAGCGCATGCGCGCCCGGGGCCTCGCCCCCTTCCCGCCGGCGCGTGCGCAACACTGTGGTCAAAGACGGCGGCCGAGAGGCAAAGTGGAGGTTGTTGTGGCTCGGCTGGCTGCAGGAGAGGGGCTGTCGCTGCTGAGGCGGCGGCCGCGGCTCTGAGGCGGTGGCGGCGCTGCCGACTGCGGGCCGCTCGGCCTCAGGCAAAGCCGGCGTCCCCGAGCTTGCCTGGTCCGGACGTCACCCAGGCTGCGAGAAAGTGCAGCCTGGGGCGGGGTGGGCGAGGGTGGTGGCGATGCCAGCGACTTTCCCAAACTGGCAGACAGGCCAGTGGTTAAAGGATTCGCCCTAGGTTAGGTATGAGCTTCAGACCTGTCTTGATCGTCACATTACCTGATAACATTGAGGGGCCCGAGGTGGAGGCAGGAGGATCGGCAACCACCAGCCAGTCTGGGTTATGCAGAAACCTGTCTAAACAGACAAAGAGAAGGTGTGTGGGGGAGGGCGGCGGTTGCTTGGTATTGTCCGAGTTTTGTCGTGCCCTGCATCAGACTTGGTCTCTAATTCGTGGCATACGGACTCAATGCCAAGTTGATAGAAAAGAGAGACTGACACTTAGTCTGGAGAGCTGGGCTGGCGCTTGTTCTCGGAAGGATGGCATCACTGGACACTGTGAGTCCAGCCTTTGGAAGTGCAGAGGAAGAGTGAGTTGTGGCCTTTCCAGGTCTTTCGGACTCAGGACTGATTTATTGCAAGGTTACAAGCGGCTTTCAAGAGCTCAAAGTGACCCCTAGATCTGAAAGTCAGCTAAGTCGGCACTAGGCACACACGGGTAACTTCATACAGGCCCAGGCGTGGAGACGTTAATGCAGCAAAGCCCAGAGCGAGAGCTCCTACTGTGTGCTGGGTTGTGTGGGTTGTGTGCTGGGCTGGACAAGCCTGGGGTCAGCCTCAGTGTCAACTTCTTAATTTGGGTCTACAGCGGAGTTGAACACCTTGGCAATTGTGGTTTTTTTTTTTTTTTTTTTTTTTTTTTTTTTTTTTTTTTTTTTTTTTTTTTTTTTTGGTTTTTCGAGACAGGGTTTCTCTGTGTAGTCCTGGCTGTCCTGGAGCTCACTCTGAAGACCAGGCTGGCCTCGAACTCAGAAATCCGCCTGCCTCTGCCTCCCAAGTGCTGGGATTAAAGGCGTGCGCCACCAACGCCCGGCGGCAATTGTGTTTTTATTTCTTTAGGATTTATCTTACGGGGCACCGTGACACATGCCTTTGATCCCAGCACTCAGGAAGCAAAGGCAGAGGGATCTCTGTTTACTCTGAGGCTACCCTGGTCTACTTAGTGAGGGCCAGGACATCTGGGGCTCTTAAAAAACAAAACAACCAGGTGTGGTGGCACACTCCTGTAATCCGAGCACTTGGAAGGCAGAGGCAGGCGGATTTCTGAGTTCAAGGCCAGCATGGTCTACAGAGTGAGTTCCAGGACAGCCAGGACTACATAGAGAAACCCTGTCTCAAAAAACAAAAACAAAAACAAACAAACAAAAAACATTTTTAGTTTGCTTCCATGTATGCCTGGACCATATGTGTGCAGTGTCCATGGAGGCCAGAAGAGGGCGTGGCAGTCATCTGGAACGTGAGTGGCAAATGGATGTGAGCGAGGCATGTGTTGTTGAACCAACCTGGGTCCCCTGAAAGATCATCCAGCGCTATTAAGCATTGAGTTCTGGACACAAATTTTTTTGTTTTTGTTTTTTTGTTGTTGTTTTTGTTTTTTTTTTCGAGACAGGGTTTCTCTGTGTAGTCCTGGCTGTCCTGGAACTCACTCTGAAGACCAGGCTGGCCTCGAACTCAGAACTCCACTTGTCTCTGCCTCCCAAGCACTGGGATTAAAGGCCTGTGCCACCACCGCCTGGCCGAACTCTGACTTCCTGAGACTGTCTTGAACTTCTGTTGGCCCTAGGTGTCCATGTTTACTTTTGTGTGTTGGCTGCTTCCCTTCTCGCCTGTGAGGGTTTCAGGAGTCAAACTCTGTAACCATGCTTTCTTGGCCTACTATGTTCGGTTCTTATATCTACCATCCTTCCAATCCTATTCCACCCTAATCCCTTCCAACAGCGCCCCCACCACACCACACCCCACCCCACCACACTAGGTAAGAGAGAAAAGTTAGAGGGGAAAGGGGGTACAGACCTCGTTAGAGGACTCCCGCTGACTACAGTTCCCAGGGGCAAGTCCAGTCTCTATGGTCAGAGACTCTCCAGCCAGCAATCCAGCAGTAAAGAACCCAGCACCAGGGGGAGCAGCAGCCACCACTGCCATCCTGGGGTTTACCCATTTACACCCTCTCCAGAGTCCCAAATGGAAACTCTACAGCTGGCGAAAACCAAGCCCCTCCTAGAGCAGGAAACAATCATAGTTAATGGCTGTGGACAGTCTGAAGCAGCCCCATATCCCACCTGTGAGTAAAACAAAAACAATCACAGAATATAACTGGGCTTTTAAACCAAAATTCTCACTATAAAACCAGGGCTGTCGGGCTTGGGGACAAGTGCTTTTAGTTTTTGCGTCTTCTTGCTGGCCCCTGTCCTCTGAGCTTGCTTTGGAGGTCTGTGAGAACCCAAAGATTGATGATATGACTTTGAGGAAATTCAGTCTTTGAGGAAGGACTCTGTAAGTCCTCAGGACATGAAAACCAAGATGGGTTAGGATAGGGTAGTGGGCTTCTCCCTCCTGTGCTTATTCAGGACTGCCTGGGAGTCCGGTCTAAATAAAGGGCCCAGCTGCCCAGTGCTGGCACACACCTTTCATCGCAGCACTCAGGAGGCAGAGACGGACCAGTGTCTGAGTTTGAGCCCAGCCTGACCTACAGAGTGAGTTTCAGGACAGCCAGGGCTACACAGAGAAACCCTGTCTTGAAAACAAACAGCCAGGCGGGGAGGCGCATGCCTGTAATCCCAGCATTTGAGAGGCAGAGGCAGGAAGATTTCTGAGTTCGAGGCCAGCCTGGTCTACAGAGTGAGTTCCAGGACAGCCAGGACTACACAGAGAAACCCTGTCTGAAAAACAAACAAACAAACAAAAAGAAAACAAATAAGCAGTAAAGTAAACAGTAAAAACACATTTAGCTCTGCACCTGTCTGTGATGCTAAGGCCGAGGAAGTCCTGATCATATGGATTGTTCCTCTCATAGAGTAGAACAACAAATTAAAACCCGAAGTTGGCATTCTTTAAGTTTCTGGTTGTTTATAATTCTAGCATTTAGTCTCTTTGGGGACAAGGCCTCCTGAGGTCCTGAAAACTGCCCTCAAGCACTATTTAATTTTCTGTGCACGGGAGTGTTTCCTGCTTTATGTCCTGTACTGTAATGTGTGCGTGTCCTTGGAGCTCAGAAGAGTGCATCTGATGCCCTACAACTGAGTTAAGGGTGCTTGTGAGCACCACGTGGGTGCTGGGAATCAAACCTGGGTCCTCTGAGAGAACACGCCCTCTCTACACTGAGCTGATTCTCCAGTCTGTGCCCCTCAGACCCTACCCTACCCTTTCCTGTCCTTTCTTTTTCGTTCCGTTCCATTCTATTTCATTCTTTTTCCAAACAGGGTTTCTCTGTGTATCCCTGGCTGTTTTGAAACTCATTCTGTAGACCAGAATGGCCTAAAACAAGCCTCAAAAGTACATTTCTGTGATAGAAATGACCAATTTCCTCACAGATATGATGTGTGTAGTGTGGGTTGGGTTTAGTCTCGACCTGTCCTTTCTGTGATGAGTACTGTTATTTGGTGAGCACTGCTTCACATGGTGTGTAGAATAAACTCAAGCTCACACATGAGGACATTAATGATGAATCCTTAAAATCGAAAGCAAGCCCTGACCACGTCAGCCTAGCCGATCTTGTGCTCATACGAGCAAAGCTAGCCTTGAGCCTATGGCATGCGCCCTCCATGTCTGTCTCCCAAGTACTCCTTACACACATGCCTCCGGCCCGCCAGCTTCTCCAGGACTAATGGAGGCAGGCCGACTGGAGCCTCCTCCTGCTGTCTGCCTGCTCATGCACCTTGACCTTATGTGGTGACAGTTGAGTCAGTCACAAGTGTCCCACATTCTGACATCTTGGCCCATCCAACAAAATCTGTTAATGACCACTGAGTATTTGTCCTCCTTGATTGTCGTAGGAAGGGGTTACCCCGGTTGGGCATGCTGGTACACACCTGTGATGCTAACACTTGGGAGGTGACAGCAGAAGATCAGGAGATAAAGGCCATCTCATCTGAGGGGGGCACAGTGTCAGATATGTGTCTGGAGAGCAGCTCAGCAGTTCAGTGCACTGGCTGCTCTTGCAGAAACTCACATTAGATTCCTAGGACCCACATTGGGCTGTTCACAGGCACTTAGACCTCCAGCTCCCAGGGATCTAACGCCTTCTGGCCTTGGTACGCACACACATACAAATGGCAATAAGCTTTTTAAAAAAAAACTGGCTCAGAACAGGGCATTTTCGCAAATGCATTTAATTTCAGCATGTGGGAAGCAGAGGCAGGCAGATCTTTGAGTTGTAGGCCAGCCTGGTCTACATAGCAAGTTCCAGGTCAGTCAAGAGTATATAGTGAGACCTTGTCTCAAAAAAGTCTGCATCCAAATCTTCCTCCATGCCTAGAGCATGCTCTAACCCAGACTCTCCAGAAACATCTTCATGAAGAGACCCCAGAAGGCTCAGGTCACAGTAACTGTCCCAGACTGAGGTGCTGGATGGGATGTAAGAGCCACACCTACCAGGCCTTTCCAAACACAGCAGCTACACTGTGGGTGTGGCCGGCTCGTGCGGCCTGGAGTGATTCTTCAGCTCCATCTTAGCCACTGTCAGCTGGTGCACTTCGTCAGGGCCATCAGCGAAACGTAGAGCACGGGCCCATCCGAAGAACTGAGCCAGGGGGTAGTCGCTGCTGAGGCCAGCTGCTCCAAAGGCCTGGCAGACATCGTGGAAAACAGAAGGAAGCCTGAGTTCTAAAAGTGAGCACCTACTCAGATCAGCTGGCGACTGCTGTCTCGCCAGAGGTCCCCTGTACCACTGTGTGTCCCAGACTCCACACAGGGCCATATTGTCACCCTTTGCATGCCTGGCTCACCAAGCCCATGCGACATGGCTTTCTTGTGCTACTGAGAAAGTTCTGTGTGGGACCTGGTGTCGGGATGTGCATCCCGCAGGTCAGGGCGCTGGGTCTGAGTGCCAACAGGGCTCCCTTAGGCCTGAGGCCCACTACTTACAAGTGGAATGTACTGAGAGAGGGACATACCCTCCCGGGTGCAGGGTGTGGGGGTGTCGGGGTGGCAGGGGACCTCCACAAGCTTGTTTTGGGGAGGAAGGCACCAGATAGCGGGAGGCCAGTCTGGGGGCAGCTCACCTGAATAGCTCTGTCAATTACTCGATAGGCCATGGAAGGGGCTACCATTTTAATCATGGCAATCTCTAAAGCTGCAGCCTGCAGGAGAAGGAAGAGTGAAGAAAAACAGGATGAGGAGGAGGTGGGAGGACAGCAAAGGCAAACTGACTGTCAGGGGGATGCTGGATACAGCGCTGCAGGCAACAGTGGACCAAAACTAGACCTGGGCATCCCGAGGCCGCCAGCAACAAGGGCATCAAAGAACCAGGCTCAGAATCCCTGGCCCCACTACCCGGTAGGCAGCTCCTGTCAGGGTCTAGGGCCCCTGCATAGGAGGCCGGACAGCACAGCAGTCCCCATGCACCATGGCCACCCACCAGAGGGAATGGCAGAGGTTGCTATGGGAACAAGCTCCTCTGTAGGCTAATGCTGTATTTGGCCCAGGCCTGCGGGGTCCCTTCTCCCAGCTCTCCTCCTCCATCTGCCTCCTGCACCGGGAGGACAAGTCTTCTTGTGGAAGCCCCGGGAGCACAGGGCTGACCCTTTGGTACAAGTTCTCCCCTCTCCCCACGCCTTTTCTGGGGTGCAATAGATGACACTCTAGACTTCAAGCAGCACAGTAGCAGTCACCAGTGTCCAAGAGCTGAGCCTTCCCACGGTTTGCCATACAGGAGAGAAAGGGAGACACTGGTGTCACCGCAGGGGGACTCCTGTCATCTCTGAGGCCGCCCACCTTATTTCCAGCCACATCCATGAGGTGGGCGGCTTTCAGCACCAGCAGCCGGGCCTGCTCGATGTCCACACGTGACCGGGCAATGTCTGCCAGGATGGTGCTGTGCTCCACCAGGGGCTTCCCGAAGGCCGTGCGGGACATCACCTGCACACACCAGGGAGACAAGGCTGAGGAGCTGGGCCGAGAGGGGCCCTGGGACGCTCAGAGTGGATGACCTGCAGGGGAGCCGGGCACTCAGGACCAGAGAGCAGATGTGGGACCCGCCTGGCCCACAGGTAATGGGGGCGAGGGTCTGAGTTAGGCACTGCAGTGCTCCTTACAGATGCTGCAGCTACAGAGAACTTCCTCCAGGGGCTGAGGGCTGATCACAGTGGTCCTGGGGAGCCGGGAATGTCACAGCTCAGAGCCAGGAATCTGGGGCTGTCACAACAGCTCAGTAGCCATTTATTGCCCAGTGGGGTGCATGACAAGTGACCAAGGGAAATGCTCCTGGAAAGTGAGGATCACTACCTTCCAAGAAGGCCATCAGAGACCCACGGCAGAGGTGTATTGTGCCTCGTCTGCCTGAAACATCATCAAGGCAACTGAAAGTGTTCTGACCTTCTCCTTTGATACTACACAAACTTCATGAAGGTGGGTGTGGTAGCACACATCCTTAATCCCAAAGGCAGGGGCAGGTGAATCTCTATGAGGTCTATGCTGTGCGTGTGTGTGTTCGCGTGTGCACGCGCACGCAAGTGTGTGTATGATATTCATAGTTAGATAATGTCTTCCAAGAAAACAGAGCAGGCAGATATGGTACTTGCCTTTAATCCTAGCACTTGAGAGGCAGAGGCAGGGGGATCTCTGTTTGAGACCAGGCTCGTTTACAAAATAAGTTAGTTCTAGGACAGTCAGGGTTACAGAGAGAAACCATGTCTCAAAAAGATGAATCAACCATCAACAATTGGATCCAAAAAAACCCTGCTTGGCAATGGTGTCTCACGCCTTTAATCCCAGCACTTGGGAGGGAGAGGCACATGGGTTTCTGAGTTCGAGACCAGCATGGTCCACAGAGTAAGTTCCAGGATAGCCAGGGCTACACGGAGAAACCCTGTCTACAAAAACAAAAACAAACAAACAAACAAAAAAAAACCCCAACAAACCAAAAACCACAAAAGAACATAAAGTCTTTACAATTTAGCACAAAGTGGAATCTGAGGTCATCTGAATCAGTATTCCTGGACAGTGCTCCCACACATGTGGCTCTGAAATAAGCTTCCTCTGCAGTTGAGAGCCACACCGTTTTGTTCTGTTTTTCAAGACATGTTTGTCTGTGTACCCTGCATGCCCTGGTCCTATAGCCCAAGCTTTTCTCAAACTCCTGAGAGATCCACCTGCCTCTGCCTTCCTAGCGCTGGGATTAAAGGCCTGTACCACCACCGCCTGGCCCAGAACTTCTCAAACCCCTTTAGTGAAGCCCTACACTCCAAATGAGAGAGAAGGCCCCAGGCAGATTCCTGCCAAGGCTGCTCCCAGGAAGGAAGGAAGGACCCCTAGGGGCAGGTTCCCCAGCCACCAACACTGTGGCAGTCAGTGTGGTACAAGGGGGCTCACCCGTGTCTTCATGAGGGCCAGGGCCCTCTCTGAATACCCGATCAACCTCATGCAGTGATGAATCCGGCCAGGCCCCAGCCTGCCCTGAGCGATCTCAAAGCCTCGGCCAGGGCCCAGAAGTATGTTTTCCTTAGGCACACGCACGTCCTTGAACCGTACCTCACCATGGCCACCTGAAAGGCCAAAATGCAGGTGGTTTGGGATGTCTCTATACCTTGTTTAGGTTAGAGCTATCTTCTGGCACTCTTTCTAGACCATGGGCTTCTAACTGGGTCACAGTTAAGGAGGGGACAGTGGACCCAGACATACAGAAGAGGAATTGATGTCTACAGTAAAACCAAGTTATTCTGTTTCTTTCTTTTTCTTTTTCTTTCTTTTTAGAGACAGGGTTTCTCTGTGCAGACCAGACTGGCCTTGAACCCAGACATCTCCCAGCCTCTGCCTCTCAAGTGCATGTTTCACACCTCTGCCTGTATATATCATCAGCATACAGGCATGGTACACATGGAAGGTCAGAGACGCCTCTCAGGAGTCAGGTCTCTTCTACCATGTCGGCCCTGGGCTTGACCTCAGGCGGCCGGGCTTGCAGCACGCGCCCTCATCTATGCGCCATCTCACCGGCCACAGATTATTGATTGTTTGCTTTACTGTTTCATGTGTTATTCACTGTTTGTGTGTGTGCTGTGCACACATGCCCAAGCCCGTGTGAGGAGCTCAGAGGACAACCGGCAGGGCCAGCTCGTTCTCTCTACCATGTGGGTCCCAAGGACTGAACTCTGGTCATCAGGCTTGGCGGAAATCCCACTGCGCCATCTCACTGGCCTCACAGTTAAATCAGGATGCAGGCCAGAACCCCGAGGTGAGGAAGGTGCACCAGTCCTCTGGAGATGACAGCAGTGCGGGTGCAAATGATGCAGTGGAGAGGTCCCTCCCCCGACACAGGAGAGGGAGTCCACTGGGCGTGGCCACACAAGACAAAGCCAGGAGGATGCAGGCCTGGTGCCTCTGCCCGCCTGTCTCCTCTCACAGACTCCTGCTTATCTTCTCAGATTAGAAGGGAAATGAAAGGCAAGCAGAAACCCCTACAGGCAGTCTGCTGGGCGGCCATGCTCCTTAGGAAATGAAAGGCTGGGCTGGGCCTCACCAGTACCTTCAGATCCTTGGCTTGTGGCAAATTCTCAACAGAACCAGGGCTCCCCAAACTGCTGTCACACACTAGAGCCACACTCGGGGTGACTGACTCCGGGAGATCTAACCTGGAGGATCCTCCAATCCGAACACCGACAGAGGCCTGATGACTGTGATTCCTGGCGTGTCCATGGGAACCAAGATCATGGATTGTTGCTGGTGCCTTGGGGCCAGTGGGTCTGTTTTTCCCATAAACACACAGAGTTTGCAGCGTGGATCCAGGATGCCTGCCGGAAAGAAGAGGAACAGGGCCGGTCAGTGGACTCCAGGACTATGGAGCCTCTGACCACATGTCCAGTACAGGCTCCCGAACCCTGACAGGTCCACAGGATCAGAGACTCACATGCAGCCTCCAGGGCGGACAAAACTCATTCCAGGGAGTTGGGACCCTACCACACTCACTGCAACAGAAATGTTTGAACTTTCATGTGTGAGTTTTTGTCTGGATGTGTGTGCAGTGCTTACAGAAGCCAGAAGAAGGTGTCAGATCTTCTGGAAACAGTCATAGAGAGTTGAGAGCTGCCATGCAGGTGAGCGCTGGGCCTCTGCCAAAGCACCCAGTGCCTTTAGCACACTTTAAACACCAAGCTGTTAGCCTTCCAAAACAGAAACGAGATCTCAAAGCGGCTGCAGACAGTGCCTCTAGTTTCCCGCACACCGGGTGAGGTATCTGGCACATGGAGGATGTCTACCATGGATGGTGAAAGTCAGACACCTCCCTCATCCATCCCCAGGAAGCATCAAGATAGAACTGCCTACAAAAGCCTTCCACAAGAGTGCGCCCTCCGTGGACACTGGGGTTGTAGCCCCAGGACAGAGGCCCTCCTGGAAATACCCAGCAGACATCTGAACTGCCTCTCAGGCCTCCATTCCGGTATGGGCTTCAGAACACTACCTCAGACTCCAAGAGAGAGCTGGGCCTCCAGCAGGCCATCACTGAGCTTGGTGGGAGGCCTGGCAGCCTCTCTGGCCGGCCTCTGTGAGAATACCAGCTGTGTGCTCTCCATGTCAAAAGTGTCACACATACGCCACAGACGGACACACTGCATATATGGAGCAAGTGGATCAGAACCCACCGTGATGGAGAGGGGGACGGGGACACAGCTCAGGACGGAACACTTGCCTGATGCCTGAGGCACACTTCATTCTCTCTCTCCCACCCCCTCCCCTCTCCTCCCTCTTCCTCTAGTCAGAGGTGGTTCTGAATATTGGTCATGGCCAACCTAAGAACATAAGTAAATAGGTGGATGAGTTCTGAGATGTGTCCATGACGTGACTCAGAATCTCGTTACAGAGATTTGCAGTAAAAGTCAAATGTCTCAGAGAACAAGAGGGAAGCGTTCACTTCATAACCATTATAAGATTAGAAACATTAATTCATGTGTGTGTGTACACCACATGATGCCTGGTGCTCAGGAAAGTCAGAAGAGGGCATGAGATCCCCTGGCATTGGAATGACCAGATGTGAGCAGCCATGGGGTGCCGGGAACAGAACCCAGGCCCCTGCAAGAACAAGTGCTCCTAACCCCTGAGCCATCTCTCCAGCGACTGCTTAAGAAACAGAATGAAGCCGGGTGGTGGTGGCGCACGCCTGTAATCCCAGCACTTGGGAGGCAGAGGCAGGCAGGTTTCTGAGTCCGAGGCCAGCCTGGTCTACAGAGTGAGTTCCAGGACAGCCAGGGCTATACAGAGAAACCCTGTCTGAAAAAACAAACAAACAAATAAACAATAAAACCAAGAAACAGAATGCAGCTGGGTGGAGTGGCCAAAGCCTTTACCTCAGCACTTGGAGGGCAGAGGCAAGAGGATCTGGAGTTCAAGGCCAGCGTCAGCTACCCAGCAGTCTGAGGTCAGCATAGACTACATGATACTTATCACAAAGCACCCGCCAGCTGCTACAGCCCTAGGTAACTGACTGGTCACACTCCCGGTTCCTCCTGTGAAATGGGATGGGGCCTGGGGATCCTTGCCTTAAGGGAAGCATGGGGGCTCTGTGAGCTGAGGCACAGACACAGTACACCTGACCTCAAAGAAAGGGGAGCCACCAGGAAGACTTGCAGCCAAAATGGCAGGGACAGAATAAAGAGAGAAGGTTCTGTTAACAGATGTCTAGAGATCTGCCTGCAGGGGTTGGGCTGACCCTCCAGGGCCTCACAACACCCTGAACCTGCCATGCAGCACCTGCTGGGCTCAGAGGCCTGCCCACCCACAGACTGCCCACCACAGACTGCCCACCCACAGGATGCCCACCCACAGGCTGGAAAGTGTGAGAAGCGCATTTCAGGCCGAGTACCTGAGGTCCACCACTTGTGACCATTTAAGACATAGGAGCCATCTTCCTCTTGGATGGAAGCCTCAATGTTAGAGGCATCTGAGGAGGCCACCTGTCCAGGAGAGAGCACGTTCAGGTTAGAGTTCCTAGGGACCTACATCACACAGGAACAGAGAGCAGCTGTGGCCCCGCCAAAAGCCACACTAAGAGGACGGTACCTGCGGCTCAGTCATGGCGAAGCAGGAACGGATCCTGCCCTCCAACAGCGGCACCAGCCAGCGGGCCTTCTGCTCCTCAGTGCCATAGCGCACCAGGATCTCCATGTTCCCAGTATCCGGGGCAGAACAATTAAATACCTGAGGGGAAGAAACTCGTTGAGTCCACACATCTCCAACCTCTCAGAAGGGGCGAGACAGGATCTCTTCCACATCACCGACACTCTGACAACTCATGAAAGTGTTTGCTCTCCCCTAAGGAGGGCCAGGCACACACTCAAGTTGAGTCTTAACCGCCCCTCTCTGAGTTTAAGGACCCTGGGCTAGAAGCCCCCACAGCCCACACCCTAGGTGGCTCCTCTCTGAGTGGATTCTCTGCACAGGCCTTGTCAGCTGCCTACACTTGCCCACCTTGCCCACGTGAGATCCCGGCTGTGTGGTGCCGAGATGGACTGTCCACGTGCAGGGGTTTCTGCTGGCCATGCGTTGTGTGTGTGGGGCATGTTCTCACCGGCTGAGAGACCTGTGGAGACTGTACCTCAGAAGCATACAGAGATGTGCCCATCACTTCACACAGATGTGCATACTCCACGTTAGTCAGCCCTGCTCCGTACTTTTTTTCAGGATCTGTCTCCAAGGGTAGGAAAAGGTTCCACAGCCCTTCAGCCTTGGCTTTCTCCTGTTAGGGGAAAGGGAGAACAATAATCACTGAATCTTACCTCTAAAAACTGTGTATGTATGCGTGTACACACACACACACACACACACACACACACACACAGAGAGAGAGAGAGAGAGAGAGAGAGAGAGAGAGAGAGAAGTGGTATTACCCATCTTTTTTTTAAACCTTTCTAATTTAATTTTATTATATTTTAAATTTTTATCTATTCATTTAATGTATATGAGTACACTGTAGCTGTCTTCAGACACACCAGAAGAAGGGAATCTGATACCATTACAGATCGTTCTGAGCTACCACGTGGTTGCCAGGAACTCAGGACCTCTGGAAGAGCAACCAGTGCTCTTAACTGCTGAGCCATCTCTCCAGCCCCCAGTATTACCCATCTTTAACTCCAGCACTTTGGAGGCAGAAGCATGTGGATCTCTGAGTTTTAGGCTAGCCTGGTCTACATGTTGAATTTCAGGCCAACTAGGACTGCACAGAGAGACGTCTCAAAAAACAAAAACTAAACAAAACAAAAAAAAAAAACAAAAACAAAAGCTGGGTTGTGGTGTGGTGCACACCAGAGAGGCAGAGAGAGGAAGATATCAGTGAGTTACGGGCCAACCTGGTCTACAATGCACGGTCCAAGGCAAGGCTACAGGGAGACACCCCGTGGGCCACACTGACAGCTGGCCTACCTTGAGGTCCTCTATCAGCGGGGACGGGCTCCACCTGTCGGCTGAGGCCTGGTGTCTCTGCAGCTCTGGCTCCACCGGGTACACCTTCTGTTCTACAAACTGCAGCAGCCGCTCATACAGCTTTCTGACCGGAGGAGACAGGCCCTCTGGAGAGATGATCAGGCCTGCCTTCTCCTCGTGAGACGGGGAAGCAGCTGTTGCAGTGCTGTGACTCCTCACACCCGCGGGCGACCTCGGGGACCGCGGCCCAGCCCACGCGTGGTAGGATCTCGTCAGTGTTCTGGTGGCTGGCATCTCTTTGAAAACCCGGAACCCTTCTTTGGTGGCAAAATCCCAGGCCAGCTCAGCCATGGACTCGGTGAGCTTTCCACTTTGTTCTGCTGTTGCCGAGCTCGCCTGTCCTGTGGAGAATGGAGGGGGAACTGATTACCCATGACCACCCTGGCCATGTGGGAGTCAGTGACTTGGCCCATACTCTGAGGGTCCACACCAGGGCCAGGGCTCTGCACTTCCAGGCAGCACTACAATCCGAATCGAACTTGGTGGACAGGGAAACTGAGTCTGGAGAGGATGGTAAGTCAGTGGCCTGGGAACCACAAATGGGAGGTCAGATGTCCCTTGCTGCTGCCTGGCCTTTCTTTTCCTAAAGAAACGTATACAAGCTGTGGTGGCACGTACCTCTAATCCTAGCTTTTAGGAGGCGGTGGCAGGCAGATGGCTAAGTTTGAGGCCAGGCTGGGACAGAGCAAGTTCTAGGACAGCCAGGGCTACACAGAGAAAGCCTGCTCAAGAGACCAACCGAACAAGTAAAACCAAAAAGAGCAGGAAGAAGCTGGTTTAAGTAGAGACACCCCATCTCACTTCTGCGGCAGCAGGAAACAGGAAGAGATGCTATGTGATCCTAGAGCAGCCTGTGGAGAAGTGACAGGGCCAGTCTCTCGGCACCATTTTCTCTGGATGATAATGCCAGTGTCCTGGAGCTCGCTGGCCTTCCCCCCTCCCCCCCCCCCCGCCCCCGCGCCACCCCCCCCCTCTCTCTGGCAGGACTTCCTAGAGCTTCCCGGATACAGATGATCTTCAACTCTCCATCCTTGAAACCCTCACTTTCCAAGTGTGTGCCACCACTGCTGGCTCTACACACACACACACACACTCTCTCTCTCTCTCTCTTTCATGATGAAGAGAAAATTGAGCCTTACACCATTCTGGCCAAACCTATCTCCTCAAAGCCTCTGTGGCTGTCAGACCAAAGCGTACCTGTGAGCGACCGCTTGTAGACACCCTGTAGGATTGCAGCCACGCGGAAGAAGGAGAAAGCCATGTAGAAGTTCCAGTTGTCGATGGGTGGGAGGCCCATGTGCAGACAGTACATCTTGAAGTACTCCTCCGCCGTGGGGATGCCCAGCTTCACTACATCCTGGTCCTTGAACCCTGAGATGAGAGATGGAGCCGTCCCTGAGGGGTTGGCCCCTTCATTCCCCTGCCCCTAGAGACCACGAGACTCTGAAGGCCGCTGTGCTCCTGAGCAGCTGCAACAGCTGTGAGGCAGCTTGGGAGTCCTGTGGCTCCTTGCTCTAGCCACTGACCTGAGGTAAGGTACTTACACACTGTCCCTCAAGGCTTCAGACCAGATTAACAGTCACCGAAGTTTCCCCTGGACCCCAGCTCCCAGTGGAGCCATCCCCAACTGGTCATTTGATCAGAAACGGTCCCAGAGGGGCTGGTGGCGGAGGCAGGGGAGCTGGGGTGGAGCTCCGTGCCACAGCACTTGCCTAGCATGTACCAGGCCCTGGGTGTGATGCCCGATGCCCGGCTCACACTCACAGGGAGACACCCAGACACGGGTGTACACACACACACACACACACACACACACACACACAGGCACAGGCGGCAGAAGAGCCATCTCACCGTATTATGAAACAGATAGAGATGACAGCACACCAGCTTCACTGATTGGCTTGCACTGTGACACGTGACACCTGACTAGAAGCCTGAACAAAGTATCTAAAGAAGAAATAAATCAAGGTGGGGCTGGAGAGATGGCTCCGCAGTTAAGAGCACTGACTGCTCTTCCAGAGCAGTGAATTCAAATCCCAGCACCCACATGGTGGCTCACAACCATCCATAGTGAGACCTGACTCCCTCTTCTGGAGTGTCTGAAGATAGCTACAGTGTACTTAATATAATAAATAAATAAATAAATCTTTTTTTTTTTTTTTTTTTTTTTTTTGGTTTTTGGTTTTTCGAGACAGGGTTTCTCTGTGTAGCCTTGGCTGTCCTGGAACTCACTCTGTAGACCAGGCTGGCCTCGAACTCAGAAATCCACCTGCCTCTGCCTCCCAAGTGCTGGGATTAAAGGTGTGCGCCACCACCGCCCGGCTAAATAAATCTTTAAAAAAAAAAAAAGGAGAGTTTGAGGCCAGCCTGGTCTACAGAGTGAGTTCCAGGACAGCCAGGGCTACACAGAGAAACCCTGTCTCGAAACATCAACAACAACAAACAAACAAACAAACAAACCCAAAAAACCCAAACAAACAAAACAAAACAAAAAAAAAGGAAAGAAATCAAGGGCTGGAGAGGTGGCTCAGAGATTAAGAGCACTGGCTGCTCTTATCCTGAGTTCATTTCCCAGCAACCACATGGTAGCTCACAACCATCTGTAATGGGATCTGGTGCCCTCTTCTGGTGTGCAGGTGTACATGCAGGGAGACTATTGTATACACAATAAATAAATAGATCTTTAAAAAAGAAGTATGAATGAGGTGGGTTTTTTTCTTTTTCTTTCTTTCTTTCTTTTTTCTTTTTTTTTTTTTCTTGGATTTGGTTTTTTCAAGACAGGGTTTCTCTGTATAGCCCTGGCTGTCCTGGAACTCGCTTTGTAGACCAGGCTAGCCTCAAACTCAGAAATCCGCCTGCCTCTGCCTTCCAGAGTGCTGGGTTTACAGGCATGCGCCACCACTGCCCGGCTGGGTTTTTTTTTTTTTTTTTTTAAAGAAACAAAACAAATGTATGTGATAAAAGTTGTCTTTTATCACATGACTGCAAATTAAGTCATCAAATATTTAATGACCATCTGTCCAAACTATATAAGTAGACTGGGCATGGCAGCATGGGCCTGCAATCCTAGCACAGGCAGGGGTAGGAAGACCATTGGGGTTTAAGGCTAGCCTGGGCCACAAGCAAGTTCCAATACAGTCAGGGCTACATAGTGAGACCCTGTTTTAAAAAACAAGGAAGGGCTGCAGAGATGGCCCAGTGGCGGAGGGTGTTTGCTGCTCTGAGGACCAGAGGTAGGTTCCTGCACCAGTGCCAGGCAGATGCCTATGACCCGGGCTCAGAGAACTTTAATGCCTACCTCTCGACTCTGTGAAACCTGTGTCCATACCCGCCCACACATATGCACACAATTAAAAATAGGTCTTAAAAACAAAATAGCTGGACATGCTTGGAGCATTCCTTTAATCCCCGCACTTGGGAAAAGCAGGGGTATCACTGTAAGTATAAGGCCAGCCTGGTCTAGAATGAGTTCCAGGATATCCAAGACTATATGGAGACAAACTCCACAGTGGTCCCCGCCCCCCATTCCAAACCAGACTGAAGCAAAGTATTTGACTACATTGAATAATGAGATCATAAAATTATATGCTCTTTGCCTCAATAATAGACTAGATGCAGTAGCGCATGCCTATAACCTCAGCAGCCAGGAAGTGGAGGCAGGAGGATCAGGAGTTTGAAGCCAGCCTTAGCTACAGAGAGAAAGCTCAAGGACGGCCTGCCGTGAGAGCCTAACTCAGAGCAAACAATCCAGAAACAACAGCAACAAAGACAAAGACAAACGGAAAGGAAGGCACAAGCTGAGCCGGGCGGATGGGCAGGAGAGCTCGTCCAGCACCTGTGGTGAGATGGTGGCTGGTGCTCCAGCTGACACACACAGAGCCACGACGCACCCGCAGTGCAAAAGAAAGGAGGGTGAATGCAGATTACACGGAGTGGGACACACCCTAGTCCTACCCCACATCCCAGGGACAATATTACTTGAACCACTTGGGCCTCACTTTCGAGCCCGTGCACGCCCAGTGCTCGGCATGGAACTGGCTCCTACCTCGCAGCATGGGGAAGCTGGACGGCAGGTAGTGAGCCAGGCAGCTGTAGGCCACATCGGCAAAGGGGTCTCCTAAGGTGGAGAGTTCCCAGTCCAGCACGGCGAGCACTTCCGCCTTCTCGGGATGGAATATCAGGTTGTCCAGCCTGAGGAACCACAGAAGGAATGGAGACAGCCGGGGTCCACCCTCCACCAGCCTGTATGCTGTGACGAGGCCACCCTCTAGGGCTCCCAGGTCCTCTGACTGCCAGCTGGCCTCAGCCCGTCAAAAGCATCAGCAGGACATGGGATGAGCTTAGCTGCTGACTCTCCTGACGTCCCTACCGAGGAAGCCAAGGGCCACACGGGATTCATGTCCCTTGTTTTGTTTTGTTTTTGACACACTTGCCAATTCTTTAACCTGGCTTCTGATAAATGTCAAGGGATGCTGAGGGACTTCCGGGGTGGTAGAGGTCATAGGAGAAAATATAGCTTCTTTACACATGATCCTTTAGAGACCCGAGCCACCAGGTACGTCTTGATACCTAGGGGCTACCATGCTGGGAAACCACAGTCCCAGCTGTGGGCAAGCCTGCAGATGACTACAGCCGCAGCCAGAGAGCCACCCTGGCGGAAACTGTGCTGTTCTGTCTGAGCTGTCGGCTAAGGCACCTTGGTGAAGTTTCTTAGGCAGGGTCCCAGCACCTGACTGAATTAAGCTTACGATCACCAGTCCAGCATCTACTTCCTTTCTGGCTTCCATGGGTAGCTGCGCTCACAAATACACATATAATCAAAAGTAAAGCAATAGTGGAGCATGGTGGCCCAGGCAGAGCCAGCTGGTTAGGACCCCAGTGCAGTTCCAATCTGCTCAGTGGCCTCTGAGTCCTTCTGATCCCTGACTGGACACTGACGTAGGCTTGATTTAAAATGAACGGGGGGGGGGTCACTGGAGAGCGAGCGCAGTCCTTAAGAGCTTGTGCTGCTCTGGCATGAGTCCCGAGTCCGGGTCCCAGCACCTGGCTGAGAGCACCAGCTTACGATCACCAGTCCCGAGTCCGGGCCCCAGCACCTGGCTGAGAGCACCAGCTTACGATCACCAGTCCCGAGTCCGGGTCCCAGCACCTGGCTGAGAGCACCAGCTTACGATCACCAGTCCCGAGTCCGGGCCCCAGCACCTGGCTGAGAGCACCAGCTTACGATCACCAGTCCCGAGTCCGGGCCCCAGCACCTGGCTGAGAGCACCAGCTTACGATCACCAGTCCCGAGTCCGGGCCCCATCACCTGGCTGAGAGCACCAGCTTACGATCACCAGTCCCGAGTCCGGGCCCCAGCACCTGGCTGAGAGCACCAGCTTACGATCACCCGTCCCGAGTCCGGGTCCCAGCACCTGGCTGAGAGCACCAGCTTACGATCACCAGTCCCGAGTCCGGGTCCCAGCACCTGGCTGAGACCACCAGCTTACGATCACCCGTCCCGAGTCCGGGCCCCAGCACCTGGCTGAGAGCACCAGCTTACGATCACCAGTCCCGAGTCCGGGCCCCAGCACCTGGCTGAGAGCACCAGCTTACGATCACCCGTCCCGAGTCCGGGTCCCAGCACCTGGCTGAGAGCACCAGCTTACGATCACCAGTCCCGAGTCCGGGTCCCAGCACCTGGCTGAGACCACCAGCTTACGATCACCCGTCCCGAGTCCGGGCCCCAGCACCTGGCTGAGAGCACCAGCTTACGATCACCAGTCCCGAGTCCGGGCCCCAGCACCTGGCTGAGAGCACCAGCTTACGATCACCAGTCCCGAGTCCGGGCCCCAGCACCTGGCTGAGAGCACCAGCTTACGATCACCAGTCCCGAGTCCGGGCCCCAGCACCTGGCTGAGAGCACCAGCTTACGATCACCCGTCCCGAGTCCGGGTCCCAGCACCTGGCTGAGAGCACCAGCTTACGATCACCAGTCCCGAGTCCGGGTCCCAGCACCTGGCTGAGAGCACCAGCTTACGATCACCAGTCCCGAGTCCGGGTCCCAGCACCTGGCTGAGAGCACCAGCTTACGATCACCCGTCCGGCATCTACTTCCTTTCTGGCTTCCATGGGTATCTACACTCACAAATACACATATCATCAAAAGTAAAATTAATCATAGAAAAATAACCAGACATGCGATGAAATATAGGAACGACACACAGACCGCATCCATCTTCTGAGACAAGTCCCACGGGCCGTGTTGCTGGTTTTCCTTCGAATCTCTAACACGTGAACACTTCAGGTTCAGCTATGCCCCACCCTCCTTCCCTCCCTCCCTTGAATGTGGTGGGCGTCTGTCTTTTGGTTTTCTGTCTCTTTTGGCTATGTGGGCACTCAGAAACCACAGACGGCATTCTCTCATAAACATCACAGGTACTTATTCTTCGGGACCTGACTCTTTCCTCCTCAGTCTGAGCCCCTTGACATTTATTTAGCCTGACTCAGATAGAGCCATCAGGATATTTAGCTGCTTGGTAAGATCCCAACACAGCACCAGACCAGGCTCTTCACGCGCTACAAGCCCCAGCCTGCTGGCCTCTCTGCAGAGCCTGCCATTCAAAGGCGCAAGGCCGCACTGGAGAACAGGTGGTGGCGGTGGGCTCCCTCTGCCTGCTTTAACAAAGGCTGTAGCTTTCGGATCCAGCAGTTTTAGATTCCTGCCTCCATCAAGATGCCCTCTGCCTCGTAGCGGCAGATGGAACTGCCTTTGATGGTAGATGTTACTTCTAAGGCGAGCTTTCCCAACTGCGTCATGGGCTTCCCCACAGCTGAGAGGCCGTAGGACCCCTGCTGGCCGGCTCCAGCCTGTTCTTGTATTAGCTGCATTTGTGGACACTTGAGGGGTGGCGAGGACAAAGGCCACGGAGCAGGGGTGGCCAGTGCTCACCTTTTAGCTACTCTTCCCTACAGAGAGGGAGGGCTGCAGGAGGGCTGGGGTGGGGGTGGGTTAGGGTTCTAGAGTCCTAGGTAGAGGCTAGTTAAATACATGGAGGATGGGCGAGAAAATTATCAAGTAGGGTGGGGCCTGAATAACCCGTGACTCAAAGGCAGGCCTGCAGGAGCTGCAGGAAATGGTGAAATGTTCCCCAAGTGCCACGAGGACAGAGTCCAGGGCAGCCATGGGGGGTCACCTGGACACTCAGTAGGATGGAAGGTAACTGACGAGGGTGGGGCCCTGGACTCAGCACACACCCCAGGAAACCCCATGCACTCCCTCACGCTTCCTCACGGGAAGTGGGAATGCCTTACTTCAGTCTCCCCAGTGTTTTCCACACTCGGCGGGCACCTCCTCCCTTCAGAAGGCAGATGGGGCGATGCCTGCTCACTGCCACCGTTTTGGTGGTCACAACTCGGGAGCGGGGTTGCTAGTGTGATGCCCCATCTCCTAAGGGATGACACCCGTCTGTGGTGTGGATGAAGACCACTGGCTTGATCTCTCCTGCATGAACCTTGCCCATCAGGTCCCACAGGGGACGCTCAGCCCCCTGGCAGCAGTGTCTACCTGAAGTCACCGTGCACTACCGTGGTTCTCTGTTGCCTGGGAAGGTGTAGTGGCAGCCACTGGATAAGCCTCTCCATTGCTGGGATGCTGCTGGTCTCCGCTGCTCGGTACTGCTTGGTCCAGGTTTGCACCTGGCGAGGAATATAGTCCCCTGAGGGGAAGAGGGTTAGGACACGGGATGCTGTTTAGACAGTTGGCAAGTTCACCAGAGCCGTGAAAAGAGCAGCTCTGCGCCAGTGTGGTGTGTCTGACCATGACCCCGTGACGGGGACAATTCCTAGGAGATGCTCCTGCCAACATGGAAGCCACCTGCTGCTTTGCCTCAGCTCAGCATGGCCTAGGCATTGTTCCACCACAATGAGCTTTCTCACAAACAGCCTAGAGCTTCTTCTTGGTCGGGTTTACCAGTCGGGCTAAGAGCACGGAGTCCGGCTACAGCGGAGGAACCGGCTCTGCCACCTTGCATCTCTGGGATGACGAGCACGTGCCTCACCCTCCGGGCCTTCCTTTTCTCCTCGTGAAGGGCTCCTCTCAGAGAGGAAGGGGGGATAAAATACATAAAGTTGAGCCTGGCATGGTGGCACACTCTTTTAACCCCAGTACTAGAGAGGCAGAGGCAGGCAGGTCTCTGAGTTCAAGGGCAGCCTGGTTTATAGAGAGAGTTCTAAGACAGACAAGTACATTTTTGTCTTAGAAATCCAAAATAAATAAACAGTATTAAAGTACATAAAGTTGGGTGGGAAGATCATTTGAGACGAGTTTAAGGTCAGCTTGGCAATATACTGAGAACCCTAACACCAAAAAAGTCTTTTTCTTTTTCTATTTTTCAGAAGCCAGGTGTAGCCAGCAGTGGGTACACCTCTAATTCCCAGCACTCAGGAGGCAGAGGCAGGTGAATCTCAGTGAGTTCAAGGCCAACTGTGTCTACAAAGCGAGTTCCAGGAGAGCCAGGACTACACAGAGAAACCCTGTCTAGGAGGGAAAAGGCCAAATGTGGTGGCATGCCTGCGGTCCCAGCACTTGTGAAGTAGAAGCAGGGGATCAGTAGTTCAAAGTCATCTTTAGCTACATTTGTTTGTTTGTTTATTTTTCTTTTCAAGACAGGGTTTCTCTGTATAGCCCTGGCTGTCCTGGAACTCACTCTGTAGACCAGGCTGGCCTCGAACTCAGAGATCTGTCTGCTTCTGCCTCCTGAGTGTTGGGACCAAAGTTGTAAACCACCACTGTCGAGCATAAAAATAAAATAAAAAAGATAACTTTTTTTTCAAAAGGAAGAAGGATGAGGTGAAAGAGGGAGTGCACGCTAAATACCATGATCGGCATCGGAAAGGAAGGAAGGATGAAGCAGTTTACTGACAAAAAGCGCCAAGGAGACCCGAGTCCTCGATTAAGCCCGTGATGTCCTATCCGAGGATGAGATGAGAGGTGAGCAGAACCAGTTATGCTTAGCCTGGGTCTAGAACGTGGGCAGGGTTGTGTGTCAGCACCCCTAACCGCCCAGAGCCCACCAGCAGAGCGTCGC
Organism: Apodemus agrarius; assembly: GCA_964023405.1. Lineage (NCBI taxonomy): Eukaryota > Metazoa > Chordata > Mammalia > Rodentia > Muridae > Apodemus > Apodemus agrarius. Next base: position 11,986,040 of record OZ030028.1, read on the forward strand.
TTTGTGAGAGGGACTGTCAGTGCAGGACGGGCTGCCCCTGCCCACCTTGCTTCCCGAAGCTGTCCAGGCCCGTGGCCTGCAGGTCCACACTGTGAATTCTGCACAGGACTTGGTTCATGGCAGTGTATATGGCTCGCCGCTGGCTGGGCTCTAAGCCTGGCAGGGAGGGGTCTTTGTAGATGGTGCCCGGGCAGTACTCCATCAGGTAGAAGGGGGTACCGACGATGCTGGCAGGGACACAGGTGGGCGGGGGTAAGCACCACAGGGGCTGGCAGCAACGGGACCCCTCGGTTTCTGGGAGGAGAATCTGGGAGCTCCTCTCCTCCCCTTGGTGCGGAGAACTGGGGTCCCCGACACCCCTCTATGCACCCACCGACGTGTGCAAACCCCAGCAGGCTCTCACTCCTCTTTGGCCCTTGTGCAGAAACCATTGAAGAGCTTTAAACGTGGTAATTATAAAACCGCCACTGAAAGAGGGGTAGGGCTGGAGTCTAGAAGCAGCTTGAAGTCTCACGTCTGCCCTTGACTGCCTGTGCACGCCCAGGAGACTTCCTAAGAAGCCTGTCTGGAGGTTTCCATCTTTCATTTGGTTCCTTTGATACAGGGTCTCTCTCTCTGTCTCTGTCTCTGTCTCTGTCTCTGTCTCTCTCTCTCTGGTTTTTCGAGACAGGGTTTCTCTGTGTAGCCCTGGCTGTCCTGGAACTCACTCTGTAGACCAGGCTGGCCTTGAACTCAGAAATCTGCCTGCCTCTGCCTCCCAAGTGCCAAGTGCCAGGATTAAAGGCATGCGCCACCACCACATCCCCCAGCTGACACAGGGTCTCATTACATAGCATGGGCTATCTTGAACACTTGATCCTCCTGCCCCAGGCTCCAGCGTGCTGGAATTATAGGCCTGTGTCATATGGCATGAGTGTGTGAGAGCAAAGGTGAAGAAGCACACGGCACATGCACAGGTATGGGGGTCAGAGGGCAGCCTTGGGTCAGTTCACCTTCCACCCTGGCCGAGGCAGCATCTCATTTCCTGATTGTGTGTAGCAGGCTAGCTGGCCTGCAGGCCCCGGGATCCTCCCGTCTCTGCCTCCCATCTTGCTGCAAGAGCACTGGGGTGAGAGGCACTCTCACGAGCCACCCAGCTTTGATGTGGGATTTGAACTCGGGTCCGCACGCCTGTGCGGCCAGCGCTTTTGCCCACTGAGCCACCTCCCCAGCCCCTGGTGTCTTTTTCCCTTTCGTTTTATTTTCTGTGTACGGCTGTTTTGCCTGCACTGTGTCTGTGCACCAAGTGCCAGTGGGAACCCCCAGACAGGGCGTGGAATAACCTGGAGCTGGAGTGACAGGCGGTTCCTATTGCTTCTTTCCATCTGCAAAACACACCCAGTTTTTAAACAGAGAACACAAATACAAAGAGGCCCTGGGCAGCCATCCACACCCTCCTTAGTCAGAATTGCTTGATTTACCGTTACCTGTGAGTGGCTAACGTCCCGTTACTTAGGGGCACCGAAGGCACGTGTACCACCTTGTGGTGTTCGGGAGGTTAGCCATCCATTAGTCATGACTAGACAGTATTTTACTGCTCTAAAAAGTGGTTCTAAAAGTTCTTCTATTATGTGTGTTTATCCTGACTTGAAACACATTCTTTTTTTTAATTTTAATGTATGTGGGTTTAACGCCCCTCACCCCATGTATGTCTGTGTATTGTGGCATGCTAGGTGCTTGTGGAGGCCGGAGGAGGGCACTGGATCCCTCGGAACTGGGGTGAGGGCCGTGGGCTGTCCTGTGGACGGTAGGAATTGAACCCGGGTATCCTACAAGACTGGCACGTGCTCCTAACCACTGAGCCATCTCTTTAGCCCCTCAAAGCAGCTTCTTAGGGGAGCTGAGGAGATGGCTCAAGTCAGGAAAATTTTTGCTGAACAAGTTTGATCCCCATCGAGGGACTCTTTGTCAAACACACAGATGGCCCTCGAGGAACCACACGCTAGGTTAGTCTCCACATGCTTACACATACATGTGCACTCACGCTCATGAACATGCAACACACACGTAACATTCCTGGGAGGTAGTTGGAGTAATCCCAGCACTGGGGAGGCTGAGGCAGAAGAATTGTGAATTAGAACTCAGTCTGGGCTACATAGTAAGACCCCGTTCCAGTAAATGAGCAAATGAATGAATGGTGACATGAACTCCTTCATATGAACATGTGGCAAATATAGACAGCATTTCACCCACGGTGCAAACAGATGTTTCTGTTTTCTTCCCAATTGTTCTGTACTTGAAAGTCTTCCTAATCAAAAATTAAGAAAAAAAGGGTGACTCAGCTGGGAGAACAGCTTAGTAGGAAGGAAGAATTCTGGGTTAGCACAGAGGCCTGGCTCCATCCCGGCACCAGACAGGCTGTGTGCTGCTCGCTCTAACCCTAGCACTCAGGAGGCACAAGCAGAGTGACCAGCTGTCTAAAGTTGTCCTTGGATACGACTGTCTCAAAGACAGACAGACAGACAGACAGACAGACACACACACACACACACACACACACACACACACACACAAGCGGGGGCTTGTTAGAGGAAGAGCAAAAGAAAGAGAGAGAGAGAGAGAGAGAGAGAGAGAGAGAGAGAGAGAGAGAGGGAAAGCTACAGCAGTTTAAAACACTTCAAAGTAGTACAGGGTATGGTGGTACACCTCTGTTAATCCCAGCACTCAGGAGGGAAAACAGGTGGATCCCTGTGAGATCAAGGCCAGCCTGATCTACATATTTCAGGATAGCCAGAGCTACAGAGATAGACCTTATCTCACATTTTAGACCACAACTTAAAAAAAGAACAAAATCTAGCAACTTGAAACACAGTAGACACAGTAGTCTCTCTCTCTCTCTCTCTCTCTCTCTCTCTCTCTCTCTCTCTCTCTCTCTGTGTGTGTGTGTGTGTGTGTGTGTGTGTATTACTTGCTTAAAGAGAGCGTTCCTTGGAGTGCAGTGGTAGAGCACACCTTTAATCCCAGCATTCAGGAGTTCAAAGCCAGGTTGGCCACAGAGTGAGTTCCAGGACAACCAGGGCTACACAGAGAAACCCTGTCTCAAAATAAAACCAAAAAAGCTATTCTGGGCAGGGACATGCTTTCTGAGTGCTGGGCTCAGGGCTCCGGGCAGAGGCAGCTGCGGTGATTTTCTCGTCTCTAAGGAACGGGCTCCTGAGTTAGCAGGTGAGCTTTTCTTTTCCTGTCCCTGAGGACACAATGACAACAACGTGCACAGATCTTTACCTTGAGTCGTCACAGAGGTCAAGAACAGTGGGGACAGGGACTCCTGCGTTCCCAAGGGCTTTCATGATCCTGCCAGGACAAAGAAAAACTCATCACTGTAGGCCACACTGATAAGGTTTTCTTCAGCTTGCTTTTCTGACTTAAACACAGTACATTATCGGGGTGGGAACTGGTTCCATTGCTTCACCACGTCTGAGATACGGACACGAAGGCCCGTGCTTAGGTCTCCAGCACCCGTGTAAAACACCGTGGTAGCGAGGGCCTCCAGTGCTAGCCAACGGTGCTGTCAGGGAGAAGACAAGCACTCCTGACTGGCACAGCTTCGGGCACAACAGGAGCTCTTTGTGCCTAAACACGAAGGTGAATAAGCCACAGACAGGGCGGAGCACAGCTGTAAGGCCAGCACTCGGGAGGCCGAGGCAGGCGGATCTCTGAGTCAGAAGCCAGCCTGGTCTACAGAGTGAGTTTCAGGACAGCCAGGGCTATGACATAGTGAGACCCCATCTCAGAAAACAAGATGGCTGTGCAGCTAAGAGCCCGCCGTGAGCTCTCTCGGAGGACTCCGGTTCGGTTCCCAGCACCTGCCTGGCAGCTCGGAACCTTCTGAAACTCCAGTTCCAGGGGCTCCAACACCCTCTTCTGCCCTATGTGAGCACAGTATGCATTTAGAACACAGACGCATGCTTAGACCAAACACCAGGACACATAAAAATGTCATAACGGTGGAGAGTGACACAGGCCTCCACAGACATGCACACATGTCCAGGGACACCAATTACACATGTGCACATTCCACACACAGACATGCAAACACATAACACATGCAATAAAATTAAATGGACTACTATGTTGGGGGTGGGCTCTATCTTGGTGGGTGTGGGAGGAGGCTCACCTAGCATCCACAGGCCCAGGCCTCCCTCCCCAGTGTGGCAGACAGAAGGAAGGAGACAGAGAGGAAAACTATGCCAAGCCCAGGTGTGTGCCTGTGACCCAGCATCCAAAGCTGGAAGAGACAGAACAAGAAAGAGAGGCCAGGACATCACGCTTCCCCTGGGCCACACCTACTGTAGGGCAGTGGAAAGAGGAGAAAGCCTTCCAGGAGAGACTCCATCCAGACCAGGCTTCTAAGGGCGTGGCCCCTCCTACATAAGAGATCTGGAGCTAGAGTTCTGTTATGTGCGTTTAAACTGTCCTGGAGGCACGGGGTTGGAATCCCAGTTACCAGGGGAGCTGAGGCCAAAAGAGTAACACAGTAAGAGTCACATTTACAACAATCAGGGCAGCTGGGCTGCATAGTGAGACCGCGTCTCAGAAAGCAAGCTGTGTCTGAGGGAGGCTGAAGAGATGGCTCAGTAGTTAAGAGCATGGTGGCTTTTGCAGAGGACCTGAAAGTTCCCAGCACCCACGTGGGAGCTCAGGACTGTCTGCAACTCCAGTTCCAGGGGAGCCAACACCTAACTTCCGTGGATATGTGATAAAGGCACATACACACATTCAGGCAAAACATTAATGCACATAGAATAAAGAGTGTGTACGGCTCCCAACGCCGCATGATGGTTCACAACAGCCTGTAACTGCAGACCAAGGAGACCATGGTCACCCACACTCAAGTGCATGTGTACACATGCAAGCAAACGTGCACACACACACATGCACACATATAATTAAATATAAAATCGTATTTTTTAAAGAAGGGAGGGACTTCCAGGCAGTCCCACAGAAGCTGACTTGACAGTTGAGTATGACGCTTGCGTGTTGGGGACACCAGCTAGACAAACACCCTCTGACACCCACCCCCCCAGACTCACCTGAACTCCCTCTCTATGGCATGGGCAGAGGGAAGGAGGGTCCCCGGGGGTTTCTTCCTCAGAACCAGCTGACGGTCAGCCAGTCTGATGTAGTACGTGGGGTTTGACTGTCCATGATCAAACTGAAGGAGCTGCAGGGGGCCTGGAAGTTTAACAGGACAGAGCACTTAGACAGGAGCCAGGTGCCCTGTGATCTGGACACATGGGCAGCCCTTCGTCCCCAGGAGCTGCACCTCTGGCCTGCACAATATCCTCCTGCAAGATGCGGAGCAGGAGACACGGCCCTCCTGGGCACAACTGAGTCCAGGTATATGAACTCAGACCCACATGTGGTTACAGCCTCGAAGGGCACTTTCTTTTTCTTTTTCTTTTTTTTTTTTTTTTTTTTTTTTTTTTTTTGTTTTTTTTTTTTTTGTTTGTTTGTTTTTGTAGTTGTTGTTTTTTCGAGACAGGGTTTCTCTGTATAGCCCTGGCTGTCCTGGAATTCACTCGGTAGACCAGGCTGGCCTCGAACTCAGAAATCTACCTGCCTCTGCCTCCCAAGTGCTGGGATTAAAGGCGTGCGCCACCACCGCCCAGCCGAAGGGCACTTTCTTAACACAGTGGTCGCCTCCCCTCTCTGTCTGAGCGTGTGTCTCCTTGCCAACCCCGTGAGCACACACTCATGGGTTCTGTTTATCAGTCCTAACAGTCGTGGCAGCACATCTGTCTCCACGGAATGTCCTAAGCCTGAGATAAAATGTGCCCGTGTCTGTCCTTACCCATACCGTGCCCGACCCTGGCAGGACAGCCGACAGGAGCCAGGCAGAGCCAAAGCTATTGACGCAGACATACTTTCCCAGCCTCTAGGCTGCGTCCTGTGGTCCTGAGAGAGGCAGACCTCAGGCACCCTCAGTTAAATAGTAAGAGGTGTTCCACTTGGCAGGAGAGCCGGCGGGCATGGCCGTTGGCGTGGGCTGGTCTGGCCGAGAGGGACCTTTGGCTCTGTGGGTGTGCTGCCAGGTAACCTAAGGCTAGGGAATAGCACACTGTGGGACTGTAAATAAGAGTCTTCCAGAGGGCCAAGTCGGGGAGGGACTGTCACCAGGAAAGATTTCAGAAGCTCCAAGATGCCAGTTTCAGAGGGTAGAGTGCAAGGGCAAGAGGGTCTTGGAAGAGGAATCCCCTTGCCACTTTTTTTTGTTTGTTTTTGTATTTTCCGAGACAGGGTTTCTCTATATAGCCCTGGCTGTCCTGGAACTCACTCTGTAGACCAGGCTGGCCTTGAACTCAGAAATCCGCCTGCCTCTGCCTCCCAGAGTGCTGGGATTACAGGTGTGCGCCACCACCGCCCGGCTGGCTTCGCCCATGTTAGGCAAGTGTCATATACTAATATGGATTCCCGGAACATATAGTCACCGTCTCACAACAGACTATTGTCTCCTATGGTCGGACCTCTCGCTGTACACACTGTCTCTCCATGATCCCTCCACCTCAGAGGCTATTCTCAGGCAAAGGCTGTCCCACCCCACCAAGACTCTAAGATGGGGCCCTGGGGTGAGGCGAGACTGCTCTTCGGGATCTGTGACAGCATCCGCATATTACATCAGGGTTGGGAATGGGCATGCACACTGCAGTCCTTACTGTAGAGGACGTGCTACAGGCAGAAAACCGCCCTACCAGTGTGCTGGGTCCCCAGCAGGCCTTTCAGGTACTTCTCCAAGGCATCTTGAGGGATCTCCATGGTCTTCCTCACAGTACGAGTGTTGGGAACACCCATGTGCAATGGGAAACCCAGAAGAGCTTCTAGTTCCTTCACTGCTGTCTCAGGACTGTCAACCTGGTTTCAGAAAAAAAAGACATCCCAACTTGTGCCCGTGAGCCTGGCCCTCAGCCTGCCTGAGTCCGTGAGGGCCACACCTGAGCCCAGCGGTTCTCAACTCTCTCATGCTGCGACCCTTTCCTGCCCTTCCTTATGTTGTGGTGACCCCCCCCCCACACACACACCATGAAATTATATTTGTTGTCACTTCAGAGCTGCATTTTTGCTACTGTTGTGAACATAATATAAATATCTGATATGCAGAATGTCTGCTATACCTCCCAGAGGGGTTGACCCCCAGAGAGAACCCCTGACTCAGGGAGACCAGCCCAGAAGTCCAAGGTCAGTTCTCAGATCATGGCCACTAAAGCCACCTCAACTTCCCCTAGCTCAGAGGAAGCTCTTCCTCTTCCATCTAATCCCGGGTCTTGCCTACACAGAAGAGTACCACAGAGAGGCTGTCAAGAAGCCAGGATGGTGGCACACTCTACAGTCTGGGGAGATAGAGATGGACGATCCAGAGTTCAAGGCCAGCCTGGACTGCATGGTCTCTATAACAAATGAACAGACATTAACAGCCCATGCCATATTTTGCACTAGGCAGAAAGCTGAGCTGGCTCTGTCTCTGTGGCCTGTTGAGTTCTGCAGTGAAAATGCAGATAAACAACCCTGCCCTGGGACCCACCTCCAGCGGTAGCCTTGTTTCCCTGCCAGGACCTAGAGTGATCTACACGGCCTGAGGCTCCTGGCCCCCCAATCTAGAAAAGGATTGCTCAGACCATCTGTGACAGTCAAAGCCCAATTTCCCCACCCTGCCTCCTTACAACACTGTGGCTATGAGCAGCTCGTTACAGATTTCATAGTTAGTCAGAAGAAGAGGGACTATTCCCAGAGAGTCACCAAGGAAAGTTACAGGCACAAACAAGAAAAGATAATATGGACCAACTTGTGTTAGCTAGGAAGGCGGTTCAGGATACAGTCGGGATTACCTTAATGGTGCGCATGCCCAGGCTGGAAGCCGCCTTTAGATTTGGTCCCAGATCATCAAGAAAAATGGCCTCTGAGGGCTGCAGGCTCAGCCTCTGCAGGCAGAGCTGGTATATCCGGGGATCTGGCTTACAGATGCCTTCCAGGCAGGACTCGACCACCTGGGGAGAGAGGGTGGCTCTAAAGGTGCCTCGAGCACTAGAAGGTGCTGTGGGGCTATATCTTGTAACAGCAAGCCTTGTGTAAAGTGGTGGTGCCTTCTTAAAAAGAGGGATGGGAAAATTCCGGGATACAACCTAAGGGCCCACTCAGTGTCCACTCCAAGGAAAGAAGCCGGGCTCCTCACAGACTCCCATCATGCTGTGGGACTGGTGGGCAGGACTTAGGTCGTGAGGTATTATGGGATGGCACTGGTCTGGAATTAGCCTCAAACAGTGGAGAGAGAGTCCACAAGAGATGTGAGAGTGTGAGAGTTTTGGAGTACAGCATGAAGGGGTCTCCACCTCATCAATACTTGGCAATAGGCACAATTATGAGTTTTTAAAAAAGTTTTATTTATATATTTTATATATATGAGTGCTCTTATCTTTAGAATTATTTATTTTATGTATATGTGGACACTGTAGCTGTCTTTAGACATACCAGAAGAGGGCATTGGATCCATTACAGATGATTGTGAGCCACCATGTGGTTGCTGGGAATTGAACTCAGGACCTCTGGAAGAGCGGTCAGCGCTCTTAACCCCTGAGCCATCTCACCAGCCTGAGGGCTCTGTCTTAATGCGCACCAGAAGAGAGAATCAGATCCTATTACGGATGGTTGTGAGCCACCGTGTATGTGGTTGCTGGGAATTGAACTCAGGACCTCTGGAAGAGCAGCCAATGCTCTTAACCTCTGGGTCATCTCTCCAGCCCTGAGCTCCATTATGTTTTAAGGGCCTATTTTGCTGGATGTGGTATACACATGCCTTTAGTCCCAGCATTTGGGAGGCAAAAGCAGGTGGACCTTTGTGAGTCCAGCCTAGTCTTTGTAGCAAGTTCCAGGTTGCCAGGCCTATATTTAAAAATAAATAAATAAATAAAACAAAATAAAATAAATTAAAATAAAGTCAGGTTCTTAATCCCAGCATGGGAAAGGCAGAGGTAGACACAGGCAGATCTCTGTGAGTTCAAGGCCAGCCTGGTCTACAGAGTGAGTTCCAGGACAGCCAGGGCTACACAGAGAAACCCTGACTTGAAAACAGATAGATAGGGGCTGGAGAGATGGCTCAGAGGTTAAGAGCACCGACTGCTCTTCCGAAGGTCCTGAGTTCAAATCCCAGCAACCACATGGTAACTTACAACCATCCGTAACAAGATCTGATGCCCTCTTCTGGGGTGTCTGAAGACAGCTACAGTGTACCTACATATAACAAATAAATAAATCTTCAAAAAAAAAAAAAAAGAAAGAAAGAAAGAAAGAAAACAGACAGATAGATACACAGACAGACACAGACAGACAGATAAGAAAAAAGACCAAAATAAAAGACAATTTTCAACTTTTTTTTGGTTTTTCGAGACAGGGTTTCTCTGTGTAGTCCTGGCTGTCCTGGAACTTACTCTGTAGACCAGGCTGGCCTCAAACTCAGAAATCCGCCTGCCTCTGCCTCCCAAATGCTGGGATTACAGGCGTGCGCCACCACGCCCGGCTTAATTTTCAATTTATTATACTCAAACTTGCTTCTGGCTTCTTGGGACTAAAAGCCCGCTTGGTGGCGACTGCTAGCAGGCAGCATTTAAAGCTGAGCTCACAGCATCTCCAGGATGTCTGTCGGTCACCCTACACTTACCACATCAAACTGCTTCCGGTCGAGGGGCAAAAAGCTTTTCCCGTTGGAAAGATAAAAGTTATTAGTCAGGACGGCAGTCTGCAGGCCTTCCGCTCTGATCTGAGAGATGGCCTGTGTCATCACCGGGAACTGCTTTGCCACTTGTTCACTGGTCAGCAGAGCGAAAAAGGAGCTCACGGGCACAGGAGTCTTTGCCTGCCACCGGGAAGGAGATGGGAGAATCAGTGTGGGCGACAGTGTGGTCCCTCATGGCCCACAGGCAAATCCATTCCCTGTGTCCTGCTGCTGCCTGGATGGGAGAGCCCAGGGCCTGGGGCACATGACGTTAGAGTCTGCCGAGTATTTTGAGAGGAGTTCTCAGTGTACAGAGCCGATGAGCCCCCCCAGTGCCTGGGGTCACATGATCCTCCTACTGCAACCTCCATAGGAACCAGGATGACAGGTAAACAAACGCCACCTTCCCTGGGTATAGATACTTTAAAAACTCATTTATGAGCTGGGCTTTAAGTCCAACCTTGGGACGTGAAGGAGGAGGAGGATCTGAGCTTTGATATTAGCCAGGTCACCATAGAGACCCCTTCCCAACCATGCTTCCAAAATGAAAAAAGAATCCCTGATTTGGAACTAGAATGGTTGAAATAGCCAGAGATGTGTCCACTGTGCACACAGAGTTCTTCGTTCCACTCTGGGCTTGACAGTTGGAAAAGGCAGACTGTCAGAAGAGGGCACATTAAACTTTAAAACATGCTCATCAGATAGCATTTATCATTAATAGCTTGCATTAATGAGAGCGGCCGGGCACAGTTTTAAGCCTTGCTGTTATTTTTAGCATTTTAAAAATTTACATTTTTTTTTTTTAATGTAGGGGAGTGGTGGGGCACACCTTTAATCCCAGCACTCTGGAGGCAGAGGCAAGTGGATTTCTGTGAGTTGGAGGCCAGCCTGGCTTACAGAGTGAGTTCTAGGATAGCCAGGGCTACCCACAGAAAATAAATAAATAAATAAATAAATAAATAAATAAATAATTAAATAACAACATTTATTTAAGCATGGGTGTGCCAGTGACATCTTACACTTGTGAAGGTCAGAGGACAACTTTGAAGAGTCAGGCCCTCCCTCCATCATTTAGATTCTGAAAAGTGAACTTCAGGTCATCAGGCTTGGAGGCAAGCCCCTTAACTGGCTGAGCCATCTTGCTGGCCCCACTGCAGACATTTAAGCATATTAATCCAGCAGCATAAAAGATACTTCCGCCAGTGTCCCCCACCATGCCGTCCTTCCATGGAAGTCATTATTGTGCTTAAATTGTATTTTAGCGGAGCTTTGGAGGTTGCAGAAGTCACTGTACGTGCCAAGCATAAATAGTGCGCAGTGCAGAGAAAATGGTCCTGTTCATTGATTTGATAAGCTTTGGCTCCAAGCCATTAGGCTGGTGGCTCCTGTTTCAGTGTCTGCTGTAGCTTACAGTAAAGAGCCAGAGTTATTTATTCATACAGGAACCCAACGCCGAATGCCTAGGCCTGGAAGGAAGAACTTAAAGACAGAGACAGGCTATTAGGTTTTCATTTTAGTTCGGTGAAATCAATGTTAGGGCCAAATGGGCGCATAGCTGAGGCCGAGAGAAAACTCTAAGACCGCTAGGCAGGGATGGGGGCTCGTGGCTGGAACCCAAGCATCTGAGAGGCTGACGCTGGAGGGTCAGCAGCTCAAGGTCACCTTGAGCTACAGGATGCGTTCAAGGCTGCGGCAGGCTACATGCCTGTCTCAACACCCCTCCCCTGCACAAAGAGAAAGGGAAAACCGAGGAGAGAAATGTTCGTCACTCACGATTTCAGAGCATAGTCTCCCGAATTCTTCCAAGAAGTGCTCCGTCGTCATCTCTCCTTTCAAAAACCTCATCCAGGGCCCACTGTCGCCACCTCTGATCAGGGCCTTCAGTATCGTTCCAGAAGGGACATGATTCTGCACCTCCCATCCTGTAGGACGCAGCACATACAGGATAAGGAACCCACGTGGCTGGGATCTGGGGAGCTTGGGAGTGAAGGCCCCAGGTCCTGTGGCGCCACTGTGGTGGCTGCGAGTGCTCTGGGGAAGTCTGTGTTCTCACTCCGAGAAGAGACAAACACAGGTGGAGGGGGCAGGGCTCCTGAGGGTCCAGTCTTGCCCTCACTTGAGGTGCCCTCAGAGGCGGTTGTGAGGCATGGGGCAGGGAGCCCAACTCAAGTCCTCTGCAGGAGCAGTAGGCCAGCTCAGCCCTCAGCCCTCTCTCCAGCCTGTGTCTTCTGTCCTGAAGCACTTTTTCTGAGAGAGTGGAAGGCTGTGCCTTGAGACTGTTTGGGATAAAGAGGGAAGAGGCCGAGTTCTTCAGAACAACCGCCATCAGGGCAGCATACAGGTGCAGAGACCAGCAAGGCCTTCAAAGCGAGGCTTCCGTCAGCGCTTGTCTTTCTACTCATCCCAGAGCAGGGAAGGAAACTGGCCCCCTGGTGTGCTGTGCTCCGATATAAACAAGATCAGCCTCAGTGGGGAGCAATCTGGCAGTTTCTGTCAAAAATCTTCAATGTATGTTTGATGTCATAATTTCACTTCTAGGAATTTCTTCCAGATATATGTACAAAGGACGTGAAGGTTACGTACATGGCTGTGTGTGTAGAACTGCGTGTAAAGAAACGGTTTGAGAGGTGAATCTGTATGGATAAAGGACTTGTCAGGTCAGTTCTGATTATAGCTCAGGGACCCTATCAGTCTCTCTGGGCCCCTGGGTTTTGTTTACTTTAGCACTGGGATTGACCACAAGGAAAGCACCCTACCAGAAGCACAACCTAACCTCCAACCTGTTAAGTCTTACTGGAAAGCAGCCACACCTGTATTCTCACAACCGTGGCAGAGGTGACTAACTCAGAAACCTATTTGTGGCTGAGATGGTACAGCTCATAAAACTGACATGGTCAGCCGGGCGTGGTGGTGCACGCCTGTAATCCCAGCACCTGGGAGGCAGGGGCAGGTAGATTTCTGAGTTTGAGGCCAGCCTGGTCTACAGAGTGAGTTCCAGGACAGCCAGGACTACACAGAGAAACCCTGTCTCGAAAAACAAAAACAAAAACAAAAACAAAAAATATATATATATATATATATAATAAATAAAATCAAAGGGTGGGGGGCCAAAGAGATGGCTTGGTAGTTAGGAGTGTTTATTACTCTTGAATGGACCCAACTTAAGCTTCCGAGGGCACCTGCACAGCAAAAACACACGCAAATGCACATAAATCAAAATAATGAATAAATCTCCCAAACCATCAAAGATACTTAATGTAACTGACAAAAGGCCCTTGCTGCGAATCAGCAAGAGACACAAGGGACTTGCAGAAAGACATCTAAGCGACCTACAGACATACAGGAAGAGGCAGCCAGACAACAGGAAACATCAGAAGTAGGCAGCGCCGGGCACGGTGGCACACAGGTCACTTCCTGGTGCCAGGTGGGCTGTGCCCTGAGCCACAGCCCTAGCTGGGATTGGCTTCTCTTGTCACTTGGCTTACATGAGTTAGTTAATTTCTAAGGCTTAGAAATGATAAACTAGGGACTTGTTGGGTTAGAGGTTTTATTTATTTATTTATTTTTCAATTTGACACGGGTCATCTGGGAAGGGAGAACATCACCGGAGAAAATCCCTCTATCAGACTGCTCTGTAGGCAAGACTAGGGGGCATTCCTCAACTAGTGGTTGGTGCAGAGGGCCTGCTCTATGTGAGCGGGGCCACTTGTGGCTGGTGGTCCCGAGGAGCTGTCTAAGAGAGCAGGGTGGCCAAGACGCGGGGAGGGAGCAAGCCAAGAACAGCACCCTCCGCGGCCTCTGCTTCCAGCCCTGCCCCACCTTCCTGCCCTGCGTGCCCTGCGTGAAAGACGCTGGCTTGGGCGTGGGACTCAAATGAAGACAGCTCTTTCCTCCCAAGGTGCCCCGGCTCATGGGGTTTGTCAGGACAACAGGAAGGGGCGAGGAAGGGACGCGACGACGAAGAGGCTTCTTTCCTCGCACTCAACCCCAGGAATGTGGTTCACACTGGGAAGAGGCTGCCTGACCTCCGGCTCCTCCTCCCTCTTCCCACTGTGTTCCTGCAGTGCTAGGAACAGACCCAGGGCCTTGTGGGTAGTGGGCAAGCCCTGTACCACTGCGCTACATCTCAGCCCAAGCACTGTCCTCCCAGGATCCAGTTGGCCAGCCTAGGCCAAAGCTAGCCACTGTCACTTTTTATATGGCCTGTGAGTCAGAATGGCTTTACATTCTGAGGAAGTTGGAAACTAACCCAACAAAATAGTATCATGTGACACACGAAAACCCCACTGGGGTTTGGGAGCCTGCACGCCACGCCTTCAGTCACCGCTGCCCTGGCTGCTCGGACACTATGGGCAGCCTTCGGGTGCTTTCAGCAGAGACTTTATGGCCCTCGGTGCCTAAGATCCTTACCCTTTGCCTCTCTCTTCCTTGGAAATGCTAGCCCATCCTTGACATAAGCTGTGAGCTCGCAGTGAAGTCATCCCGCCTATGACACAACCTCCAGGACGGACACTGCTTGAGACTGGATGTGGGGAGTGCGCGGGTGTGCGGGGACAGCTTCAGGTTTGTAGCTGCCAAGGCTGAGGACCCCGTTTCTGTATTTGTCCCCTGGCTATTACTTGTTTGGTCATTTGTAAGGAGGGGAAAGATTTCCTTGGTTTCAGTTTGGAGGCTTCAGTTCTCTGGCATAGCAGAACGTAACAGCGCTCATCCTGGTACTCAGGCAGAAGGCTAAGTGCCTTGTGTTCCAATATACTAACAGACAACATTGCATCTAGCTCAGGCTATCCTTCAACTTGCTGTTTAGCTGAGGATAACCCTGAACACCTGATCCTCTTGCATCAACCTACCAAATGCCACACCTGGCTTATGAGGAGACAGGGACTGAACTCGGGGCTTCCTGCATGTTACCAATTGACCTGCCCTATTTTCCACAGGTCATTTCATTTAACTCTCCCTCAAATCTCAAGGAAGGAGGGTCCATTATTATCCATGATTTATGGACAACCACCATAACCCCGAGCACCTGAATTAGTTGCCTCAAACACTGCTGTTAAGTGGGGCTTAGAATTTGCCCCTCACGCCGGTCTGTCTCTATTTCCCCACTCCCACTTAGCCCCTAAAAGCTAAAAAGAGTAAGGAGGGCTGGAGAGATGGCTCAGCGGTCAAGAGCACTGACTGCTCTTCCAAAGGTCCTGAGTTCAAATCCCAGCAACTACATGGTGGCTCACAACCACCGGTAATGGGATCTGATGCTCTCTTCTGGGGTATTTAAAGACAGCTACAGTATATAATAAATAAATAAATATTAAAAAAATAAAATTAAAAAAAAAATAAAACTAGTAAGGAACTTACCCGCAGCCACCGTCCCTGGAGAAGGCACAAGAACTCCACCCAAGTCAAAAATGACTGCTCTGTATGTCCGGCCTCTAGAATGTGTCCAGCGGAGGACTCCATGATGCCTGCCCAGGAGATGTCTCAGGGCAGTGGTCCTCCATGCCCAGTGGAGAGAGGAAGGCTGGAAAAGCCTCCTTACACACATGGTGAGACGGAGGCTGTGTGGGAAGAAGGTTCAGGACAGCTTCAGCCGCAGCTTCCATCCAGAGTCAGGGTTAAGTTAGGGTTAGGGCACCCCTGAGCTTGGTGCCACCCACGGCTCCCAGCTGATGCCCAAGGAACCCTGGAGCCCCGCCCACAGCTGGCCTCAATGACTGATCACCAAGGGGCCTGCACCCCTCAACTGCTATAACCACGGAAAGGGGGTTCGAGCCCTGAGTTTCCTCAATCCCAGCTCAGCTACCTCAGCCCTGTCTGTGCTTCCTCCTGAGAAGTTGCTCTCCTGCCTCCTTCTCTCACTGCAGACGTCTCTTCAGAGACCCTGAGGGTTCCCTGCCCTTTCCACCTTCCTCCCTCATCAGCCAGAGGAATCCTTCAAGGCCGCACATGTGACCACATCTTAGCCCCATTTTATTTCATGGTTTGTTTGTTTTTGTTTTGTTTTGGATACAGGGTTTATCCATGCAGCCTTGGCTATCATGGAACTCATTCTGTAGACCAGGCTGGCTTCGAACTCAGAGATTAGCCTTCCTCTGCCTCCCAAGTGCTATGATTAAATCCTGCACCAGCAGCCTGCCTTAACCCCATTTAAAACCTTCATCGGAAACAGTGTATGGCAGTCCAACTACAGGACATACTAAAGCGGGATTGCTAACTTCCGGGCTAGCCTGGGCAACATAAAGAACCTGTGTTAGTAACTTTTCCATTGCTGTGACCCACTCCCTGACAGAGCAGCACAAGGGAAGGATTTGTTCCTGGGCACAGTTTCAGAGAGCTTACCTCGTGGCTGCGTGCGCAGCTCAATGCACTTGGCCAGAACATCATGACTGAAAAGACATTTGTACTTCATGGCCAAGCAGGAAGCAGAGAGAGGGAACATAGGACATGCCAGGGGAAGACACCAGGGCACACACCAGTCACTCGCTTCCTTTACCTGGGCCCCACCTCCCAGGATTCACCAGCTCCCAACAGAAGTAGCTCATTGCGAATCGTCATGGGATCACTCCGTCACTAGAATGCCAAGAGGCCTGGTTTCCTAACTTTGGAGGCCTTCTTAACCAGCTATGAGGAAATAGGCTTTTACTGGGGCTTGCAGGTCCACACCTATAATCTCAGCTCCAGGGAGACAGAGGCAGGGGGATCTCCGTGTTTCTGGACCAGCCAGGACCTCATAATGAGATCCCAGCTCAGACACAAACTCACAAGCAAATAAAACCAAGATCTCAAAAAGGAACCTTTCTTCTTCTTTTTTTTTTTTTTTTTCTCTTTTATTCTTGAGATGGGTCTTGCTCTGCTACCCAAGTAGTCTCAAGTGCTTGGTTCCAGGCAATCCTCCTGCCTTAGTTTCCTTATGTAGCTGGTGTGGTAGGCACATGTGTATGCTGTACCCAGATAACAAAAGATACAATGGGGTCGGGTGGTGGTGGCGCACGCCTTTAATTCCAGCGCTTGGGAGGCAGAGGAAGGTGGATTTCTGAGTTCGAGGCCAGCCTGGTCTACAAAGTGAGTTCAGGACAGGACAGCCAGGGCTACACAGAGAAACCCTGTCTCGAAAAACCAAAAAAAAAAAAAAGATACAATGGTAAATCTTGAAAATGGCATGATATACTTATTCATCAAAATTTGGCTAAATTTGGTAAACAAAACAAAACAAACAAGCCCTCTAAACCCTAAACGTCGAGCCTCTTTCAATTTTATGTCTTTCTGTGCCAAGGCCAAAGTCTCTAGGGCCAACAGAATCACGTGGAGGCGGAGACTGCAGGGTTGCTTGTGTATCCCTGGGGAAGGGGACTCTGGCCTCTGTGCACACCAGGCAAGCTGCCCGCCTCTCGCCTCTCCTCTCCTCTCCTGGCCTGGGCGCCTGCTATGCAGGCAGACAGGAGCCTCCCCTGCTTCATCTGGCCGCTGAGTTCCCACTCCCTTCTACCTCAGCCCTGCCTTCTTCTCCACGGATTTCTTTTCTTTTCCCAAGTTGACTGTGGCAGATTTGGGGTGGGCTCTCACCCTCAATGTCCCTTTTCCTTTTCTGTAGTGGAGTATACACCGTCTACACACTAACTGTTCTCCTGTCTGCTCCTACTGTAAGCTCCACAAGGCAAGGACTGAGCTGTCTGTTACACAGCCATCCCCTGGGGCTTGGTGCTGGAGTCAGAACAGCTCCTCAGACTAAATGACCTGAAGGATGTGTAAGGGGGATAGATCAGAAAATAGCATGGAGTCCTGAGGATGCGTGACTGTATCCTTAGCACACGGGATGCAGAGGCGGGGCAGCCGTGAATGCCAGGCTAGCCCAGGGAGAGGGACACGCAGAGAGGGAAGAGCTAGGGGCACACTTGAGTGGCTGACAGCCGGGAAGAGCTGTGACGGCCTGTCCGCTCCTGGTTAACAGAGCTAGTTTCCTGGGACTGGCATCTTCTAAGCACAAAGCATCTTTGTTTTGTCCTTGTCAATCGGAATGAGGTTAGACTCATGTGGACTTCCTGGCTCTATCATATTTCATAAACATCCACACAGTGTAGAGTTTTATATTACAGAGATGGGTAAGTAAAGACATAAGTGATCTGGACTGACTGCCTCTGCTATCCACTGAGAGTGAGGTCATGGGTACCTTACCCTTTCTGAGCCTCAGTTTCCTCCTCTGTAAAATGGGGACAATTACAGAACCAATTGCAAAGGTGGGGGGGGGTCACCACTGCCTAAGGCAAAAATGTAGAGCCATCAAGTTAGTGTGTGGCACACCAGTTAAGGTTATCTAACACTTGACTTAGGGGTGTGCCTCAGCAGTATGGTATGTGGCCATGGTCACACGCATGACACATGGTCAGATGTTCTACACAGTGTTGGTGGCTTATGTACTTTCATAGAAGCCCATTATTCTACGGGGTGGGGTGTGACATGGGCCCCAGACGGGACATTTGGAGATATCTGGGCACAGTTTTTGGTGGTCACCACTAGGTGACAGTACTACTGACATAGTTCACAGACACACATACATATACCCAGAACAGGTTACTAGGATGTGAAATGTGAGCAGAATAGGGGAACTGTGGCATTAAAAGGGTATGAGACACAGGAAACAGCATAAGCACTGCTATGTATCGTGTGTTCCCATTACAGGTACACTTTCTATACATGGTCTCTCCTTCATGTCTTACACTACAGCATTTACACAATAGTATCCTGTCACATCACGTTTTTTCCTTTATATACGGTGACTTTACCTGGCTTCTTTCTTCATGTGTGTGTGTGCTGGGGATTATGTCGATTATGTCGTGTGTGTGTGTGTGTGTGTGTGTGTGTGTGTACTAGACACTGAACCCAGAGCCTAGACCCCAAGCAATCTACCACTGAAGTGCATTCCTCAGAGTGTGTGTTCTCACTGTAGCACCTGCACAGAGGACACTTATTGAGTTAGTTCTATCCTGCCATCTTGTGAAGCACAAAGCCTTCAGCAGAAGCCTGTGTGACCTAGCATTAGAGAGGTTGAAGAGGCAGGAGGGTCAGAAGTTCAAAGACATCTGTTTCCAATATATAGAGAACACAGCTTATCTTTTCTCCAATACGCAGGGTTCGAGATATCTTGGGCTACACCAGACCCTGTCTCAAAACAAGTCAAAACCTCAAAACAACTAAACAACGGCTAGATGGTGGTGGTGCAGGACTGTATCCCACAGCTCCACAGACTTACGCAGGCAGAGTTGGAGGCCAGCCTGGTCTACAGAGTGATTTCCGGGACAGTAAGGTGCACATGGAGAAACTCTTGACTAGGGGGAAACAACAACAACAAACAAACAAACAAACAAAAAAACCAAACCAAACACAACCAAACAACAAACCCAAATTTAACCATGACTTATAGGCTTTCCAGCATATCTCTGTGTCGACACAGCGTTTCATTTCACACAACCCTGTGGTTATGCAATAACTAGCTCGGGATCGCACGAGTGCCGAAGTTTGTCCTGTCTGGGTCTGTTTTCTATGTCTGCAAAATCATCATCCCATGCAGCCCCGCAGTGTTCGGCTCTCAGTGGAATTATCTGTGAAGCCATTGTGCTCCTAAGCAGCCCGTCGCCATACCTGCATAAAGTTACAACCCTGAGGTCGAAGACCCAGGAACCCTCAGAGTCTCTGCGAACCCTTAGAGTCTCGGTGAACCCAGCGGGGAAACTAGGCAGGACAAATTCAGAAAGGGGTCAAACACAAAACTGAAGCCAGAACGCTCTGCACAGACTGCGCACGCTCCTCGGACGGTGCTCTGTCCAGACGGTCAACCAAGGTTCAGAAGCGGCTGCCGAAAGCGCATGCGCGCCCGGGGCCTCGCCCCCTTCTCGCCGGCGCGTGCGCGTGCGCGACCCTGCGGGTCAGAGACGGCGGCCGAGAGGCGGAAGTGGAGGTTGTTGTGGCTCGGCCGGCTGCGCGAGAGGGGCTGCCGCTGCTGAGGCGGCGGCCGCGTCTCTGAGGCGGTGGCGGCGCTGCCGACCGCGGGCCGCTCGGCCTCTGGGCTCGGCCCGCAGCCTTCCCACAGCCCACCGGGGCCCACGCCGACCAGCGCCTGTCCTATGAGTGTGTCACTGGTGGTCATCCGACTGGAGCTCGCGGGTCACTCGCCGGTCCCCGCCGACTTCGGCTTCAGCGCCGCCGGTGAGTCCGCGGCCTCGCGCAGGGCCGGCGGGTCGACAGCCCTCGCTCCACCCGCCCCCGAGCTTGCCTGGTGCCTGTGCTCGACGTCGCCCCGGCTGCGAGAAAGCGCGGCCTGGGGCGGGGGTGGGGGTGGGGGGGATGCCAGCGACTTTCCCAAACTGGCAGAAGGGCCAGAGGTTAAACGATTCGCCCGAAGTTAGGTATGAGTGGCTGGAAACACGGGTTCTAACCCAGCCAGCCCCGGGAATCTGACGTCTCTACCACCAGCCAGACTTCTTTAGTGGGCCATGCAGCTTCGGCCCTCTCTTGATCGTCACATTACCTGATAACATTGAGGGGCCTGAGGTGGAGTCAGGAGGATCGGCAACCACCAGCCAGGCTGGGTTACGCAGAAACCTGTCTAAACAGAGAGAGAGAGAGAGAGAGAGAGAGGTGTGTGGGGGGAGGGCGGCGGTTGCTTGGTATCTGTCCGAGTTTTGTCGTGCCCTGCATCAGACTTGATCTCTAATTCGTGGCATACGGACTCAATGCCGCAAGTTGATAGAAAAGAGAGACTGACAGTCTGGAGAGCTGGGCTGGCGCTTGTTCTCGGAAGGATGGCATCACTGGACACTGTGAGTCCAGCCTTTGGAAGTGCAGAGGAAGAGTGAGTTGTGGCCTTTCTAGGTCTTTCGGACTCAAAGGACTGATATATTGCAAGGTTACAAGCGGCTTTCAAGAGCTCAAAGTGACCCCTAGATCTGAAAGTCAGCTAAGTCGGCACTAGGCACAAACGGGTAACTTCATACAGGCCCAGGCGTGGAGACGTTAATGCAGCCAAGCCCAGAGCGAGAGCTCCTACTGTGTGCTGGGTTGTGTGGGTTGTGTGCTGGGCTGGACAAGCCTGGGGTCAGCCTCAGACCCGTTAAGGTAATTTCAGTCACATCTCAGGGATGCTGAAATGCCGCTTATTCATGAATAGAACTCCTAGAGGGACTGGGGCAGACACTGGGGAAAAACTCCTCATCTACAGGGACGTGCGGAAGAGGAGGAAATCTATTGATTGAAGTGCCAAGAAGTGAGAGGAATTTGTTCTGTCATGAGGTATTAATCTTTCATGTGTTCTTCAGCTGGAGAGATGTCCGATGAGGAGATCAAAAAGAAGACATTGGCTTCAGCTGTCACCTGTCTCGAAGGGAAGTCGGCCGGGGAAAAGGCGGCAATCATCCACCAGCACCTTGGCCGTCGGGAAATGACTGACGTGATTATCGAGACCATGAAGGCCAGCACAGGTACGCCCTCAGGAAGCCTGGCTGTGCTCTTGGACTGTGAGCCCCTGGCTGTGTTTTTTTTTTCTTTGTGGTTGATGGATGGGCCGAGGAAGCTCACCTCTGGTGTCTTTACTAATGAGCATGGCCTTGAAGTTCTAATCTTTCTACATTCACCTCCCAAGTGGTGTGGTTATGTGAATACACCAGTATATCCAGTTTGCATGCTGCTGGGCACAGACCCAGGGCTTCGTGCATGTAAGGCTAGCACTCTACCAACTGAGATGTAATTACAGCATGCTTTTTTTCCCCTAGCACTTGTGTTCTTTTAAGTGATTTGTGAAGCATATTTCATTGTCTTTTTTAAAAGTGTTATTTAAGCTCTGGAGTTTGGAAACATACCCTAATACTCTGTTAAAAGAATAATACAGGAAAAGCAAGATGCAGTGTAACAGAGTGGGTTCTGCACTCTGGTGGAGTGCCCATTCCTGCTACCTCGGCTCCAGGGGAGCAGTCTCTCTGGGTAAGCCTGCCGAGGCCTCCCTGCCCTGCTGGCCTGCCCAGCTGAGGAAGTGGATGCTTTCTGCATCTCCAGCATAGGTGTGGTCAGAACTGGAAGGTTCAGTTTTCAGGGGAGCCCTGACAGTCACACCGAGGAGCCGCTAGTAAATGCTGCCTGCCCGTGCTGGGTGCTGCTGGGTGTGGGAGGGGCTTCTGTTGGGGTTTGAGAGTATTCAGAGATTTTTTTTTCCTATTATTTATTTACATTCTGAATGTTGCCTCACCCCCAAGCCCCCAGCCCATGCTAAGAGATTTTTACAAGGGTACGAGATGTTTTTGCGCAGGGAGAGCTTCCAGCAGGCGAACAGTTTGGTCCGCTGACTTTTGAGACAGGGCCTGTTATGGTCTGCAGCTTTCCCGCTTCAGCCTTCTGGTGTTGGGATGCCAGGCCTGAGCCATCATGCCCAGCGTGAATACGGTTCTTAATGCAATGCAGTACAGTGTCCCTGTCACAGTTTCCCGTTGCACTTGAAATTCTAACTTTCTTAGGCTCTTTAGGCTTATTTCTAGCTGTTTGATCTGCTAATTTTCACTTTGTAAGATGAATTGAGAGACACAACGGCAGAAAAGAAG
Source organism: Apodemus agrarius (assembly GCA_964023405.1). Classification (NCBI taxonomy): domain Eukaryota; kingdom Metazoa; phylum Chordata; class Mammalia; order Rodentia; family Muridae; genus Apodemus; species Apodemus agrarius. The sequence goes on from OZ030028.1 coordinate 12,008,360, forward strand.
TCTTCAGCAGCCCCCGTCTCTGCACAGAGAAGCAGAGAGCAGAGTGAGGCTGTGAACCCAGCCCCAGAGTCTCCGTCCAAACAGCTCCCAGACCAGATTTCCTTCTTCAGTGGCAACCCTTCGGTGGAAATAGTCCACGGCATTATGCACCTGTACAAGACAAAGTAAGCTCTCTTCCTTCAGACTGCTGATTTTTCTTTGAGTAGGGAGAAAGCTCTGTGTGCCTGAAAGGAGGTCAAAGGCTAAAGCTTTGACCACATACTGCCCTTAGGTGCTGTGGACTACAGCGTTCTGAGTGCTGTGCGTTTGACAGTGTAGATTGGGCCAAAGCTTTCCTTACTCACAAATAAACATGTAGGTGCCTGTAAGGAATGTTAGGGAAATAGTCTATTAACCACTAGGCATGGGTATTGACTGGGGGATTGAAAACAGAAGGAGCTAAAGTAGCACGTTAACGATACCATACCACAGAGGCCAGGTGATGCTAATTGAAATGCCTGCTTTCATGGCTTCGGTTTTTTTTTTATTTTGGTTTAAGGTTTTTTTTCATGGCTTTGTTTTTATTTTGGTTTAGGGTTTATGTTGTTTTATTGTTTGAGACAAGGTCTGTAAAGTTTTGCACGATTAGGCCTGGCAATTTGTTTTCCCCTGTTTAAAAAAGAAAAATTCTTCTGGAATCCCAAGGAAAGGAAGCAGCTGGACACATAACCCACCCGCTGGGTCTTCAGATCTCTGGATAAGATAATTGGGCGATGTCTCAACAACTGGCTTTGCCCTAACTTGCCTTCCATGTCCCTCCAGGGAAACTGGGAAAAAGCCAGTTATCGGGTAGCCATTTTGGATCCCAGGTGTCATGTCTGTTTTCGGCCTATCAAAAGCAAATTGCACTGTAGAAGGTTTATCTCCCTCCCTTGCAGCTGTTGAGCTAGACAGTCATCAGAGCTTAGAACTGTCATAGATTTGCACTCCTTTGTCTTCTAGAACGCAGAAGAGAAGTTCACAGTAGCGCTGTGCCTCAGAGTTATTCAACAACAGATTAGTATTCCAAAATTCAAGAGACTGAAACATGGGACTGGAGAGATGACTCTGAGGTTAAGAGCACTGGTTGCTCTTGGAGAGGACCTGGGTTCAGTTTCCAGCATCCACAGCTGGCTCACAACCACCTGTAACTCTTAGTTCCAGGGGTCCACGCCTTTTCTTCTAAGCACCAGGCCTGCATGCGATGCACAGACAGATGTGTAGGCAAACACACACATAAAAATAATGTTTTTGAAAAAGAGAATAAAACCCTGAGTCTGGTAGTCTAAACTAACAGCTCTTTAAGTCAAGATTGAAGATTCTGGAGAGGTGCATGTGAAGTTAAAACAACCAAAATACATTGTGTGAAATTCTCAAGGAACTATAATCAAATATCTTTTTTCAAGATTTAAAACTCTGGTGGGGGGAATGTAGAATGTTTAGGGCTTACCTTAAAGTGCACTGCAGACACATGGAAAAGGACCTGGGTACTCCTGAGTGTGTGTTTCAAGTAAATTCACCAGTTATTTGAGTTGATTTGTGAAATACTAGCCATTTTATTTTTCATATTTTCTCTGACAAGAGTCATTTGGTGGTGGTTCAACTTTTCAAGACGTCTCATTGTCTCCCTCTTAGTAAGATGACCTCCCTAAAAGAAGACGTGCGGCGCAGTGCCATGCTGTGTGTCCTCACCGTCCCTGCCACCATGACCAGTCATGACCTTATGAAGTTTGTTGCCCCATTCAATGATGTAATTGAACAAATGAAAATCATCAGGGACTCTACTCCGAATCAGTATATGGTGCTGATCAAGTTCAGTGCACAGGTAAAAGTTAAGGTGCTAGACATCTCTGCTGTAGACGTACTAGTTGTGTGTGGTTTATGCCTCAAATTCAGATATGGCTTCTAGGGTATGGTTGACATGATTGTAGCCCCACGGCTATTAGGCTCTTAGAAATGCAATTATATTGGCTTATTTTTTAAGATTTATTTATTTATTTTATATATATACACGAGCACACTGTAGCTGTCTTAAGACTTCAAACACACCAGAAGAGGGCATCAGATCTCATTACAGATGGTTGTGAGCCACCATGTGGTTGCTGGGAATTGAACTCAGGACTTCTGGAAGAGCAGTCAGTGCTCTTAACTGTTGAGCCATCTCTCCGGTCTTTTTTTTTTTTTTTCTCTTTTCTTTTAAATAAGGTCTCAGTGTCTAACCCTGGCTAGCTTGGTACTTGCTTTGAAGACCAGGCTAATCTGGAATTCACAGAGATATGTCTGCCTTTTTCTCCCAATTGTTGGAACTACCATATCAAAAAAAAAAAAAAACCGAAATGACCATATCAGCCATGAGTTGTTGAACCTGGACTCTTCTGACCTATATTAGAGGCATCACCCATTGCTCCACTAGCCTGTGCTCCCATAATTTAAACATTTTTGTAATTATTATTGTTTTGGTTCTAAAGATTGGTCCCAACACCTCACACGTGCTTCTCTGACGACATCCCCAGACCTTTTTTACTTTTCTATATTTTGCAATGGTCTCACTCTGTAGCTCAGAAGTCACTGAACTTTTGATCCCATGCCTCTGTCTTTGATGTGCCGTGATGACACACCGGCACCACTACCCCTAACTTAGGTCTCCATGCATCAGACTGGGTGTGAACTCCAGCTGCTGTTCCCTTATCCAGTGCACAAAGGAGCCCAAGCGCTGCTGTCATTGTCCCCAGCTCTTTGTGTTTGCAAGATGTCTTTGGAGTGCTGGTGGAGGCCAGAAGAGGGTGTCCCATCCCCTGGAGCTAGAGTTCCAGACTGCTCCACGTGGACACCGGGAAGTAAGCCCTGGCCCTCCGCAGCAGCGACATACTGCCCATCTTCCCAGTGGCACAGGTTTTTTCCTTCTTCTGTTTTTTTTTTTTTTCTTCTGTTTTTTTCTGAGACAAGGTTTCTCTATGTAGCCCTGGGTGTCCCTGAACTCATTCTGTAGATCAGGCTAGCCTCCAACTCACAGAGATCACCTTCCCAAGTGCTGATTTAAAGGCGTGCGCTACCACAACTGGCTGCAGTTTTTTGTTTTTTTTAAGTGTTGGTGTTGATTGGTCAAATATTGAAGTATTAAGAATGGTGGACAGCCGGGCGTGGTGGCACACACCTGTAATCCCAGCACTTGGGAGGCAGAGGCAGGTGGATTTCTGAGTTCGAGGCCAGCCTGGTCTACAGAGTGAGTTCCAGGACAGCCAGAGCTACACAGAGAAACCCTGTCTCGAAAAACCAAAAAAAAAAAAGAATGGTGGACAATACAGAGGCCGACAGACACCCAGAAAGAACAGCGGTGTTCCTAAACCTGAGAGTGCTTGTGCAGTTTTGAATTAGGGCTTTGTTGTCATCTCTCTTCCTTGTACTGCTATAAGTATGTTGGTTCTGAAGAACATCTGTGTCAGCCGGGCATGGTGGCGCACACCTGTAATCCCAGCACTCGGGAGACAGAGGCAGGCGGATTTCTGAGTTCGAGGCCAGCCTGGTCTACGGAGTGAGTTCCAGGTCAGCCAGGGCTACACAGAGAAACCCGGTCTCGAAAAACAACAACAACAACAAAAAAAAACCCAAAACAAAACAGAAAAAAGAGCATGTGTGTTTGTATATGAACATAGCATGAGGTGAGCTTTACCCACTACTCATGTCACTGAGGAGATGTCTCAGCTTTGGGTTTACGCAAGCTTTTTTTTTTTCTGTTTTTATATCCTGTGATATTTGTCCATTGAACTTTGACCATGTTACCCAGGTGGTGGTGGCACAAGCCTTTAATCCCACCACTACAGAGACAGAGGCAGGCAGTCTGAGTTTGAGGCTACACTGGTCTACACAGTGAGTTCCAGGACAATCATGGCTACACAAAGCTTTAATTTGTGGAAAATTAACTTTTCTCAGCTCCTTGGTCAATGGTTTCCTCCAGATAAAGTGTCCCATCACGCTAGTTGACAAATTGGTGTTTTGACAGATCATTTGTTCTTGCCACTCTGATGGGTTATTAAGGTTGTAGGTAAAAGGGGACTCATGACACAGACTTCCTTGTTCAGGAATACAGGGTGGACAGCAGTGGTGGATGTTCAGTAACATGTGTTTATGTGTGTGAGCATGTGTGTGTGGTCAGGGAGGACAGCTTGCATGACTCAGCTCTCTATTTCATGTAGGTTACAAGGCCTGGGTTCACATTGTTAGGCTTGGGGCAAGTGACTTTACCCACTGAGCCATCTCACTGGCCCCTGTATACAACTTTCACAGATTACAGATCACTTATTTATTTTGTATGAATATGTATGTTTGGTCACGTGTGGATCAGAAAACAACTTTCAGGAGCTGGTTTTCTTCTGCTACCATGAGAGTCTGACTGTGAGGCTTGGTGGCAGACGCCGTCACTTGCTGAGCCATCGCGCACAATCATTTTTTACAGTGGTGGTTTACTGTGTAGTTCTGGCTAGATTGCAATTACCCACATCTACCAGGCTGGCCTCAAAGGCACAGAGATCCGCTCCACTCTGCCTCCAAAGTGTTTGGTTTAATAATATGTACTACCACATCTCCATATGTAATATTTAAAAATACTTTTATTTTATTTCTGACAAGTTCTCATCTGTAGTTTATGATACCATAGATTTCCCTATTTATCCCAGGCTAGCCTTGAACTCTCAGACATAATCCTGATCTCAGCCTCCTGACCTGGGATTATAGGCATGAACATGAATGTCAAATTTGGGCTTACTATGTTCTTGGACAATTATAATTTAGTTCTGTGCCTTTTCCTTCATGGTACTTATTAATCACCTGTATAGTGTAGACACTATAAAGTGTTGCTCTTACTAGTGACTTAAAAACAATGAATGTCGCCGGGCAGTGGTGGCGCACGCCTTTAATCCCAGTACTTGGGAGGCAGAGGCAGGCAGATTTCTGAGTTCGAGGCCAGCCTGGTCTACAGAGTGAGTTCCAGGACAGCCAGGACTACACAGAGAAACCCTGTCTCAAAAAACCAAAAAAAAGAAAAAAAAAAAAAAAAAAAAAAACAATGAATGTCCCCTCACCCACTCCGGTGTCCCAGTCCTAGCTATGAAAAATGGCCTTCTCCATCTTTGTTATTAATGTCTAGCAATATAACTAATCACTAACCTCTCTGCAGCTAGTTTCCTTACCTTTGAAACAAAGAATACAGAATCTTCATGCATCCAGGAGACACTGACCAAGTGTCCGGCTAGCAGGCAGAACTATGAAGACAAAGCTATTATCAGGGGGGCCTGTGATGTTATCACTATTCTTGGTTCTAACAGGAACCACCAACTCTATCCATATAGGGTGCCACTGGCCCACATCTCTGCTGAAGCACCTCAGGAGACCTCCTGTCAGTCAGGGGTGAGGTATATTTTCTAACTTAGTGTCGACTTCCAAATCTGGGTTTACAGCAGAGTTGGCTTGTGTTTTTATTTTTTTAGGATTTATTTTATGGGGCATGGTGACACATTCCTTTAATCCCAGTACTCAAGAAACAAAGGCAGAGATATCTCTGTTGCATGTGAGGCTAGCCTGATCTACTTAGTGAGGGCCAGGAGAACTGGGGCTCTCAAAAAAAAAAAATTTTTTTTCATTTTCTATGTATAGCTGTTTTGCTTTCATGTATGTCTGTGCACCATTTGTGTGTATTCTCCATGGAAGCCAGAAGGGGGTGCCACATTCATCTGGAACACGGATTGCAAATGGCTGTGAGCCGCCTGTTATTGAACCAAACCTGGGTTCTCTAAAAGAGCAGCCAGTGCTGCTAACCACTGAGCCATCTGTGCAGCTCTCAAAACACATCATATATTCCTAGTGGTAGGGTGCTTTGTAAAGTCAAATTGACAACCTAGTACTCTTGTTTTGGTTTTGGTTTTTCAAGACAGGGTTTCTCTGTGTAACAGTCCTGGCTGTCCTGGAATTCACTGTGTAGACCAGGCTGACCCTGAACTCACAGAGATCCACCTGCATCTGCCTCCCAAGTGCTAAGATTAAAGGTGTGCACCGCCGCTGCCGCTGCCGCCGCCAGCCGTGCACTCTTGTACTCAACACTCTGCATTGAAGGGACCCACAGGAGAGGGGCAGAGAGGATCCAGCTAGTCACTTCCCAGAGTTAGGTCAGCAGCATCGCGTGAAGACGGTAGCTAGAGTCCATATGAGGGCAGCTGTCCGTTCTCTCTTCCTGAGAACTCTGACTTCCTGAGACTGTCTTGAACTTCTGTTGGCCCTAGGTGTCTGTGTTTACTTTTGTGTGTTGGCGGCTTCCCTTCTCACCTGTGAGGGTTTCAGGAGTCAAACTCTGTAACCGTGCTTTCTTGGGCTACTATATTCGGTTCTTATATCTACCATCCTTCCAACCCTTATTCCACCCTAATCCCTTCCAACAGCGCCCGCATCCCGCCACACCCCACCCCACCCTACCACACTAGGTAAGAGAGAGAGGTTAGAGGGGAAAGGGTGTATAGACCTCCTTAGAGGACTCATTCTGACTAGAGTTCCCGGAGGCAAGTCCAGTCTCTGTGGTCAGAGACTCTCCAGCCAGCAATCCAGCAGTAAAGAACCCAGCACTCTGGGAGGCAGAAGCAGGCAGATTTCTGAGTTTGAGGCCAGCCTGGTCGTCTACAGAGTGAGTTCCAGGACAGCCAGGACTACACAGAGAAACCCTGTCTGAAAAAAACAAACAAAAAGAAAACAAACAAGCAGTAAAATAAACAGTAAAAACACATTTTTTTTAGCTCTGCACCTGTCTGTGATGCTAAGGCCGAGGAAGTCCTGATCATAATGGATTGTTCCTCTCATAGAGTAGAACAACAAATTAAAACCCAAAGTTGGCATTCTTTAAATTTCTGGTTGTTTATAATTCTAGCATTTAGTCTCTTTGGGGACAAGGCCTCCTGAGGTCCTGAAAATGCCCTCAAGCATTATTTAATTTTCTGTGCACGTGAGTGTTTCCTGCTTTATGTCCTGTACTGTAATGTGTGCGTGTCCTTGGAGCTCAGAAGAGTGCCTCTGGGTGCGGGGCGTGGTGGCGCATGCCTGTAATCCCAGCACTTGGGAGGCAGAGGCAGGCGGATTTCTGAGTTCGAGGCCAGCCTGGTCTACAGAGTGAGTTCCAGGACAGTCAGGACTACACAGACAAACCCTGTCTCAAAAAAAAAAAAAAAAAAAAAAAAAAAAAGAGTGCCTCTGATGCCCTACAACTGAGTTAAGGGTACTTGTGAGCACCACGTGGGTGCTGGGAATCAAACCTGGGTCCTCTGAGAGAACACGCCCTCTTTACACTGAGTCTCCAGCCCATGCCCCTCAGACCCTACCCTACCCTTTCCTTTCCATTCTGTTCTGTTCCGTTCTTTTTCCAGACAGGGTGTATCCCTGGCTGTTTTGAAACTCATTCTGTAGACCAGAATGGCCTAAAACAAGCCTCAAAAGTACATTTCTGTGATAGAAATGAACAGTTTCTTCACAGATATGATTTGTGTAGTGTGGGTTGGGTTTAGTCTCGACCTGTCCTTTCTGTGATGAGTCCTGTTATCTTGTGAGCACTTCACACAGCTCAGGATCGAAGGAGAGCTCTTTTTTCAGCTGCTGTAGTCAGTGCCTTGTGCTGGAGAAGTTGAGCCTAGCCTGGCTTCTTCCTCAGCACCTCAGCCTGTGAGATTTACCTCCTTATCCAGTAGTGTCTCCAGGGACACTGGAGGATGGGGAGGCCTCTTCATTGAAAGAGAGTTGTTCCACAGCCAGCGCTACATACCTGAACTTAAAATGCACTGTCCCTTCAGTAAAACTACATCAGCATTGACCACCCTTCTCGGGGCTCAGTTCTCTGGCTTATATGAAGAAAGCATAAAGAACCAAAAATCCAAAGTATGGGGCTGGAGAGATGGCTCAGCAGTCAAGAGTGCTGGCTGCTCTTTGAGGGGGTCTTATCAGTCTCTGACAACCACATGGCAGCTCAGGAAGCTGCCCCCATGTCCCAAGCAGCTTGTCTGCATAGGATGCTGAAGCAGGGGCCTTCCTGCCGTGACAAACTGAGTTCAAACACTGGAGTTGTCTTGTTGCTTTCCACTAAGCCTGAGCCAGGGTTTGTTGGTCTGCCTTGATCTTCGCCATGTCTGTTCCATTCTACGTGCACCATGAGAAAACACAGCTCAGTGTTAAAGGCTGGTTAGTCTGGGGGTGTGAACTGCCACCTCCGGAACTGAGCCCCGGACCTCTGTGAGAGCAGCCAGTGCTGGTGACCCCCAGAGCGCCCTCCAGCCCCAGCCTCCGACACCTTGGCCAGCGTGAGGCATCCCAACAGGCGGTGCCTGGTTCCTAGTGGAAGGCTTCGTCTCGCACTGTGCTTCCTCAGTCTACTGCTCCTTAGTCCTTCACACAGATGCTAGGTGTGGTTTTGTCTTTTTGACACGGGATTTGTCGCCGTGGATGTCTTGGAATTCACTCTGTAGACCAGGCTGATCTTGAACTCAGAGATTCACCTGCCTCTGTCTCCCAAATTAAAGGCAAGTGGCAGCATACCCAACTATTTTTCTTTCCTTTTTTTCCCCTCTAATGAAATGGTGGCTCTTCAAGAGCTTGCTTGCTTTATTTATTTATTTATTTATTTATTTATTTGATGTATGTGAGTACACTGTAGCTGTCTTCAGACACACCAGAAAAGGGCATCAGATCCCATTACAAACGTTTGTGAGCTACCATGTGGTTGCTGGGAATTGAACTCAGGACCTCTGGAAGAGCAGTAAATGCTTTTAACCGCTAAGCCATCTCTCCACCCCTGACCCTACCCCCCTTTTTTGAGAATTTTTCTGTGACAGTTACAATTAGTTCCAGAATTTAAAGAAGTATCTCTGTGTCTTCTTCCAAGTGCCACAAAAATAATGACTATCGGGGAAAGAACTGTCAGAGAACTGGTGGACAGGTGGCTGGCTGAATATCCTCTGCTCAGCACATGTCCGTGCCGTCTGCCTTGTAAGGCAGACCTCTCAACAGCCCGGACCCGAGCTGCAGAGCTCTGTTGACTTGATGGCTCCAGGGCGTGCTGTCTAGTGCCTGCCTTCTCGTCTGGCTGACTGTGTGTGGGATGTGGGGATGGAGAGTGCGCCCTCCATGACCAACCTTTATTCTCCCCTCTTTCCATCTGTGTACACAGGCTGATGCGGATAGTTTCTACATAGCGTGCAATGGCCGCCAGTTCAACTCAATTGAAGATGACGTCTGCCAGCTGGTCTATGTGGAAAGGGCTGAAGTGCTGAAATCTGAGGATGTAAGTGTAAAGACTTCTTAGATCTGATGAGAAACGTTGGTGCGTACAGAACTGAATGTTAAGATGCTTGCAGAAACATCAGGAATAGGCCTTACCGTAGAGACAGAGTAGAAGCAGAAGGCAGGTTCTGGAGTCTGGAAGAAAAGGGAATGGGAGGGGCTGGTTACAGATGCGGAGGTTCTTCTGGGTGGAGGGATGGTTGACAGAAGGATGGTGGTGCTGGATGCACCGTGGAGTAGTTGGCGAGGACATACTAAAAACCACCCAGTTTAAAATGAGTCTTAGCACCGAGATGGGGAGGGGCATAAAGCCACAGGTGGCTTGGCAAGCTCAACCCTAACATTGCAAGGCCCTGCTTTAAAAAAAAAATACTGACCGGGCGGTGGTGGCGCACGCCTGTAATCCCAGCACTTGGGAGGCAGAGGCAGGTGGATTTCTGAGTTCGAAGCCAGCCTGGTCTACAGAGTGAGTTCCAGGACAGCCCGAGCTACACAGAGAAACCCTGTCTCGAAAAAAGCCAAGAACCAAAAAAAAAAAAAAAAAACCTGGAAAGTTATATCTCATTTTTAAAATGTAGAAAACAGGTGTCATAGCACATGCATGTGACCCCCCCGACTCAGGAAGCAGAGGTAAGGGACTATTGAGTTGGAGGCCAACCTAGGCTATGTAACAAGACCCCGTCCCCAAGTCAGAGTAAAGAAAAGAATTCTGCACTGTTGGAACTGTCCCAGAACGATGGAGTACAGTTTGGAGCAGAAAGAAACATTTGTTCACATTATTAGCCCCATTCTCCTTCCTAGCTTTTTGTTTCAGGGTTTCTCTGTGTAGCCCTGGCTGTCCTGAATCTCGGATGTGTAGACTATGCTAACCTCAAACTTAACAAATTCATCTGCCTCTGCCTCCCACATACTAGTAGTAGCTCAGATCTTTGTTTTGATTGTTTAAGGCAGGCTGTCCTAGAACTCCCTTAGTAGAATAGGATGGCCTTGAACTCATAGACATCCTCCTGTCTATGCCTCCTGAGTGCTAAGGTTAAGACCTGGAATTTGAGTTTCCAAAAGGCAGCGTCCTGAGGCTGAAGAGATGGCTTACTGCTTAAGATGCTTACTGCTCTTGTGGGGACACGGGTTCAAGTCTTACACCGTAAGGTTCTGTCTGCATGCTCTGGCTCTCATCTGCAGCAGGCAGCTCCCCTGGAGCCTGGCTGTGAGACTGCGCACTAGGTCATTTAGAGGAAGTGGCAGGTTTGGCTCTGGAGGCAAGAGAGCCTCCATGATGCTGTGAGATTTCCTTGTTCTGCCAGGCGACCTTAATAGCCAGGCTTTCTCACACTTTCAGCCCTAGCACTTGAGGCAGAGGAAGGCAGATGGATGTGAGTTTGAGTCCAATATCTGCTCTACACATTGAATTCCAGAACAGTCTGGGTTTCACACACTCAGCAGATGATGTCTCCTACCACAAAGCCTGCTGAACTGAGTTCAGTCCATGGGACCCATGTATATTAAGGAGAGGACTAACTTGTGAAAGTTATTCTTTGGGTTTCACATGTGTGTAGATACATGTATACATACATACACACATATATACTCAAAAATGTAACTTATTTTTTAATTAATTTTGTTTTTTTTTTAAGACAGGGTTTCTCTGTGTATCCATGGCCGTCCTAGAACTCACTCTGTAGACCAGGCTAGCCTCAAACTCACAGAGATCAGCCTGCCTCTGCCTCCTGAGTGCATGTGCCACCACTGCCCAGCTCATAAAAATGCAATTTAAAAAATTTTAAAATAGGGGGAATTATTGGGGAACAGATGGGGGGGAGAGGAACTATGGGAACTATGGTGGGTGGGAACTGGGAAAGGGGAAAGCCTTTGGAATGTAAACATAGAATATAGAAAAAAAATAATAGTAAAAAAAAAAAAATTTTTAAAATAGACCCTAAAATAGACCCAGAAGCCGGCCACAGTGATGTAGGCCTGTAATTTGAGCTTCTAAAAGGTAGAGTCCAGAGGCTGAAGCGATGGCTTACTGCTTCAGATGCTTACTGCTCCTGTGGGACACAGGTTCAGGTCTTCAGCTCCCTGCATGGCAGCTCACATTGCCTGTGACTCAAGTTCCAGAGGACCCAGTGTCTTCTGATACTCACAGGCTCCTGCATGCATGTGGGCTACTCACACTCAAGATCACATGCCTGCGCACTAGCGCACAAACACACATACACAGACACAGATATATACAAATAAAGTTTGTAGATTTAAAAAGGTAGTGAGAGGAGTATTAGAACACCAGGGCCTTCTTTACCTACTTTCAGGTTCCAGGCCTACCTGAGTTAAGCTGCACCTCCTCCAAAGCAAACGAAATATAAGATTTAAAAAGGGAGTAAGAGCCGGGCGATGGTGGCACACGCCTTTAATCCCAGCACTTGGGAGGCAGAGGCAGGCAGATTTCTGAGTTCGAGGCCAGCCTGGTCTACAGAGTGAGTTCCAGGACAGCCAGGGCTACACAGAGAAACCCTGTCTCAAAAACACCAAAAAAAAAAAAAAAAAAAAAAAAAAAGGGAGTAAGAGTAGGGTAGGGATTGGCTGGCTGGAGAGATGGCTCAGCGGTTAAGAGCACTGACTGTTCTTTTGAAGGTCCTGAGTTCAAATCACAGCACCCACACGGTAGCTTACAACCATTTGTAACAAGATCTGACTCCCTCGTCTGGAGAGTCTAAAGACAGCTACAGAATATTTACATATAATAAATAAATCTTTAAAAAAAAAAAAAAAAAAGAGCTCTGGCTACTTTTATGAAAGAGTTCAGTTCCCAGCACCTACAAGACAGCTCACAACCATCTTGTTAACTTCAATTCCAGAGGATCTGTTGCCCTCTTCTGACCCTTATAGGCACTGCACATATATTCAGCACCCAGACATTCATGCTGCAAAACACCAGTACTTATAAAAATAAAATGGCCGGGCTTGTTGGCGCACGCCTGTAATCCTAGCACTTGGGAGGCAGAGGCAGGCGGATTTTTGAGTTCGAGGCCAGCCTGGTCTACAGAGTGAGTTCCAGGACAGCCAGGACTACACAGAGAAACCCTGTCTCGAAAAACCAAATCAAATCAAATCAAACCAAACCAAACCAAACCCCAAACCAAACCCCAAACCAAACCCCACCAAACACCAAACCAAACACCAAACCAAACCAAACACCAAACCAAACACCAAACACCAAACCAAACACCAAACCAAACCAAACTAAACCCAACCAAACACCAAACCAAACACCAAACCAAACACCAAACCAAACCAATCCAAACCCCAGACCAAACACCAAGCCAAACACCAAACCAAACAAAACCAAATAAAACCAAATATATAAAAAAATAAAACCAAATATATAAAAAATAAAACAAAATATATAAAAAATATATATAAAATAATAAAATAAAATATATAAAATAATAAAATAATATAAAATATATAAAAATAAAATATATAAACATATATATAAATAATATATATATAAAATAAAATAAATGAAAATAAAATAAAATAAAGCTGGAGAAATGGCTCACTGCTCTTCCAGAGTTCCTGAGTTTAATTCTCAGCAACCACATGGTGGCTCATAACCATCTGTAATGGGATCTGATGCCCTCTTCTGATGTGTCTGAAGGCAGCTACAGTGTACTCATACATTTTAAAAAAATATATCTTTTATTAAAAAAAAGATTTAAGCCGGGCGTTGGTAGCGCACGCCTTTAATCCCAGCACTTGGGAGGCAGAGGCAGGCGGATTTCTGAGTTCGAGGCCAACCTGGTCTGCAGAGTGAGTTCCAGGACAGCCGGAACTATACAGAGAAACCCTGTCTCGAAAAACCAAAAAAAAAAAAAAAAAAAAAAAAAAGATTTAAAATACTTTTTTGTGGTATAGAATAGAGTTTATTCAGGGCAGAGGATGGGAGTTAATGGGGTAGTGGAGGCAGAAAGAGAGAGAGAGAGAAAGAGAGAGAGAAAAAAAGGCTGGCCATGACCACATGGAGAGAGGAGGAAGGGGAGGAGAGCCCAAGAGTGCCAAGAGGCAAGAGCAATGAGAGAGCGATTTAAAATATTTCAAAAATGAAAAGTTTGACCGGGCGGTGGTGTCGCGTGCCTTCAATCCCAGCACTTGGGAGGCAGAGGCAGGCGGATTTCTGAGTTTGAGGCCAGCCTGGTCTACAGAGTGAGTTCCAGGACAGCCAGGGCTACACAGAGAAACCTGGTCTTGAAAAACAAAAAAACAAACAAACAAACAAACAAAAAAAAAAAAAAAAAAGGTTGTTGACAAGTAAAGCCCAGCAGCAGATGCACTGCTCCCTGGGTCCTTGCAAAGCTGACTTGGTTGCTAGGAGTAACAGGTGAGCCTCCTCTGGAGGGGACTCTGCCTCCAAAACAACCAACCAGAAGTCTCCTGTTGGAAGAAGATGGCAGAGGATGAAGGGTGGCCTTAACCAGACGTTCCCTGCAGGGCGCCAGCCTCCCTGTGATGGACCTGACGGAGCTCCCCAAGTGCACTGTGTGTCTGGAGCGAATGGACGAGTCTGTGAATGGCATCCTCACCACCCTGTGCAACCACAGCTTCCATAGTCAGTGTCTGCAGCGCTGGGACGACACCACGTGAGTGCGGGGGGGCTGCCCCACCCATCAGCAAACACTGCTAGTCTTTCACTCTGCAACGCTGGCATCGCAGTAGGGAAGAGACCTCAGTGTCTCTCCTCCCCTTCTCTCAGGTGGAGATTTTCATTTGTTTAGTTTTTTTATTTGTGTATGCACATGCATGCATTTTATGTACAGCACATGTATGCAGGTGCCCCATGATGCCACAGGCATCACATTCGCTGAGACTGGGGTTAGTGGGTGCTTGTGAGCTGCTCTGTAGTGCTGGGAATGGAACCAGGGTCCTGCAAGCGCAACAAAGGCTCTTAACTACTGGGCCATCTTTGCAGTCCAGAATTGTACTTCCCGCCCGGCGGTGGTGGCGCACACTTGTAATCCCAGCACTTGGGAGGCAGAAGCAGGCAGATTTCTGAGTTCGAGGCCAGCCTGGTTTACAGAGTGAGTTCCAGGCCAGCCAGGGCTACACAGAGAAACCCTATCTAGAAAAACCAAAAAAAAAAAAAAAAAAAAAAAAACCAACAACACACAAAAACCAAACACACACACACACACACACACACACACACACACACACACACACACAAGCTGAGCAGAGGTGGCACATGTCTTTAATCTGAGCATTCAGAAAGCTGAAGCAGGTGGTTTGAGGCCAGCCTGTGTACAGAGTGAGTAGAGCCCAAGACAGCCAGGGCTACACAGAGAACTCTTGTCCTGAAAAAAACAAAAATAAGTAAAAATAGAAGTGAGGCTAGCCCCAACCAGGACACCCTGGGTGGAATTCCTAGCACTGCCTAAGTCAGACATAGCACATCCCAGTTCTAGGGAATTGGAAGCTTGAGGACCCCAAATTCAAGGTCATCCTTGGCTACATAGAAAGCTTGAGGCTAGCCTCATCTACATAAGGCCCATTTCAAAAGCAAACAAGGGGACTAGAGAGGTGCTCAGCAGTTAGAGCATGTCCTGCTCTTGCACAGTCACAGGTTTGGTTCCCAGCACGCAGGGTGACAGCTCACACTGGCTGTTACTTCCCAACCAGGAATCTAATGGTCTCCTGGCTTCTACAGGTACTGCTTCGCATGGTGTGTAGAAAATACTCAAGTTCACACATGTGGGCATAAGTTATAAATCAAATCCTTAAAATGGAAAGCAAGCCCTGACCACGTCAGCCTAGCTGATCTATCGCTCATGCGAGCAAAGCTAGCCTTGAGCCTATGGCATGCGTCCTCCGTGTCTGTCTCCTGAGTGCTCCTTACATACATGCCTCTGCACTGCCAGCGCCAGCTTCTCCAGGACTAAGGGAGGCAGGCCGACTGGAGCCTCCTCCTGCTGTCCACCTGCTCATGCACCTTGACCTTATGTGGTGGCAGTTGAGTCAGTCACAAGTGTCCCACATTCTGACACCTTGGCCCATCCAACAAAATCTGTTAATGACCACTGAGTATTCGTCCACCTTGATTGTCGTAGGAAGGGGTTACCCCGGTTGGGCATGCTGGCACACACCTGTGATGCTAACACTTGGGAGGTGACAGCAGGAAGATCAGGAGATAAAGGCCATCTCATCTGAGGGGGGCACAGTGTCAGATATGTGTCTGGAGAGCAGCTCAGCAGTTCAGTGCACTGGCTGCTCTTGCAAAAGGCTCACATTAGATTACTAGGACCCATATTGGGCTGTTCACAGGCACTTAGACCTCCAGCTCCCGGGAATCTACGCCTTCTTCTGGTCTTGGTACGCACACACATACAAATGACAATAAGCTTTTTTAAAAAAACTGGCTCAGACCGGGTGTGGTGGCGCACGCCTATAATCCCAGCACTTGGGAGGCAGAGGCAGGCGGATTTCTGAGTTCGAGGCCAGCCTGGTCTACAGAGTGAGTTCCAGGACAGCCAGGACTACATAGAGAAACCCTGTCTCGAAAAAACAAAAACAAAAACAAAAAAAACCTGGCTCAGAACAGGGCATATTCACAAATGCATTTAATTCCAGCTTGTGGGAAGCAGAGGCAGGCAGATCTCTGAGTTGTAGGCCAGCCTGGTCTACATAGTTCCAGGTCAGTCAAGGGTATATAGTAAGACCTTGTCTCAAAAAAAAAAAACAAAAAACAAAAAATTATTGGCTGTGTGTGGTAGCTCACATCTTGAGTCTTTGCACTTGGGATCAGTCGTCAGCTATTCTCAGTGAGCCTGACATAAAACTGGTCTACTTAATGAGTTCAGGGCAGCCAGGATTATGAGATCCTGCCTTCTCATATAAAATAAATTCGTAAATAAATTCCAGAGAAAAGAAAGAGAAAGCATAACGACGGAAGGTCTAGAGCCCAGGTTTTGTTTGGTTTGGTTTGGTTTGTTTGTTTTTGGTTTTTCGAGACAGGGTTTCTCTGTGTAGCCTTGGTTGTCCTGGAACTCACTCTGTAGAGCAGACTGGCCTCGAACTCAGAAATCTGCCTGCCTCTGCCTCCCAAGTGCTGGCATTAAAGGCGTGCGCCACCACTGCCTGGCTTAGAGCCCAGATTTTAACCCCTGTATATAACTTCATCCTTATCGTCTTGTCCTGGATAGGTGTCCTGTGTGCAGGTACTGTCAAACGCCAGAGCCAGTAGAAGAAAACAAGTGTTTCGAGTGTGGTGTCCAAGAAGTAAGTAACTGGGGAAGAGGAATATTTAAAAGACTGAGAGCTGGGCGGTGGTGGCACATGCCTTTAATCCCAGCACTTGGGAGGCAGAGGCAGGTGGATTTCTGAGTTCGAGGCCAGCCTGGTCTACAGAGTTCCAGGATAGCCAGGGCTATATGGAGAAACCCTGTATCGAGAAAAAAAAAAAAAAAGACTGAGTTGTCCACCAGTCAGTCACTTGTGAATCTGTACTTAGGACTCTGTAAAAGCCAGAGAAGGGAAATGGCTGACCAGTGAGGACCCTGGAAGGTTGGATCTTAGAACTGTATTATTCAGAAGTCTGTGGAAGATGCTCCTAAGTCTTCTTTTCAAGCCACATGGGCCAGGTCATGTGCCTCCCCTCCCCAATCACCAATTCAGATCTCCCCTCTTGCAGAACCTCTGGATTTGTTTAATATGCGGCCACATAGGCTGTGGGCGGTACGTGAGTCGGCATGCTTACAAGCACTTCGAGGAGACCCAGCACACCTACGCCATGCAGCTCACCAACCACCGTGTCTGGGACTATGCTGGAGGTGCGTGTGTGGCCGTTTCCTGATCCCGAGAGTCTTTCCTGCAGAGATCTCTCACAGCTTGCAGTGGCAAACCCAGAGGGTGCTGTGCTTCAGGAGGACCCGACTCAGGAATTATAGAGACAGTTTAGATGTTTGCTCTTGCCTCCTCTCACTCTCTAATGGTCAAATGATTGACCGATTTTAACGAAAAATCATACATCAATTCATTTAGATTTCTACAAGCAAATAAACAAAAATGTCTTATAGTTAAAAGTATAGAGAACTGGCTAGGTGGTGGTGGCTCAAACCTTTAATCCCAACACTCAGGAGGCAGAGGCAGGTGGATGGATCTCTGTGAGTTCGAGGCCAGCCTGGTCTTCAGAGTGAGCTCCAGGACAGCCAGGACTACACAGAGAAACCCTGTCTCGAAAAACCAAAAACCAAAAAAAAAAAAAAAAGTATAGAGAACTGGCTAGGTGGTGGTGGCTCAAACCTTTAATCCCAACACTCAGGAGGCAGAGGCAGGTGGATGGATCTCTGTGAGTTCGAGGCCAACCTTGTCTACTGAGCGAGATCCAGGACAGCCAGGGTTACACAGAGAAACTCTGTTTTGGAAAAACACAGTGAACTTTTCATTCCTAGGAAGCTGCTTCTGGCTGACTTCTCCTTTCTTTAGATAATTATGTCCATCGACTGGTTGCGAGCAAGACGGATGGAAAGATCGTTCAGTACGAGTGTGAGGGCGACACCTGCCAGGAAGAGAAGATAGATGCCTTACAGTTAGAGGTGAGATGCTCCTAGCTGTCGCTTAGCAACTGCTATTGCTGGGTGTTTCCATTTTCTGGAAAAAGGTGCTTTGACCTTTTCGTGTTGTCATCTACCCTGTGTCACTGCTGGGAAGAATTTCTAAAATGCTGCTTTTTTGAAAGTATAATCTTCCCTAAGCCTTGCTACTCCTTTATTGTGATGTTCCTGGTTGTCTTAAGTTCAGGTTCATTAGTTAAGGCAATCCAGGTCATCTACAGCAGCAATAAAGCCAAAGGGTAGTGTGCGGCTATAGGTGGCTCTGTAGAAGCTGGAAATGGAAGCAACCGGGTCAGAGCGGACCCCAGCCGCCCCCTCCTTCCCCGGTCATTCACGTGTCGCTGTGTGTTTAATGTATGTGCTTCGTGAGTTGGGGGCTCAGTTACTTACAGGCATTTTGGGTTTATATATTTGAAGAACCAACATGATTAGCCACTGGGACTTTGTTCTGAGAGTCGAAGCCTGCTGTTGAAGATGGCCTTGTGTGCAGGACAGCCCTGTGCTGCTGCTTGTGTGCTCAATGATGTGTGGTTGTCTGTTGTGGGTTTGGCTTAGTTTGAAGACAGCATCTTATCACGTAGTTCCAGATTGACCTCAAGCTCTGGATCCTCCTGTCTCCACTTCCTGGTGATGGAACAGCAGGAGTGAGCTAGCATGCCCACACAGGATTCTGTTAATGAGGGGGAAGTTCCAGAGCAAGTGCTGTTTTATGTAAATTTAAAAAAAAACAACGTTTAACCAGGAAAACTAACCCAAACCCCTGACTTTCAGAGGGAATGGACTTTGGAAATTAGTTCATTTGTAAACTCTGAGATTTATTTTTTTTCATTTAATATGTATGAGTTTGCCTGCATGCATATCTGCACCATGTACATGTTTTGTACCTAAGGAAGCCAGAAATAGACCTCAGATCCCCTGGAACTGGAGTTATATAGACAGTTGGGAGCCACATCTTTGTGCTGGGGATTGAACCTGGGTTCTCTAGAAGAGCAGCCTGCGTGTTTTCCCACTGAGCCATCTCTCCAGCTCCTCATTTGTAGACTTTATAGCTCTGATAAACTCAAAAAGTGGTCTTCAGAACAGCTTGTACTCTTAATAAGTTACTATATTGACAGAAAAAACGAACCCTTGACATTCTTTAGAATAAGTATCTCTCCCCTATGAATGCTGATTAAAATGTGCCATACACATTTTAGATACTCAAAAAATAGTTTATCAGGATAGAGTTGCACATACCTCAGTCATAAGAAATCTACCCAGCAGCCGGGCATGGTGGCACACGCCTTTAATCCCAGCACTTAGGAGGCAGAGGCAGGCGGATTTCTGAGTTCAAGGCCAGCCTGGTCTACAGAGTGAGTTCCAGGACAGCCAGGACTACACAGAGAAACCCTGTCTCGAAAAAATAAAAAATAAAAAATTCTACCCAGCTTTTACCAGGCGCTGGTTGTTCTGGAACTCACTGACCTTGAACTCGAGAGATATGTATGTTTCCCATTTGCAAGGATTAAAAACATGTGGACACCCCACCACACCTGACCTGTGCTCAGTCTTCACACCCATAGCCCATCTCGCCGTGTCTACGCCTAGCATCTTCGTTGTCCTTTGAGTTGAAGAGGCCCTGTGGCTGGTCCTGACTTCTCCAAGTGCAGGCAGTTGTCTGTCTGTTCATGTCTCGTCTGTCAGCAGCCTCTGCCTCTCATCCACTCCCAGAAGTCCTAGCAACCTGCTGTACTTCCTTACTGTTGGTTCATGCCATCGTGTAACAGTGAAGATCCAGAGACCAAATATAGTCCCCATTTCCAGATTTCACAGTCTAGGCGGCATGATTGGTAGGTAAACCTTCAAATAGTGCTCCTGTAGTTCCAGTGGGGATGCAGCGGGGACATTTCCCCGGGCACTGAGATAGACTGGTTAGACTTTCCTTTGTGGGGAGGGGTGCTGAATGTGAAATCAAGATTTTCATGTATGCTAAGCTCACACTTTACCACTAACTATACCTGTATCCCCAAAGTTTACATAAATTCAAAGCCTCCATTCTTAAAATTGTTTGGACCAGAATACATTTGTATAAATGTGCATTCACACTAAAGAGGTAGAAGTGGGAAGATCAGGAGCTCAAGTTCATCCTGGACATTTGAGGCCAATCTGGGTCATAAGAGATCCTGTATCAAAATCAAACGTTAGAAAGATAGTGCAGCTCTTTCCGCCATCTTGGTATCTGTGGAGGCCTACTGGGAACAGGACTTTTAAAAGCAAGTCAGTCTGGAAGGCTGTGGTGCTGGGCCACTTTTGCTGGCTACAAGCGAGGTCTCCAGAACCAAAGAAAGCACACGGCTCTTCTGAAAATTTAAGATGTTTATGCCCGAGATGAAACTGAGTTCTATTTAGGCAAGAGATGTGCTTATGTATATAAAGCAAAAACAAAACAAAGCAAAAAAACAATACCGTGACTCCTGGAGGGAAACCAAACAAAGCCAGAGTGATCTGGGGAAAAGTAACTCAGGCCCACGGAAGCAGTGGCATGGTTCATGCGGAATTCTGAAGCAACCTTCCTGCAAAGGCCATTGGACACAGAATCCGTGTGATGCTGTACCCATCCCGGATTTAAACTGATTGAGAGAAAATAAACAAAAGTAGATCTGTGCTCTTGTATTTTTTTTTCAAAAAAATAAGAAAAAGCTCTCAGTCAACCATCTGTTTACCATGCTAGCATGAGGACCTGAGTTCAGTTCCCAGAACCCAAATTTTAAGAAAAAGAAGTGGTGGTACACATTTGTAACCCCAGCACTGAAGAGATGAGCATGGACCCACAGGCCAGCCAACCTAACCTACTTAGTGAGTTCTAGGTCAGAGAGAGACCCTGTCTCAAAACTAAAGTGGACAGTACCCGAGGATGACATCTGAGGCTGACTCTGCCTTCCCCTTGTACGCACGTGGATAGAGCACATGGTCTGGAGATGGCTCAGTGGGAGCACAGGTTGCTCCTCTTCGAGGACCTGAGTTCGATACCCAGCACCCTCTTCAGGTGGCTTAGAACTGTCTAACCCCAGCTCCATAGGACTCTGACACACTGACTGCTGTGCTCGCCTGCATTCACATGCGTGTGCCCCCCCACATATAATTAATTAACTTAATATAATAATACATACAGAGCATTTTAAAGACAAAAATAAATTTGCATTATTACATTTTTCCCAGCTAGATTACAAGTTCTAGTCTGTAGCTCTGGCCCAGGGCCTGTTGACTTTAGTTGAACCCAAGTGTAACATACTTTCTGGTGAGCCTGACATGGTAGTGCAAGCCTGAAGTCCCCAGTCGATAAGGTTGGAAGGTTGCCAGTGCCTCAAGTGTGAGTCGGGGCGAGACCATGTCCTTATGTTCTTACTCTTTCTCTCGTATTCATTGTCTTCTCCTGGCTGGCCTGGAGCTAGTTAGATCAGCCAGGCTGGTCTGGGGTGTTGGAATTAAAGGCATGCCCCAGCCAAGCAGGGGTGTATGTGTGTGTGTGTGTGTGTGTGTGTCATCTAACTTCACGCAGTTTCATCATGGGTATGTGAGCAGCACTGGCTGCGGAGGCCTTGGCTCTGGAGGCTGTCAGGAGTCAGCGTGGCTGGGGTCATAGCTGGTGACGGCGCTCATCTCCCATTGTTCTTTCTCTAGTACTCGTACTTGCTGACAAGCCAGCTGGAATCGCAGCGAATATACTGGGAAAACAAAATTGTGCGCATAGAGAAGGACACGGCGGAGGAGGTAAGTGACGGCCACTGAGATGCCACAGCAGGGTGGCTGCCAGGGAGAGGGCAGAGTGCAGGGAAGGGACCACAGTGAAGGGGCGATGGGGGTCTTCCCTTGGATGGCTGATAATGGAGGATTGTTCTCTCTAAAAGGAAATGGCCAACTAAGGCACAGTCTCTCACCTGTCAGAACTAGCACTTTGTACAGTCCCAATAAGAACGTAAAAATGACTCTGACCCTCACACTCTCTTAGCCTCTCTCTTGCCCTCTCGGGCTCTTTTCTCTCTCCTTCCCCTCCCCACTCTCTCCAGTGCTCATGGCCGGCCTCTACTTCTCTACTCTCTCTCCCTCTCTCTCTCCCTTTCTCTGCCTCTACTACCCCTATAACTCCCCTCCTCATGCCCTGAATAAACTCTAATCTATACTTAAAAAAAAAAAAAAAAAGAACGTAAAAATGGCAGCCAGGAGCCAGGTATTGGTGGCGCATGCCTGTAATCCCAGCACTTGGGAGGCAGAGGCAGGCGGATTTCTGAGTTCGAGGCCAGCCTGGTCTACAGAGTGAGTTCCAGGACAGCCAACTCTATACAGAGAAACTCTGTCTCAAAAAAACAAAAAAACAAAAAAAAAAAAAAAAAAAAAAGGCAGGCAGTACTCAGTGGCCCAGCCTCTGCTGCCTCGGCGAATTTAGTCAAGGCTCCCACAGCACAACCCAGACCCCACGGAACTCTGTGTGAGGGAAGGTTTTGCATCGTGATGGCACATCGGTCAGCTTGGGAACAGTGGCCTCGGGAGCTAGGTGAGCTGCTGCAGCCTTGTAAACTGAGGGAAGTAAATTAGGCAGCAGTGTGGAGCTTCTGTGGTCTCTCTGGAGAATTACTGGTTTGGAGCTGTAGTTAGCAGATTTTAACTGATACCCTCAGATGTGACATGCATGGTGACCTGTGCCTGTAGCTCTGCATGCTCTGGAGGCAGCAGCAGGAGCATTGTTTAATCCAGAAGTCTGAGGCCTCGTGGTCTGTATTTTTTTACTCTTACTTGAAGATTTATTTTATGTGTATGAGTGTTTGACTTTATGTCCATATGTGCAGTGCCTTTTGAAGCCAGAAGAGAGCATTAGCTCCCCTGGAATTGGAGTTACAAGTGATTGTGAGCTACAGTGGGACAAGGGAAGACAATGCTCTGAACCAGTGAAGCATCTCCCCTGCACCCAAAATAAGTTTGTTTGTTGGTTTTAGATTTCAGCACATAGAATGTGATGTGATTTTGCAGAAACCTGTGCAGAAGGCCTGAGCTCTGCATGCTTTATTTTCTGTTTTGTAGCGTGTTCAGGGAACCTTGAGAGTTACAGAGAAGGGGTTTGAACATGTGCACATAGGACTCGGGTATCTCTAGTAGCCATTTCCCATAGTGGTCAATGAAGCCTTCATTTTCTAAATGATCCATCTAATAATGTCGTCCCTCCTCTGGCTGGGACTGCAGGTGGGAGCTCCACTCCAGCTCCTCACTAGTTCTTGGATGTCCATCAGCAGTCTCCCTGGCTACACACCAGCTCCTGGTCCTTGTTTATCCTAAATAAAATTGTTCTCTCAATTAGTTTGGTTTGTCCTGGTTATAGAAACCGTGGGAGTCCCAAAAACTGCCCCTGTATGAGCCTGCCTGGCCTCCATTGCACTTTCAGATTAACAACATGAAGACCAAGTTTAAAGAGACCATCGAGAAGTGTGACAGCCTGGAGCTGCGGCTCAGCGACCTCCTGAAGGAGAAGCAGTCTGTGGAAAGGAAGTAAGTATGCCTCGGGGCTCAGCAGCCAGGAGAGCACCTCTGCCTCCGTGGGAACACCCTCATTTCAGCATTGTACTACATCAGACAGGGTTGTGGGGGGTCTGTTTATACTTGGAGCAAAATAACAGTGATTTCCCATTCGTGTCGTTAGGGGCAAGCAAGATGGCTCAGCTGCCAAGCCTGACAGCCTGGGTGGGATCCCAGAACTCACGTGATAAGGAAAGAGCTGACTTCCACACGTGTACCTTGGCACACGTGTACACATACACACTAATAAATGTAAAACAAAACAAAACAGGTCCAATTGCTGTTCCACTTGAGGTGGGTCCCAGGTGGGACACCAGACTCCCTGCGGACATGAACTTGCCTTGCATTTCTGCCTGCAGCTTCTGAGCTATCTTGGCTAAGAGCAAGTTAGGAAAAACATTTGTCTAAGCCAGTGTCACAGACCCCCCCCCCTTGGGCAGGATTTAATGGCTGATGATGCTGAGCATTGAGCAAAATGCCCATGAGCAGGTAGCAAGGACACTGGCTCCTGCTGTGGGGGGGAGGGGGGCAGGTGTCACTGTTGGCTGTTGCTGTCCTCGTATTTAGTGGAAGAGCATTTTCCCAGCATGCACACAGGCCCAGAGTTGATCCCAAGCACTGAAGAGATGAGATTCCCTCCCTGGTTTCAGTTATACTATAGAGGTGACTAGATTATTTTTGTGAACATCTGGTATAATAGATAGAGGTACTTCTGTTTGCTTTTTTAAACAGAGTTTCTCTTTGTAGACCAGGCTGGCCTTGAACTCAGAGATCTGCCTGCCTCTGCCTCCTGAGTGCTGGGATGTCAAGACTTGTACCACCATGCCTGACCTGATGTTTATTTTTAATGGTGGATAATTGTGTAATACAAAATTACTTGCCATTTGTGTGTGTGTAGTGTGTGTTCATGTGTACCTGTATATGGTATGTGTATATGTGTGCTCTGTGTCTGTGTGTACCTTTGTGGTGTGTGGCCAGAGGTCAAAACTGGTTATCTTCCTTTATTGTTCCTCATCTTGGTTGTTTTGTTTTACTTTTGAAACAGGCTGTTACTAGGTAGGCCTGGCTGGCCTAAACTCACTATACAGACCAGGCTGGCCTGAAACTCAGAGAAATCAGCCTGCCACTTTCTCCCTGGTGCTGGGATGAAGGATGTGTGCCACAAAACCAAGTTTGGGATGGAGTCTCATGCTGTGGCCTATGCTAGCTCTAAGTTCAAATCCTGCTTCTGGCTTGGCTTCCTGAGTGCTGAGGCTGGACCCACCATAACTGGCTTCTCTGGAATGCTTTTCTTTTTTTTTTTTTTCTTTTTGTGTTTTTGGGTTTTTTTTTTTTTTTTTTTTTTTTTGAGACAGGGTATCTCTGTGTAGCCCTGGCTGTCTTGGAACTCACTTTGTAGACCAAGCTGGCCTTGAACTCAGAAATCCGCCTGCCTCTGCCTCCCAGAGTGCTGGGATTAAAGGCGTAGACCAAGCTGGCCTTGAACTCAGAAATCCAACTGCCTCTGCCTTCCAGAGTGCTGGGATTAAAGGCGTGCACCGCCACCACCGCCCGGCTTTCTCTGGCATTCTGACACATGAAAATGGTACCCACGTCCTATGGTGTCTCTCTGTCTCCTCCGTGGAGGAGTGGGCATTGCGGGCAGAGCACCCCCACTCTTGACCCCTTTCCCTCCTTTAGCAAATTAGGTCAGATCACTGGTCTCAGAGAATGACACTTTCCTGGTGGCTCCCTCATCATGGCTGCTCTGACAGAGCTGCTGCTGCTGAGCTCAGCAGGGAGAGGCCTGCACTGATGGCTTCTGGGGTCAAGAGCAGAAAGGGACCCAGAGCAGGTGAAGGCAGCTCTGTCTCCATTTGCTGCAGGTGTACACAGCTGAACACCCGAGTGGCCAAGCTGAGCACGGAGCTGCAGGAGGAGCAGGAGCTGAACAAGTGTCTGCGCGCCAACCAGCTGCTGCTGCAGAACAAGCTCAAGGAGGAGGAGAAGCTGCTGAAGGAGACCTGTGCCCAGAAGGACCTGCAGATCACCGAGATCCAGGAGCAGCTGCGCGACGTCATGTTCTACCTGGAGACGCAGCAGCAGATCAGCCACCTGCCTGCGGAGACGAGGCAGGAGATTCAGGAAGGGCAGATCAACATCGCCATGGCCTCAGCTCCCAACCCTCCCTCCGGGGCCGGAGGGAAGCTGCAGTCCAGGAAGGGCCGCAGCAAGAGGGGCAAGTGACCTTCAGAGACTTGTCCCTGAGACTTCCTGGGCACCACAGGGTGTGCTGGGACCTTTGCTGAGCGGGAGGGTGGGCCCTAATAAGCACGTCTGAGGACGAACTGCGGTCGGTCGTGTGGCTCCTTCATTTGTTGTGTGTGGTGTGGGGAGGCATTGGCAGCATTTCCCAAGGGTGAGTCACGGAGCCCAGACACCTCCCAGCCATTCTGCCTTCCAGCTGGGCAGCCCCCAGGCTTGTGCGGTTTTCCATTGTATTTATTCAGTTGGAGCACCTGCAGTTGGGTTCCAGGGTAAATCTATGACATGATGTGACCTTCCTGGCACTAAAGGAATTCCAGCATTACCTAGCACTAAAGCACAGTGCCTCCCAGAGGCCCCTGCTGCCTTCAGGAGAAGAGCCTGCTGCCCACTGCAGAGGTTCTCCTGCCGTCCATCCCTCCCCCCTTCCCTGCAGAGGTGAAGAGCTGCTTGCCGTCCTAGAGAAGGGGCTAGGTTGTAAACCAGGCGCAGACCTGTCCTCAGCAGCCTGGCTTGAGGGCAGGAAAAGCTAGCGCTGGGGCAGATGGAGTAGACCCGGTTAGGGAAGATGGTGACAGCTCTCTTTATTTCTGATGACTCCATACGAAATGTGCCTGTCAAATAAGAAAAGCCTTACTGGCTCCTCCTCAGCTCAGGTAACTGAGAGTGTCCTCCATCCATCAGGAAGCTAGCGAGAGGCCTCTGACCAGCTGATGTGCGTTGCTGGGGTCAGTGACTGTTTACAGGCAGGGCCACATGTTCAGGCCGCAGCTAGAGGGCGCTTGGGCAGCTTTCAGTTACTCTCTTATGATAGTTTCAAAGGCCGCTTCTCATTCCAGAAGCCAGCTTCAGCAGAGCCTCTTCCAAACAGCCATACAGTACTTACTGTGACCAACAGAGGGGCTGTGTGCCTCTCTGAGCCAGGAACATCAGGTAGCTTGTAACAATTAATTGAACAGAATTGAGGGGACACCATGTTGGGATTTAGCTTCTAGAAGAGCCTAGGCAGTTGAGAGCAGTGTGTGGTAGTACACTTTAATTTTTTGCTTTATCATCAGCCAAAGGTTTAAAATGTCACACTTTTGGGACTTTTTTTTTTTTTCCGACTCACTGAACCTCGTCCTTTGACCGGAATGTCTGACGTGTCACCATGTTGCCTGTGTTGCTGAACACGGTCCGATTCTGTGGAATGTGCCGTAGCATTTCCCAAAACCCCACCTTGACTGCAGAACGAGTGTGCTCAGACTCAGACTCTGGCTGGCTCGTCCTCAGGGCAGGCCAGCACTCCAGAGCCTCAGGCCTGAGCCACACAGGCACCTGGAGCTGGGGCAGGAGCGGGGCCGCCTGGCACAGAGCTTCTATTTTATCTAGAACCCATTTTACACTGTTGCAGTCTTGCCGGCTCAGCCCTGCTGGCCTTGCACATCTGACCTTGCAGAAACTAGGGTGGGTGGTAGCATGCGAATTAAGAAAACCGGAAGTCCTTTCCAAAGCTGGCTCCCCACCTCATTACAGCCCACCCAGCAGCCCTGCCGCCCTGCGCCCAGAGGAGAGCAGAGCCTCACAGCACAGCTGGGAAATACCTGCGAAGAAAGCAGCCGTGGCAGAGGTTTCCAAACTACTTGAAGGTCTTTAAAAATGTTCCAGGAAAACAAAAATCAAGATGTGTAAATAAAATGTTATTTTAAAAGGTCAAAGAGTTATGTTTGATTCTGACATTGCCCAGGATGGAAGCTGTTAGTGTGTTCTTCAGAACAAAGATGAAGCACGTGGCTTTCCTGCACTCCCTTGGCCAATGAACTCTTAACTAAAGTAGCCAGATGAAATTTGCATCTATGGTGTTGCTTGGGAGCATGTGTCTAAGGATGTCAGTGGCTTGCTTTTGTCTGTCTGTTTTTTGAGACTGGATTTTTCAGTGTAACAGCCCTGGCTGTCCTGCAACTCTTTTAGACCAAGAAAGAGATCCACCCCCCTCTGCCTCTGTGCTGGGATTAAAGACCTGCATTGCCATGCCCAGAGAAATGAAAACATTTTAAATAATAAGCAGGAAGACCTTTCCCTTCAGGACCCCTGAGCTTCCCCAGTGTCAGAACCCCGTTTCCTTTCCCTTCTATGCTGTGAACTTGGTGTTTCCCTTTAAGCCATTTACAAGGACAGTTGTCACTTGTGCATTAGGGAGCTTACTCCTGGAGAGAGGTGCTTACGGTTCTATGCTGACTGCTCACTGCCATAATCACCCCAGTCCCACCCTCTGTGTGTGTCCGTCCTTACAGAGGCTAGCTGCCCTGTGTCCTGCTCTGTCATTCTGCGGTGTTTTGAGACAAGGTCTCACTAAACCTGGAGCTCCCAAGCAGGCAGCTTCACACAAGATGACTACAGTCTTCGGGGCCTAATGCTGAATGGCTTTGGGTCAAAAATTTCTCACTGGAATTATCTGAAAAAAAAAAAAAAATGTGGCTCTCTGGTACTTGACACAGAGCAGTTCTGTCGCACATAGCATTTGTTACTCCAGGCCAACTAGCAAGCTCATTGCAGGAACTAAAACAGCTTTTGTTTTCTGTCCAAGAAGAGTTGCTCTAGAGCCCCAGCTCCAAGACTTTCAGATCCAGGCCAATTCTGCCTGGAAAAGAGCGAGTCCCCCTTCTGTGTCCTTCACACGAAGGCCCATGGAAACCCAGAATAATCCCAACCTGACATAGGTGACTGCGGTACAATTCTGGTCTCACAGTCAACACCGGTCTGTGACTCGCAGCTAAGATGTCATGTAGGAGGGCCATTCCGACCTCCCTCCACGGAGGTACCTTTTGCCATGTTCTGCCCAGAAGTAGCAGATTGCACACCAAGCCTCTTGTATGTTAGTGTTTGGTTTACAGAGAAGAGCGCCGAGGCTGATAGGGTCAGGGAGGTCGCTCGCTCTGTGGGCAAAGCGCCTGCCAGTCGTGACGGCCTGAATCTGCTCCCTAGCACCCACGTGAAAAGGCAGGCACAACGGTGTCTATTTGCCATCTCAGCACTAGAGGGTAAAGACAGGACCCCTGGCGATCAATCGCTGCCCAACCTAATTGATGAGCCCCAGGTCTCACACTAGAGACCTTGTCTCAAAGTGAGAGGAGATGCCCTATACCTAGGGAATGGCACCTGAGGTTATAGGTACAGGCTGCTCTCGCAGAGGACCTGGGTTTGGTCTCTAGAACCCATACTGTGGCTAACAACCACCCCAAACTCCAGTCCCAGGATCCTCTGTGGGCAGCAGATACACATAAAATTAAAAAAAAAAAAAAATCGAGCCGGGTGTGGTGGCGCATGCCTGTAATCCCAGCACTTGGGAGGCAGAGGCAGGCGGATTTCTGAGTTCGAGGCCAGCCTGGTCTACAGAGTGAGTTCCAGGACAGCCAGGACTACACAGAGAAACCCTGTCTCGAAAAACCA